>CM060192.1:1272000-1898000 GCA_030549335.1 Pontederia crassipes
ATATGTATCGGCGGTCATAACCGTCGATAGTATCGACGATTCGTGCCGTCGATACCCAACGTTCGACAGCCGTGCCCGCCAGCTAGACCGTCTGTAATACTGACGGTTCGAAAATAACCGTCGCAAATAGTTTGCGACGCCTCCTTTTCGCACGGACACTATCCGTCGAAAGAGTCGGAAAATGTTATTTCCGACGGATCTGGCCATTTTACAGATGGTTCGGACCGTCTGTAACAGACAATTTTCTTGTAGTGCATAATGGAATAAGTAAATAAATAAAAGATATATATATGCTACAAGAAGAATTTAGATCAAGCGGATGAGCATGGAGAATTCAGACGCCAAAAATAACAACTTGCAAACTCAAAAACAGAAAAAAAAAACAATGATTTGATACAAGAAAATGAAGTTAATCTCATTAATTATTGTCTCAAATTTCCTAAGGGTCCGTTTGATTGAAGGATAAGTTTCAATGGAATAAAACGATAGAATATCATATTTTTGAAAAAGTAGATATATTCTTATTCTCGTTCGTGTTTGGTTTCAAAGAGAATATAATTTAAAAATATTATATTTTATATTAAAAATATTTTATTATGAATAGTTGATATTCATTATTATTATTATAATTGTACAACATAATATTATAATAATATATGAATAAATAATAAAAAATAAAGTACGATTGAAAAAATGTTAAAAGAAGAGAATATCTCTATTCTTTTGTTTTGAAAGAATATATTCTTCTTTGTAGAATAAAAGTAGCGGTTTCACGCTTTTTAAGATGATTTTTGCAAAATCAAAGTTTGACCATTTTATACTTATTTTGCGTGATGTTTGATTATATTCCGATAATAACATGATATTCTGTTACTTATTACAAAATCAAATGCCCCCTAAGTCTTTTTGGACAAGAATTATCCCTCAGCAGATCCAAAGCTTACGAGCTTTATCTTGTGTCTTCTTCGTGCCCTCGACTGTTAATAGCAGAAGCCTTAGAATTGGCCCTTCATCAAAGATAATATTTCTATACTTGTCACGACAACTACTACACAGAGAGAGTAACACTTCGACAGCATATCTTAATTTGCTAAGCGGAGATCCATCTTCAACAGTTTCGACCAGTGTCAGTATCTCTCCGTCAAATTCTGAAATTGAGGTCCTGCCTTGTTCAGGTTTTGAGAGTATCTCAAGAAGACCAGTCGCTTTTTCAGCAAACTTGGAATAACGCTTGCCATCCTTTAAAAGTGTAAGAAGAGGTTTAACTGCTTCTGCAGGAAGTTCAAAGCCAGAAGTGTCCTTGCAAGAAGAAAGATTATACAATGCTGTGACAGCATCAACCTTTCCTTGCATATTTCCAGAACTGAGGATCTGAACGAGAGGAGGCACAGCTCCTGATGAAATCAATGTTGGTTTATTAGGTGTTGATGCAGAAAGCGTACTGCTGTAGTCGCCAACTCCCTTAAACCATTTCTCTCATATTTCAGTAGTTCAATGAGATGGGGACATGACCGCTCTTGATTATCTTATTCTTGTTCCTGAAATAGACAAAAATGAAGAAAGACGCTCTAAGGGCAACAAACATATTTTTTACATAATAGAAAATGAATGAGTAGCAAAGAATGTTTAGCTCTCTCCAATACGGAAACTCAGTAAATTGAAGTAAGAAGAAAGTCAAAATAAACTGCTAAGAAAGGAGTGCATGATTCAGGAATGGTATGGCATGATGCACAAGATATTTAAAAACAATAATGAGTAAACATGTTTTTCTTTTCATGGCCAAAATAGAAATCGTCAGAGAAAATCAAGGCAGTCTAAGGAAGAGCTGTTCATTTATAAAACTAGAGCCAAAATTCATTGATCTAGTTGCAAGAGCCAAAGTTCGGAAATTAATTGACTAACTCTTTGGAAGAGCATCAACTAGTACATATATCTATATCTAAACAAGCACGAAGTAACTTTACGACAACTGCTACTTTGTGAAAGACTTAATCATAAAATATTATAACAAATGAATTTAAGAAATGGGAAAGCTAAAATAGATGAAATAAAGATTATATCATATGTGACATATAAACGTCGATGTCACACTACATGTGCATACATATGTCCCAAATACAACTCGATCAATAAAAAGAAAAAGACTCCATCTAAACTCTATGATAATCATATGCACGCACCATCTAAGTTGTAGTCGCCGCACACACATCAACGGAAGACGGGGATGTTGTTGCATCTGCGGCGGGAGCTCCAACTTGTAGGCCACCTTACCTACCTTCTTCGAAATCTTGAACGGGCCATCGTAATGCCTAACGAGACCCTTGTGCAGATTCTTCCCACTTAGTCGAAGATATTGAACCAGCTTCACAAAGACCAAGTCTTCGACTTCAAAGTTGATGTCCCATCGGGTGGTGTCCGCCAACTTCTTCATGTGCTTCGATGTCTTATGCAAACATATTCTAACCATGTCGTTCTGCTCATGCCATTCCCTCATCATGCGGTGAGCGGCGGGAACTTTGCCACCATAAGAAGTGGCGACGGCATGTGGGGTGAGAGATTGCTACCCCGTCACTATCTCGAAGGGACTCCGATTGGTCGACTCACTTCGTTGCAGGTTGTAGGAGAATTGTGCAATGTCGAATAGCTTCGCCCAGTCCTTCTAATTGGCACTCACATAGTACTGCAAGTAGATTTCTAAAATACAATTCACCCTCTCAGTTTGATCATCGATTTGAGGATGAAGTGATATCGAAAAATGTAGGTTGGAGCCCATCATCTTGAATAGTTCCTTCCAGAAGTTGCCAATGAATCGTCCATCCCGATCGTTGACGATGCTTTGCGATATGCCCCAATACTTTACTACATGCTTCATGAATAACTCCGCAGCTCTAATAGCAGGACAACTCGCGAAGCCGAAGGCGAAGATGGCATACTTAAAGAACCGATCGACGACCACCATGATGATACCCGCCCCTTCAGACATGGGCAGACCCATGATGAAGTCCATGGAGACATTTTTTCATGAATGCTCTAGGATGGGCAATGTTCAGAAGTCCGCCGGGCGCTTGGTTGATGTTCTTGTCTTACTGGCAAACAAGGTATGTCTTCACAAAAGCTTCAACGTCGTCCTCCATCCTTGGCTAGAAGTAGTTGTCTTCGATGAGTGCCAAAGTGCGGCGGATGTCCGGATGTCCCGCTCACTTTGAGTCGTGGCACTCTTGCATGACAGTGCACCGCAAGTTGTCGAACAGTGGAACGTAGATGTGATGTTTCTTAGTGAAGATCAGCCCATCTTCCACCCAAAAGTGACATATCTTTCCCTCATTTGCTTGCTCGAATAGGTTCTTCGCCGTAGGATCCGACTCCAAACCCTTCGTGATCCTCTCGATCATATCGGCCTGAGAGGAACTCATGGCCACCAATTCCGTGCATTAGCTGAGGGGGTCGGCAATGACATTCGTCTTGCCGGACTTGTACTCCAGGACATAGTCGAACTCCGACATGAAATCTTGCCACCTTGCTTACTTTGGCGAGAGTTTTTTCTACGTCTCGAAGTAACTTGTCGCGACCTTATCCATCTTGTTGTGAAATCGTGACCCGAGAAGGTAGTGTCGTCATGTCCTAAGGCAGTGGATCACCACGGTCATCTCCTTCTCCTGAACGACGTAGCGCCACTCCGTGTCATTGAGTTTGCGACTCTCGAACGTCATGGAATGTCCCTCCTCCATAAGAACTCCTCTTATAGCATAATCAAAAGCATGTGTCTGTACCTCGTAGGGCTTAGTGTGATCTAGCAGAACGAGCACCGGTTCCTACGTCATGGCCCTCTTGAGGGTATCGAATGCAAAGGGTGACCCCCCCCCCCCCCCCCCCCCGCGCTCGCCAGCTAAGGCCTCGCCGGAGGTCGGGGAGACCCTCCTCTCGTTGCGCCAGTGAGAGGCTCCACGTGGCATTTTTTACTTTTCTATTATTTTTTAATATTGTAACGTGAACGTGGAGAGGAGAGAGTCGCGCGTGATGGCAGGGCCACATCAGCGTTGTGACCGAAAAATTATCGATTATACGTAAGGAGTGCATCAGGTGAAATAAGTTAAAAGATGGAGGACATTCGTGTTACAAAGTGAAGTTGGAGGGCATCGCTAACTTCAAAGTTGAAGGGCATTTGGTGTAATTTATTCCCAGAGAAAATCAAGGCAGTCAAAGGAAGGAACTGTTCATTTATAAAACTAGAGCCAAAATTCATTGGTCTGGTTGCAACAGCCAAAGTTCGACAATTAATTGACTAACTCTTTGGAAGAGCATCAACTAGTACATATATCTAAACAAGCAAGAAGTAACTTTACGACAACTGCTACTTTGTGAAAAATGCATCAAGTCTACCAGAACAATAAATTTAATTAACTTTCCTGAAGAATGCACATGCGAACTTTCCACCACCATGGGCCGTAACGCTTCGAGATTTGACCCCGCCACATGACGAAATATCATCTCATACATCATTTTCTTTGATTGTTCTTTGACTCTTTCGATGGTCAAGAAGAGTGACACCTAAACGAAAGGCTTAATCATAAAATATTACAACCCATGAATTTAAGAAATGCGGAAGCTGAAATAGATGAAATAAAGATTATATCATATGTGACATATAAACGTCCATGTCACATTTCATGTGCATACATATGTCCCAAATACAACTCGATCAATAGAAGAAAAAGACTACATTTAAACTCTATGATAATCATGTGCACACACCATCTGAATTGTAGTTGCCGCACACACATCAATCAGGCGCGCATCCATATCATGTACATGTGGGATCACAAAGAATAGCAAGTTTAACCGTTAACATAAAACTAAGTATGAATTCATATATATCATAAGGTAATCCATTAGAAAATGCATGAAGCAAGCATATAAATCAAATATAAGAGTGAATTATCATGAAGAATCAATAAAGAGATCATGTTTCATGTCTTTTCATTTTATTTGATCTCCATATTCATATTCTTGTTCATTATTTATGTTCATAAAGACAAAGTCCTTCCATTCATATTTAACCTTTCATTTTATTCATGGGTTGAAAGAGTTCTCCACTTCTAGATAATATCATTGCGAACATATAAGTGTGTAATTACCTAGATCATGATGAGCCAATAGGGGATCTTGGTGCCACGGTCAGCGCTCGTCGGGCAAGATGACATTGCGCAAGGAGAAAACATCTGTAGAAAGAAACTTTCATATCGGTAGGCAAATGGTAACTCTCCTTTTGTCTTATTAATCATGAGCTTCTCTTTCGATCACTTGGATCAATCAAAATTGTAAGGAGCAAAGTGCTACGAATCATTTTTTAGGTTCATGTCAGTCGGTGTCAATCAGGTGGACAGAAGCTTATCAAATCAAATAGTTTAGATTAAAATCATACTCTTTCTGTCTACATATCAGATGCTCAAAAGTCGAGCGATCGTCCAATTGAGGTTCATTCAGCGCTCGTCCGAAAGAAGAGCAGACATCCATTTTGTCTATGTTTGTTGGTCGACCGAAAAGGTACGATCGTCTGTTCTGAGTTTATTCATCGGTCGTTCCAAGGTCATATACAATATGTCGATCGAGAGAGGTTTTGTCATCCATTATGACATGAGGAGGTTTTCGGACTTCCGATCGGAAGTTTTGGTCGGCCGAAACTTGATCGATAGTTCGGTGGAAACAATTTCATCTTCCTTAGTCCATTGAATTTCCATCGACTATCAAAAGCTCTTCCGGCATGATAATCCAGATCGGTCGCCCGAAAAGATTTCAATTGACTGACTTATTATCCTCATCATTTTCGAGTCTCGATATTTTCTAGTTTGATTGTCCAAAAAAGTTTTGAACTTCCATTCTGGTCCATATCAGTCGTCTGATCGAGTTTCAGACATCCGACATAGATGTCTCTATACTCTTGCTGAGCTGAATCGGATGCTCGAAAGGTTTTCAATCATCCGCTTTAGTTCGACAAGTCATTGCGGATCATTAAGTTTTCAATCAAGTTTTCTTACACAATGAGAAGATCTAACCATATACTACATTATTCCTACTAACATGCTTGATATAGAAGTAAAGATTGCCACATGATCAAATCTATTTTATCATATGAACTTCATATCCAATAAATCTTACTCTAAGACATTATTTTATCAACAACATTCTACTAATCCTTTTCTATCCATATTTAAATACATAATATCTGAGTCATTTCATGGCAATTAATATCTCTTAGATCGGTCAAACAACATTCAAGCATGGAGATATAATACGGTAATCATTATTCATGTAAATCAAATCATAGGGCTAATTCGAACCACCATTTTTCAAACATGATAGATTGTCGATTCAAAATAAAACCTTAGGGCATGCATACTACCCTCATAAAGCATGATCCTTACATCTAATAGAGTTCTTAGAACATGCAAAATTCGTCTGGAATGACCCCATGACCTAGATCCCGAAAACGCGCCTGTTTTTGCTAATTTTCGATTGGATCTTCACTGGTTTATGTTCTGGCCGCATCCTCCTCTTCCTCCTACATCCTCCTCTCGATTCGCATATGTAGATGTTCCTTTAAAACCTTTTGGCCACAACCAAAAGGAAGAAGAACACAGAACAAGAAGAATGAAAATGAGATGGAGGTGGAGTTTCATAATGGGTTTAAATGGGTGGAGTTATTCGGCCATTTACTTCCTGAGATTGTGAGTGGGAGGTTACAAATATTTGGGGTGTAATGGTGGTGTAATGAGGAGAGAGGAAGATCAAAACTAAGGTCCTCTCACTTGTTGCATTTCCAGATGTCCGAAAGTGTTACGGTTGTCCGATAGTGTGTCAGTTGAGTTGCCATCATCATTGCGATAATGGGCGTCCGATAGGTGTTTGATCGTCCGATAGTCCGACATCAGCAATATTTTAAAATTTTTAAATTCTATGGATTTCGATGTGTTACATGGGCATTAATAATTACAATGGCAAAGAAATCATGGGTAATAAATGCCATCCATTTAATTCTTTAAAGCAATTAATGTTATTTAATTTTCCTAGGTTCTCGACAATTTTGTGCACAAAAGATCAAGCTCGCTCCCTCATGATATGCAGACAATGTTCAAGTTATAAATTATGTTAACTTTATTTGCTATATAACTGAGTATCCAATAGAAGTGCCTCTATGATCTCATTGGAAATTATGATAACTTAATTTGCTGCAGTTTGTTTGTGTGCAATGTACCCAGTTAGATCAATTGTTTTCATGGTAGTCATATACAGTCAACTTTCATGTAGTTCATGACAATATGGCTTTATTTGAGAAAGTATGCATGAAATTTCTATAGTAGAATTTCCTATCATAATATATTTTACTCCTCGGTATAGTGTTTTGCTCCATTCGTGCCGTAATACACTTGATACTCAATTTTAGGTTGCCTTCTTATCTGCTCTAGTGGGTACAAATGTTGCTGATGCTACAGCTCATGCAGCCATTAGAGCTTTGCATAAAGTGACTAGCGATGGCATTCCTGGCGTTATTGTTGTTAAACAAAGTAGTGGAAGAAGGTACAACAATTGTAGCCATAAAAGTCCCATTTTCTATCCGATCAATATGCACCATTTGGTCTTTTTCTTTTACTTTTATTAAGTTATGTAGTTCATTGACTTATCTGTGTTAGTAATTTTACTATTCTAAATTCCTAGATTTTATGGATCTTCTTTTTATGATAATCATATGCAGAAGCTTGTCAATCTAATGTTGAGTTAATCAATGAAGTTGTCCAACAAGCACATTCACAATCCAAAGAGGAAGAAAAAGATATAGAGCAATGGTTATATAATATTACTGAAATTTAGGTATAGCTAATATTCGATCTATTGTCCCAGTGTACCGATTTAAATTCTGGATAAGATTGTAGAATTGGTTTAGCATTATGTTTTTGTTTTATTTTTTCCACCTAGGAGTATTCATAGAATTTTTGTGCACAAATTGACACATGAAAGGCTAAGGAATTGATACAAATAAATAGAGGGTATTATCGAAATATCTCGCAGTGGAAGAATGGATCGTCGAAAACTTTTCGACGTTATTTCGAACTCATTGTCAGGAACTTGATCACGAATATACCACGGATGTCGTCAGAATCTAGCAACCATGCAGCAGTCATTGTCGGACATCACTCACAAATGGATTTCACGTGCCTTCGGCCACACATGACTCTCAAGCAGGATATACTTCGAAAGAAGAGCACCAGCTTCATCTCTGCGCTGCCCAAACCTTTCATCTTCTCCAAATGCCAGACCATAACCTCTCCTTCCTACAGAAACCCTACTCCAAAAATCCTCCCCACCTCTCACCGGCCACCATGGTACTCACCAGGAACAGGTCACGAGGTGTTCGTTGGAAACCCAAGCATTGAGGTCCACAGTGGGTCATTCTCAATGACAACGGGTACAAGTCAGACGAGGAAGAAACTCCTCAGGAGTCGCCTGCCCAAATGGAAATTCTATTGCGATTGCCGGCACCACACTTGCGCTACATGCTTCATGATCGCTCCAGCAAGTCCTCACCTGACGCCGCTACAGAAAGTGGGCAGGTTCCTCCAGTGTCTGAAACCACCAAACCTTCGAAGACAACGATGCCCGCACAACCCTCAGGAAGTAAACGATCGGCCAATGCACGAATCTGAGCAATAGACAAAATGTCGCCCCAACTACCAAGCAAGAGAGTCAAATCGGTAACATGAAGCCACTGCCGACGCGGCCGATGAAAGTAATACAAGAAGATGCCCCCAGCAGTGAAGAGGCTCCCAGAAAGGGTACCAAAAAGCAACCAGCAGTGGACAAAAGACCTCAAGAGCCAGTTTACGAGGCGGTGTCGTCGTCCGTACCACAACCCAGGGTGCACTCCATTTCACCACCACCATTCGTCCGAGAAAGGCGGAGTAAAATAAAAGCTGATCAACATCGAACTCCGTCCAAGAAAAATGAAGCAAAATGAAGGCGGATCCAAGACGGCAGGAGCACCAGTGCAACCGCCTGCTGAGGAAGAAGCCAGGCTTATTCTCCTACCACCCACCTCCACATCCTTCATCTTCTCACCCCTCCTTTGCTAAAACATACACAGTTGACCACCACTGAACCTTAACATAACCCTTTCTCCTTCCCCATCGAAACCATCCTCGCTACCCAAATCCCCAAAGTCTGTCCCTTACCCCATTCTTCATCCGAATATTCATCTCATCCCGCCAAACTTTCCCCTAGTCCTACGTCTCCAAGCTCCTCCTTTCACTGGATGCACGGCAAACGTTCGCCTATCCCCTCTAAAAAGTCTGCTAGTCAACCATTTTTCCCTTCATCTGCAAACGAGATTGAGGTCTTTGTCTTCAGAGTGGATGGATGTGTCGGGAGAAGACATAGGAGTTGAACGGGGTTCCGAATGCATTCCCTATGGCAGGTCTCACATGGCGCGTCCTATCCTCTCTACGAAATTCGTAGATCATGATGTTCTGTCATCTCTTGACTTCCTCGACGACATTGGGTGCGCCACCGAGAAAATGGGCGCTCAAGATTTCTTTATGTCTGTCTATCCCACTTACCCTCGTCTTATGCTAGAGTTCCTCAGCTCCTACGAGGATGACAAGCAACAGGAAGCCATCTTTTCCGCCTATTCAATGAAGACTTTCAATAGTCTTACCAGAAACTTAGTCGAGTCCTCGCCCTACCCTATGTCCCCGGACGCCTAACACCTAACCTTTCAAAAACCAAAGTGTCCTGGCCAAAATTACTAATGATTAGACTGAATGGCAAGGGTCCGAGCCTCTACGATTTTCAACTCCATCATACGATATTTTCATCGCCTCATCTCATCCACCATTCTGGGCTGCACCAACACAGAGTCCCACATCATTGATTCTGACATGTTTATCATTGACACATTCCTTTATGGAAAATAAGTCAACCTCTTGGGACATCTGTTGTCAAATTAGAACAAGTGCATTATAATGAAGTCAGGCTCAATCACATTCGGCAGAATCATTATAATGATCAGCATTCACTGTGATCTATATCTTGGTTCCCTGGAGACAACTCAAGAACCTATGGCAATCGATATGAGGACTCTCCGGAAATGGAACCTGGTCGAAATCTAGGGACACCACAAGTTTTTTGCTCATAAAAGGAACTCGCCAAAAGCTGCGCCTCCCTAACACCGACAAAATTTCCATCCGATCATAATCCAACCGGAAGATCACTCTAGAACACCTAAAACAACGGTGCACCAAGCCGACCAAACCAACGACAGGGGAAGAGCACAACCACTCCTCCGACACTGCATCACCCTCCTCTAGAAAACGGAAGTCTCCTGAGCCAGAACTGGCAATTGACGACACAACTGAGCCAACCCTTTCCAACCTTCAGAAAATTATTTTTGACCTCTCCTTGCAGGTGCACAAGCTACAACGAAGCAACATCCGCATAAAGCGCTTGCTCCAAAATCATACCGTTGCACTCCTACGCATTGAAACAAGTTTGAGGGAACCTGCTGGCTCCCCTGTACACTCGTCCTCCTCTTAGCGGCACTCCTGTCTCGGCTTGAACACATTGAGGATAGTGTTGTGTTTAAGTCTAGGGGAGTACAATGGTATGTTTTCCACCCATATCTCCAAATGTTTTTTAGCATACCATTGTACATAGTTTCTTTAGTTCTCCTTTAAAATGGCCAAGTTTAAAGTTCTATTGATCAAATATTTTGAAAAGCTTATGATATGTTGACATGCATCATGCAAACCCCTATTGAAAAATTTTGAATTGCCCATCAGCCTTTAGTTGAGAAACATCATGGAAGTGTTTGCCCCTCATCTTGTGTACTCGGTATGCCTGAAAGCCAATATTTAAAGACTCCACAAACTTCAAATTTGTTACCTCAGCATGACATCACAACACATCACTAAATACTGGATAGTCCTCTACATGCTATTGTCTAGGCTCGTTCATGCATTCAATGACTTGTCACTTGTTTGAATCCTGCTGATCAATATTTTGAAATACTAAAATATGTTTAATAATCTGCATAACTCTTCCTTTGCATGATGGGAACTTTATTTTTCTTTTCTTTTCAATAAAAGTCTAAGTGCCCCATCCTAGTATTTTTAAAAAAAACAATGGGGAAGGCTGTGGGAACCAAAAAAAGAAGTGTCCTGAATAAATAAAGCACAAATAACTACTCAATTGTCTACCCAGTTTGGGAAAGACAAGAGTATGCCCCCATGGCACCACTAGCACTTTATGTCCAGTGTTTCAGGAAGAAAAGTTAGAAACTATTGAGTGAAGCCACCTCCCAGCATGTAACTGAAGAGCTATCGCATATGAATCTAATGAATTTTTTAAAATGAATAAGTTGGTTAGTCTCATTTCAGCATGAGGACAAGCATTGTTGTATGAACGCTTCTAGGCAATTTGCATGTATGCAACCATCCAGTAGGAAACCTTTGTATCACATTAGTACAAGAGCTTCTGTGGTGACATTTGTCAGGCCAGTTTTAAGACAAACTAGAAAGGGCTAATGGCAAACAGTCGATGTTGGGGAAGAGGGTGAGAAATTACGATGCATACTCATGATGTGCTCCAAACCTAAGTTCTTAGCTGATTGCTTGAGAACAAGCAAAACTTCAAGTTCGAAGGGAGTTGTTGTGGAGAATTGTAGCCTATATTTTCACTATTATTTCGCATGCACACAACATCTATTACATAACTATTTCTTTACGTAAACACTTGCATAGTGCCAATTGAATACATTTCAAACATTCTCCACATAATTTTTTTTTTCATATCACCTTGATTTTATTTCTGCTAGCATGAAAACTCATTTGGATAAATGACTCTTTCTGTAGGGAGTTGACGATACTCCAGGAGATGAAGTGGAGCAGCCGAACCACATACTATCATCGGCACAAATGAATGATGAATTGCTTTCGAGCTGAGAAAGAGGCCAAACAACCAACAACAAACACCATCGGCAATTGGGACCAGCCAGCTCCTTCACCTCCTTGGTGCAAGGAAGCTTTCGGAGAGGCGACCACTAAAGCTACAGGCGGCAGAAAAGCTGCAGCAACATGTGCAACAGATAGAAGGAGAGAGAAGAGGAGCTGACAGGAGGAGAGAGGCAGGATTCGAAAAACCAAAAAGAGAGAACTGAGAGTGAGAAAGCGAGCAATGCCTTTGGCAATTCGTGGAGAGATGTGTATTCTCCGCATAGGCTGTAACTAACTGGCTCTGCTGAGGCCAGGAGGTACTTATGTGTTTTAGATTCATGTTCTCTAGTCATGTTTTTATCTCGTTGCTTTTCATGTCCAGCATCGAATGTTGAGCTTTCTTGTGTTTTTAATGGTATATGTTTGATCCTTGTTTCACAGTATAACTCCATATTTTTTTCAGATCTGTGTTTGGATTTGAGCTAGTGAACTGTCTTCACCTTGCACTCACGACCATATGAACGTTAGAGGCTCTACGCGATCGAACATAGAGAAATCAAGCCTGAGCAAATACAGTTCCCTGCGTGATTTTCCTATTTTCCGCGTAGTTGTAAGCTAGGGGGAGTTTTCTGAATCATTGCCGCCTTACACCCCCGACCATAAGGACATTAGAGGCTTTACGTGACCGAACATAGAGAAATCAAGCCTATGCATGCAATGGTTCATAGTTTGAGTTTTTTTGTAGAATTAGCAATGGCAATTCTTCGTAATCTGGTTTAAACGTCATTCATTTCCTGATCCACGACCTGAAAGGGTTGCGCGTATTCCAAATTTCTGGCAATAAATGACCTCATTGAGTTGGTGATTCGGATGATCTTAAATGGATTTAAAGAGTGTTGGTGTACCTCTTCTTCACCATTGTTATTTTCGATTCTGAAAAGTTTTACTCGAGATGGGGTATTCTTCAACTCTCATTCGTAATCGGTGACCTAAGCAGGGCAGATAATAAATGAGTTATTTCTAAAGACTTCCAGTACTCCTGAATCACATTGTTTGTATCGAACCTTTCTTCCCCGTTTAAATTGTCTAAACTGTCTCAGAGATATACTAGTACTTTGCATTCAGCACGAGAGGATCATCTGTATTCCACTAAGGCAAGCATGAGCCGACCGCAGTCTTTTTGCCCTAAGTGTATTTCTCTTGAATGTCTGATACTTAGTGGACATGAGACATTAACTCAAATTCAAAAAGAAGTAAAGCTCAATTTGTATCTTAGGACATCGTACGCGAGAGCGACGATTGCACCCATTTTATGAATTCCTTTCACGTGTGCAACGCAAGCTTTCCACCAACACGAGAGTGTGGCAGCGAAGTCGAGTGTCTTCACCATCAACACTGACTAGATACACACATGGAAGGACATTCTATTATTTTACTCATATTATTTTAAACTAAAGAACTTCAAGTCCTATAACAAAAGCACCTCCCTTAAGTCGTCAACACGTGATTTTTAATTGATTCTCTCGAACTTCCCTAATATTAACTGGCGTCTCCGCATTATTTCTTCTTTACATTTCGAAAATAATAAAAACAATTAGTTCCTTTTTATGTTACATCATTATCCTTCTTCCCTCGTTTTTAGCATCTACCTTGCTTACCGAATTTGCTCCGAAGAATTTCTCAAAAATTTTGCAAACATCAATTTCTTGTGCATCGAACCTCAAACACTACAATAATGCACCGTACGCTTGCGAATCACATTTCGATAGTGTAGAGATATTATAAATTTTAAAACATCATTTGACATCTTTTCCTGTGTTTCAAGAGCAACACACCAGAGTATATGGTAGACTTGTGTCTTAGAGGCTTTCACCTCCTCTTTTGTGCGATATTCTCTATATACACTTTATGCAAGTCAATAGACATACAAATAATCACATGATTATTATTATTACATTTATAACTCAACATTTATGTCACATAAGTCCCAATTATGTACATAAATAAATAATTCATAATATCATGCACAATATTGCAAAAATTTTCATCATATAAAACTATGCAAATCATTTCATGTGTAATAGAAAAAACATATATGCACATATTTCTTTTCAAAAAAAATATAATTTATCATAATTGGTGTGCATATTTCACAAGAAAATTTAAATAAATGTGACAAAAATATTTTGTGCATAACTTAATACAACTATGTGAGTTAACCACTCACAAATTCACATAACATATACTATGCCTAATATTAGTGACATAGAGCAACTTATCTAATATTATTGAAATTCAAGTATAGCTAATATTCAATGTATTGTCCCAATGTATCAATTTAAATTTTGGATAAGATTGTTGAATTGGTTTAGCATTATGTTTTTATTTTATTTTTTCCACCTGGGCATATTCATAGATGTTTTGTGTACAAATTGACAGATGAAAGGTGAAGGAATTGATACAAATAAATAGAGGATATTTTCGGAATACCTCGTAGCGAAAGAACGGATCGTTGAAGACTTGTCTACATTGTTTTGGACTCATTGTCGGGAACTCGATCACGAGAAAAGAGAACACTTGTTCACAATCTATATACCACGAACGTCGTCGTAATTCGGCAGCCATGCAACAGTCATTGTCGGACAACAATCACAAATGGATTGTATGTGGCATACATGTATTGTTTCCATAACCACATTCATGTGCAGTTGGCATAGCTGTAGGTACGTAGTTCACACAACTCCATTTGGCCCATAAGGGCGTTAACTTTCAACAATCTCCTACTCGCACTTTATGGGCCATTATCCATACTTATTTGATTCATATTAAATATTTGTTATGGTAAATAGATCGTGTGACCTACGAGTATATCCACAACTTAGAAAGAACTATGACATGTTAAGAATACATAGTCATCCAACATGTTAGTAACACATAGTTGCTCGGCCAATTTGAGAGCTAAAAGTTATAACCACATAAATGCTCAAACTCATGCTATATATCTTTTCAACGATATATAGCAGTCCAACTATCATTTGAGTCAAGACTATGATTTATCAATACATAGTTGCTCAAACATTTATGCTACTCATTTTGTCCTAGAAACACATTGCATGCATACTCGAGACGACACACGTCATCTCGTGCATAATTTTGATTTTTTCATATTTGTATGCTTAGATATTTAGTCAATTGAATTACAAATATCATGCGGCACCAGAAATCTTTCTCTCACACTGTACCTCGGTTTGGATTCGCAGATGACTGTGTCATTTTCCTCGGTTGCCGGTCACTCCATGCCGGTGGGGAGGTGCGTTTGTCCTTCATGCATGTGTGGAGGGGTGCAGCCGAGCGTCGGAGGATGGTCAGGTCTTCGGTGCACTGTCTGTCTCCACGTGGTTCCTCTTCTTCGTCGGACGAAGAAGCGGAAGAAGACGAGGCAGTAGGACGGCGGCCGGTCGGTAGGGTTCCTAGGGGGCGCGAGGGCTCCTCCTTGCGTCCCTCTTATAGCCTCGGCCGGTGGTGAATCCTGTGCGGCGGAGCACAATCCCGGTGGTGCAGTGAATTGTTTCGGCGGAGGGGGCTCGAAGTGGTTCTTGAGGTCGCTGCGGCGCAGAGGTAACCACCATTGGAGCGTCCATGGAAGCCTCCGAACTCGAGCTTCAACTGCAGGTTGAAACAGAATCGGGTGCCTTCTTCTCGGCCGAATGGTCCGTAGCTGGTCCGGTTGGTCGCGAACGTGAGGGATCTGATGATGATGGCACCTCTGTCGTCGATGCGACTGTAACGCCCACTGACGCATGTGATGTTCTCCCACGGCTCTAAGCTGAACTGTGAACACGTATATATATAAATAGCTTGAAGTGTGAGCTTCTAGGAAATGTGAGAGAGAGAGAGAGCTGATGCTGTCAAAGTGATCACCATCCCCGCCGTGCCTGTGTGCGAGCGCCAAAGTTCCGTTCAGATCGTAGAGCACTTGGAGAGAGTTGATGGCCTCCCCATGGGCTATTAGGATCTGCCTGACGCTCCCGTAACCCGACTCGTTCCACTCCACATTCCGGCCGGTGAGATCCCCTCGCGGTCCCACCTTGACGACAAACTCCTGATTCGCAATCGAGCTCTATATATTTGAACAAGGAAGAAGAAGAAAAAAAGGTCAAGCATCGTAAAAAAAAGGAGGAAACGAGTCTCCTATGTTTATTTTGATATACCATTTGAGGATTCTACTTGTTAAGAATACGAAGAAAGAATGAAACTTGGCGAATGCTACTTTTCTGAGATTTCGATGTTGTGTTCTGGCACGGCATGGCAATTGTAATTGTTATATATGTGTATCCCCATCGTCAGAACTCAGAAGATACCGTACTTTACTTGTACGTAGCAATGTGAGAAGAATATACCACATTTTGCTTCCAAGTTAGTACCGAACTTGTTGTCATGGAGACATGGACTGAGGGGACGAGGCTATGATTAGCCTATGAAGATGCAGTACGTGTTTCTCTAGTGCATAGCGGCCAAGGGATTGGTGTCAAAATCCATATTTGTTCCTAGCCTCTTTTATGAATGAAGAAGCATAATGGAATAAGTAAATAAATAAAAGATATATATATATGCTACAAGAAGAATTTAGATCAAGCGGATGAGCATGGAGAATTCAGACGCCAAAAAGAACAATTTGCAAACTGAAAAAAGAAAAAAAAAAAGCAATGATATGATACAAGAAAATGAAGTTGATCTCATTTTTGTTTCGAATTCCCTAATTTTGTATCTAAATTTGTTGTTTAAGTTGAATCCTAAACATACCCATATGGATCCCACCCACAGTACAGCCCAGTGAACTTGAACTGGTCCATGAACTGGTCTAAGCTATCTTCACCGATTACCTAAATCATTTTTTAGGGTTTTATAACTTTTCACATTTAATCTTAAAAAATAAATTTTTAATCTCCCAACTTATCTAAATTTGATAGTTAGAGGTCGTTTGACTCATTATCAATTTAATTAATCGATAATTTAAATCATCATTTAAATAAATTATCACTATTTAAATTATCGGTAATATCACATTGTAGTATTTGAAAATTATTGATAATATAAGTTATGATTAAATTATCTAGAGAGCAAATTATCAAAATATTCTTAAAAATTATTTTAGATTTTTCATCACATGATATTATAAATAAACAAAGTAAAAAATAAAAAGTGAATATTGTAAAATAAAATGAAGCAAAACTAAGAGTTATTTGTAAAAAAAATTAAATAACAGAGAAAATGATATTGAATGATATTGATTCATTAATAAAATATTTAAAATTCAAAATTTTGATTGAATTGATATTTTTATGTAAATGCATGTCACCTAAATGAAAAGACACATTCCCTACCTACTAGATGATAATTAAGATTACTAGTACAATTAAAATTATCGATAATCAAATCACAATCAAACGAGGTAATATGATGGGTCCTAAGAATTTTAAATAAAATAATTGATAACTTATCTACACTACCTCGTACCCGAGGGTCGCTTAAATATTTTCATTAACTTGAATTATGAAATAACATTTTACCCTTAATTTCATATTACGATAAAAAAAATAAAAAATCGATACATAGAAAAATGTTATAATATTTTTATGCAATACAATGCTTATGTCAATATTTTTTATTTCTTTACATTTATTTTCATGTTAAAAAGTAAGGAGACAAAAATATCATTTCTAATAATTATCAGGAAAAAGAAATTAAAAATTTTAGATTAAAATTAATTGAATTTTTTAAATGTCAAATTTAGATAACTTTCCGGATTAAAATTTATAAATTTATAATGTTTTGGGCATCGATGGGGGAAGACTGAGGAGGTAACTGCATCTACGGTCACTACCCACGTTCTTACTTTCGCTGGGAAGGACCTCATAATCCACATTTATTTCTGTTTCCTTTTTCCGGTGTCAGACGGGCTAATTCTTGTGGAAAAATAAAATTTTCCGTCGAGATCCAACTTTTTTTTTTATGCGGGTCCCATCCACTAACTCGACTAATTCAAAGTCGAGAACATCCAACTTATTTTTAAACTTATTTTTAATGATCATTATATATCACGTCACCCTTACTTCCCCTTTACAAGGAAAAAAATGTTTAAAAATAAACAAAAACAAGAAGCAAAATTGCATTTAATATTTTTTTCATAGTTATGAAACTTTACATATTCGCTATTGTTGTTTCCAACATTATTCTAATTTAAAAGAAATAAGAGTGAAAAAGATATTTTATAATTGTAAAAAAAATGACTCGAACACAATTGTGACGAGAAGGATTGGAGTGGAGACTAAAATTTCAACTTTGTAATTCAATGTTAGGCATGAAGAAAACTGTAAATTAAGTGGAAATATTTTCCTGTTTCAGGTGTATGCTCTTGAGCTGTACGTAATGACAATCGAGTTCAAATGGTTGAAATGATCCAAAAACTCAGTGACGTCGTACACACTGAAAAAGGAAAAGGTTGCCAAATTCACTTCCTGTTGATATGCTGGTGGCAAGTAGTTAATTGAACACACTAATTAATCAATATATATTGATAATAGGGATCAGATTGGGTATATCTTGCCCTCAGCATGATAGCAGACAATAACTTTTCGAGCCATGCAATCAAGTCTGAATTTAGAATCTAATGAAACAAATTAGCAACATGGAAAGAATTCTCAGCAATGTACACTGCTATATGAAATGGACGTGTATGTACAACATGTAATAAAAAATCGAAAACCTCAGGGTACAAAAGCAAGCGATTGCCATACAAGAATCAGCACTGTTATCTTACATTTTCCAGCGCTGACGTGAACTCAGCCGCCTAATTAGTCAACTAACTAGCTGTTCAAAGAAAACATGCAACAGAAGAACGTTATCTCAAGTTGGTGGGACTTTGGTTGCTCGAGTTGCAGCATTCATGCTGAAGCTTGGTGGAAGTTAGCTCGCTGTTTCTCCTCTCCATGTCCTCCAATAACCTCTTTGCGGTTACCGCGGCTTTGGCTGGACCATCGACCCGAGTAGCAATGTCATAAACTAGTGTCTCCAGGTTATTTGATGCAAGTCTTTTTGGAGAAGAATTATCCCTCAGCAGATCCAAAAGCTCACGAGCTTTATCTTGTGCCTTCTTCGTGCCTTCAACTGTTAATAACAGAAGCCCTGGAATTGGCCCTTCATCGAGGATAATATTTCTATACTTGTCACGACAACTACTACACAGAGAAAGCAACACTCCAACAGCATATTCTTTGCTAAGTGGAGAACCATCTTCAACAGTTTCGACCAGTGTCAGTATCCCTCCGTCGAATTCTGAAATTGCGGTCCTTCCTTCTTCAGGTTTTGAGAGTATCTCAAGAAGACCAGTCGCTTTTTCAGCAAACTTGGAATAACGCTTGCAATCCTTTAAAAGTGTAAGAAGAGGTTTAACTGCTTCTGCAGGAAGTTCAAAGCCAGAACTGTCCTTGCAAGAAGAAAGATTATACAACGCTGTGACAGCATCAACCTTTCCTTGCATATTTCCAGAACTGAGGATCTGAACGAGAAGAGGTACAGCTCCTGATGAAATCAATGTTGGTTTATTAGGTGTTGATGCAGAAAGCGTCAGTACTGCTGCAGTCGCCAACTCCCTTAAACCATTTCTCTCATATTTCAGTAGTTCAATGAGATGGGGGACAGCACCACTCTTGATTATCTTATTCTTGTTCCTAAAATAGACAAAAATGAAGAATGACACTCTAAGGGCAACAAACATATTTTTTACATAATAGAAAATGAATGAGTAGCAAAGAATGTTTAGCTCTCACCAGTACGGAAACTCAGTAAATGAAGTAAACAAAAAAGTCAAAATAAACTGCTAAGAAAGGAGTGCATGATTCGGGAATGGTATGGCATGATGCACAAGGTATTTAAAAACAATAATGATTAAACATGTCATTTTTTCACGACTAAAATAGAAATCGCCAGAGAAAATCAAGGCAGTCAAGGAAGAGCTTTTCATTTATAAAAACTAGAAGCCAAAATTCATCGATCTAGTTGCAACAGCCAAAGTTCGGCAATCAATTGACTAACTAAACTCTTTGGAAGAGCATCAACTAGTACATATATCTAAACAAGCAAGAAGTAACTTTACGACAACTGCTACTTTGTGAAAAATGCAGCAAGTCAACCAGAACAATAAACTTAATTAACTGCCCTGAAGGATGCACCTGCGAACTTTCCACCAACGTGGGCATTAATTAGTACAATGACAGAAATCATGGGTAATAAATGCTATCCATATAATTCTTTAAAGCAATTAATGTTACTTAATTTTCCTAGGTTCTCGGTAATGTTGTGCACAAAATATCAAGCTCGCTCCCTCGTGATATGCAGACAATGTTCAAGTTATAGATTCTGGAACTCATATGAGAACAATAATCGAAGCATAGAAATAAATATTTTTAAGGTTTCCATAATAGGTTAAGCAATACCTAAAGGTTTCACAAGCACCTGACTTTAAATGGAAACTCTAAAGTTTTAGGTGCACAGTTATCAGTCAACTAGAGAAATCAATCTTTCCTCAGTAGATAGGACAAGTTTGAGATGTGTAATTAAATTGTATTACTGGAAATGGTACAAGTTATTAGGTGTCCATTATATCAAGTAAATTCCCCCAGTTTTGTGGCAATAAAATGAAAATTGTTTCTCCTCACCATGTAAATACAAAAAGAAAAGCGTAAACAAATAAGAACCAAATGTTGTAACTAAGCCTCATCGCCACACAATTGGATAATATCAGAAAACTATGCATAAGCTTTTCTCACATAAGCACATCGCAACATTCGTTGTGCATATAAAGGTTTTTTTCTCTTTTTTAAAACTAAAGAAGTTGCCTAGGAAGATGGACAATCACCCAGATACAATTTAGAGCACACATATATCTAAAGGGTCTTATTGTTATTTTCAACGTATTGGCGTGGATCCACAAAACCTTCCACACACAAATATATATCATAACAGTGACTTTCTGAATATATCTCTAATGAAAAAAAAAACATCAAGCCATTCTTGATTTCAGTCAGATCGTGTACTTTCATTTCCTTTCAGCATTGGAGATTATCCATTTTTGTAGCAAGACACCTTTGGTCATTTTTTCTATTAGAAATGGATGTGTAATATATCTTTTTTAGAAAAAAAAAATCATCCTAATATGTGCAAAATTCGATGGATGGAGAAATTCTTTGGCGTTTAATATAAAAAATAACCAACTACAGTCCTTCGCAAAAATTTGCCCCCGTATTAGAACCGTATTGCAGAAACATTTGTCATCTGCAAAATTTCACAAAAACTTTGGTTATCGTGTTTGTTATTACTAGAAATATTCAAGTGGGGCAAGGGTTAAACAATGTTTAGCCTGATCAAGTATATGTGCGCACGAGACCAAGGACAATTGGATCGTTTGAATCGTACTAAAGAAAAGATCGGAATGCACAACATTAAAAGGAGCGTATTTGACAAGAACGAGGAGAAGGCGAGAACAAGAACTCGCCTTTCATTCCGCACGGCGAGGTTGAGGATCGCAAGAAGGGCGGCCTCCTTGGACGAGTCCCCGTCCGGGGAGGAAAGCATGGCGACGAGGGGCTGCACCACGGCGGCGACGGCGAGGGCGGAGCGCGCCTTGGGAGACTCCCGGGCGAGCCTCCGGACCTCCCGCGCAGCCTGGACCATGGCCGCCGGATCCCCGCCAGACGACAGCCTGCGGGCAAGGTCGTCAACCTGTGCGCGCCGCTTGAGGTCCCGAGATCGCTCCTCCCCCGCGGGCGGCGTCGCCGCCTCCTCCTCCTCTTCCCCTTCCTCCTGCTCCCCGTCGTCCTCCTCCAAGCTAGGGTTAGGATTAGGGCTGGAATTGGGGACGGGATGGGGACTGGAACTGGGACTAGGGTTTTGGCACATTTCCTCCTTTTTTTCACCTCTTGCGCGTCTGCGTCCTCTTCCGCCTCCTCGTTCTTCGATTTGGTTTCGCGGGAGCCCAACGACAAAAGACACGGGAAGGATGGGGGGAGAGAGGAGAGAGAAACCACCATTCCCGTTCCGTTCTATTTCTAACGATCCGTTATAAAGAAAAAGCGTGTCGGTCACAAGAAAACGGATTTTGGTGACCTGTAGTCGGAAGGACGTGACCCGTTATGTTTGCCGACAGCTATGATACGAACAAATCCCCCCCCCCCCCCCCCCCCCCCCATTTTTATCGAACTACCCCCCACAAAAGAAGGATTTTTCGAATATGAAGGTGTGGGGGTAAAAAGACGACAACGTTACGACGACAAGAGCCCCAAATAAAATGGGATTGTGTCATTCTTGGTTGCAATAATTTTCTAATTATAAATTGTTTTTTGAACGGTGGTAATATCGCCACAAATTAATGGGTTTATCAGCAAACAAGCATCGGCTTTATTGCAAAAGAAAATTAGAACACATTTAATCAAAGGAAAAAAAAGACGAAATTTAGATTCTCTTACGAACTGCCGTAACAAGTAATTTCTGTTTGTGGCAATTATTGCGACTTGATAGTCAACTTGCATTGCAGGACTTAAATTATCATATCTATGGAAAAGAAATTTAATTTTTTTTTTCTTAAAGGACGCACTGCCGTATGAATTCAAGTTTCATGACAAAATTTAATATGCATATCGCAAAACGCATTATTTAATTTGCTATGATTGCTCCGATAACAACTGGCATAGTGAAGAACTAGGAGCACCTTGAACGATTGAAGGCAATAGAACATATCACAACATCAGAGTGAACTCAAAACAAATTTCAAGTTTTTTTTTCTGATACAATGAACCGATATTACTTAGCAGTACTTGACGGTTATCCTTGTCCTCATTCAAAGTACTTCACAAATATTCCGAGTTTTGAATTCAACACGTGCAGAAAGCAGCTTCTGAAATGGTCGTCTAGTTAAAAAAAAAAAGAAGAAACAAAAATTTCTCAAAGTCAAAACTAATACTGATACAGAACATATACAAATATGTAGCGCAGTTCTGGGTTAAAAACCCCAAAACAACCCAGTGAGAAGACAAAGTAGCAACAGCGATCCCAAAAGAACTACAGAAGACAATCTGAGAAGTGGCATGCTGCTCTCGATTTTTTAGCGTCTTATGGTACGGAGGTTAATGTCTGTGAGAATGTCTTTGCCGTTTTCTAGAACTAAAATCTCCTCTTTCTCTGTTCCTTCTGTCCATGATTTTGGAAACAAAAGACATGACACCTAATGCAGCCATTGCGTAGAAAGCTTTGTAAGGCACTGATAGAAGCGCACTAAGAGACGTGTAAGCTCCAGCAAGAAGGTAGAGATGGCTGAGACCAACTTCACGACCAGAACAGACTGGTAATGACAACGGGAGTGCACCGATATCTGGTGTCAAGCTACAAAGACCGTGCAGAATGACTCCGACACACAGAGCAGAGTCTATAAGCCAAGGAAAGCTCTGTCCCGTCCCAATCCTCTGCAATTGTGGGAAAAGAAGACAAATGGGTGAATGTGGCTTTTTTTCTTTTTTTTTTTTTTTTTTGCTATGTTGGCCATGCTTCCAATTCCGAAACCGGATAAAACAACCACTGACTGATAACATCTTAAAGTGCATGGACATTGTTCAGCAAAATAACTAAAGCTAAATGAAACAATTGCAGCCAATATCTAGGACTCGCAACATAAAATAAAAGAGCACATCAAAAGCAGCTTATTTTCCAGTAACAATTATTATCGTCTGGACCTCAGTTCGTGCTCGGCAAAAAAGAGAAACCGGATAAAAATGAGAAAAGGTCCAATATAACGAGAAGAAAGTTACATGCCACAAAACACTGTTTAATATAGGCGGAAATTCTTTAAAAAATATAGAAGCAAATTGGGAAATGGCCAGCTTATGATAAAATAATACAACAACAACAAAGCCTTATCCCACTAGGTGGGGTCGGCTACATGGATCATACGACGCCATCGTTGATCCATGTTCATAAGATTCGACATGATTTTATGTTGGCTGTCGGGGCCTAACACAACCCTCCTCCTTTATCCGGGCTTGGGACCGGCTATAAAATATAGGCGGAGTTAAATTCTGGAATCAACAAGGAAATAATAATTTCTAACATGTCTCTCTTTTTATTGGGGATGACTTACATCAAACATGACTCAATGTTCTATCTAGACTAAACATCAAAATAGAAGAAAGATAAAAATAACAAGGACCCACAACAAACGTAAAACAAAAGATTAAAATAAATCTAAACAGGACTACTACTACTACTACATCCATTAGGGATCGAATTCTGATATTAGATCCAACTGTTGCTGTCCAAATCTCCATCTTTCACTACATCAATCCCCTTTCTTGAGAAGAGCTCTTGGATTGTCACCAATTGGAGCTAAATATTCAAACAAGCCAGCCACATTATGTGTAAAAGAAATACTTCAATCAGCTGACAAATCAACAATATAGGTTCTGATGTTAATCATGCATAGGAGCTTACAAAGCCCATACTTATTTTTGAGCTTGTGAAAAGTATAGGCAGTGTCAAACCTTCCAAGTGTGCTCATGCACACTTTGCACCTTTATAAGTTCTTCCACACTAAGCGGCACACTAAGAGAATTAGAGAAGGCACTGGTGCTACTATACTAGATCCATCACGTGTTTAGGGAGAGTATTCCTTAAACAACCTCTACTGGAGCCTTTCCTATAGTATTACTTTGCATACTGTTACATGCAAACTCAACATATGGTAGTGAGAAATAACATTGTTTGGGTTTGGCATCACATGGCACGAATTAAATTGCCAAGGGACCTAGTGACTCTCGCTTTCATCTGACAGTTTGAGGATGGGATGCACAATTGTAATTTAAACCAATATCAAACGCTTTCACAAAGTTTACCAAATATGTGAGAGGAATTTAAGAGTCTATCCGAAGTGGAAATTGGAATACTGTGAAATATGCAGATGAAAAAATGAGAAATGTGCAACTATAGAAATGTACTTTGGACTTTGGAATCAGATTCGGTCTGAAGTGTTCAACTATAGAAATGTGCCAAAGAAAAAAATGAAACAAAGAATATGGAGTTGGAGGTTTGATAGCGTTAAGATCAAGTAATGATTTAGGAATTAGAAATAACGTCTATGGATAGGGAAGATCTCAGAAATCAAGAAGCAACTTCATGAATAACAAAAGCTCATTGATTCAGGTAAAAGATATCCTTATTTTTTTTAGGGGAATATCCTTATTTAAATATTAAGTGCTAATGTGAAAAACATTTAAAATGCTGTACTACTATCCACTGGATCACAACCTTTCCCTTTCGGTGCACAAGCAATGTTGAAAATTATGGACTGTCATATCCCTTTTGTAATAGCTACTGTGAACCTAAAAAGCTATCATACAAGTAAATTAAAGATTGTAGAGTACTTGATGATGACAGCTACGAAAACTACCTGACAACAATATCATCCCTCAAAAATGAGAAGTAATATACAAAACAAGCTTGTGTTTCAAAATTATTTCTGTGAAACTATGCTAAAAGGCTTAGAACTTCAAGGACAACAAAATATTCTAATGTTCACAAGTACCAAGCATTAACAAATACTTCAAAGACAACAAGGTATGTATATAATATGAAAATATTCAAAGGACATCTGCACAAATTAATAGGTTGCACCATGTCTTGGACAGGCACCAAGTGTCCAAAGATGGCAGGAGAAAAACAGTCAATGAACATATTTAAAGACCCTTGGATGGAAACCAACAACTCAAAACTGTACAAACTAGTAATGAAGCGCACATCGGATGGAAGTGCTTGAAGTCATCAATTGAAATACCCATTGGCATTCCAAAGAAAACATAGAAATATTTAGTCCACCTAAACAGGAATAATTGACAAAGAAAGAGATCCTCGTTGACAAATTTTCAAAAGTTCTGACATCCATGATTCCAGGAAAAAAAGAATCATCTTTGGTGCACATGACTTCGTATACTAAGAATGTAGAAACAAATGCAACAGCACAAGCCTTTACGGAAGGAGTAAGAAAATCAAGATCTAAACTTAACATAAAAAATATTAAGCCTTTTCATGTGTGGCTATTAAGAAGAGGGAAGAATATTCAATCAGTTTTTCCAATTAGATATTAGCCTATTAGTTGCACTTGTAGAGATGAGCACTCTTGGTCATGGCATGTGAGCATACTCATTCTTAGTTCGACGCCAAAACAAACTAAGTACAAATAATTTTCAACTACTGCAAAACCATACATTATTAAAGCAGGAAAGCAGAATGTGTAATATAGCACATATTTCAAACTTGACTAGTGATCTGTAAAATCATTTCTTTCAAACTTAAGAAGTATTGCACAAGAAAATTATATGCAAGTAAAGAATAAAAAAAGAATCTTTTTAGGAAACCAAGAAACCTATTGATCATGAGATCACAGTTCACGATGTCATTAGCGTTTACAACAACCGTCACGGTCCTTTGTCTGGCCCTCACCACCTTCTCGATCGAAGAGTGGCAGGAGGCTAAATGAGCATCTTAGTTGAACAGCACCAAGTGTGCGAAGACAGCAGGAAAAAATACTCAATGAGCATATTTAAAAAACCATTAACCTTACTAGATGATACAAATAAATATTCAGAAAACAACAACTGAAACTGCACATGGTAGTAATAATAGAAGTAAATCAAATAATGGAAAGGTACAAATGAGATAACAATAAAACTTGAACACCTAGTCATCAAACATCATTGTAATGATAACTCACATGAAAGCAGCTTATTGTCATCTGGACCTCAGTTCACGTTCAGCAAAACAGAGATAACAAGGCAAAAGGTCCAATATCATGAAAAGAAACCTAGATGCCACATTTATCTCTGATAAATGTAGAAGCAAATTGACAAATCGCTACCTTACAATAAAAAAAGATAGCAACGGAAAGCAAAAAGGACAAATAAGACAATTAACACTTGGTGCTATCTTTTGGAATGCAATTTCCCGTGTAAACACAGCTATGTTACTCGAAAAGAAGATACCCTCTTTTAAGTCATAGTGAATGATGAGTATATACCTGTAACCACGCAACAAGTGATGGGGCAAACATGAACGTTGCAAGAAGATGCAAGATCAGAATACCATGCCGGTAGTTGAAAAGCTCCAACTGATTATCACTAAAGCTTTTAGCTGAGTTTGGACTAGTAGAATAGCCATCATCCACATGAATTAGTGGATCTGAGACATTGTTGGTTTTGGCCTTCGACACAAATGGAGGCTTGTAATTGGTTTTCGAGTCAGAAATTTCCTTTTTCTGATAATTGCTGCGAGATGAAGTCACCAGAAAACTGTTACAAGAAATGAGAACTACCACTTAGAACAGAATTTCCAAAATTCATATGCATTACCTAGATATTGCAAACAAAAAAGAAGTAATTTGTAAGAGAACTGCAATCATAAAATGAAAATTGGAAGGCAGTACTATAGTTCTCAGGAGTTAAACTTAACAAAATAAGCTCGGAAGTCCAGTATTTCTTTTCACCGTTGTTTTCACATATTTGATTTCGGGACTATTAGTTTTTTTCACTGAATTTTCTCATTTTAATCCTGGTGTAAGAATAGAATTGGTAACATAATGGAGTTAAGATGAGTGTACTTTATCCTTTTCATTTTTTGACATAGTGATAATTTTTTATATTCGGCCAATATAAGCATCAACTTTTAACAGCATGATAAGCCCTGTCATTTCCAGGAGAAATAATTTGTTGTGATCCCAAAGGACCATCAGAATTCATCAGCTTTTGTACTATTACTGGATGAGGACCACCCAGACAATTATGATTTGTTTGAAGATTGTATGCTTATTTGGAGGACCATAGGTTTATTGAAAGATTAAATTTTTTGTTTCATTTCTTAGGAGGAACGGATCCTCACAAGATCACATCTTCACAGTATAACTGATTCATATTGTTTCAGGAGATTGAAGCAACCATGAACTTGAACTGGATTGATGTAAGAATGAATTAGGATATTGGGAAAAAATTGACTGGGATTTGGATGCCAGTTGAGTAATAACTATATACCAATGCACCAGGGGATTACGTCTTCTGTTTAACTTTGGGCCATTTGAGCCAAACACGATAGTTTTGACGGGGTGTAGCTTTATCTTGATAACATTACATGCCGCATGCTATCTTTGTTCGAGACTAGGAAGTGAATGCATAGATGGACAACTGCTCTTGTACACTTCTAATACCTTACATTAAAAAATATCACATAAGTAAAACTAAAGAATATCAATTGCCCTAGAAATAGTACCTGCATAAAGCAGTATGACAATGGAAAGCATGAGATACAAGCAGCAAAACCAGGCCAAGTGCTGGATGAACAAAACAGACCATTGGGACTGCGACAAATGCTACAACAACATTTGGTCTTCCCCTAAGAATCTGTACAATCTGCTCCAGTAGTTGTATTAGATCAACAAGGTGCTAGAATCTTGAAGGTGCAATTTGAAAAATAGTCCAAAGAAAAAAAAGCCACTGCTAAGGTACATTTTTTTTCCATGTTTAATTTGCATGAAATGAATGGGTTCACCTTCAGTGAGTAGAATATGGATGAAAAGCTGAGAACTTGATGAAGAAAAACGAGGTGCAAAGTATCTTGCCAAGCCAGCCATCTGCACAGCCAGATAGGAAAAATATGTTTTTTATTAGAGAGAGTGAACTATTTAGGTGGCATGCAGAAAAATAGAAATAAAAAGTACGAACCCCAGTTTACCTCCTCTGGGTAAACAGAAAGAAACAACAGATCAAATTATATTTTTTAAAAAAAAATACTATAAAAGATCATAAGTTTAAGTCCGTTGATGGAAATTACAACCAAGCATTGATGACATGTCTGATATTCAGACCAATGGAAATTGCGCCAATTTAAACTAGATTACTCATGGAAGAGGATATATTACACTTGATTCCTGAATCATATGAATCTCTGTTATGGTTAGTTAGAAAAAAGACTTTGGTCAAATTAAAATGACAAGGAAATGTTGGATTCAACTAAATTTGATGAACAAACCACGAAACCCGGCTACATAGAGTTGTCATATGCATGCATAGTAGAAGGAAAAGCGAACAAAAAATGATCTGCTTTAAGACACGAAGATTGTGTTTGTTTGGGAGAAAACAAGTTGTGGAGAAAAGCAAATTCTGAGAAAAATTATCTTCTAAGGAACAAAAACCAATTTTTTTTTCATGTATGCTTTATTGTGCATGGAAAATTAATTTAAGAAAATTTAACATTGATTTGAATGCTTCCATCACTTTGAGATGTGAAAAGTTTCCCTCCTTAAAGTGTAGATGTTTTTTCCCTGTTTTATAATGGAAAATATTTATTCCCATATTGGTATATTTTGGTCTGTCAAAACATATTTTTGTTGATCATGTTTTTCTTTCGTGTGAACCATGAAATAAAAGGAGATCCCTCTAAAAAAAGACATCCTTAAATTGCTTTCTACACTATGTTTTGAGGAAAATGAATTAATGCAATTTATTTTTTTCACATTTTTCTGCATTAGCAAAAAGGAAAAGTTGGCTGCAAGATTTTCAAACTCAGAGTGTTTGTAAACTCATTTATGTGCATGGTTAAAAAAATAATAAGCGTCATAAAGAGTGTTGATTATAAATAATTCCATATATAGCTTTCAAGCTATAAATAATTCAGATTTCAGACTTTTAAACGTGAATCTAAAATTGATCATGATCAATCATCTGTATACATAGTTTCATAAAATCATTTTCAAGCTAAGTCCAGAAATAACTGGTACAAATTAAGTGCAGAAAGATTTCATGCATTAGAGTTTGGCATGACCTTAAACAAAATAAAAAAATCAACAACAACAACAACAACAACAAAGCCTTATCCCACTAGGTGGGGTCGGCTACATGGATCATACGACGCCATTCCGCTCTATTAGTAACCAAACCTTTCGGTATATTATTCACCAATAGATCTTGCTCTATTAGTTCGCCAAGTGTCCGCCTTGGCCTCCCTCTCCCTCTTTTAATCGGACTCCAGATTATTTGATCTACTCTTCTTACTGGCGCATCTAATGGTCTTCTCTGAACATGACCAAACCATCTCAAACGATTCTCTACCATTTTCTCACTAATAGGAGCCACTCCGACTCGTTCACGTATATGGTCATTCCTAATCTTATCTAATCTTGTATGACCACACATCCATCTCAACATCCTCATTTCGGCTACCCCCACTTTACGTTCATGTTGTCCCTTCATAGCCCAACATTCACTACCATATAACACTGCTGGCCTTATAGCAGTACGATAGAATTTTCCTTTAACTTTATTGGGTACCTTTCTATCACAAAGAACTCCAGTGGCTTTCCTCCACTTACACCAACCAGCTTGAATTCTATGATTAACATCGTCATCAATCTCACCATCTTGTCTTACAATTGATCCTAAATATTTAAACTTTGTCACTTGAGGAATTATATCCTCCCCTAACCTAACTTTCAAATCGTCTCTAAGTTGTTTATTTGTGAAATTGCTATGCATATATTCTGTTTTATTCTTACTTAAACGAAAACCCTTTGACTCCAACGTATTTCTCCATATTTCCAATTTTGTATTAATCTCTTCTCTTGAATCCGCTAAAAGTACTATATCATCCGCAAATAGCATGCACTTAGGTACCTCCTCTGTGATACTCTCGGTTATAGCATCGATAACTAAGTTAAATAGATACGGGCTTAAAGCTGATCCTTGATGTAGGCCAATTCCTATAGGAAATTCATTTGTCTCACCTCCGGGTGTCCTAACCCTAGTCAATGCCCCATCATACATATCTTGTATTACCTTAATGTAGGCAACATTCACCCTCTTCTTTTGCAAGGCTTTCCAAAGTACATCCCTTGGTACCCGATCATACGCCTTCTCTAAGTCAATGAAAGCCATATGTAAGTCTCTTCTCCTACTTCGATACTTCTCCATCATCCCCCTTAGTAAATAAATCGCCTCTGTAGTGGATCTTCCTGGCATGAACCCAAATTGTCTCTCAGAAATACTAGTCTCCATTCTCAATCTATGCTCAATCACTTTTTCCCATAATTTCATAGTGTGACTCATAAGTTTAATCCCTCTATAATTTGCACAATTCTGAATATCCCCTTTATTTTTGTAAATAGGAACTAATGTACTTAATCTCCAATCATCAGGCATCTTTTTCGACCGTAAAATCTCATTAAAGGAGGAGGGTTGTGTTAGGCCCCGACAGCCAACATAAAATCATGTCGAATCTTATGAACATGGATCAACGAATATATTGTGTTAAACAAAATAAAAAATCAATAAGATTTAATCAATTCAATCAAGAAACAGCACATCACAGTTGCAAACAACCAACTTCAGTTCTTCACTCACTATCAGCATTATATCAATTTGGAGCAAAAGTAAAAAAGGGGAGCAACTTAACTTATCCTCACAAACGTGAACTAGATACTAGAGAGAGAGGAGTGAGAGAGAGAATAATAAAAATGAGAGGGTATGAGTTATTGAACTTTGAAACTTGAGAGGGAGAGATATTGAGTGATCAGAGACAGCATGGCTGTGCTGCTTAGACTGGAGGTAAATCACCATCGCTCAATGGTCACCGTCCTCAATTGTCACCCAATTGTTGATCATCATCGTCGCTTGGCTCAGTTGCTCGAAACGAACCCCTGTCCTTGTTTGCTAGTAAAATGTTGAATCAACCTTGTGGCCTTTGTTTTGTTTCTTTTGCCTTTTTTTTCCAACAATACACCCAACCTCTGGATAAATGCCTAGATTAGTAAACTCACGGAGTCTACGATTTTGTGCCTTTTGACTTTCAAGTCTATTTGAATTTACTAATGGTTGTGATTTTGAACTGAATTCACTGGTTGTGCCCTAGTACAAGATAGAATCGGGAGCTTAATAATCTTGCTTGAACGACGTAAAATGAATTGTGGTTCACTGAAATTTAAAGTAGAGTTCAGGATTTTCTTGACAAGGAAGAGTTAGAAAAATGTCTCCTCCACTGAAAAGCGCATTTACTTTCCTAGTTTACACACTCTCACATCCCCCTGATAAAGAACAATTAGGTTACATTCTTTTCCTGTATTGTTTTCTCAAAAATAAACAAATAAAAATAGTAAGGGGCACAATTTATTTTCCTCAGAATTTACCCTCTTCAACTTATTTTATGCAAATTACACATAGTCATAGTAAGGGATGTAATTTTGACTAAATGGATATTTTTAAAGTTGCCAGACAAAAGCTTATAACAAAAGAAACAGAAATAATAAATTTTCAAGCAAGAGTTATACTAACCGTCTTCTGATAAAAGCATGTATAGTTGCGGTCAGGTAAAGGGCAACTTTAGAAGTGAATATCAATACAATGAGAAACCCATTCGCAATCAAATAACATATTGTGGAAAGAGAGATATAGCTTGTAGTGGGAGGCAATTGCTGGTTCCACAGCAAACTGAAAAGCAGTGATACACAAATTGGCAAAAGAGCAAGGACAACAAAAGGAACCGGCATTCTCAAATTAAATTCAACAGCTGACAAGATAGATGGCAAAGATGAATCAATCTCCCATGCTTGTGCCTGCCTCATGAGAGCAAAAAGAATTGAAGCAATCATGAAGCCACTGATCTGCAAGGTATTTATGAAGTAATATCTTAATCCTCCTCAAAAAAAAAAGTAATATCTTAATTAAATTCGTAAATTAAAAAATCTGGGCACTGACTAAGATACAATAAGGTCACCTGTGAAGAGTAGAGTAGAAAAAATCTGCTTGCTGCAGCGACTAGAGAAACTGAAATGTCAATCTTATAGGAACAATGGGGATCTACCTGCAGGGAAATGACATAACTGTTATGTACCCTTCACTTTCAGGACAATATTTATACAAGCCTTGTACATCGTGTACAGCAAATTGCAACAATATTCTGAAGGCATGATGAAACAAAATTTCTTACCAACAACAGAACAATAGTCTTTTCAGACCCAGGACTGGAGTCAAACATAGCAGGTGATGAATCTACAGTCAGAATCTCATCATATACATTGGGAATAATATGAAGACCAGATGTTGAATCCCAAGACAAGGCTACAGGAGGGAAGCACCGTAGTTTGCAAAGCCCTGTAGTTTGAAAATTACAGGATGGCTTAGAATGAGAAAGGTCAGCACATCAGACATCCAAAGGTGCCAAGAAAATGCTAAAATAAAAAAGGTAGGGAACATGAAGCTTAAATAATTGACATCCTGAAGACAAAAGAGACCAAGTGCATTCACATGTGATAATTCCAAATTCCAATCCAAGCATAAAAGCTAACACTATCAAAATAGTCAATAGCCATCTTTTCTCCTCTATAAGAAACATTATATCACTAGTAATTATAAGAACAAGGAGGTTATAAGAGATGACCTATGATAGGTACTTAAGTTATGGCAGAGGAGATTGAGCTGTCTGTGAGTCAACAAGTTCTATGAAGAAAATTAAATAATATAAAGCTTACTGCTTTGCTCATCATCTCCAGTTTGCTCAGCGGTAGCTTTTATACCGCAGCCTACTGTTCTTAGTGAAAAGGAAGCAGGCAAAAGACCCAGGCTGATAGGGAATGACATATTAAGAAGAAGTGGGTGATCCTCTTTGAGAAGCAGTTCCTGAATCCAAATATAAGTTTATTTATCATTTTCATTGATTTCATTTGAAAAGGATCCACCCCATCCTAAAGAAGCATGTGCTTGGCTTATAAGATCACACCTCTTGAACATAGCTAGAGCGAAGAAGTTGAGAAGATGAGAATTTTCTTGATCCTTCCTCAGGATTGAAGAATTGCCCAACTGCCATAGAAGCTGCCGGAGGAGGTTTACCTGAAACAGTCTGGACAGGAAGTTTAGATCATGAATCTATGACTTAAAGAACATGAATGCAGCTAAAAAGGATGCGAGCTGAAGATCAATCTGATCCAAAAGGAACTAGTTTGCAATGAGATTTATAGTAATCACTAATCATGAACTCTGTGAATGTGTCTTTTATGATAACAAGTTACTAACACACTTATTGTAGAAAGTATGTCTAAATGTTCTGTATATACGAATACATTAGTGTAGCAAATGTGTGTAGTTCTATTATGCAGTAAATAAACAGATCATGGAAGTATACAGTGGTTACATATCAACGAAGGTAAAGTACAAGTCTAAGAGACAAAAAAAGAATAAAAGGTAATCATGCTGACAGAAAAAATGAAAGTTTGACAAACAGACAAAAGAAAGGAACAACTATATACTCTTTTAAAGTTGTATAGGGGACAACTTTCAAAGACTTAGGAAAGAGAATATGTGTACAAACAAACGGTAATTTTGAAGACTATGAATTTGTGTTGCAGAAAGTATGTATCATGTCAATATTTTTGTACCATACACATGCAATTGCATAAATGTATTGAAGAAAGTATGTGTCATCTTGGTATTGCTCATACTATACATATGCAACCACATGAAGAAAGGGGTGAAGGCCTCTGGACTAAGATGTCACACATATCAAGTCTCATCCACCTATTCAGACTCACATGATAGCTCACCAAGATTCAGATAATATGATTGTTGGAGATTTCTTCTCCATCTATAAATGGCTATCGACAAGCAGAGAAGAAGCAACTTTTGCTTCTAAGACGTCTACATAAAGTTTTGAGCAAGATAGTGTGCTGAGTGATCTGATTGATCAACTATTCCATGGCTAGCTGCTGCAGACTATGACCTGAGCAAGCATTTGACGAAGAACAGTTGTATGTGTGCTAAGCATCTACCTTGAGTCCTTGAAGCATTCTGTTGTGTGTAATCAAAAGTTGTCATTCGTTGTACTAAAGTTAGACCTCTCCTTCTGGTGAAAAAATCAGAAGTGGTCTAAGCTTGCATTGTTGAAACTATCATTATGGAGAAAAGTGACACTAGAAGAGTGGGTGTAGATAATTAGTATTTAACCACAATAAATTTGTGTTCTATTTCTGTAATGCTTGCTTTACTATTTAGACTTAAAGTCACCATATGTGATATTGCTCGAGTTACTAGATCAAGTAGCAAAGTAGAATGGATTAGTAGTACCAAGCGAATGTGAACCCAAAGGCTGTAGAAACATGTGCAATAACATGTAAATAGTGTGGCTAATATCTTGTCACCAGAGATACTAGTTTAAAATCATAGTGGAGACTATCATGGAGGATGTCCCACTCACCAAAACTATACGGCGGTGGAAGATACTCTTGTAAGTGTTTCACAAGTAGTGAATGTGCGCTGGTGTAGGCCTAGAGAAAAGCTTGATAGTTGATAAGTGAGGCTCAACAATCTATCTATTTTGTGCAGGTGAAACAGACAAAAGTTCATGCAAAAAGTACCCATAAAATATATAGCACCAATTCAACTCCACCCCCCACCCCCACCCTGTGCCATGATCCACTATTCTTAGCTCAATATAACCGAAGTTCAGGAATAACTCTTTTACGTTACCAGGTTTCATAAAAGAATGTTAACAGACCCACACCAAGTGTCACACCATCAGATCACCGTACCATGTGGTACCAATCGATCAAGAAGAGGACCAGAATGTTTTTCCCATATTTACTGGTGTATCTTAAATTGACAGCACCAATATAGTTTGGTCTGCCCACCAGTGTGTATCAGGTCATACCACCTGATGCAGTCTGGCACCAGGCAGTTCAATCAACCTCAATTTGGCTGCTAATCCAGTATTTAGTAAAGGCTTACCCCGAGATTACTTGATGCAGCTTGAGTGGACTGTACATTGATCTGGCAAGTCAGGGTACCTTTAAGGCTCCTATATTTGTTTGTCATCAGAAGGAAATGAGTACAATGACGATATAGCAAAGGCAGACGTCGATTGTTGATTTTTTTTTTAGGAGAGTTGATTGTTGATCTGTGGTGTGGCTAGTGTGGTATATTCAATGAGGATATCTCTCACCTCTTTTTTGGTTGTTCATTGGCCCAGAATGTGTGGACTGCAAAAACTTGCAGCTAAATTGGCATAGGGAGGGAGGCTGGCTTTAGATAGCCAAGGGAGATGCATGCACAGATTGAGGTATCAATAAGCAGTGTCAATGGTTTCTCATTGAATCATTTGGTCTGCAACAGAATCATGTTCATGGAAGAGCATCATCATATGGAGAATAGTGTATTAATAATGATTAGGGGCAAACTTTAATGGGTCATGATCCTACCTTAATGTTTTTCATGACAACATTCTTCTCTACAGTTCTATTAATGAAGTGGAATTTCTTATTACTCTCAAGAAATAATTTCGTTTCATCAAAAGACGAATGTTACAAAAAGATGGAGAGAGAGATCGCACGAACACAGAAGAACACAGAGATTTACGAGATTCACCCTGAATTGGACTACGTCCTCGGGCTGAAGAGGCCCTCTTTCGTTATGGAATAATGATGATTACAAGGATCGATTTCTTTCTGTTTTGACCCCTAGAGAGTAGGCACTCCCTTTTATAGGAATTACAGACCGACTAGAACTCTAAGTTAATCCCCCAAAAATAAGACACTCTAAATTAATTCCCGTAGCGAAAATCTGCCGAAGCGCCTGACTTCATAGGGGGACCAAATAGGGTTACAACTGGGTTCAGATTCAAGACATTATCAACAACATAAATACAAGCCAAAGGCAGAGAACTTGAAAGACATGTCAAATTCATAGCATTTGAAGAAAACAAATTAATTAGAGAAAGTATAATGTAAAATTAACAATTTTATCGCAGTGTAATGTAAATAGCTACCGGACGAGGTGCGACTGAAATTGTCAAGAAACGGAATCCGCGCATTTCATCAGGACTCAGTTGTAAAGAAGCAGTCGGAGGGGGCTGTTCAGTTTGACTTCCCGGCTCAATCTAATGAATCAGAATAAATGAAAGAAATCACAATTTAAGGAATGTCACTTAAAACCATAAAATATTGATCTTATTCCACGAGTTTCAATAGCTTTATGCTCATAAATACATCATCAGAAAAAGCAAAATTAAACTCGAGAGTTTAAGTAAGGAGATTAATCCTCACATAATGCAAAAAGAAAAGTGTACCTGCCGTGGGGCTGATGCAGCAGGAATCTCTACCATCTTTGATGTCACCTCAATAATCCTTCTGCCAGCAGGCTTTTCTTTATCTGATGATATTTTATTTTTCTCGGGCCAAAGGTGAAGTCTAACTCCAGAACAGGGGGACAAATTTGTTACAAAGATGAAGTACCCTTTTCCATTTGAACCCTGAAAGCAACTAAAAGACTAATTATGTAAAATTATATTACTATCTATACAACAGAGAGACCATTTATCATGTGAAAACAGAATTTTATAAGATTTATTAAGGCAGATATGCACTTCCATACAAGCAAAAAACAGAAATTTACACAGTAACTTACCAGCTCTTTTATATCAAGCCACCGCCGCCTCCCATCCATAGCTAAAACAGTAACTGAAGTTGATCTTATGTAAAGATCTTTCTCAAGGCCATCATCGTTCCCATGGATAGATGGGCACGAAAATGAACCTTCACCAAGAGATTCTGCAAGTCGAATTTATGTATTAGCATACCTCCTAAATGAAAAGAAAAAAACCAAGACAACAATGCATTGTTAATAACTACTCTGTGCAAGACAATCAACAATGCCAATAGTTTCTGTGAAATATCAATGGACATAATAAACATTTTTTTAGAAGGTTAACAAACAGAAGTTGCACTCTAGGATTATCACAAAGCTTCAAACTAAAAAATGATAGATAGAATACTAAAAACTCCAGGCATGTTAATATACACAAAAATCTACTATTCCATATGTTCAACAAGAGTCACAAAGAGCCATTCACAAAGTAAGAAACATAAATACCTGCTAATGAGAACAGATTACATAACATAAGATGGTGATTTCTATACGTGAGAACAGTCATAAACATGATGCCTTAAATTGAATACGTTTGCTTACCTCTTGCCCCATTGTCATCCTTGATAGGCAACTTAGCCAAAGCTTGAGATGTTTGTACATGGCTCAGCCAACCGAAGCTTTGTGATATTCCACTTTGAAGCATTTTTGTGAATACCAGAAGCCTCTTGTCTGTGTCTATATATGGCTGTCTGCTTTGTGGGTCTGTTAAACTTAAAAGAGTATGTGCAACCTACAAAATATACCTAGATTGATAAATTGTTCATTTAGGTATATTTTTTTCCATTCAGTTACAAAGTTCAGATAAATATACGAGAGAATACCAACTACCTGTTACCTGCACTACGGAGAATACCAAACATACGAAAGATCACAAAACTACTTGTTACCTGCACAACGAGTTGATTACACCAGAGAATAACCTGGTGTTCCATTGAAAGCCAAACGTTTTTCATGCTTGAGCTTCCTATAGTAAAACCATGACTAGATGGGATGATGCCACTCAAGGTAGACAACTTCGAGCGAACCTAGAGAGAGGGAAAAGATGAACTCTGTAAGTTTCAGCTTGATAATCAAGAACTTACACTGTCAAATCAATATTTCTCAATCATGAAGTACCGAAGGCCATGAAACACGGGTTTACACTGTCAAATCACTATTTCTCGATCATGAAGTACCAAAGGCCATGAATCAAGTGTAACCCAACAAGAAAGGGCTAAAAGATACACCTTCGAGATATGGTTACAGAAATAATGAAAATTCAAAGAAAACGGAGAAGGAAAGGAACCCCCTTCAGACCTATAATTTTGAGCAAGACAACACACCACCAGAAATTCACAGTTGATGCAATTGTACAATAATGTCATAGTGGATCATGGCCCCGAATCTACATCACAGAAGTACCAACTGATCTTTTTATATTTAAAGGTTCGTGCTAAAAGAAATATCAACAATCAAGAGAACAAAGTATGAACTAAAATGGGAAAATACTGCATGTATAACTTTGTAATCACAACCTATATGGTGGATACATCAGCTTTCAGAAAGGTTGAAATAATACCAAATTCATTAGATCAAGTCCTAATATATCAATATGATGGAATGCTTACTTAAATTTCTACTGAACCATGTTTGCAACCTTCAAAAGGGCTTTTCTTGGAAGGCAGATGCAGGATTTTTTTTATGAGAGAGGAAAGTGTAATCATGAAGCTTAGCAAAGATAAGCCCTAAGTATAAGCAATAGTGGTGATGATAAGAGAATATCTAGGATTTCATAACACAGAAGTTCGAAAAAACATGCAAAATAAACTTAATGTCTCACAAAATTTCTTCATGTTGATATACCAACTACATCAGGAAGTTATACAAACATATTTTAGTCAGAAGTTGAATGGAACCTGATAATCATTTATTCCACCGTATATAGAAATCACAACAACATGAGACAGTTTGGGAGTAGATGAAAAATGTCCTGCATGAACAGCTTGTGCCTCATAACCTTTTCTCCATTCACTGTTAACTTTTGTATATAAATGTCCCAATGACGGTTGCAATGCGATGGGAGGCGATCTGGAAAAGAGTATGCTAGTTACATCAAGACTAAGCAACCAAAAATCAGGAAAAAATAATATTATGAGTGACAACATACTGGTGTGGACTTGAAAGAGTTAATATGGTTTGAACAGCAGACTTGCGTAGGTGGGGATGGACGGTAGCAGCTCTAGCAACAAAACCACCCATAGAGTGGCCAACTAATATCACACTAGTTGGCAGGCTTCCAGAAGATTCTGCTCCTTCCTTTGATCTCGCTTCATGAGATTCTTTATATTGATCTAGTATCTATATAATTGTTTAAACTAATCATTTTCATGAAATCAAAATTTAATCCAGCAAATAAATAGTTCATATTTTTTGGGAAAATATAAATAGATCATATTGTGAGTGACTTGGATGCATTACACTCAAATATCTCTAGGTAATATTATTTTGTAAATCAACGTACATGTAAATGTGTGTAACTTTCTGAAGTCATGGAACATGCAAAAGTAGCAAAATGTGTCCGGTTCTATTATTACAATTAAATAGATTTTTTAAAGGCTGTTACAATTAAATGGATCCCCAATCTTCTATGCAAAATATACCAAGTCTTTGTTCTGATTTTCAAGGGTGAAGATAAAAAAGATTCTGGGTCACCATTCATATTAAAGGGAACCATCATCAAGATGATTTATATGAGAAAATCTTTACAGGAGAATAATGATAATTCACAGCGCCAACTGATACCTAACGATTAACCTTAATGTGAAGTCTACTATTGTTTTAGCATCTTAATATTTGATCCAATAAAATCTAAGATAGAAATCATCATAGAGTCATGGAGAGTATTACCCTGTGAATAGCATAGACAACATATTCAGTATGTTCCTCAAGAATCTGACCATCCATAGCAGAATGTTCGCCCTCAAGATCAACAGCAAACCAGTCGAGCATGCAGGTATATTGTGCAGGAAGCATGAAATCTTCCAAATCCTCTGACAACGATTTTTCTCCTATTTTATGGTTCACAAAGAGAGCTTCATGATAAAAACTAGGCTCTAGTGGCCCTCCTTGATATGCTCTAGATGATTCAGCAGCCAATGACCGCACCTATAAATAAAAATTTCAAGGTAAATAGAGTGGCCTGTTGAACATAATTCATGTCTCTTAATACAAAGTAATTAATTTTACCTGAGCCACTAAGAATTTTTGAAGAAAATGAAAAACATTACGTATGAGGTATGACAATGATCAAAAATAAACAAACTGGAGTGAAATATCTTCTATAAACGTTTGAAAAGTCACAGAAACCAAAAGAGAAAGATAGCTCAACTTAATACAGAAGTTGTTCATAATCAAGATGTTATAAGAAAAATAGCATCAAGCATGAGATTCATGTAGCCTGGTACAGGGGTCCTTATACATAATATTCTATATGTTTAGTGATGGATAAATGCATTTGGAGGAATCTTGTGTTTTTTATTTTACTCTTACAGCTATCATGGACATATGATCCATCCTCAACTTCTCGTCAATTTATGCTAATAGTTTGTCCTTCTTGTGTCATGAAATGTGGTTTTATTCCAGCAGACAAAGCATGTATAACATACGCTACTCCTGAGATCACTTAATGTTTAGGCATCCCTTGACAATGAATTCTCCTCAAATGCTCTCACTTCAGTCCCAGCTTAGCGAAACGGGTATCATAACATAATGGACCCGGTAATATGTCAAAAGAACGAATAATTGATCAAATTAATTTCAATGCGTTATTGTATATTCCAAGGGTAGGATCCTCCTGAATGAAATTTGGAGAAACTAATGGTGAGGTGAAGGGTGGAATGGTGATGAGGATAGATATGCCTCCCCGAAATAACTAGCAAAATGTTTCCTTCTTAGCACACTGTCATACTTAGTAAGTATTAAATTCTTTAAAGATGATGCATTCTAGAACAATTTACAAATTTTCCTACTGAAAAGAAAACTTGCATATTAAATCATGAACTCTTTAACTTGTCATCTCCACTTTCCAACGAAATCAGATCAAGGGGAATATTTATGAGCAGCAAGCTTATTTAACTGCAATTGTAAGATTCACGTCAAGCCACCAGAGCTAAGGTTCCATATATTTCTATATTTAGGTGTCACAAGTTAATTCATCTTGTTGGATGACAATTCTTGGTTGATTGCGATTGATTCAAGTTAGCAATATCAGCACGCACACAACTGAAAAGATACTATATGCACGAATTGGAAAAGGTGAAATAGACAAGGACCTACCTGCTTATAACTGCCGCCATTCCCAGGTATGAACAGCACAGGGATGCCATTTAGCTTCCTAAGATGCTCTGCAAAGTCAATTTTCTTCCATCCCTCGTGGTACAAAAACAAACCATACTTCTCCGACGAGACATTGGCCGGCGTGGGGACGGGAATGTAGGTAGGATACATGTACGTCATGACACACCCATTTGGGACCGGCTTCAGCAATCCAGTGAGCGCCATAGCAAACGCCAACAAGAACAAGCTGGCCAGGACACCCACCCTGCACTTCGATCTAATCCCCCTCATTTCTCCCGTGTCATGCGAGAGATTCCCTCTACAGAAATGCAAATCCTAAAAGACCATCTAACGTGGCAGGCACAGCATTAAGCAGTAACCCAGTCCAGGAATGCAAATAGTGGAGCTCACTTGACGACAAAGATTCTACTCCGATCGATGCGGTATCTCTAAGCTTAGAAATCCTTCAACGGCAACTCCAAAATCGAGATCGAGCTCTCGAATTCGCCAAAAAGAGAGAGAGAGAGATCAAGAGCTCGTGATCTCTCTCCACAGATGGACCCAAGATGAGATTCAAAGCAAACCGGATCCCGCAGTAAAATCCCCGTGCAAGGCCACTCCCGAAGAATGAGCCCTCGTCCTCCAGCTCCTTCCGGCGAAGAGGAGAGATTGAGACGGACAAAAGAGTTCGTAGCGGCAAAGAGCGGATGAGGAGACGAGAGAGAGAGAGAGAGAGAGAGAGATGTGGGGTTTTAGATCGCGGGAGGTGGCGTCGTTGCTTGTAGGAGAGGCGAAGAGGCCAACAGCTATGTTCTCGGATATTACATAATCCTTTCTTTGCCAAAAAAAAAAGCTATGTAGTGGAGCTCTCCGGCGACACTGGCGTTACCCGGTCGTCGCACCGCGGCCGATGCTTCAAAGGAGACAAGCTACCGGCAGTGGCAGGTGCATGAAGCCGATATTTTCGTTTTTTAAAGAATTGGCCCGCGACATCCGAATCCGAGCTCACATGCGAGAGCGTTTTAATTAATAACTAAGTCATAAATTGGAAGCTAATTAATTACCTGGGCGGCCGCTTAAGAAGGCCGTTAAACATGTAATGACCCTAAGTTTTTTTTTGTCTGACCAGAAGTTAAACTCAAATATTCTTAATACTCAACTATTCACGACAAAATTTAAATCAAATTAATTTACAATACTTTCTTGACTCTTCCTTTTATTTTTTTCACTTTTTCTTATTATTCTATTTTTTAGATTTCTTGTTATATTTAAAAAAATAGTGCGAAGTAAGGTATCCATATCTCATTGGTTTTTTCTTTTTCTACGTTTTTTTAACATAATTTTACTTTTCCATAAAATGTCTTTTTTATATTTTTCACTTTTGCCTGATAATTTATAAGACAAAAACAAATCCAGGGTGAATGGGTAAACTACATGGATCGTCTCTTAACTTTAAGTCAATATATCAACGGTCTCAATTTTAATTTATAATTTTATTTTTCTTGCACGCATCGTCCCATGTCCAATAATAAGCGATTTTCTAATTATATTATTGATGTGACATAATAAAAAATATATAAAATATTATATAAATAATAAAAAATGGGGGTGGCGTCCCCCTTGCGAGTTTGCTTAGGGACGCTAGTCGGGCCAGTGCCCTCCTGTGCGAACTCGTGAGGGCACCAACCCCCCCCCCACCTCCCTCCTTTTTCTTCCTCGCCATGCGCAAGGAAGAAAAGGGGGGCGCCCCCAGCTCGCTGCATGGGGGTGTCGCCCTCCCCTATTTTTCCTCGCTGTAGAGGGGGGTGCGGGCTTGTCGGCACGAGCTCGCATAGGGCACCGACAAGCTTGTACAAGGAGGTGTCGGCCCTCCTCTTTTTCCTCGTCACGAAAGCTCGTCAACGCTAGCTTGCACGGGGCACGAGCAAGCTCGCACAGGGAGTGCTGGCCCTTGCGGGCGAGGAAGAAGGGGGGGTCGGCGTCCCCCGTGCCTAATTCGTCCTGTCAGTGAGCTCGCACGAGAGTATCAACTTTGACCGGCATCGAACTCGCATAGGAGGCGTCGACCCCACTTTTATTATTTTTATAATTTTTTATTAATTTTTATAATATTTTTATTATTTTTTATTGTGCCACATCAGCAATATAACTAGATAATCGCTTATTATCGATCAGGGGATGAGGCATGCAAGAAAAATAAAGCTTGAGAACAATCAAGTTACAAATTAAAGTTGAGGGAACATTGAGATATTGTCGTAAAGTTGAGGACGATCCATGTAATTTATCCTATGGTGGATATAAATGAGCTTCTTTGTCACCATATGGTACCAAACAAGGAAAGGGGTACACAAATGTAAATGCTAAAGAATAAATGTAGACAATTATTACCAAAAAATAATAAGATGTATACAAAGTGATATTATTCATAAGAAAACTTTTTTTGTAATTATAAATTCGGTGAATTTCAAATTTAAGGTTGAAATTTTTTTTAGTTGCACACTTGAGTTTCAAGATTTAGTCGCAATGAAAATGATAATATAATATAATTATCGATGCTCCACAATTCTTTATGAGGTGTTTGATATGGAGCTAAAATTAGAATAACATGTTTGTTCTTTGTTTTTCATTAAAACATCATTTTGAAAATTATGTGGGGCTCATTCGTTATCATTGCAAGAAGAAGAAAAAGATAGAAACATTTATGTTCTTGCTCTTTTCTAAAATAGGTTTGTTCTCATCCAAAGAACCTCTTTGAGAACAAAATTCTTTGTCTTGGATTCAAATGATCCCATACCAAATACCTCCAATCTTAAAAAAAAACTTAGGGATGACGAAATAATGGTGTTGTATCCATTTTCCTCATTAAAAAATATTTGTTCAATAGTGAAACATAATATTTATAATAAATATTGTGTAAGCTTCCCTTTTAGAGGTAGAGATGAACATACATCACAAATAAAATGAACATTTTTGTATTATAATCATAATAAAGGGAGATATATTAAATGAAACTGCAACATACTCTTTCATGAAAACACTTGAATGTGTGCATATTGGTGGTTTTAACACAATGAATTTGAACTTAAAATTATAAGTGAAAAATTACTATTAGGTTTGAGTCCCTTATTAGAAAAACGTCTCAAATGCTTTCCTCCAAGTCATTAATCAATAATATTCAATAATATAACTCTGGTTAAGAATTTGTGTGAACTAATCATGAACATCATGCTAGAGAAAAAGATAAGCATATGAACATTGATAAGAAAATCAACTTCTACATTTATACGTTATCTAGGGGTGTGCTAATTTACATCGACTTGCAACTGAAGACATGCAAAGATGCCAAATCTAGAGTATTGCCAACGTAATTTTTGGGGTTTTAAAAAGAATCCCTACACTAATTTAATGAATCACAAGTGCATGATATATTAATTATAGTCCTTAAGATGTCTTATCCACAAGGGAAAATATTATAATTAGACATGAGCTAAATATCTTAAGTCATGCATGTCTAATTAAGAAATTGCATTTGCATAATGGAATATATGATTATTATATTTTTAAATTTTGTAGATGATGAAATCTAATAAAGAGAGTAGCTAAATGTGGATGGTAAATTAATAAGAAGATAATAGTTCCGAGGCTATTTCATCACATCAACATAAATTAAATTTGAAGACGACGATAACACAAATTAGGAAAATAGTATTCATGACATTTATAAATACATTAATTCAATTTCTCTCACAATTTGATGGTATTTCTTTGTAAGGATGGTAATTCCTCTCCTATCATTATCACAACAATCTTTTAATGAAGTACTTATAATTAAAATCATAAACACCTTAAGAATTGACTAACACAAAAAATGCAATTCTAGAAAGTTTAATCACAAGAGAGATGAACTTTTGACCTAAATCATAACATATTAATCATCTCTAAAGATGTCAATGCATGAGCAACATAAATTAGAAGTATCAAAATATTATAATTGATATCCCAAACTAATCAATGATAAAAATTGTAACGTCCCGAAATTCGCTCCCGCCATGTGAAGAAATCTCCTCTCGTGCACTACTTTCTTGGTCCTTCTTTAATTATTTTGTTGACCCAAATGGTCAACAAAAATGACACTTCCAACTAAAGATATTACAACACTTGACTAAGAAAATTGTGGAAGCAATATGAATAAAAAATACATCAATATACGATGTATAAAGTTCATGTCAACTATAAGTCTCATACATAGTCTCAAATACAACTCGATGGGTAAAAGGTAAAAAGAGTCCATCTAAACTCCACGCACCACCAGAGCTTTAGTCATCGCACACACATCAATCAAGCTCACAAATCATTTCGGGGATCACATAAAGGAGCACTGTTTGGATCGAATTACTACGGAAGTGATCTACCGAGAAGTACAAATCTAAATGCGAAAAAATAAAGATAAATCGAGAGTCTGACCAGGGAGCCTGCTTGCATTCAGGTGGATGTATATCCACGAGCATGATTGTGAAAAGAATGGTAAAGTATTTGAATAAATTATTAAAATTTTTAAAAATATTATACTTTATTTGACATTTTTAACTGCATGAGAAAGAGAAGGGTAGAGCACCTACTCAGGATGAAATATTTCTCAGAACCCATCAAAAGAAAAATAAGGAATGAGTTTTATCGTTTGCTTAGGAGACATGCGTAAGTAAATAGTTCATAAGATAGTAAAATCATTATTTTAAATAATATAGTTGATGTATTTTTTAAAAAAATTATAGGAGAGTTACAAAACAAGAGAAGTCGAGCACATTACGAAGCCATGCAAGAGGGGACCACACCGCTGATCCCTCGCACAACTTTGAACTGATCACGTCGGCATCAAGAATGATCGCATTTACGACTTCGGATCATTTGTTAGAGTGCATATATTGGATATGATCGTAAATCGATATTCGGTTTCCCGAGTCAAGGTATGTAACAAATATTTGACAATATGTGGGAACAACGTTTATTCGATGTCCGACAAAAGATCAGACAGGAGATTACGCAGGAACTCAAAAAAGAGTTCAAAGAACATGAGCGACGCATGGCATTAGCTCAAAAGAAAGAGATGAAGAAAATGATGCGTCAAATGATGCGTGGCAATCTCGATGACGATGTAGTATTGTAGTGATGTTGTGTTGTATTTGACGTTATGTTGTATTGACATTTGACGTATTTCAATTTCATTTACTTTAGTTTGGAAATTTAGACATAAATTATTGATTTAATTTGCTTTTAAATGATTTACTCAAATTATTTGTTTAAATTATTTTGAAATTTATGTTTCTGATTTATGTTTGTGTCAATTTTTATTTTTTTATTTGTTCCTAGGACAACATTCGAGGGTTTTAACCATTGATAACCATCGATAGTTTGAACCGTCGAAAGAGTATAGACGGTCGGACCCATTGATAAATATCGACGATTTTCACTGTCGAAGCCTAACGACGGTTTGAGCCGTCGAAACCTAACGGTATTATCGATGGCTCAAACCGTCAATGCACTTCGATGGTTATAACCATCGAAAGTATCGATAGCTCTAACCGTCGGTATATATCGACAGCTGAAATCATCTTAACTCTCGATTATTCGACAGCTCAGCCCGCCGATTTGACTGTTGAAGATTTTGACGGTTGTCACGTAACCGTCTATAACATGTTACGACACGTAGTTTTCACGTGGATGCTATCCGTCGAAGATAGCCATTTTCGACAATTTTAGACTAATTATAGACGGTCATAACCGTCGAAATTAGGCTTTTTTTGTAGTGTCAGGCAAAATGATCTCGCACAAGACGTAGTACGAAGAATCTCCCATCTAGATAAGCTAAAAAGAGTAAATGTGGCTCTAAAGGTGGACAAAAACTTGTCAAATCAAATGTTTTAGGTTAAGGTTGTGTTTTTTTTGTCCACAGATCGGATGCCCGAAAGGTTTTGCAGTCGCCCGTTTGGTGAGTATTCAATGCTCGTCTAAAAGAGATTCAGACCCATTTTCTCTATGCTTCTCGGTCGATCGAAAATGGGTTGGTCGTCTGTTCCGAGCATCTTTTGTCCATTCGAAGGCGGTATGTGTATCGATTGACGGAGGTTTGGTCGTCTGCTATGATGAGGTTCTCGGACTTTCGGTCAAGGATTTTGGTCACCCAAAATAGTTTCGATCGACTGACTAGTTACCGTCGTCATTTTTTAGTCTCGATATTTTTCAATTCAGTTTTTTAGAAGAGTTAGGACTTCTATTCTGATATCGTTCATCGATATGATTTCGAATGTCCGATTTAGTAGTCGTTATACTGCTGTCGAGGTGATTCAGACACTCAAAAGGGTTTCAATCATCCATTTCAGATCGATAGGTCCTTACGTTTTCAATAAAGTTTTCCCCATTTAAAGAATTTGAAGTACAACTTTACACACATTAGAAAATACAAATATAAAGTGCATGATGAGCCAAATAGCATTTGCATTATGAAGTTGTAGAATTCAGCAACACAAATTGTGACTTAGAGAAAAAATAAATCATTAAAATAATGATATAATGTTTTATTAATTTGAATTTTTGGCAGACTTTACTACATTGAAGAACACAAAAAACAATTATGTATATGTTGAACTCTCAAAATATAGCCAGGTACTTCCAATTGCTGCATTGTGAGCTATTTGGTCCGAAAGGAATTCTGTTATATTCTAAGGGAAAATATGTTATGTGGACAATATTACCACATTCGCGTGCAACCTAATTAAAATATGGGCTAGAGATTAAGGATGTTATTCTTTTAGAAAAAGAATAAGGATGTTGTTGGAAAAAAGATTTCTTTTAAAATGTTGTAACTTTCTTTTTCACTAATTGGATAAAATAAGATAGCTATAACCTTAGTAGCTATCCATTCCCTTCACTTCTAAAAAAATGATAATAATTAAGTTAATAATGAATATCAATGGCATATATGTAGGAGATTTAAACAGGGGAATAAGATTATCATAAGTCCTTCAGATATCATTGTTCCTTTTGCAAAATATTCAAAGTTCTCTATATTTGATGAGTGACCGAGAGGATGGGCTAAAAATAAAATTACACAAGTAAAATAAAATTATATACTAGGATGATGAACAATAAAATCAAATAATACTATATTGTTGATAAAATCTTCTCCCTCTTTTGACCCGAAAAGATAGATACGTTGAGTTTTGACCTTTTGGCCTAGCACTTCATTATAAAAACCATAGTTTTAGTCTCTTATTTGATTTTTGTATAATAGCATTAATAATGCATTACTCTTCCAAATATGTCGGGATGAACTTTTTTTAGTGAATTAATAATATGAATAATATTAATAAAAATAATTCTCTTACACATTTGCGAGAGAATTTGTTTCTCGATAAAGATGGTATTTTTTTTTGAAATTTGTGCACAAGTTATTTTTTATAAACATATAGAAATGATTTTGGTAGTCTGTCAATATTGTAGTACTAAATATTTTTTATGAAAATTGTGTGATATAATTCCACTAATTATTGAAGGAATAAATGAAATTTTTTTAGCAAAATTAAATAAAAGATCTATACGGTTTCCTGATTTAAAATACACCAAGGCAGTGATTTTGTTTTCATATATTGATCTAATACATCTCGTATATCATCATTATATATATATATATATTTGTTAAAATTATTTAATCAATACGAATACCTATTTAGCATTCCTAACACAATTTGTTACATCTAAGAACAGATTTATAAACCTAGGAAGATAAAACATGTATAACCCGATTTAGTATCAAATCATATATTTGAATGAAAAAGCAAAAGAAATAAGTACAACAATGCCAAGCGACTGCGTGTACGTTTAGTGCATTAACTACTTGAAGCTTGTACTTATAAAACACTATTTTCAACATTTTCATAAATAGAAAAATAAAATCGAAAAATTCCTAACTCTTAAAAGTGTCAACCATGCACAATGCCAATTTTGAATAGCCACATAGAAGTAAATCATTGATTACTATTTTTTGGACCACTAAAATATCTTATATTTATATAAAGCTCATGCTTAAGTGACGATTTCAAATTTTTGTACATTCAACCTTATGATTTATTTATTTTCTCACTGTTTTTTTTCTCTCTTTTTTTCTGTCTGGAATATGAAGTGGAAGAACTTGCTGAACGTAACGCCTTCTACTATTAACTCATTATGATTAGTCGTCTAATCATATCCTCTTCCACCTATTGGTTTCTTTGCTTGCCTATATATCTACTTCATCATGCCAAGTGCAGGGACAAGATCCAACGCACATTGACGAGCACCTGGCACATCCACGGGCGAGAGGTCGGGTCTAAGATTCGATCTTACTTTTTTGCCTTATTTTCGTAGATCTGGTGACACATGTTTCTATCTCTTCTTTCATTTTGATAATAATGTTGTTAGACATTAGTTTTTAGATCGTTGCATGCACTTTTTTTTTGTTGATCTTACTTCTGTTGCCTCCAAATTGAGATTTTTATTCATCCCTGACCTCCATTATCTCTTGCTCTCGTGGCAGGACACTCTTCTCTCCAACTTTTGTGCCGATGGATGAGTTCGTGGTGAACCATTGTCGAAACCCAAAGCCGCCAACATCGAGGAGACAAAGCCTTATATGATAGCACTCCGAGGGGCTCGGCCCCGTCACATGGCGCGACCTCCTCCCCCGGGGGGTCACATTGGACTTCTTTCTTTGACTTCTTTGACTATTTTGTTGACCGGATGGTCAATACGAAAGAAATGCAAAGCAGAAGACTGAACGAATATAATAATAGCGGAAGACTAAATGATAAGAAATATACGACAAAATAAAGGAAACATGCGAAAGTTTAATATATCAAATGTTTTAGCTAGCCTTCATCAGAGGCCATAGCCATGTATGTCAAAAAAGTGACAAAAATACATCTAAAAAAAGTGCCTTAGTATGAGTGAACAATCTCATTATTAAGCATGGTACGGAAAGCAAAAAGGTGTACTCATCTGCTCAAAAGATAGTGGCTCGTGGATGCAAGACTAGTCTAGATAAAGTAACAACTCCGATCCATAAGGACACGATAGGTCCCATCACCATAAATAATCTAACACATACTACGATAATACAAATAACTACTACTCCTCTCCTTAAGAACCATATGCAGTAGTACGCCACCCCCATCGAGACCTCCGTACACGTAGCACCACCTTTCGGATGAACATGTGGGGATCACACAGAGAAGCAAGCTCAATTCGTTAGCATAAAGTTAAGTGTGAGTTCATATAAATCATAAATCAGTTCTATCCAGACTTAGCATGAAAAGAGTATGTAATCAACATAATAAAATGATAAAGTCATCATGGATAGAATTTCATGAGTCATGGCGTGGATAGAGATCATAATAACAATATCATATAAGAATATCGTAATCATAATAGAGAACACATTTTCACATTCATATGTCATGCTTAACTTTCATACATTTGTACTTGCTTGCTTTCATTTCATGCATCTTTCATTCATTCATAACTTTGCATATTTACATTCTTTACATCTTTACATTATTTTTTGAAGAGCTTTTCATCTTTAAGGGAATATCATTGCATAAAATTGATGATACAACTATTTAGACATCATATGCGCGTGGGGAATTAGTGCCACGGCGAACCCCGTTGGGTTTGGATGACCTCGCCACCGGCGAAAAAAAACATCCGTATGGAAGAAACTCTCGCCTAGATAGAGCAAATGGTATCCCGTAAGGGGGTCTATTACGAGGCTAGAACATCATCCCTCATCGTACCTGCACCTATCTTTCGATTCGTGGATCGATCAAGGCCACGACAGATTTTCATCTTACGATGAATCTTTATTTGCTCAGAAATCTAGTGGACGGAAGTTTATTTAGAAATCAGGTTTAAAATAACAACGATCATGACTTTCAGTCCACACGACGGATGTTCAAAGGTCACGAGTCATCTATCGAAACATTTCGGTCGACCGAAGGAGTGCGATCTCCGCTTTTCATTGTTCTTATTCATCATGTCATAGTTCGTAATCAATCATCATCATCTTCATGAAAGTCATCATTACTTCAGAATCATAGTCATAATCGTGCATTGCGAAGTTCGAGGAAGATCATTATCATTCTTGGCATAAACAGCATAATCAGCTTCGGTTCGTTTCTTAAGGAGAGATCGATAATCATATCCAAAGGAAAGGCATGGTTTCATATAGAAATCAGGGAAAACAATATTCATAGGTTTAACATGGAAATAAATCAAAAGGTTTCACATTAGTTCAAAAATCAAAAATCGCGAGTATCAAAATCGGGGGCCAAAACCCGGTCCGGTGAGGGAAACCTGGGCCGAGTTGGGAGGACGATTGAGTCAGAAGAGTCGATTCTCCCGATCGTCTTCTTCGCGGTAAACCCGGGCCGAGTCATGAGTGACTCTGTCCGAGCACCTGGTTCGCCCCGAGCTCAAGCTCGGCGTCCATGAAGGACCCGAGCCGTGCTCAGAGTAATCCGGTACGGTCAGACCAAACCTAGGCCGAGTTTTGGGGAACCCGCGCTGAGTTCGGTCGAGTCGTAAAACAGTTTTCAACGGTTCGATTGTCTCCGATGATCGCCCACAAAGCATAATTACATTTAACTAAGGCAACGACATCACAACATGAATCTAAAGTATACATTACGAAAATCTACACTAAGCATGCATATAGTAACATTACGCTTCAATCACATTTTCTTACATTTACATCCTTCAATCGGTTCGGTCATATGAGAGAGTCATTCGGGTTAACATAGGTTCTTTCATTCATGGCAACAAATCAACATGTCATCAGTCTATAAAGCATCATTCATTTATGTTCGAGAGTTTGGTTCGTGGCTTTTGAATCAGGCATGCGATGTCCATCAAGAACTCGACTTATGAAGTAGATCCGGAATCCACACACCTTAAAGCCTAAGAAGTCATGGTTCATCCGTAAGTCATTCGTGCCGTGCTCCCCTGCTCACGTCGTCTGCATCGGAGGTGGTTGTTGACGTCCGTGCTCTCTTGCTGCTGTCCACTCGCCGGAGAGAAAGGAGGATGAGTGAGAAGCAAGGTCGAATCAAAATGAAACAAGGGAGGAGGAGAATAGACGAGCCTCACCGAGTCGAAGTTCCTCTCTGAGTCTTACGTCGCCCTCGCCGGAGAAGGTCACCGGCGTTCCTTGCTCGTCCGCTGTTGCCCGCACACTGGAGAAGGATGAGAGAACAGGTAAGAACCGCAGCTTGGCTTGAAGAAAAATGAAGAGCAAAAGGGGAAGGAAAAGAGGAGGTTCAGATGTCTCTTATAGAAGAGTGGGGGGAGTTGGTCGTTGCATCTCAGCCGATCTGGCGGCCGGATTTCATCTGGCCAGGTGGCAGACTCGGCCATTGGGGATGCTAGGTGGCAGGGTGAGAGAAACAGAGAGAGGAAGAAGCCATAGCAAGTAGAGACAAAAGGGGAAAATAGAAAAGAAGGAAAACAAGCAAATAGAGACAAAAACTAGGAATAAAAGGCCTCCCCCTTTACGTTTTCATCATTTGTCATCATGCATCTATTTTTTTTCTGATGATCGCATTGTTACAACCCAATCACAAATCCAGCAAGGATCATCCAAATGGACTTCACACATAAGCTGTTGATATCTCCTCAAGGTTTGGCTACCATTTCCAGCGATACTTTCATCTCATTGAATCATGGGTGAAGAACCCAGATGCGATAGAATAAACTCTCTATGATCTCATGCCTGTGGTTGTTGCTGAGGACATCGACGAGGAGCAAAATTTTTGTAACGCCCCCAAAATCGCCCCTCCTGCCACGTAAGCAGTTAGGTTAACCTCGGGAGCGCTACACTGTCTGATACACTATTGACTATGACTATTCAATAAAATGGCATACGTGACATCAATATAATAAGAAAATATTATATCAAGACTTTAATGCGGAAGTTCAAACGGTGAAATGTCAAGAGACATTGATAGTTAATGTGGCTATAACAAAGAGTAGCAAATCACAACGTAACAAGTTCATCGGAAGAAAAAGTTCAATGTGCGGAAGAACATGATGTCTATAAATAGAAATGAACATACTGAAATGTAAATGCATATTTCAATAGCTTGTAGCAATAATTGGTGTCATGTGCAGCATTCTCCAAGCTCTGTGTCCTTCAACACCTCGTCAGTTAGCATTCTCATCTGCAAAATTTCAATGCAGGAGAATCGAATACCCATGAGCAAGGATGTTCAGTACAATAGCAACATAAACAATGAAATAGAGATCAATGATAATCATATGACCAATATATCAATAACGAACAATATTGTACTCTGATTTCTATGCAATGACTATAATAGATCGCTACCTTATTCATTGACAATATCAATGTCTGTGCTTTGTTTTTTACCATGGCTATACTTTGTCTTTACCTACATTATCCTTACCATACTATGTTCCATGCTTTACTATACCAAATTCTATACTATACCATGCTTTACTTTACCAAACTCTATGCTTTACTTTACAGTACTCTGCTTTATATTGCTTTGCAATGAGTTGTACTACGTCTTTTATGTTACTATAATGTCCTTAAAATTAGTTGTCCTATGCGAGCTCGACTTTATTAGTTGGGATGTCAGATATGTCTCTCTGAATCTTTAAAGTCAGTAAGCCCAAAAAGAAAAGAGGGGTGCGACAATGCATCACCAAATTCGGAATGTAGGTGGGAGAAAACCTACACCTCAGGAACAGTGGTCATTCACTGTCTCCTCAGTTAGCTATCTATCCCTCTAGCTCAATACTATAATCTCTGTAGGAAAGAGTGTGACCATTGCATCATTCTTCTTCGAAATACAGGTGGAAAAAGCCCTGAAATATCAGGAACAATGATCATTGAAGACTAGTAACTTCGCTGTCTCCTCAGCTAACTACCTGCCTCTCTCTGTACTATACTATGATATTTGTTCCATGTTTTGGGGATGACACATAGCAATTACGTGTTTTCATCTTTATTTTATTTATCTTTGCTTATCATGTGATTTATGATCAGGGCTCAAATGGGCGTAAATCTTTGTACCATAGGACTCAACCAGTATAGTGAACTGATTAGAGTTTCAGATTATGATTCATGAGCAGATCAATCGGGTTGGTTCAGATCGATAAGTCTGACTGAACTGGATGGTCTAACCCGTCTGGACTGATCGGACCAGTCGACCGCTCCAAGTGGGCCGGTCGACCGGTCCTCTTGGATCGGTCGGCCGTGTCCTTTGTGGGATGTCTATGGATCGGTCGATCGTACGCATAAGGTCGATCGATCAATTACTCTAGGATCGATCGACCATCCTGGTGGTTGATCGACCGGTCGTACGATCATGAAGACGCGCTCTACGCGTCAAATCGGTCGACCGATCAGAAGTCCGGTCGACCGATCATGAAATTAAATTTGTCCGTTGACATATAGATCGGTCGACCGCAGTGCGGCCGGTCGATCGATCGGTAGGGACTCATGTGGGTTCTTTGCACAGATTGGTCGACCGTTGATAAAATCGGTCGATCGGTCCCTGCGATAAAATAGGGCCGCCGAACTTCTTCTTTATTTCCGACGGCCTTCCGGCCATCAAACGATGATGACGACAATACGAAAAATGTAAATAACATTCTCAGAATCATGATGGACTATACTACATATCAAATAATCACTATTTTTTCGTCTAGGGATTTAAGATGCTAAAGTATCTTTTCCGATTAAAAATGGGTTCGCTGCGATTCTTCTCGTCGTTCGCCAATCACCGGTCGCTCCTAGCCGACGAGGAAGACTCATCTGGTCCTGTGTACGTCGAGGAAGCGTCCATGCACGTCAATTGGTTATGGTTGTGTGCCGGACGATCGCTACATCGTGTGGGCTCTGGTTCATCTTCGGCGCGCGTCGTTCGCCGACGATTCGCAAAAGAGGAAGAAGACAGAGGGGCGGCGGCAGGGTAGAGTTCCAAGGGGGCGCTAGGGCGCTCCCCTTCGCACTCTATATAGTTCCGGCCGGCCCTTGGCCGGCCGAATTCGGAAACGGACGCGATCAGGGAAGGAATTTCCTTCCCTGTCGGCCGTTTTCTTTCATTCGTCTTCCATTTTTTTTCTTTCCTTAAAAGTTAGATACGTTACAGTTTTACTATTGATTAGGTGCATGATGCGTTCACCAATCTCTTCTACAAATGTATTTTAACTGTTGTATCTTAATTATTTTGCGTATATAATATTTGCAAAGGTTTCCGTCATCAGAGTTTGGAAATGACGATGTGCGAGCTGTAGAGGCAAGAAATCCCATATTCGAGTTTAAGCGTGAGATTCAGCCTACACTTTTGTTTTCTCCAATTTCTTTGCCAACTACGTTCTCTACCATGGTGCAGGATGGAGTTTCAGGATCTTCTCACCAATCAAGTTATCATCTTAGGCCTTGCTGCCACTGGGAGGAGGAAGAAGCTGCGCATACCGTCTTTTTAAAATTTAACCACGTAATATTGGCATATAAGTAAAAAATGTTTAATTTAGATAATATGAAATGGGTGTCTGGCGATGTGAGATGGTATCACATTACATCCACAAGAGTCATTCACAGGGACTCTTTTAAAAATTAATATGCACTATTTTATCATGATTAAATTTACACAAATTACAAGTTAGTTCATTACATTACTTTATATATTTATTTATGATAAAGAATAATATACATATAATAAAATAAAGAAGGGTAAATTAATGAACATTAAATTATAATATGTATACAAGTATTGTATTTTTAAATTTTAAAATAGTGGTTATAATATTTTGCTAATGATCTAATATTTACATAAGGATTAAAATAGTGGATATAATATTTTGCTAATGATTTAATATTTACATAAGGATTAAAATAGTGGATATAAAATTATTTTATTATAAAATAATTTAAATAATATTTTTAAAAGTAATTTAATATTATTAAAATAAAATATAAACTAATTTATTTTAAAAATATTTATAAACCAATTAAAATTACGCGAAGCGCGAGAGTGTTTCCTAATTAATCACTACTTTTTTTTCGGTATCAACCTACCGATATTCAGGGCTACTAGCACCTGACTAATTCGATATGGGGAGAGCGAAAAGATTAAACTCCTGGCCAAGACAGCGGCTCCCAGGGATTGAACCTGGGGCTACTAGCACCCAACGATTCCGTACATAGGGGCGCACCCCGCTTATCAACTGCGCCAACGTCTTGGTTAGTTAATCACTACTTTGAAAGCAAAGAAATGTAAAAATTGTTTATCTTTACTCAAGTGATCGATTCCATATTGAAATCTCGAAATCCAAAAAGATGTTTTAAGTCTTTATTTAACATTATTGGTGGTTTGAAAAGATGATTAGTGGTTAAAGATTCATTTAGAATATTAATATAAATTTAATAGTAAAATTAGTTGATAAATATAAAATATCATAGTTAAATATATGATAAATTATAATTTAAGCACTATACAAATTCTTATCACAATGCAATAAAAAAATTATCCATGTATCAATTAAATAAAATAAAATCTTACAATTAATTTAACTCATTAATATATAAAAATCTATATCGACAATAAGTATTATATACATACTTCATATGAAAATATTAATTATTAAATTATTGTTTATCCATTGTCAATAAATAAATTGCAATTAATTAAGCATGAATATAAAAATAAAATAGAGCTATGATGATAAAATAAAAATGAAAAATAATAAGATAAGTTAAGAAATAATACATTTGAATATGAGTAACACTAAAAATATTATAAACCACTAACTTTTAATTACTAAACATCGGTAGAAGTAATTTTTTAATATTTTAATACAAAAACTCTATTTTCTTATTTTTTTTAAATAATAGAAAAATAACTTTTGAACTTATAAAAAACATTTGTTACCAAATGGAACCTAGATGTCTTAACAATCGCTGATGGACTGGCATATAATTGGGGCTATTTTTTTCCTCCCTCATATTATATATACAACATTTTTAGTATTAATATAATGACTTCAATCTTCTTTAATAGGGCTATCCTCTAAAGATAATATTTTTTATAAAGTATGAAATATATTATATTAAATTATCCGCTCACGTGTAATGAATAAATTGTATTTAACTAATTGACGTTGCTAGTGAGGGTGGTCTGACAAGTGACAACGTCCGAGTGTCTTCTTTAATTTTACCTTTTTGCATTTGCCATTTGAAATCTTATTTAACAAAACATGAGACTAACTAAATTAATTTCAATATATTATTATCATAGTATTAGTACCATACCACTATTATTAATCATAATAATCTTAGTATTATAAAATAGGTTTTATTAATTGCATTATTAATATGATTAATTGATCCATTAATATTAATAATAATTATTTTCTGTAAAATAGATTAATAACTTTATAAATGAAAATTTTATTGATCTAAAACGCGTGTTTATGATTCAAGTTTCGAAATCCAAAAGATATTATATAAATATTTAGACAATATTATATTGATTAAAAAGCACATTAATTAGTAAGTCTTTATTATATTATAAATAATAAATACGTATTGATAAGGGTGACAGCAGTGGCATTAAAAAAGTTTAATGTCATTTTTTTATTAGTGCTCAACATTTTAAAATTCGTTTAATATAATCAAGCGACAATAATAATAATTTTTAAAATGATAATGCTCTCACCCTAATGATAATTTAATAAATGATATTTTTTTGTATGGACAATATATTAGATCGTCGGAATATCTTCAGCAAAGCAATGACCACCATCTAGTATTTTTTTTATATCGCCTAACTGGTTGATAATTGATTATACTTGCATTAAAATTTTATTTTTACATTAATTAATAAATAATAATTTTGGTCCATTCAAAATTTTATTTATCAATAAATAAATTTTAATTTGATCAAAATAATAATTTTGAAAATTGAATATAAAATTATTAACATTTAGCGATTATATAATTTTTTTTTATATAGGATAAAAGGAATATGCATTTAATTCATTTCCCTTCCTATTCTGCGCATTTATTGCGTTATCTCTTCTTTTCTTTCTATGTAAACCCCGAGTTGTTTCTTGCCTTAATCTCTCTCTCCCCCCTATATATACTTCCTTCTTTACCTTTTCCCCTCAACACTCTTCTCTCGCATCGTCTTCGAAGATGAGCGGCGGCGGCGGCGCCGCTAGGGTTCCTATCCCGGCCGGCAAGCGCAAGATAATCCAGAACATCAAGGAGATCGCCGGCAACCATTCCGAGGATGAGATTTACGCAATGCTCGAGGAATGCGGCATGGATCCCGACGAGGCCGTCCAGAAGCTCCTTCTCCAAGGTCCTCCCTTTTGCCTTCCCCTTCTCCCCCATCCATGATCCTTGGCTTGATTCACTTCTCATGCTCCATTCCTTTGTGTTTCCGTCGTTCTTCGGATGGTGATTGATCGCGCTTTGTTCAATTTTGCCGGTGGGTACGTGGGTACTGCGCTTATAGTCGATCTTGTTCGTTGTTCTTCTCTCCAAAAACATTGATTTTCCGTTTTCGGGTTATTGGCTTGAGATTCGGGTATTTAAGGGCGAAACTGGTTTCTGTGTTGGTTTTCTTTGGAGTTGTGAAGTAAAGTTGAGATTTTGGTTGAATTATTCCGCGATGACTTATTTGAAGGAAATATCGTATCTTTTTGGTCTTGGTGCCAAGTCGGGATTTTCATATGTGATTTAATTTGTTGTCCCCTATTTATTTTTCTGCTCTACTACCTGCTCCTTAGGGTTCGTCTTATACAGTTCGATGTGATCACGCACGCGTTGTTGGGTGTATAAAATGTACCTATGTTACTAGAGATCTTCTCTTAGCCAAGTTGGTTCGATAGATCGTGGTAAAAATCTGTGTGCTAAAATAAGAGTAAGTCAGAGCTTTATATCAAACTCACCATTTTGTTTCGACTGGTTTGACCAGGTATCGTCTGGATTGGATAGTTTCATTTGATTTCAGAAAAAAATTATGGATTTTCATTTCCAGAAGCACATGTTACATGCCATCCTAGTGTCTATGCTCCTTTTTTGGTGTCTTCCTTTGCCATTAATTTGTTACATGCAACTTATTTTTTTATGACCTTTTTATGTTTCCTTCTCTTTTGTTTGTTTTGGGTAATGATCTTTAGCTCAAAAAAATCTTAAGTAAATTTTCCCTCATATATTTTTTTTTGAGGAGAATTTCCCTCATATATTACAGTACACATTGATTCATAACTTTTATATCTTTTGCTTGTGCTCGGTGCATTATCATGTTCTATCTTCATTCTCTTCCAAGGTGATCATGTATAGTTCCCTTCATAGTACAACTTCTCTTCTATGTTTATTCTCTTCAGTGCTTAACTGATAGTGATGAAATTCTTGATTTGCAGACACCTTTCATGTGGTTAAAAGAAAGCGTGACAAGAGAAAGGAGGTAGTTTCTTCTTTTAGCTTTTCCATGGTGACCTTGCACCTTTTACTCTTTTGTCTGGTTCTGTGTAATACTTTTCTCAAGTGGCATGTAGCCCATTTATACTCCATTAATATATTCACAGAGTGTATAGTGGCAAATTTTGTCATCATATATGAAAATTATTTTCTATTTTTAACATCACATTTTTTGTGGAATAATTTATATGCATCCACTCTGTGAAGTTTAAACAGGATTTTACATAAATGAAAAATAATGATAACTTTTGCATTTTATATTGCTCTTCTTTCAAATAAATCATGATGTAAAACTCCTATTTTGCTTTTATGAATGGGACTGTGATTTCACTTTGAACACACCATCAAAGCTAGTGAAATATGCCTTAAACATTATCTTCTCTTAGGGTGTGAAATGTGCCTTAAACATTACCTTAAACACGAGCGAAACTTAAGGTAAAGTTCCGGTCAACGCCGAAAACCCCTAAAGTTCCCACGTCCAAGTTCTCGCTGATGGCCAGAACATCACAAGTTCTCGCTGATGGCCAGAACATCACAAGTTCTCGCTCAATGCTTCATAACCCATGCGTGCCTCGCCTTTAAAGTTCTCGGAAGTTGGAACTTCCATCCAAACACAAAGTAATAACAAAAACATCAAATCACAAGGTTCTCAGAACTAAAGTTCTAAGATCCAAACACTGCTGTAGGCTAACAGGCATTAGGCTTCTGTTATTTTTCCAAATATGCATATTTTTATGCAATAGAAACATAAATATAATTATTAGGGCTTAATGGCGGTGCTGCCTCACTGAAAGGTCACACTGTGTGGACAATTAATCTCGATAATTAATGGTTGTGATGATTTTCTACTTTAGAACATTGGCATCTTTTCCCAACATGAGAATTGACATGGCCTTTCTGAATGATCTCAATTCATCTACCTCTGTCGCCAACTCCCATTTCTCTCTCTCCGCTGGCAGCTACAGCATGGAACCGACACTCAAACTCTAGCAGCCCATCTTCTACCTCATCTTATAATTGTCCGTTCAACAAGGGAGGAGGGGTGCTCACTCCTTTTCCAGAACAAGTAGAGCTTATGCTAGAAATCACTTGAGTTAAAGCACTGCGTCATGTGCGAAGCACGACACTCGCTGACAAAGCTGCGTTGGTCTTCAGTGAGAGCTCTTCATATGCGCTAAGATGTAAAAAATCATGCACACACTCAAGCTTGACGCCAAAATAATTTTAATGCTTAGCACACATAGCTATGGCGAGCCATTTTGTGTGTCGGATATTTGTTTAAGCTCCTCGAGGGCCCTATCGTAGAGATCCCAATGAGGAGATATCTGATAGCCGCAGTGTGGGCGCGTAGCTTCTTGCCAGAACAAGAAGGGTGAATAGTGATGAGGTTGGAACTTGAAGAGTATAAGGAAGGGAAGAGAATGAACAATGGGATTGAGAGGAAGAAGACATGCCACCCGCCACAAAAGAAGAAATGATTAATGAGAAAAGCCAAAACAATAAGTTCTTGACTACCAGCTAGCTAGTCGTCCTTTCTTGTTTAAAAAAATCAATAAGCTCTTGAAGCCGATGATGAATCTGATGGCACTAAGTGTAGGTCTGGATGGTGCTGCTGCCTCATACGGAGGCAGCATCCCATTTATGCACTGACAATTCTATGAAAACTTTTAGCATTCTATTTTATATTTTTTAGTTTATTTAGTTTTTCCCTATTACGTTTTTACATAAAAGCGAGCTGACGTTTTACCAAAGGCAAGTAGGCAAACCCCATGCCAATCATTAAGTAAAACAAAAAAATTTCAATGACCTAATCATCAAATTAGTTAGATCAGTGGCATCAATTCCATAAAGTTTATATATAAATATGATATATAGCTCATTTTTCTCACTTTTATAATACTTTAACATAAAGAATCATCTTATAAACCCAAATGGCGGCGAAGAGATAGTGTTGTGGTGTAATTACATGAAGCCATAAATTAAGATTATAAGAGGAAGACTTGAATTAAATACAAGAAAACTCAAATTGTAGAGTATTCATACGTAAAATTAATTCTCATTTAAATGTATTATTCAACTCTTTGTTTTCATTTTTTTTATTTATCCATGTTTTTTTATATTTTTTTTATTCTTACATGATAATTAAAAGCCCCTCAAAGGTGGTCAAGAACCTAGATGTTTTTGGGATGCCCCTAATGACCAAAGAATGGCAAGTGCTTTTCCTTGTGTAGATCCTTTTTCAATAGGAACTTGATGAGTCGATCCGCCTACTCTTCTCCTTATGATCTATCCTACTCGCACTCCTTATTTAAATACACGATGTTGCTTGCCCGCTTCATCTTTCAATCTCGCTCGGTAGAAGGAAGATATAATGAAAGGGGATAATAAACAACGTTCTGGACTTCTTAGCAACTCGGGCTGTCTTAATCACTTGCTACCTAGGTACATTTTGGAATCGGTACAAAGGGGAATCTTGGAATTCCCTGGGGATTCTTGATTCGAGCTGAATTAATTGTAGCTCAAGGTCGTATCTCTTTGGTTAATAAAACCCAAAAGGTTTATCGATCCCAGGGGGTACAGATCCATAATAGACATAGAGATTATTGTACGTCAAGTGACATCAAAAGTGTTGGTTTCAGAAGATGGAATGTCTAATGTTTTTTTACTTGGAGGATTAATCGGATTGTTGCGAGCGGAACAGGCGGGGCGTGCTTAGGACGAAGTTATTTCTTATCGAGTAATCCTGTTGGGAACAATGAGGGCATCTTTGAATGCTCAAAGTTTCATATCCGAAGCCAGTTTCTTTCTCGATCAATCCCCTTGCCCCTCATTCTTCGAGAATCAGAAAGATCCTTTTCAAGTTTGAATTTGTTCATTTCGAATCTGGGCTCTTCTATCTTCTAATTTTTTCTATCTACTTATTTTTTTTGTTTTATTCTTTATTTCATTATTTTATTTCGATTTTCTTTCCTCTCTTTCTTTTTATTCCCTTTCATCATTCCTTAAGTTCCGATAGGTTTGTTGATCCTGCGTAGAATCTGACCCATTTTCTCATCAGGCGAAGGGTACGAAATAAATCAGATCGATTTTTCGATAAAAAGAAAGTACTATGTGAAATCTTTTTGATTGGCCAAGTTTGATGTAACACTAGATTGCCTTGCATTAATGGCATGGCCAGTTAACCAGTTTATTTATTTCCAAATGCAGTAGTAGGTCTTACTTGCCTAAAACTTATAAGTACATAATTCTCCTCATGACAAGGAAAAATGTTGCACAGTTCAACTCATCCGGACTTTCTTTACAATAATAGAGAGTTAAAGATAGTAAAATGAATGATTGCAAATCGTGATAAATTTGATTAAAAAACTAGAAAGGTTAAAATGTAAAACATTACAAAGATGAATGAACTATAAATGTATATTTCCTTGCAATCATCAATCAATGTTTTAGTATAAAGCCACTTTCCTTTTTAAAAAAATTTGTTGGTCTCTCATTTTCCATTATTCTAATCCATTTGTAGTTAATGGTTCAAATGTTTCTTTCTGGTAATAACTTGCTTGGAAATTAAAAGTTGTGATGATTCTGGCCTGGGTGATTTTTTGTGGGGAGAGATGCTAGGTGGGTAATATTGGACATCACATCTTTTGTCTTCTTTGGGAGTGGGGTTTTTGGCTAGAGGCTGTACTTTTCCCCTTTTTGTCACTCTCGCGTGTTACTTGTACATGGTGATCTTTAATAGTGATATATATGCATGAATGAGTAGTCATCCTTTTCTTCCTCAAAAACAAAAAATTGTGATGATTGACATCATTGTAGACATCTTTGTTTTCTTTATGATTTTGCAGCATATATTTTATAACATCTCCATGAAAGAAACTTGAATTAATATGCCTATAATTATTGTTATACTCATACAACTTTAAATAATATTTAAAAACTATCATTTATTATTAAAATTGTACATATGGCCACACAATTAAAAGAATAACAGAAACTACATCTAATAATACTAATACTTAGTGCACGAAAATGCATGTGTTTCCTAGTTTGTTAACCAAGACAATTGCATTACCTGTTTAGGTTCCCAGGGAATCAACAGATCCTAGATGGGGATCAGTGGCTCAAGGACGCAGAGGTTGGGGTGCTTGCGGCAACTTTTCTTCACGCTACATTGCTGATGGTATGCATTTTCAAATTTTCATGATAAAAGTTTCAACTTCTCTTTATGTAGAGAGGAAAATGTATATGTAGAGTATTTGATGTAGAACGGGTGTAGAGCACCGATTTTACTTATTAGATTAATAAAATAAGTGTATATTAATTTAAAGTATATGTTAGATAGTAAATGTGATTAAGATCAAGATCATTGGATTATCCAATTGTCACTTCAAGCCATTTTAACAAATATGATTAATTCAACAGTTATAATTTATTTGGCCTCAGATGCTACTTTTTATTATTGAATTACCCCAATAAATATATATCATTTCATGTAAGAAGTATATCATTAATTTAATCATTAATTTAATCATGCATTATAATTATTAAATTAATTAAATATTTTGGAATAAGTGCTCTACACCGACGTGTAGTGCGGGATGCTCTACATACTCATTAAACTCGTATGTAAATGATAAAGTACTTGCATGGTATTTTTGTATATCTGCGCCACGATTTTATTTGGATTATGGCATTGATTTAGGATAGGCTCAATTGGTTAGGAATCATGGTTATTAAGATTGTTAGTTTTCCTCTTTCTTGTTTTAACATTGATTAATTGCCAATATTGTTTCCTATTTTGATAAACTCTAGTTGTAAATTTCGATAAAGAGTTTCATTGGCATAAATAAAAAACAATGTCAAATGGACATGGTGGATTCCAAGATTCTTGGTGTATTATGTGATCGCTTCTTTGTCTTCTGCTGCACGTGATCACCATCATCGTTCTGCTTTCGCCCAGCTTTTGCAAACTGGTGTCAGTTGTCAAGTTGTATTGGAGATCTTTTGGACCATTAATTATCTTTGTTTTTTGTTGTACAAAGAAACAAGGCTTTGTTGTTGTTGTTTGTTGTACAAAGAAAATGTTTAAAGCCATTGCCACCTAACCATTACCCCTCATTATTACATTCCACCTTTTATCACATTTTATCTTCCTCTACCATCAATCACCAAAGGAAAAAAGATTTTATTTTCCTCTACCATCAATCACCAAAGAAAAAAGAATCTCCCCATGGCTGCCAACGACCCCTCACATCCCAACCACAAATCATGTTCTGCCAGCATATGCCTCCATATTAAGATATCATATGATCTCATAAAAAATTAACTATTAAAGATACTGCTGTGATATTAAGCTATCACAACAATAACTATTTTTTAACAACTTTTGCTTTGCGTGGTTGTTATTGTTGTTGTCCTTACACCCATCTTTCACAACCTTGCTGTGTCGGACACTATTAAAGATGTAATACTATGGTGTTACACAAGTTATTCTATTGTTCTCTTTTATTTCAATTTTCTTATCCTATTTTACTAGCATAAGAGTCATGTTTTATTTTATTTTGTATGCTTGTTGGATTGACTTGTATAGTTTGAACTCCCAACACTTATTTTGTGTTGGCTAATTTTGGAAACATTTGTGGATGCTTCCTTGTTCTGTGATCCTGGCTGAATTGTTTTGCTTGTTAGAAAGGGAACATCTTTGCTAAATTGACGACTTTTGGTTCTCATTTTGGTTTTGTCTTAGATGCTGGTACAAGAAACACAAATTTTGGAAAGGAAAATGGTATGAACCAAGGTCCACACAAAGGAAATATGTCTTCACCATCAATTACTTTGGACACAGAAAACTCGTCTACAAGTCCCATCACAAGGTAATCTTGTAGGCCTCATTTTATTTTGGTTGCCCCAAGAACTGGCTGAAGTTTCTGTAATCTTGTTAGCCCTGTTTTCTGTTTTGGCATGTTTATGAACCTCTGCTCAAAACTTTAGTGGTTTCTTTCATGTTTATACCATTTATATATATTCCTTTGGTTGTGTTAATTGGCTGCTATTATTCATCTTTGCACGATCTCACAGTTTAGGAGTTTATGCATAAAGATGGCCTAGAGTTTGCCTTCATTTCATAATATTTGCATGTCTAACGAGTTGCATGATCATGAAAAAACTTTGACCTGTATGTTACTACATTTCATATTTATTCTTCTTCTGTAATGTATATATTCCATAATGATATCATTCTATTTATATCTAACTTTTAAATAAAGAAATAAACAAGCATATCTTCATTAGATTTACAGTTTTTTTATACTTTTCAGCTCTGTGTCTGACCTGGCAAATGGTCCCACCAACTTGTTCAACACAACAGCCCAAGTGTCTGGCAATAGTGATTTTGCTTCAAAGGAAGAAATTTCTAACATGGAAATTAGCAAACTGGAAGATGTCAATTTTACTCAAATTGATCTTAAGAGTAGTGGTTCTGCATCTTCACATCCTGAACCAGGTTCAGCAGTGTTCATATCAGCCAAACCACCATCGGCATCTGGGGTCTATGTATCAGCATCTGATCCTGTTCTTCAGCCATCTCTTGATACTAGTAACTTCGGTGAAGTGCGTACTATCAAACGGGTGATAGGAAGCCACCGTACTTTTGTTGAAATGCCGGCTAACAAGTTATCAGCTCATGACAGACCTGCCTCTGAATTTTCATCTACAAGTGCAAAAAGGTTCTCTGGAACTGAAGTAAATCAGCCATCAGAAATGCCTCAAGTTGCGTCTTCATACTCTTTCCATGGATCTGCAGGCAGCAGACCAGCTAATTACAACAACTGCTCACAACAGATAAATGGTTCACAGAAAGGTAAGTGTATTTTTATCACAGAACCTCTTTTTATACACGGTACCATCTTCTTACAAAAAAATACGTGGTACCATCTGATTGTGTACATTTAGTTGTTATTGCTTTGTTCATATCCAGCTGTACTTTCTCTAATAGTGGTTGACTACTAATTGCCTTCCATTTTTTTTTCTTGTGACTGTTACTATTATAAAAAATTGCATTACAACCATTTTGAGTGAGATTGATCTTTTTTCTTTATTGCAAGGGAAGAGAAATTTTCTTGGACAAGTTTTTCATGAAATTTCACTTATCTAACAGTTCTTGTTAAGAATGTTTGACTTCACCCTAAGTTGATAAAAAAATGTTTGGTGTATTTTTTTGTTTAAACTTTGTATTTCTACTTTGTACTGGTACTTGAGGACGTGTTTGTGATACACTTTGTTTTTTTTATCAGTAGTGCATAATAAAGAATGGAAGCCAAAATCAACACATGTGAATCCTGTTCAAACATCTGCCACAATGAGTACTTTTGATGTTGCGACAACTGCAGAAGCTATTGGTCAACCATTATCACACTCCATGACTCTGGAAGAAACTACAAAGCTGGAAAAGGGGTTGGATGAAGTACATTTGGACAGACAACATGTCATCATTCCCAACCATCTCCAAGTTCCAGAGTCTGAAAGACATGGGTTGAGTTTTGGTAGCTTTGATGCTGGCTTCAAGCTGAATGCTGATTTTACAGAGGGCTCTACAATTGACAAGAGTCCTCCATCAGAATCTGAGATATGTCAAGATAATACTGAGGAAAAGGTTGACCAGCCTTCTTCAAGGTTTGTTTTTTCCCCCCTGTTTTCATTTGCTTTCGTTTGTCTGTTATCTATATTGTTGCATTACAATTTGCAGTACAATTTGCAGCATTAATATAACATTGCCAGTTGCGGGAGAAACCGATTCCCAAAATCATCCACCATCACCAACCCAAATTCAAGAAAATTGTTCATTAAGGGAAACTGGTATGTCCGGCGTATCTACATTGCAAGAGTATGAAGCAGCAAAACCAGAGCCCGTGATGGCTCCAGATTGCCCTCAACATTCTGTTGTTCAAACATCTCCATATTCAACATTTGGAGTGGTGCCACAGATGCTAGGCAGCCAATTTGCACCATTTGAAAGTTCAGAGGTTCAGGCACATGATAATCGTGTTCCAGGCTTTGTGGTATGTTTAAGCTTTTCTTTTTTATGCATTTCTAAAAAAAATTCATGTAATTATATTTTAGGATTATCATTGATATTCTAGGCATAATATGTCAGTTATTGTGTAACCCATGAAAACATATTCTAATGGGAGTCATGGCAAATGAAAATGCCATCTATGAATTCTGTCTTAAAAGAACTTTTGTTATATTTATATTGTTATTTTGCTAGGTTCAGCAACCATTTGATCCATCGAGTTATTATACCCAATTCTATCGCCCTGCTGTTGATGCTGATAGTCGTTTCTCTCATTTTCTTGCACCTGGCAGTGCGCCTGCTAAGTACAATGGTAGCGTAGCAGTGTTGCCTTCCCAGACAAGTCAGGTTCCGCAAGAGGTAAGCTATCAAGTTATTGCATGACTTTTTTTTTCTCTTCTTGTGCATTGCATTGGTGCTGTATATTTTATGTGAGACATTTAATATAAGGCAATCTTATTTCTAAATTAAATCTTCTTGTTTGGATGAATAAATTGTTGAATATCTAGTTATTCTAGGAATAATGCCTAGCATAAACTAGAATAGGAAGAAGCCTTTTTTTTCTAAAACCAACTAAAATCTACAAACCCACTCTTTTTTAATCAGGAGAAAGGAATATCTATTCTTGCCATTGGCAAAACTTTAGTTTGGAAAAAAATCAAACATTGTATCACTTTTTTTTTTCAACCAGATTTAAATTTTTTTTCTTTTTTAACCACATGCCAATATGCCAGTATATGTTTTTTTTGTATTACTTAATACAATGGCCAATAATTAGTTCTTTATAATTAAACATTTTTTGGTTAATTTTATATGGATTGATGATGTAAATATATATTATGCTATTATTAATCAATAAATCAAGTAATTGTTAATTATTACTCATTGTATTAAATATTCGTAGTTAATTATATTATGAAAAATGAAATAAATACAATGTTATTAAGTATTAAATGATATATGCATGTAATATAATTAAGATTACTGCATATAAGTTTTATCCACTTTAATCCAAACACTTAAAATAAAATAAGTTATTTTTGGAATAGACATGAGTAATGTTATTTTTAGACGATACGAATAACCATATTTCACAATTGCATTTTAAAGTACATAATTGGAAATTTACTGTACTTTTTGTGAAATTTACTGATCCTTGAAATGCATTTGATGGTGTGTGAATTTTCTTAATGTCAAGTTATTTTCCCATTGCATATCAATGTGTTTTTGTGCTTCCATCTATTTCACCTTTTCTTCCATGTGTTTTCTCTTTGTTTTTGTGCTCCCTAGGACTGATGCTTTTGTGTCATGCCACAGAGTGTGAACTCAGTTGTCCTATCCATAGCTGGGCCAACTCTTACAACTCAAGCTGCTGGTGTCATGCAGAGTTCTATTGCTGTTCCCCAACAACCAGTTCCTCTTTTTCGTCAAGCTGCTGGAGTGCACATATCACATTATCCCCCCAACTATATTCCATATAATCAATATTATCCCCCGTTCTATATGTCGCCCCCTGCCCTACACCATTTCCTTGGTAATGCTGCATTCCCTCAGCAACCTCTCAGTGGCAGTGTGTATCCGCCTCCTGCAGCGGCAGCTGGTTCTACTCCTGTGAAGTACTCTGTTTCTCAATACAAGCCTGGTACTAACACTGGTAATTCAACACTTGTTGTGATGCCAACTGGTTATGGAACCTACAACTCTAATCAAGTTGGTTATCCTTCAAGTCCTGTCAGCGAGGATATCAATTCATCTCAATACAAAGACAATAATGTCTACCTCTCCGGGCAGCAGGTAGCTCAATTTCAAATTTTTGTGAATAGCTTTGGTATATGGTGCTCATTTCATGCATGACAATTTCTTTAAAACTTTGATTTCTTTCCACATGCAGATATAAAGTGCCTTAAAACCTTATTTGCATTTTGCAGACAATTGAACATCAGAAAGTTATAACAAACTGCTTGAATGGGAGTAGTCACTGATATTTTAGGAATTCATTGAACCACTTCCTGATGATTGTTTCATTCTTTGTCCTACAATTCTAAATTATTATCTGAATTCTCATGCGTATTAGATGTGTGAATTTCATCTAGTATTCTTTTGATGTGAACCTATTTCTTTTGGGGTTTAGAAATTTGATCAAATGTAAGTATGGCGCTTTGGAAGTCAGGACATTTGAAGAAAAGTGTTTTTTCTTCTTTGTTTTTCCATTGAGCATATTTGCATTCTGAAGGCTTGAACTTTTCTTCATTCCAAACGATCTCAATAAGAGGCTGATGAATTCAAAACCTAATGCTGTTTTAATAGGGGATAGTAACCTATTGGACCCTGGGTTACCATCTGTGGAAACAAACATAATGTTGTTTTTGCAGCTATTTGTGATATGTTGATGAATAGATGGCCAAATGGCAATATTTTGTTGTGTATAACACAGACCTTTATTTTTTTTTTTTTCAACTTTACATGCCACTGTTAGGTGCACCCAATTAACTGAGAAGCTTAGCGGGTTCAAGTGCCGTTTCACCTGACAGTCACTTTATATCTGCATACTCCAATCTTTTGTGTTTTATTTGATCTGGGATGTCTTTAGTTGTTTTCTTTACTATCTTTACTGATTAGGATTTGGTGGTTGCTGTTGTGGAAGCAGACCGAAGGCTCGGCTGTCTGGATTTCAGCATCTGTACGGGATGTGCCAAGCCTTCAGGCAAGCTCTTTCTATAACATTCCACCTCAGGGGCAGCACATGACCTTTGCTCCTACTCAAACTGGTCATGGTACTTTCAGTGGGGTTTATCACCCTGCACCCACTGCCCCAGCAGCTGCCGTTCATCCACTGTTCCTGCGATCCCAGTCTCCAGCTGGAGCAGTCCAAGTGGTCACTCCTGCTGGTGCTTATCAACATCTACAGCGTGGACAAATGAATTGGTCGAGTAATTATTGAAGAAATGAGTTAATCTTCATATCGACTCAAGTCACTTCAGTAATTTAAAGACTACTTTGGGTTTCATGCGAAATGTGACATGGAATTTCAACCTGCAACAAAAAGCCTGGAATCGGAGTGTATATATAATAGTAAGCAGTGCCATCTTCTTTGGGAAGGCTTCCGGATCTAAGGTTGCTAGAAATTAGTAGTTCAGGTTATACTTGTGACTGCTACTAACCATTTTGAAGTTAGTGGCTAGGTCTGCTCAGGTTTTTTATTTCTTTGGGAATGAAAATCTTAAGCAGTGCGCCATTTTTATATTTTTTTAAATTTCTTTGTTTATTTTCTCTCTTCTCATTCTCCTCCCATTCTCCATTCTTCAATGTAGTACTTTAGGTGGTGAAAACCATAGTTTTATTTTTACATATACCCCTTCTTACGAGGTCATAATTCATAAGAACCTGTAGAAGGTAAGTATTTAGGGTAGATTTTCATTCCTTGTGCTCTCTTTACCTGTAAAGTAAATTTTGGTGATGAGAGAATGTATTACAACTGTTGTATCTGGCTGTAATAGATTAGAAAGGCATCTTGATTATATTTCATTTTGTTGTTTATAAGTATTTATAACATTTATTTAGAAGCACTTCTATATTCTATTTGTTGCTGTGAGGATGCAACTTCTGTAATTCCTAATTTATGGAGAAATCTGTTTTGTCGCACCCTTCAGCTTGATCCATGTTCCATAGGTCCCTAATTTTTTGCCTACATTGTTTGTCTAGCCCAGATAGAATGAAGTCCAATGGATAATAACTAAAAAAACAAAATAAAAAAGTAATAACTATTTATTGCTTTAACTGTTATTTACTATTTAGCTACTCATTGTGCCAACTATAATATGATCCAGTTGATCTATATTATATATTCTATTTTACATTTCAACCAATCATCACAAATTGAAGAATTAGATATGAATCAAGATGTTGATTTCCCTTATAATAAAAATTATTGTTTCATGATATATTTTTCATCTGTTTCTATTTCTAAGTATCCTCATTTTTCCCAAATATTAATCCCAGTGTTTAAATGATTATTACCAACTAATGGAATTCAAAGTCTATTATAATGTAATTAGATTATTGGTTTACTTTATCATCATATTTGGTTGCAAAAATATATATAATTTTATTTTAATTTTGCTAATATAAATTATCATGATATTGCCCTAATTGATAATTCAAATATTAGGAAGAAGAGAAATCCATCTATTCTAATAAAACAATCCCATAAGCTAAACTCGAAAAAAAACTCACATCAACTGTCTTTCTGAATCCGAAGTTTACTCATTTCATTCATTTTGTCTATAATGATATGCGATTAATTTTTAATTAACTTTTGGGAGTAATAAATTTATCGTCATTATGGTTTCTCCCAAATGTTAAATATAATCCACAATTTTAAACTAATAATTTAAATTGGATTTGATTAGTCAACGAGAGGTACCCCATCTAACATAACGATCACTTTCTAAATTCAAACGGCAAATGCATCGTGTCATTTTAACTGTCGAAGTTTTCCCGCTCTCGTCTCCGGAAGTGTATAAATTAAAGCTTCGACTGGCTCTTCCCACTTCTTGTTCGTCGTCACATTTGAACTATTCTTGTTTTTTTCTCTTCTTTGGGTTCTTTCTTCGTTAAAAGTTTCAATCGGGAAGATGGAGGAGTACTTGCAGAACATGAGGAGCTTGCGATCTCAGATGAATGGTGGTATCTCTCTCTCTCTCTCTTACACACACAGATTTTATGGTTGTCGACTTATTTATTTTTTCTATTTTGTTACAAAGACATCGAGGAGGAGACCGCGAGGAGATCGGTGGAGGAGCAGCAGCAGAAGACGACCATCGAATCCCTGGAAAGGGATCTCGATATTGGTTCTTGCTTTTATACTTTCCTCCCCCTCTATTATTTTTGGGGTTTTGTTTATGTTCTTTTGAACCTGATTAATAGGGTTTTTCTTCTATACATTTTTACGTGTGTGTGTCTCTTTTTGTTTTTTTTTTCTTTCTTGACCCGGTTCTCGAATTTAACTGTTTCTTTCTTCTTCCTGGCTCATTTCGAATCGGTCTGTGGAGATGATTCTTGTTCTTTGTTAATTTGATTTCGTTTCGTTGGTTTTGGTAGTTAAATCACAAACCGAGCAGGCCAATGAGATGACGACGGAGATGCTGAAGGCGAGTGCTAAATTGAGCTCTGAGATTGCAGTGAAGCAGAAAAAGATCGCGTGTTTGGAGGCAGAATGGCATACCCTTTCTCAGGTTCCTGCCCTCCTTCATTATAGCATGTATTAACTCTTTGGTACCGTCAGACAATGTGTCTACCTATATGCCACTTAAGGAGTTGGGGCGCCAGCAATGGTACGACTTTTTTATGTACCGATTGGCCAAATTTTTGCAAAATTGACAAATTTGTATCATATAATTTGCTAGTTGCTCAAGGACTCGCCGGTGCTTGATTGTTAACTAGGTGTGGGATTATTCCAGTGCTGTTTATGGTCTAGTTGGATGAATGACATACTGACTGCTAATATCATTTGCTAAAATAATTACAGCATTATCCAAATTTCTATAACAGAATTTATTTCCTGCTAATCTTCTTCTTTCTCACAACTTCATAGCACTAGTTGATGTTTATTTCAATGTCCTGAGTTCAGAGCTTGGATCTTCTGCAGCAAGAGATCAGTAGCACATTAGGGAGGTGCGAAGGAAAAAGGTATTCGTCAACTAGTACTCCTTCATGTCTAGTATGATCTGAAGTTTGTGTGCTCTGTTTTGAATAGATTGGAGTACGTACAGATTGAAAAGGAATTGAATCAAAAGCTGGATGAACAACAGGTTAGGTTTGTGATTCAAAAATATTTTAATATTCATGCCTTTTTGTTTTGGCGAAAACTCAGAGGTTTCATTTTCTGTTTCATCATTCTTCAGGAATGGCTCAATTCCTATGCAGAGAAAACACAGGTAGATGAAAAATCAGTAAGCATATCCTGCTTCTAGACCATCTACTGGTTGCATCTCAATACATCTAGTAGAGAAACAAGTTCCAGTTAGGGAGTTAGTAACTATTTCATGGGGTTATGATTTTACAATTTTAACAATTTTGTCCTTGTGTATGGCTCTGGGATTTTCAAATTACTCTTGCATGCTAGATTTGTCTAGATCACACAACTGATTCCTGAACCCTTTCTCTTCAATGAGCAGCAATGGCCATTATCATATTTTTTGTGAATTTGATTTCTTCTGGTGCCTTGGCACATGAAAAGCTCAGCTATCTGCTAACTGTTTGTATTCAGAAACTCAATTAATTTCACTGCTAACATGAATCATGTTCTTGGTATAGGTTAAAGAAACTCTGCCTAAGCAAACACATGTGAAGGTTCAAGGTGTCATACTTGTGATTCTATCTTCTTGATTATAATATATCACTAATTTAGCATTTACTGTTTTATATTGGATGTTTATGAATCTTGTATCATAATCATATCTAAGGCAATTCTTAATATTTCCCTTTCAAGAGCAAAGCACTCCGTTTTGCTTTCTAGATATCTTAAATAATGTGCTTTTCTTCTGCAGGCAATTCCACTTCTTCACCGCCCACAGAAGTTAATATGGACAATATGGTGCTATTTTCAGTCTTTCAAGACCTACTACAAATATTAGTTCACTGCATGATGATTGTTTCCGGCATTCATACCAGGACATGGACATCAGCGAGAGACAAGAAGACTTGGTGAACAAATTGGAGTCTGCAGAAGTTAGGCTTCATGAACTAGAGGCAAAAAAATCGCAACTTGATTTTGACACTAGTAAGGTGTGTTTTTACATCACATGCCAAGACAAGCATGTTTCAAAATATGCTTAGAACACTCTATAGCAGTAATAGTTTATTTTTTTAACAGTTACTACAGTCACTTGAGCTATGGAACAAAAAAATGGAAGCTGCTCCTGTAAGTATCAATACAAACTTATCATTCGAGCACTGAGTTTTAGTATAAAGATATAGTTCTCTCCTTTTAGGTTGCACTCCATAGGAAATTTTTTGCGTGCAGGCTGCTTTAAGGCAAATGGATCTTAATGCCCTGGAAGAGGAACATAGAGCTCTTTTGGTTGATAAAACTGGAGAACTTGAATTCCTGCAGTCATTAAAAGATCAAATCATTCAACTGAAGGTAACGGCTCGTACGTATTAAAGTACATTTTACAGAAGAAAGTACGGACTGGATCGATATTTGTTGGAGGAGAAACTGTATCCAGGAAACCATTTGAGTTACCTAGTAGCATGCGATTATTTACTGTTTCTCGATTTTTTGTGCTCATCGGGCATGGACCCAAAGTTGTTTCCTTTTATATTTTTTACTTAAAATAGATTGCGTGACATCAGAGGAGTTATGCCATCCTTCTTTACTTTCATTCAACAGTAATTTTGGGATATAATTATCATCAACGTGACCCAACTGAGCTAAATATCATGATCTTAGCTTAGAGGTTATGCTTATACATTTTTATTTAGCAATATCTAAGCTCGGAATGGTCGCGACGGTTTCTGCTCTTTCAGTTCACATTTAAGTCCATGGTTTGAATTACTTTGGTAATTTCTCCCAATTTTCTGAATTCGGTTCTCTTCATTTTGCTGTACTTAATATTGTCCTCAGGGTGCCCCGCATGTTTTGGAATGTCAATGCGGTACAAAGTACAAAATCGAGCTGACAGATTCGTCTGTGGATTGCATATGATGATATGAAACAATTGCATATGACTTCTAACCGAACCATGAGGTAAGATTATATTGCTGAGTCTCTTAACAAAAGTTCTGTTTTTTTTTTCACACTTTTTGCATCTAAAAATTGAAGGGCCTGAATGGATGCTGAAGTCTGAACCCTAGGGAAAAGGCGAACAAGCTCAGTTTTCTATTAGAATCCCGGCAGGAGAAGTGGGCAGGGGAGGAGTCATTACGTGGCTGTGTCGTCCTGGAGCACTCCTTGGGACCCTATACTTCTTGGTCTTATATCATGGTTTGTGTAGTGCGTCAAATTAGCCTATGCCTTATCCTTGCCTTCACACTTTATTGGTAGTTCTCATTGATCTATTGAAAGAAAAGAAAACATCCCCACTGGTGTAGCTTGATTGTAGTACAAACTCGGATCCTAAGTTCCTTTTTCCTTTTCCCTACAGCTGTGGGGAAAATCGAGATGCATACTTTTCTCTATAGCTGTGATTTTTTTTTCCTGTGCGAGTCAAGGTTTGGAATGTTTTCTTTTTCTTTTAGTCTTCTGAACTTATATCAAATGTTCGCAAGAAGAAAGAAAGCAAATAATATTTCTCTGGTAAACTGTTTGGTCCTATTAGGAAAAAAAAAACATTCTAATCCGCCGGTGAAGATAACTATGAATGGAACTATGACTAGCGTAGTTACATACGTTGCCCTAATTACTCATCCAAATAATGGTGAAAGATTAATCATGAAAATTACTCATCTAAACAATGAGCGCAATGCTAATTCCATCCCCTTCCTTTTTTTTTCAATTTTTGCTCATTTTATGGTTTTTTCCTTTCCGCAGCAATGTTAAACATTGAGACGAAGTAAGATGCGTAGTAAGTCATGTAGGCTATGTACATCAAATGTTCCACCATTTGAAATTGAAATATGTAATAATGTAGTGAATGCCTGCACTATGTTCAGTCTGCACAGTCGGCACTTAATTTGCTCGTTGTAGATCACCAAACACAAATAGAGTTTTAAACATAAAGTCAGGTACTCGGAAGGTAAATGAAATTATAACCAAAGATATGAAGAGTTTAGGACTATTCCCCTTCCAACTGTGGAGACTCTCAATTTAAGATTAAAAATCACCAGTTCAGTCGGGTGTAAAGTTTTTGTAGTGTTACCTTGAAACAATGAAAAGGGAGGTTCAAAACGACAGAAGAACACAACTCCTTTTGTTTCAAAAGGTTGTCCTCTTTCTGAAATGCTTATTGCTTAGTGCATGTAAGGGACTGCTGCTAAAGAATTCATCGACCTAGTAGGAATGAATCATAAGTTTGTCGTTTCCATTTTAAAAGGTGACAACATTACGTGGGAATGATTTCTTTTTCAATTCCTGAGCTTGACGGTGCATGTTATTCAGCATATTCTCATGTCCTTCGTACAACTTTCCCTTCGGCCCATGGAAAAGACCGCTTAGCAGGAATCTCCACATTTAATTCGACGCCAAAAGTTGCCGAGATAGAGAGAGATATTAGGTGACGCCCCAAAACTAGGTGGGATTTGGGAGAAAGAGGGGAGAGGGAGGTCAAATACAACAATAATAAAGTCTTATCTCATTAGGTGGAGTCGACTAGGAAGAGGGAGGTTAAGTAAAAAAAAAAAAAGTAAATTAGGTTGAAGTGAATTCTTAACCTGTCACCTTTTTCAAATTTCTAAATGTTAATTAGATTAACAAACTAGTGGGCCCATCCTAATATATTTTTTTTCTTGATCGGTCATCCTGATGAATAAATGTCTATTCCCTACCTTATTGTTCATCTTCCAAACTTTAGGTTTAATGTCAGAATTAACATTAAGATAAGATACAATGACAATTAATTAGTTGCTGGTTGGGTGACTGTCTTGTCTAATGATGTCACTATTACATCATCCTTCCTGCTAAGGCCATCACATGCCTCTCTCTCTTTCTCTCTCTCATGTGGACGGCGGCTGCAGTTTGATTAATGAATCGCCTATTGCATTTTTCCCATTGGCATTCCAACGTTACGAAGCGCAAATGTGTAGTATGCATAGGTAAAGTTCTTAACAAAAAAATTTTTATCCATAAAAATTTGAATTCGAAACTTTTAAGTCATTCATTCCTTAATTTGAGAGGGGCAATTTCATAAAACAGTGTCCGACACTATTTTTTGTCTTAGGTACTAACCAACGTGCATATTTTATCTTTTATAATTCTAAAATAAACACACGTAGTTCTCGTGATGATATTTTAAATTTAAAATAATTTCATTTATGAGTCAAACGGGATATGATTATTGCACCACGAAAATGATTTCAATCTCCAAAATGGAGTATAACAATATGAAACGTATTATCCAATAACTAATATACGGCCTTGAAAAAGTATTAATGGAGACGTAATATGTACTTTTACTTTTTTATTTTTATATAGGGTGATACTATTGTTATTCTAAAAATATTGTTGTGAGAAATAAAAAAAAATTTATTATTCATATAAAGAAACGATGATAATATTTTTTCTTTTAAAGAAAAAATGATTATGTTATCTAGCATCATCATATTTCTATTAATCACTATCCGTTTCATAATGAATTAAAAAATTATTCAATTAATTAAATTATCATTCATCGAATCAAATAATGATTAAAGATCTTATCCCTAAAAGAGGTCTCAAAAACATTAACACGACAATAATGATACCTTATATATATAGAATTATAGATTATATAGATGGAATAAATATTTTACTTTTTTTAAAAAAAAAAGAAATGCTATGGTGCCACTTTTGGACAAAACAAAACGGAGTCGCACCGAACATTCTCACCCCGGATTTGACCACGAGGTCAAAGCAGAGTAGAAAACGGAGTTAAAAAAAAAAACGAAAATAACAACCCCCACGGGTGGGATGACGCCATGACGGATCCACTTCCCTCTTTTTATCCTAATTCCCAATTCGTTCGGGATCGACGTGGTAGGAAAAAAAATACCTGATTTATCAAATTTGGACAGGTAACTAAATTAGTTGCCGATAAATATTATTTTACAAAAATGTATATAAACTCTTTTTCTCGCTCCCATTTACCAGATTTTTTTTATTTGCCTTTTTTGCGGTCATAAACTTCCTCCCAAATATAAATACGAGTGGAATACCGAATACAGGAATAGCCACTAGTGAGCAGATAGGAGATAGGAGAGAGACAGAGAGACTTGTACCTACGGAGTCCTCCTAGTGGAAGGCGAGGACAAAGACGAACTCTTCTCTCTCTCTCCCCCTCTCTCTCTCCCTCCCTCCCTCCCCTTCCCCTTCGGCGAACGTCACTCTTGACTTCGAGATCCCCTGGTGCTGTCGACTTCATCAGGGGTGGACGATTGGGAGTCATAAGCTCGATCACGGTGGAGAGGGATGGGGACTGCATCGCAGGAAGCAGTTAAGCAGCTCGCCGCGCTCATGGACCAAGGTCCTCTCTCTCTCTCTCTCGGTGCCATTTCGTTTGATCCCTTTTGGGTCATTAGTCGTTTTTCTTTTTGCGCTTTTTTAAATTTTTTTTGTGGTGTGTTTATTGATTTTTTTTGGGTGTCCGCTTGATTTGTTTTGCAGTGGATGAGCCGCTGAAGAGTACATTTCAGGTTCGATGCTCGCCAACCTCGTAGATCCGTGTTTTATTGCGATTCCGGTAGCTTTGGAGTGGCGGATCTGTTGAAATCCGTTGTCTTTGCGCTTGGAATTACTAAATTCCGAGAGGGGTATTTTCTTTGTAGTTGTATCTCGTTTGTAGTTGAATCAGCTGTTGCCGTGTGAAGCGTCTCACAACGTAGTCCAAATTGTGGAACGCAATGCAATCATTTGGCCTTCTTCAGCCAGATGCGAATCTTTCATTTTCTGGCACATTTAGGGAGGAACGCAAATTTTGGCAGCTAGAAAGTTTATATTTTTTGTAATTTCCTCTTGGAACAATTGGAATTATAGGGAACTACGGGCTTATACTACAACATCTATCTTGTAATTTGTATGAATGAAATGATCAGTCAATCCTTTCGACAGCCATTGCAGGCATCACTTCTGAACCCTGCTCTCTGTCGAGTCACTGCTTTCATATTAACTTCCATGTAGTCCAACTTGAGTTTGGTAGTCTGTGAAGGCCCGATGTGACCTCAATCTCAACCGTCTATGCTTATTTTTAGCTATATTGAGTCTGAAGTACTCTCTTTAGAGCGCTACATATCCTCTTGGAACAATTGGTAAAATTAAGTCACTGTAGCCTGTGTAAATACCTTGGTTTGACCCCACGATGCACCAGTCATATTGACTTGTCCAGTGTACATTCACTTTGATTGCAGCATCTGTAAAATCTCGCTGGACTAAAACCTCTCTTCCTCAAATCCAACTCTAAGATTAACATGCAATGTTCTGAGTTTTGGAAAGCTTTTCTCACGAGGGATCTTTGGAGGACCTAATTTACTTCCAAATTAATTTTCTTTATACATTTATATGCTTTTTGCAGAATGTTCACCAGGGAAGTCCAAATGATACCTATGAACGCTTTCTGAAGGCTAGAGAGTGGAATGTTCCTAAAGCTCATAAGATGGTGTTTCTCCATGAGAGCTACTTGTAATTGGTTTCTTCTTTTTCCAGCATATTCATACGAAGATGCCTCCTTGTTGCAGCTGGTGGACTGTTTGAACTGGAGAACACAGAATCAGATTGATGACATTTTGGCGGTATCTCCCTTTGTTATGGTCCTTGTTTCCTAATTTTCTTCTCAGCTATGTAGATGTATTGCAGAATGTAATTAGGGTGCGCATTGCCATTCAACATTACCTAGCAATGAAGACTGCTTCTCAGAAATTAAATTGCCAGCAATGCACATTACCTTGTTTAGTATGCATAAGTAATCTATCTGGCAATCCATATTAGTTATTTATAAGAAAATACAAATTTATGAGTTAATATATGATTTTTACCAATATACCCCTAATCAAAAGAATTATGTTTATGGATATAAATTATTTTTAACTTCATAAAATTAAATCACAAATATATATTCTCATCAATAAAATTAAAGTTTATAAAATAACTAATATATTTTTAAAATATGATAATAATATAGTCATAATAATTATAATATTTATTTGATTAATTTTATAATTTATTTAGTTATTATTATAATTTATTCAATATTTTTAGAATTTATTTAAATAAAACTGTAAAGGATAAATGCAGAAAGTAAAATTTAAAAGATTGCAACTCAGGTAGTAACGTGGATTGTCTATCCTTCCATTGGCAATCTGCATTGCCACTTTATAGCCAATGTGGATTATCTGGGCAATGCAGATTACCCATTACCTATCACAAATGAACAAGGTAATGTGGTGGACCCAAGTAATTTAATACAACATTGTCTGATAATCCACAAAGATTACCTCTAGAGAAATGCCTCCTTAGTATATTTGCCAGTTTTTGGTTAGAATAAACTGGCATGTGTTTGTTATTGTCTATAGCGGAAACCCACAATGGGCGAAAGGTATAGAGAGAACAGTCAAGAATGAGCTTAGAGCAAGCTATATGTAGCCAAGGTTATGATGACTTTCTTGGGCATAAATCTATCAGTCTTTGGACATAGTGTTTAGTAAATAATTGCTTTAACCACAGGAACATTTTATGTATTATGGAAAACGACAAGTGAATATTTTATCAACATAGTTACACTAATTTTCTTCTTAAAAAAAGTCATACTATTGTTTAAACAGAAAATTGTTTCAAATGCAGAAGCCTATAATTCCAGCAGATTTATATAGAGGAATTCGTGATTCACAACTCATAGGATTATCAGGCTACACAAAGCAGGTAACAATTCCCTTGTAAACTATGCTATTGTGTTGATTTTTATAGTAACATTTTAGGGTGCTATCTGAAAACATTTATTTTAATTCAGTCCGAGATGAGGTTTTTGTGCATTTATCTTTACTTTTTATGCCTTTTGAAATTTTCTTCTTTCCACTTTTTGTAGGGCCTTCCTGTTTTTGTAATAGGTGCCGGGCTCAGTACATTTGATAAAGCATCTGTGAGTTTTATGACTTTCCTCTGTTTCCATCAGAACTATTCTCTGTTTTCCCCTGTTGTCTCTAAAGTCTGCATTATTCTTTCACCCTAAAAAAGATCTGCATTATTCCTTGGTGAGAATATAGATTTATTCCTTGATGAGAAGATGGATCAATGGGTCTCTTTCATGAATCCTAAAGTTTTTAAATTTTACATATCATTTTAGGTCTATGTCGCATTCAAAATGTATCTAATTCTTTTGTTATGACATTAAGAAATGTTATATGTGCAATAAACAATTCTCTGAAATTTGTGAAAATGTTTATTAGTGTGGAATAATGTAGCATACCAGAATCAAACATGATCTACTAAAATTTAATTTAATCTTATCTATAAATTAAAATGGCAGCTTAAGCTTTGTGTTATGAACTAAGAAATCAATATCTGTTATTATATCAACCATGTGGAAATCAATCAAGAAGATTGACTTTTGAGAATTTAGCGTGAGAGGCATTACACAACAAATAGCACAAAGAAAATTTTAGAGTAACGTCAAAATATTATTAGATGGAAAACAGAAAAGAATTACGGAGATTTGAGAATGCTCTTAACTCCAACCCTTTGGGAGTTTATATATTTTAGGAAATACATTCTAACTAGGACTCTACAGTAATTCTAAAAAAATTGGTCACCTATCATAATATATAGAATCATATCAATTTTGAATCATAAGCAAAATAGGCCCCCAATCTTTTTTCCGAGAGCTCCATTCTCCACATTCCAAGCATCTTAATTGCTAAATGTCTTAACTGCAATTGGGGAACAGATGATTTTCAGATGGTGTAGGATTCAAGGCATTATCAATGTCAACCTCACATTCATGCAAGGTCTACTAGCTTCAAAATATTCGGCAAAGGCACAATGCCATATTTCAAATTGTTTCAACATGTATGTTATGTCATCGATTACAAAATAGCTAGAACAAAGATGGAAGTTTTCTTTTTTTAACAAAAGGTACTGAAGTTTTTTTGTAGATACCATTTTTTGAGTTCTGATTTAATTTTATAATAAATTAGATAGACATTTTCTTCCAATTGCTGGCATGCAAGAGCTATTTTATTTGTTTAAAGTCTGCAGATGTACAGGTGTACATTTTTATTTTTGTTCATTGTCTAACTACCATGTTACCACTTCAATATAGGGTAATTACTATGTGCAGTCACACATTCAAATCAATGAGTACCGAGATCGTATAATCTTGGTAAGTGCATAGACTGCATCTTCAAACAGTTGCAATTTTGTTAAATTTACCTTTTGTTTCTTTGTAGCCTGCAGCAAGTAACAAATATGGTCGACATATCAGCACATGTGTGAAGGTTTTGGATATGACTGGTCTTAAACTTTCAGCATTGAGCCAACTAAAGGTACATCCTTTATGAGTTATCGAATGTAACAAGATTATCTGCATTTATTTTTTTCTCATGGTTGTTTTTATAAATTACGGAGTTTTTCACCTTGCTGAGTGATAATTTAACAATGAAAGGTGTTCTGCAAGTTTTAATGTTGTCCTGTGTTGCCTCGAAATATGCTTAAAAGTACTTTCCTTCTATAAGAAAGATGACATCCCAACTAACAACTTATTTCAGTCACTTTTTACTACTTATCTCATTATAGGAATTTTTTATCTGAAGTATATTGGCCCGAGACTACTTGATATTATAAACTTATATCCATGTTTTGCATCTTGAGTGTGATTTCATAATATATTTTCTAGTTCTTAGATAAAAAAAAGAGAGACCTGTATATGAGTTGATGTTGAATTGTAGTCTTGCCTTGCTCTAGAAGTTGAACCACCTCAGCGTTGTTTCCAGCATCTGTTTATCAAATGCTTTGATTTATTTATGGAAATCCATCTACTCTAGCAGACACTTGTTATATTTATTGGCTGACAACACATGGATGCAACACTATTGAATGCAATAGTTTACTTATGCTGGCTCTGTTCAGGTCAGCCATCTGTCAATACATAAGATGTGATTGGTTTAGTTAAGATATTATTTCTGAAATTTCATTATTGTGAGTCTTCAATGTGAATAATTTCAGTTTAAATTGTTGGAAGTGAATACTGAGTATTTTTTCCGAGATTTTTTTTAGGAGGATTTTCCCGAGATTGATTGTAGCCTAACATGTTACCAGGGCTGGCCCAAGGCCCAAGCAACCAAAGCTCTTACTTTAGGCCCCCAACTATTTGAGGCCCCAATTATTTGAGGCCCCCTAATAATTAATTTATTATTTATTTATATTAATCATATTGAGCATATAATTATAAATATATAAAGTTGTCAATAATAAATTATAACAATCAACAAATTTGATACATTTTTTAGGCCTCATAATTGCTCCAATCAATGCATATCACTTTTTTCGTTAATTGATTTGTTAATTAATGAGGATCATAATTGACTCTCTCTCTTTATAGGTTCATCTACTCAAATATTTTTTAATGCTCCTTAAAATTTGGCAAGCAATCCAAAATTAATTATTTGATATCGTCTTCATTCCATAAAATATCACAATCTTCTTAATCTTTTAAATAAGACATTTATGGTAAAAAAATTGAAAGCATGTTAACTTGTTTTTATTTACACTCCAACTTCTTTCTAAAATAGTTAAGGGTGAAGATCTCCTCTAGAATCATATTGCTTTATTTTTTTTTCAAACTTTCCTAACTAATTTGACCACATCCAAGTCATATCATTCCAACTCTCTTCTCTATTTATTTTTTATTTAGGGTTAATAAATATACATAACTCCGCCTATATTTTATAGTCGGTCCCAAGCCCGGATAAAGGAGGAGGGTTGTGTTAGGCCCCGACAGCCAGCATAAAATCCTGTCAAATCTTATGAACATGGATCAACGAATATATTACTAATAGAGCGGAATGACGTCGTATGATCCATGTAGCCGACCCCACCTAGTGGGATAAGGCTTTGTTGTTGTTGTTGTTGGTTAATAAATATACATATTACATATTTTTTGTGAATATATATATCATATATTTTTTTAAAATGTTATCCAGATAATATTAATCTGATTATTCAAAATTTTAAAAAAGAATTGATTCTTTGTTAAATTTCATAAGGGGACTCTAGAGAAATTCTTTGTTATAAAATGTCTCAAGAAATTTCTTCCTTAGGATTTCTTAGCTACCTTATACTAAGAGAAGTGAGTTATAAAAAATTTATTAATAATGTTGCATCTAAAAAAAGTTGAAAAAAAAATTAAATTTTAAATAAAATATTTTATTATATAAAAGGCCTCGTCTTACAATCTTGCTTTAGGCCTCTTGATGCCTCGAGCTGGCCCTGCATGTTACAGCAAGCATCCTCCAGCTGGAGAGGAAGACAGTATAGCTATTAGCCAATGATCACGAGAAGAACTTAGGGACAACTTTGTCGTGTCACCAATTTTCGCAAAAGTCGTAAAATACTTTTGGAGATAGGCTGCTGGGTCTTAGAAAAGACGGAGAAAATATAACCTTTGACCATTGATAACTGTAGATATGATCTAATGGTCATAAAAGATCTCAAGATCATCTTCGTTATACCAGCTATTTTACAAATGTCATGAAATGATTTTGGAGGTAGGCTGTTACATGATAAGGATGTTGACGTCTGATTTTGCATGTTTTGGTGACTGAACTGCAATGTCTATCTCACTTAAATTCAATGTATATGTGACTGTCATTCTCAGGTTTTTTAATAAATGTTTGGATGATTAACACCTTGGTTAATCATCCTTTGTCCCTCCTAATAAATAATGTCTCAGTGACTGAAAACTTGGTTGTCAGACTCAAGATTGTAAGTTGGACGTTGGCACAATAATTTGACACTCCACAAGAAAGAAATGCTATACTATGATTTTGTATTTAAGTGGCTTTGATATTCCTACACGTTGTCATGCAAGTGTTCTGAGCGTTTGCAATGGATTTTATATTTTGTTATTCGAGCGTTATTGATTGTTCCTATTTTCATGCACGCGAATCTTGGTACTGACATCTATTGCTATAACTTCTTTTACTGGGTGCAGTTACTGACCACTATATCAACTGTCGATGATCTAAATTATCCAGAAAAAACGGATACTTACTATATAGTTAATGCACCTTATGTCTTTTCGGCTTGTTGGAAGGTACTGTTGATCATTTTTCATAGTAACTTCTGTCATTTGTTTATATTCGTTGTGATGTAGATCTTATGCAATTATTTCTCTCTCTCTCTCTCACACACACACACGCATGCAAACTCACACAGGTTGTGAAGCCACTTTTGCAAGAAAGGACAAGAAGGAAAATACAAGTGTTGAGTGGCTCTGGTAGAGATGAATTATTGAAGGTATTAAAACTCCAATTGGCTATTATGTTACTATTGGAGCTACTGATTGCATTCTAGACATAAGTTTATTCTGTCATGTACTAGGAGTACTGGACCATAATATAATTGACCTATTTAGCCATACACAACAATCTCATTTTTCCTTTTTATTTTTGTTCTTTATGTTCCAATGACTCCTTTCTTCAGAAATGATCAGTCTTGCACTTAATTGACTTCTTGCTTTCTAGGATTTGTATGTTGCATACATTTGCTGCTTAATGTCATGTGTGGTTGTGCGTAGTTGTTTTTATTTTTAGCAGTACCGGGGTGTCAGCTGTCTACAATTGTTAATATTTATTGATGGGGAAATTACAAGTAGATGAAGATCAAACCTCACAAAGTAGATTTATGAGATCTTCTTAATCATAAACTCGTAAGAGATAGATTTATTTTTCAACAAAAAGAGCTCGAAATTGATTGTTTCTCCTCCTGGAAAAGGATGATGATGGTTTATTCCTTCTTTCTACATATTGCTAATGTTTGGGAGCTACTATGATTCTGTTTAATTCGATAGATTGTTCAAAGACAACTACAAACAAATTGTTGTCTGAGCCATAAAACTGCCCCCACGGCTTCACCTTTCATGGAAGATTATCTCACAATAGCCTCTGAAACAATAAACGAAGAAACAAGTTGTATCGACCCATCCTTGGTAATCTTGAAAGGGTTCTTTGAATTCACCCATCCTTCATGTTGATTTTGAGTTTTTCATGGTAGCCTGAACTGTCTTGATCTTCCTTCCGGAAAGAGAATATCAATTTGTCCCATCTCAACTTTAATTTTTCAAGATACAGTTTTTAAGTTTATGTTTTCTTCCTCTAAAGATGCTCTTTCGAATTGCACAACTTGTGTATACATGCTTACAACTTTTTTTACTGGTTATTGTAGATAATGGATTATGCATCCCTTCCCCCATTCTGCAGAAGAGAAGGTTCTGGTTCATCTCGTCATTCCTCTTCTGATCATGATGATTGCTTCTCCTTGGACCACCCATTTCACCAACAACTCTACAGTTACGTCAAGCAGCAAGCACTAAGGCAGGAATCCCTAGCACTCTTGAAGCAAGGGTCCTTCCACGTAGATGTGCCCGAACCAGACCCTGAGAGAACAAAGATAGTGAAGACTATAGAATCGGAGCTCCATAAAATTGTGGACACGAACGGACTCACCCACTCAATACAATGCATAAATCTATCACAATGAGAATGCCACAAGGTCCTCGTGTTTATATGCCACGGAGCTGTAGCACAGAATGCTCAACGGTATCATCTTACCCTTCTTGAGGTACTTTCAGTCCCACCATTGCTAGTCTTCATAGAGCGAAGTTAAATAGAAGGAAATAAGTGGTTATCCCTGACATAGGAATGGGGACATGGAAGTGTAAAGGTTATATGCTAGACTTTAATCTCACAAAATTATGAGTATGGGCTGTGCACCCAAGATAAAACTTAATTTTGCTGGTGACATCCGGCATTTCTCATGCTAATCGGTATCTACTACCTTGTATGTAGGAACCCTTGTTCGCAATCAAAATAAAATAAATTCTTTGAAAACTTTTTTTTTTTGCATCATCGGGTATGTGGAAGAAAAGCTGTGGTGAAGAACCGTGACACCAAGGTTTCCTTTTCATTATTAGGATTAGCAGTGATGTTTTACGTTTTGTTTTTCTGAAATTGCATAAAGTGTGGTTATTTTGTGTTACTTTGAAGCTTGGGAATACTTTTTTGCAAACCCTTCGGTGTTCATCTCAGCTAAGCTGGTAGTAGTAGGAAACGTCTAGTAGTGTATTTATACCAATACTCGACATGAGAATTAATTATCATACCACCTGCCATTGTGGGTGTAATTTTATTTCATTTTGTTCAAAAAAATTAAAATAAAATAAGATAAAAGGGAGACGACTTAAAATTTAGATTTCTCCCTCATGTTATAAGTTTTTCTTTTTTCTCTTATAATAGAAACTTGTAACTGAGACAACTGTGAACAAACAATTGGCCAAAATTAGCATTCAGTGTCCATATTAACGGAACCGTGTAAGTCTGTCGTGATTGTGAATTTTGCGCAAGCGACTTCTTGTTACTTCCGTTTATGTGTCTGACCAGAAACACCTCTCGGCCATGAGATCATTAGATGCGTAGAGGCCCGTCCGAGAACAATAAATTGAGCATTGGGACTTCATTAATTCATTATACCCCTGTTGAGGACGCCATCATCTGCTCACAATGGAACCACTAACCATACTCGCATTGGCAGGAGGAGTCATGGGGCACATCGGCTTCCTCGTCCTCCGGAACAAGCCGGCCTTTAACTTTGCCGAGCGGCTCGCCGATTGCCTCCGCCACCCACACCCACCGCCTACGCGGAAGATCACGACGCATGGCATGGCGGAGGCCATGGAAGGGCTCCTTGTTAGCAGGAACTGAACCGATCAATGCCCATCTCTCCACTTCATTCAGGTGCCGAGGATTTAGAAAAGGAATGATGGAACTTGGGAAAGGTTTCCAGGCCAGCTTGAAAAGAGATCCCTTACCTCAAAAGGCTGAAATGAAATGAACAAAGATTTCAATATTTTTTCCTCCGTGGACTCGTATACCGTTGTCAAATGTAAGATGTTATTCTTTGCTATCTTTGAACATTGAACTGTCGCGATTTTAAGTACACAAGGCGTTAATTATTTTCCTAATTTGCTGAAAATAGTAAATAGCCGCAGAGTAAATAAATTGTGCTGTTTTGCTGAACACCTCCATTTTTCTAAGGTTAATAAAACATTGAAAAAAGGAAAAACAACATGCTTGGACGCAAGTATAACACAAAGTCATCTAAAAAGTTTTTCATTTTAAACTTGAAGAAAACATAACGAACATCCTCAACAAAGAATTACAGATGAACTGTATACACACATATATATATATATATATATATATATTATTTCATATCATATAATAATAATGACAACTGTAATATTGCAATCATTTCTATTCTACAACGATTTTAACACACACCATAGTTTAATAATATTTTATAATTTTCGTTAATTATGAAAAAAAAATCATAGGTTTTTTTTATGCTTTTGTAACACAAAAGTATATGCTGTGGATTTGAAACCGTGTAAATGAATAGGCGTACGCAACTATATATGTAAGTGAAAAAGTCAACATTCAATATATGCAGTAATATTTGAGAAATTGTGATCGGTGTCAATTTTACAAAGGTGCAAACTATTGCAAGAAGTGCAATTCAAAATCTATTTAGTCCAAGAATCTTATTTATACGCGAGTGAGTTAGCGACTGGGTTTTCCATCGAATGCGCTAATTTTGACATCAGAATCATATGTAACAAATGCACGAGAGTAAGCACTCATGTGAGATCGGCATTCATGTCCGCCGCCTGTAACAGGCATAAGCAACAGCCACAGAAGCAATAGCTGCGACCAATGCAATAGCCGCATTGGTATCCGCTCGTTCCCAAGTTTCAAACCATGTGGGAACTTGGCAGATCTTGCGTTTGCTGGGTCCCTTGGTGCTCGTGGCATCGCTACCCTTGGCAGCAGTGTTCTGTACTTCACCCTGAATCTCCTGTTCACGGGGGGCATGATGATTTTCCTCGCCTTCCTTCTTTGGCATGACTTGGCAACAACCAGCGATACCAACACCCTGACAACAACATCCTGCTGCCCCAGGCGTACAGCCATCAGTCTTAGTGGTCTCAATGGATTCATATGAAGTATTATGATCCGTTTCCCCACCAAGCAGGAGTCTCAGAACCTGTGCAGCTTTCTGTTCCTCCTCAGACAGACCCATCTGCCCCCTAACAAAACAATGTGAAATTTCAATAAATTTTATAACTAATTAAAACTGCTTGACTGCTTAAAAGGCCATTTATTGAATTCTTCCCAAAGTAACATGAGCCGGTCCCCATTCTACAGCTAAATTGACCTTGCATCAAAAGCCCAGCTGAATAAAAAGAGACAATAAGCCAGCTTATCATGCAGCCATTGCTGCAGGTAGCTCCTCTAAAGATGAGGATCTTGGCAACCCCTAAAGAAAACTGATGGCGAACATATATGAAAATAATCTTTCCTTTTAAATGGTTAAACCGCCATAATGCTCGTTATAATTCAAGTCGTGTTCGAATACACAAGCATAAAAAATGTATAACATGGAAGCTGAAATCGAATGAATGTACCTCCACAAATGATCCACAATCTTTCCGTTGCTGATGTGTTGTTCAAGCAGTACAGGCACATCGTCTGGAGCCACGTATCCATACCTTAACAATTCAATAACACAAAAACCATTCAGAAACACCCAATGATCTTTTTTATGTCATAGAGATCATATTATAAGCATGAATACTGAGGTTTTATTAAAAAGTATAAAATCATTCAGCTAACGTACCAATGTCCAGTTACTTCACCATACGAATTCGGGCTGAATATTATGACATTTCCTGCATATTTGTGTCCACCAATATGTGTGCAAGCGTTAACAAATAGTTGATCATGAAGACTGTGAGCTTCTATCTCTTCTTTGAATCTTTTGATTAGAGCAGGTCCACAAACACCACATCTCCTATCACGGCTTCCATGAGCACATACAAAAACATATGAGCCTATAAGCTTCTGAGGTCCACCAGCAGCAAGCCAATCAGCATTGTTGATAAGTACCTCTTCGACAAAAATTGGAACATCAAAGTGGGTCATTCCCCTGATATCAAAGATACAATTAACAATCAAGTTTTACGACGTATTGCATAGTATGGAAACCCAACAATTGATGCGGCCGCACAACCTGTATCTTATCATATCTGGAAAGATCAAAACATCTCCATTTGATGAGTCTGTGCCATCCTCTCCTTCACATATTGTTAAACGGGTCTGAAGAAGAAAAACTCAATAAGCATAGAGATCTAAAAGCTATTGCAAGCTAAAGAACCCAGAACAAAATATTTGAAGGTCATAAAATGGCAGGATAAATCAACACAGTAGATCCCCATTTGCGATAGTTAGAATCTAGCAAGACCTCAGGAGAATTATCTTCAAGAACGCATTCGTGACAAAGTTCTAATGTACCAAAATGTGTAGATAGATCAGAGTTAGAGAATGATGAACAGTTCTGCAACCAAATTACTTATCGAATATGAGAATGCAAGAAGATTGGAAGATCAACTACATTGTTTCTTGGTAAACAAAATAATATGATGCAAGTGTTCACGCAATAATGAACATAAACCTAGATGAAACAAACATATTAACTGAAAGATACCGTCATCTTTTTGGCAGCTAAGTAGCCATTAAAGGAAAATATCATCATGAGTTCATCCATGCAACTTCCATTCCACCTCCATATGCATAGCCAAGAGAAAAAGAAGAAAAGAAAAAGAGGCACGTATAGTACCTTTCGTCTCATGGACCGCTGACGTGCCTCGATCTCGGCGGCGAGGAGCCTCGGCAGACGGTCGGAATCGGCGCCCTCGGCATGCGTCGGCCACGCCTCTGGCTTCTTGTAGCGAAGGAACACGTGCCGCTCGTAGATCTGGACCGTCCCGACCAGCGGCTCCCTCCCGAACTCCGGGCGCTGGAACCCGAATTCGGCATCCTCCACGCCGCCACCAGCGGCCGGCGCGGCGAGGATGCCGTCGCTGCCGCCTTGGGCGTTGGGATCCGGGACCGGGGTGGCGCCGCCGCCGCCGCCGGAGGTCGAGCGGGAGGGGTATTCCATGGATGGAGGAGAAACGGAGGCGCCGGAAACGACCAGCGGAGGTGGGAAATGGAAGTGCGCGAGCGCGAAGATGGAGGGAGGGGTTTTTAGCAGCGAAGGGGAAACTGAGAGGGAAACGGGAAGGTTTGAAGTGGGGAAACGTAGTCCGAGTAGCAGACACCAGCATTTATTTGCTCCTTTTGGACGGTGGATCGCCTAACGATCTCCATCAACCAGCGGCACTCTTTCCGCCACGTGTCGTTTGTAATACTCTTTATAAAAAAATTCCATAATAAGTTGTATTAAATGTAACATTTTTTTGGGTATGGAGATCGTGATGTAGATATGATGTTTTGTATTAGTTTAATACAAGGAATTTAAGCTAAAGAAAGCCAGAATTATTAAGTATTACTGGAAATTTCATTTGCAGAAATAATATTTAAACTCTCTCAATATGGTAAATAATTTTTTTATATAATGTGTTTGGATATTGGAAGGAAATGGAGAAGACAATGGAGAGGTTAAAAAAAACAAGAAAAGGAAAAAGAATGGTGATAAATTAAAATTGGAAACTATGCCAAACATAAAGAAAGCATTCAATGAAAGACAAACTGGCAGATCATGAGATGAACAGCTTTAGAAAAAAGAATCATGTACTTTTGTGTTGTGATGTAATGCGACCAATACGCTTTTAGATGACACAGACAAAAAACATTAAAAGGATGCGGAGGGTCGAGATTCCACTTTATGATCAGTGTGCGACGTCGCTCTTTAACGTCGCGTGAGTTAGACGATCGAGACCGCTTTTCGAATGCTGAGATTGACGATCGAAAAAAAAAATCTGAAAGTCTAGATCTCGTTGACCAACAACATTCTTCACAAAGAAATCAAAGGGATGGAATGTAGATGCAGCTACTGGGAGAAGTTGCAAGATATCAACAAGGATCACAACTGTTAGCCGAAGTATCTAACGAGAGTTTCTATCATTGTCAGATGACAGAGGAATAAGGTCACATGTAGAACAATGTTTTGCCTGCCTGAACTTTGAGGGTGTTCTGATTCTGAGGTCAAGTATTTTGCCCCGAGGACTATTTCAAAATGAATACTACATGTGATCTTCGAGTGCCAAAAAAAAATTATGACGCCTTCGATTGGTTTACATCGTCTCTTCATCATGCTAAGCTTCCATCCTGATGACTCCAGAAATTATAGATTGAGGAGGCAGTGGCAGTGCTTTCTGGTTGGCCCTGAGCAGCACTTCACACACAGGCTTTCCTTGATTGAAGTTCTCAGGTTATCATCGATACCAAGTGTGTTACCCAGCTTTTTCGGATAAGAGCTGTTGGTGACATTACTCCGTCTTAGTTGTAGCCGATGTGTTCGTAAGCAATGTCGATAGCGGTGGGCGTAATAGAAGGTATAATGCTGGCCCCACAAATGGAATCACAGAAACTGGCAGCAGCCAAGAACCTTTATTCATCCTGTCATGGATTCAGAGAGTTATTTTAATCTTTTCTTTCCTTGAATTTGTTATCTGCATGATTGCAGGTCCAACATGTAATTCGTAGTGCAAATGTATTGAGTTAGTGCTCACCATCTCCTCGCACTCATGTCATTGTACACCCAAAATGGCGAGAAGGTTGTCAGCAGTGAGAAATCTAGACATGTGATATGAATCTGTAACAATCACGACTTGTATCAGTGCCAACTAAATCAAAATTTCTTAAAAAGAGTACAATTTTGGTCATCGGAAAGTCTAGACAAACTAGATTGATTCGAGAAAATTTCAAGAAGTACTTGAGAGGAAAATCTGGATGCAATTTCATGATAAATACTATATATAACAATAATCAGGCAATAATGGAACTGTATAACTTGCTCTCTCTGAAGTACTGAAAGAATTCCTTCCACACATCTCCATCCGCTAAGCCAGCATATGCAATTAGGCCCAGACCTGCAGCAAATAGAATCTGATTTCCAATGGAGTTAATACAGCAGGTGGATTTTTTTTTATTCACATGTAGGTCAGATCCTAGTTTGGACAGAGATGCACACTAGGTCCACAATTCTGAATACAAATAATGCAGACTGTTTCTTTTGAAGGGGTTTATACAGACTGAGGGATCTTTCTTTCTCTTCAGATGGGGTGTTTGATGTAACAAATATGCTGCTCAGGCACTTTACAGAACAGTATTCTTTAGCAGCTGAGCTCCATTAACTCAGATTCATGCAGCACAGACATTCATGTGAAACAATCAGGAATATGCAACAAATCTAAAGACAGGATAAACTAACAGTTATGTGATTTAAATGACCATAGTTTCTTACCCCAGCAGTTATCTTAGACTCTAGAATATTCAAGGGCCATCTGTTGATCTCATCTTCTTCAACAGCTGGTGGAGGCGGTTTCCACAGAACGAAATAAGGAATGAGAACATATGCGCCACCAAAAAACGAAAGTACTACAAATGGCCAGACTGGAACCTTGCTTCTTGAACTGCATAAGCAAATTTGAAAAATCATATTTCTACAAGTTCATATAAATATAATCATTTTATGTATGATGTAAATCTTAGTCTGTTCAATTGTCATTTTGAACATACAAAACTCATGGTAATTTCAAATTTTGAAAAGACTATATATGCCATTTAACATGCATATACGAATCTCATTTTACAGTAATTGCACTCAAATTTGTTGATGCACATTTAATAAATAGGAACCTAAATTTGATTGAACAAAAGGCAAAGAAAAATAAAAACTCACCTTCTACCAGTGGGAAGCAAAAGCATGCTGTACAAAGGAGGCCATAGAGCCATGGCATACCACAAAGTCACCAGCACTTCATTCATTCTGAACCCATCATCTCCTCTCAGATTTAACAGCTTTTGCAGAAAATACGTGTCCCTGTACTGCAATATTAACGACATGATATGTACGAGGAAATACAAGTTCTCATTCTCAAGTGCTCAATTACTCATACATGCAGCTCAAACTTTGCTCAGTACCTCCCCATCTATGGACTTGAACCATTCTCAAAACATCAAAGTTATCTTAACAGTAAGGGCCTTTCACACTTAGAATTTGACATTACCGGTGTCTGGTTGGGCGCGAGCTGGAAAACATAGTACATCAACCCTGCCCAGAGTCCAAAGAGCAGAATGGAAGAACTCCAATCGCTCCAACTCCCACCACCGCCATTACCACCATCTGGTAAAAGTACATTCTTTTCTTGGATTTGGCCTTCAAATCTCTCTCTTTCTGAGGAATCCCTGCAGATTTGTCTCTGCCCCCTTCTTGCCAACAGTAAAGTTGGAAACTTTGGGTCGCGGAACCCGGCCGCAATCCTTGAGCTCAGCAAAGACTTGGATGGGAGCGCATAACTGGTCGTTCTGGAGATTGAGGGTGGACATTGGCGTCGAGGAATTTGGCTCTTGGGAACGAATGGGAAGAGGGAAAGGAACTGGTTCGAGATGGAGGGCAACATCCCTCCGGCGGTGGCGGTAGAAGTGGCGGTGGCGGTGGGGGAAGGGAGCTTTTGTACAGAGCTAAGATTGAGCTGCTGAAGGGGCAAGTTAATCGACTTACTATTGGTAAAAAAAGATCGTTTATTACCCAGAATTTGTCTGATAGAAAAAATTGGATAAATTACATATGTCACGACCGCGTTTGGTGACGAATTATTGCCCTGAGCTAATTTTATCAAATATCATATATGATGGGACACGTGACATCTCGTCGAATTTTCATTTCAAAGTTCTTGAAATAAAATTCTCATCAAAGATGAGAATTTTGTAAAGCGTCGGAATTTTTCTTTTTTTTTACTCTTTTTTTCTCTCTCCCTCTTCTCTCTTCATTAAATCTCTCCATCAAATTGATCAAGTTCCCGTCCGAGCGTGGAACTTCTTTCAAACGCATCGATTGAACTTTCGCGTCACGTCGTAAAGTTTCGAGAACATTCGAGAACATTAGTTCTTCAATTCAAACACAGCTCAAATGTCCTTCAATTTTAAGGTTTGCTCAGTGATGTCCTCTAATTTTACTTTGTAATACCATTTATTTTTTAATTCGTTTCATTCGGTGCCCTCTTGACTACTATAACCCGACTTTTGATCGCGGAGCTGACGTAGCGCAAATATGACGTTGACAGGACATCTTCTCTCCTCTCTACGTTGACGTGATAATATTAAAAAAATTTAAAAAATAAAAAATATCATGAGAACATTACCGACGCGTAGAAGGGGACGAGTGAGGACACAAAGGGCGTGAGGCCCCCCTTCTCCTCGCCGACGCGCGGGAGGGTCCCCCCCCTCGACCTCATCCGCGGACGAGGAGAATGGGGGTCTCACCCCTCCTCCCGCGCACCGGCAAGGAGAAGGGGGAGGCCTCGCCTCCACTCTGCGACTTCGCTCGTCGGCCGGGGGGGTTCCCCTCTTCGACGCGTCGGCGAGGAGATCCACTCATTAATGATGTTCTCGTGGGATTTTTATTTTTTAATATTATCACGTTAGCTTCGCGATCGAGAGACGGACTATAGTAGGGAGACGAGTTATAGCAACTAAAGAGGGCACCGGGTCAAAAGATGGAGGACATTGGTGTTACAAAGTGAAGTTGAAAGACATCGTTGATTAAATTTTAAAGTTGAAAGACATTTGGTATAATTTATTTAGAAAAAATTATGTGTGGTATTTGAATGAAAAGTGTAATGATGAAAATTTGAAAAGTTAATTTGATAAATAAGTTTTAGCGAATGTTTGGATAAAAAGTAAGAAGTAAAAATATAATTTAGTATTTAATGAAGTATAAAATGTTAGTAAATAACAATATTATGTATTTATTTAAAATAATAATTACTACAAATATTATACGTAAATATTAATTTAAAATTTATTAAAAAATAATTTTGCATTGTGCTATATTATTATTAATTTTTTTATGTGTTATTAATATTATAATTTATGTAAAGAATATAATTTATTATTTTATGAGAATAAAAATGTTGTAAATAAAATATTATGTATTTATTTATTTAAAATAGATATATAAACCTAATATTAATAATCAATATTAATTAATAATATTACTATACTATAATAATAATTATATATAAAAATATACTATATAATATATTATTAAATAAGATTAATGAATAAAAAAGGTAAGTTCTTGCCTCGACAAGGAATTAACCAAGTTCTTGTCAATGGCAAGAACTTTTTTTTGAAACTTTCGATCACATGCAAGTTTGACAGAACTTTTGTTCTGATCGAATTTTTTTTTTCACTTAGCTATGTTTGACATCAGAACTAATAGAAAAATTTAGGTTAGTGTTTGGATGAAAAATATAATGATGATAATTTAAAAAGTTAATTTCATATATAAGTTTTAATAGGTGTTTAGATAAAAAGTAAGAACTAAGAATAGAATTTATTATTTTATGAGATATATAATTATAGTGAATAAAATATTATACGTATTTATTTAAAATAATAATTACTAGCACATAAAAAATTATATGCAATTATCAATTTAATATTTTATTATTACATAAACATTTTAATTAATAAAATTCTATTATAATAAATATAATATTATACATAAGATTTTACATTACTTTTATTTAATTCATATTATATCTCAATAATTATAAGATTTACATTTTAGTTAATTAATTATTTTTTATTAATTTTATTATACTATAATACTAAGAAAAATATTTTAACTAATTAAAAAAATATTATTAGAACTAAATACTTTATAAATTCCAATTAATAAAATATAATAATTTAATTTATAAACTAGTAATGTATTAATAAATAATAATAGTTTTACATACATTAAAAGCAAAAAGAAAAGAAAGAAAAAAGGTAAATTCTTGCTTGAGAACTAAAAGTTCTTGCTGATAGCATGAACTTTTAGCTTAAACTTTTCGGGCAAAGTCACGTGATGGGCAAGTTCTCATCATGCGTGATGTTTGACAGAATTTGTTGAAACTTGGATAAATTTTGACCTAAGTTTCATTGACCAAACACTGTCTTGGTGTTTGACAAAAAAAGGAAAGTTCTATCTTTTATTATGCAAACAAACAAAGCCATAACTTCCTCCTTTAAATAAAGAAAAATAATTTCACCTTTTTTATTTATTGAGCAAATTAATAATTTTAAGATAAGATAAAAGTCAACTACAATTTTTTAAGTTAATAATTAAGAATAGAAAAAAATAAAGCATCTTTTCATTTAAAAGCGGAACGTTTTCTTTTTATTTTATCCTTTTTTGAAATAATATTTTCATGTTAATAATTATTTTACCATCAAATGAAAATGAATTAATAAAAAGAAAAAAAATTAGTATAAATAATAAATTATGCTACAGAGTTATAATTATTTTATCCTATTAATATCACTCTAATTCTTTCTCAAAAAATGGATCGAATGCGTTCTAATTATTGGCTCGTCTAATCTTGAGTTGCTTGAAAACACAATCGAAAAGTGCCCATGGTCACCCCCGGTCATATCTTTCTCTCGGTCCCACTACGGTAACACTCAAGGATTCATTCAGAAAGATTTCACTACACGAAGAACAGGTAAAGTACGAGGAGATGCCTATTTCAAATAATGAGTGGGTTCGTAAAAACTAAAAAGATGATCCATTTAAATTTTAAATCATGATCAGGAGCACATACACAAATTTCGATGCACAAGTAGTATTATGATGACTATATTTACATTTTCAATATAATAATAATAATAATTTATGGACAGTCTCACGGATAAAAATGTTCTGTGCTCAATTTCAAAAAAAAAAGAAAATTCATTTCTCACGTCTCATTAAATTTTTTTTAAATTTTTTTCCATGCATAAAATATTACTTTACACGTATAGCAGCTTTAAGATAAACATAACCACAAAGGTAATTAATACAGCAGGAGGAGTCATCACCTCACAAACCACGCCCTCGTCCCGATTCAAGGCGCCAAAGCATGCAATTGGACTAAGTCGCAATTCGCAATATTTGGAAACAATTACAATATCTATAACAATTTGGATTAAAATAATAAGTTATTTTACTTTATACATCAAAATAATGCATTTTTATACACCAAAATATCTTCGCATTTTTTTTAAAAAAGCACTACTTATCCATTAAAATAAATAGAGAAATTATTGCGGTACATAATATTTTTTTGCCTTTTTGGGCATTTTTAGATCACAGCAAACATTTCTTTATTGAGCATTCATCGTACTATCTATTTGGTCTGGTAGAGTAATCCAGCATATGGTCACTCGCTGTGTGCTCACCTCCGGTTTCCCTGCCCACACACGCACCTTCTGCACACCTTAAAGTTTAGATTTATTTTTTCCCGCTACGTGGCGGTGAGCTCTAAGGGGGTGTCGAGATCCGAGCGAGCGCACGTTTATAATGCGACCTCGGTCGCGTTCTCGTTCTATCTGGCACTGTTCCTGCTCGGGAGGTTCTTGGGGGAGTTGAGAGAGGAGGAATGGAGGGGTTTTTGATCGCATCGTCGCCGGGGATTAAGATCCAGATTCCGGCAGCACTGTCCCGGGGGAGTTCGACGGGGAGGCTTCCGTGCAGCCTCGGGGTAGTGAATCTCCGGCGGCGAACTGTTCCTCCCCTCAGCTGCATGAAATCCCAAGAGGTGCTTCACGCCATTAAAAAAGAAAAGGAAAAATCACTGTGTTTTTTTTTTCTTCTTCTTCTAATGATCGTTCCTTGTTCTCGGTGTTTTGGGTACCTTTTAGATGCCGGATTTGTTCTAACGGTTACTCTCTAGTCCTTTTTTTATTTGGTATTTCGTTATCTGCGATCTACAGGTGGCATCTTTTTTTATTTTTCGTCGTCTTTTTTTAGATCGTTCCGGCTAAATTTGTTGAATGGGATCTGTGGCCAGTGGGTTGTACGTTGCGAAATTTTGAATTGGGTTTAGATTAGGCATTTTGGCGGGCAGGCTTCGCCTTGCTCGATAGAATGCTTGAATGAAATAAGTTAATAATAAATAGGAAACATTCTTAGATGATTGTTTTGGTTGACCTAACAATGACTTGTAGAGTAGTTGTCTGATAACGTCAGTCTGTGTCTTCTGCTGCGAATAGGCACTTCTTAAGTGCTACAGGGTCATTCAATGGATGAAATCATTAAGTAGGATAAAGTTTCAGATATGTCTGAATATATTTTCTGCTCATGTTAGGTGTTGTATGCACCTAGCATATTCTATGTTCACGTCTCAAATTTCCCAAATTTTTTTGACATATTTTCAAAAAGTGATTGGATATGGTACACGCACATAAAGTTATCTACGGATCCGACATAAATGGTTCATCAAATCACAGGCAGTTTATCTTAGCATAGGGAGATAAAGAAGTGGACATGCTCAAAATCAGTTTACGCGGCAAAAAAAAAGTCAAACAATTTGTGCTTAAAGTTATTGAATAGGCTAGTTAATTGCGACTGCACTCATCTTTTGCTTTTAATGTTAAAACCTCAAGAAGCTGAGTAATACGTGAATCTGTTTTCACGTATCCAAGTGGAGATAAAGAAGTGGACATGCTCAGAATCAGTTTATGGTGCAAAAGAATATGTCAAACAATCTGTGCTCAAAGTTATTGAACGGGCTAGTTAATTGTGACTGCACTTTTCTTTTGCTTTTAATGTTAAAACCCTCATTAAGAAGCAAAGCATTACATGAATCTGTTTCCCCTTATCGAAGTGTTTTCTTTTGATTCTTGAAGGATCCATCCAACATATATGCCAAAAACAATTTGGATGACGATTTCGCAAACTCTGTTGAAGTTAGACAATGGGAAAGTGGGAAGTCATGGAATGAGATAGCAGCAAAACAAGGCATTAGAATCCGGAGAAGTCATGGGAACCCTTCTGAGAGTCTAAAAGGTGATGAAACTCCTCGTAACATACTGGAAGAGATAATATGGGATAAGGAAGTGGAAGTAGCAGAGGTACTTTCTTCAGAACATCCATGTAAATGGTTGCATAACCAGTAATAATGTTTTACTTTCTTTTTGACTTGTAGTTTAGACAGACAAAAACTTTAGATGAACTAATGGAGGCTGTTGAGGGTCTTGGACCCACTAGAGATTTTGTTGGAGCACTCAAAGAATCTTATCAGCGGACTGGTCTTCCTGCTCTGATTGCAGAGGTCAAAAAAGCTTCACCTAGCAGAGGCGTGTTGCGTGAAAATTTTGATCCTGTAAGTTAGTGACCCTTTGCGCAGTTCTGTGATATAGAATCAATTGACCGTCATAGTTAAGAGACCTTGAGGTCATTTACCATTGTTTAACGTACATCTTGGCATTGGTGTGCAATATTCAGAACGTTCGTAGTGGCTATGCTAATAGCATGCACACTTTTACAATTATAGAAACAAGACATGGTTCCATAGTTTTATTCGTCTGGTTCCAACTTGAAACTGAACTTTTGACAGGTTGAAGTGGCCAAAGCTTATGAGAAAAATGGAGCAGCATGCTTAAGCATTTTGACTGACAAAAAGCATTTTCAGGTAACTTTTTTGAAGTACAAGCCAATGAACTGTTTGTTTCAATGTGTTCAAAAGTAGTAAGAAAGTGATTACAAGTTTAAACTTTTTTAATATGAAATTTGTTTCCACTATTTTTCTCCAATTATAGAGGGAGACAAAGAAAATGCATTTCCACTATTTTGTTTTTTTAGAAGATTTCCACTATTTTATTAATTGACAGATGTAATATGTATTTGAGGATGTGAACGGGAATATGTTACAACTTTTCAATTTGAGGAATCTTGAATTTTATTTAATGATAAATTTGGTTATTAAAAATTCTGGGGATGAGGTGTCTTATGTGGTGACACTACATGGGATCCACACTTTTTCAAGTGAGAAAACATTACCACTTGGTTATTTTCTGGATTCTCGTTTCCGTGCGTATATCCAAAAAGATATCCTCCTGTGTTTTAATTTTCATAAATAAAACCTTGAGTTGCCTTTGCATAATCATTTTCCAGCATTTAATCAATCTCACATTTTTCATCAATATAGGGAGGCTTTGAGAATCTGGAGGCTGTCAGGAAAGCTGGAATTAAGGTTGTTCCAGAAGTTTCATTTAATCATTTTGTCATTGTCTGTGTAGTTTGTTGTATGCCTTTACAAATTGGTTGATCTATTTGTGGATGCTGAAGGTGAAATGTCTAATTTTCAGTGTCCTCTTCTCTGCAAAGAGTTCATTATTGACTCCTGGCAAATATATTATGCTCGTTTGAAAGGCGCCGATGCAGTTCTCTTAATTGCTGGAGTTTTACCTGATCTCGACATCAAGTACATGACTAGGATTTGCAAGGAACTTGGATTAGCAACACTTGTTGAGGTTCGTAGTTTGAGTTTTTTCGTGTAGTAACTCTTTTTTTTGTTTTTGAAAAGGTGTAATAACACTTATTTTTGTTTACTTTGATGACAGCATGTTTAAATTGTTCCTGAAATGTAAAGTATGTTTGATGCAGTTTTTTTCCCATTAATCTTCCTTGTATATATCTTTGTGGAGCACAAAAGATGCCATATATTGTCATTGCTGCAATTAGGCTATTAACATTCAGCATGAGTGGATGTGAAGCTGTTCTTTCAGAACCTTCTCAATATTATATTAAAATGCAGGTTCATGATGAGAGAGAAATGGATCGTGTGCTGAAATTAGATGGAATTCAACTCATTGGTATAAATAACCGAAATCTTGGTATGTTAATATCAACAATTTTTTATCTCTTTAATTTTTTTTCATATTTTTGAAGTTGCATATGTGCTGTTTAGATGTCTACCTGTTGGACTAGAATAAGGTTACGCATGACAGCCAAGATAGGTTTCGTTTTTTTTTTCTTTTTTTGGGGGGGCTGGTGGGGTAAGAGAGTCAAGATAGGTTTCCGACGAATTTCATATGGCCTTCGTTGATGGGCTCTATCGTGCAGGGTAGCTTGATAAAGTAGGCATTTGCTAATTAAGTTTATATTATGCAAAGTTAACTTCTTCTTGTTAGTGTTTGCATATATTTGAACGGTGGGTACAAAGCTGCATACTCTGGTATTTTGCAGTCTTACAAGGACTAGTGATTTAGTGAGAATAGTTTTTTTCCCTTTGTTCATAACACTGATTTTTTTGTATCATAATTATAGAATGTGTATTATCTACAAAACATAAATTTCAATCTTCATTTACCTGCAGAAACATTTGAGGTTGACATAGCAAACACTAAGAAACTTTTGGATGGGGTGCGTGGTGACATTATTCGCCAAAAAGGCATAATTGTAAGTTTATTCTCATCAGATTCTAAATGAAAAACTTCAGGCTATGTTTAAGCAATATTTCCTTTCTGGTTATATCCTATTTATCCAAGCCCGGATAAAGGAGGAGGGTTGTGTTAGGCCCCGACAGCAACGTAAAATCCTGTTGAATCTTATGAACATGGATCAACGAATATTGGAGTCCGATTAAAAGAAGGAGAGGGAGGCCAAGGCGGACACTTGACGAACTAATAGAGCAAGATCTATTAGTAAATAATATACCGAAAGGTTTAGTTACTAATAGAGCGGAATGACGTCGTATGATCCATGTAGCCGACCCCACCTAGTGGGATAAGATTTTGTTGGTGTTGTTGTTGTAGGTTATATCCTATTTATCCTTTTTCACCAACTTCTTGTTTGTTACTTTACTATTTTAACCTATGCTGTGGTGTCGTGTATTATTTTGACTGGAAATTGGAAACACTTGCTCGTGCACCAAGACAAACTTGTCTTACAAATCCGAGTCTGAATGTCGTGTCTGAAATAAGTTTCATGATACCAGGATATTTGCTCTAGTTTGAATTGTTTATCGGGTTCATTCATTTGCAGGTTGTTGGGGAATCAGGATTATTCACTCCTGAAGATATTTCCTACGTACAACAGGCTGGTGTTAGAGCGGTAATTTTTCCTTTCTCTTTCTTCTAATCAATTCTTGATTTTCTTTCCTCACTGGTTGAAGGTACTATTTATGTTCAGACTAAAAGTCTGTCTTGTGTATGTGGCCTTGCCCTTTGGCAAAACTATCACTCTACATTGGTGAGGAAGAGTTCAATATGTACACGAGAGATTACCAGGACCGAGAGGGATAAAAAAAAAATCAAGCTATATTGCTCATTTAAAACTGTAATAGCAATTTCCTATCATTTATCAATTTTATGTAGCTTAAATACGTTTTGATTGACAGGTTTTGGTAGGGGAGTCGCTGGTCAAGCAGCCTGATCCTGGGAGGGCGATAACAGGACTTTTTGGTAAAGATGTATCGAGGAGATAACATTCCCGGGCAAAATCGATCAATGGCATTGGCATGCAGAAGATGTGTTTCAGTGAAATTTTGTTTTTAGACAAGCCTCGGTAATGTGGCAATAATAATTAGGATGGTTCCTAATCTTATATTCTTATATTATACTAAATTTCATGCACAAAAGTCCGGTCTCCTTCCATCATTCTTTTTTTTTTTTTTACGTGATTTTTTTAACATTATATATGTTTCTTAATTATCTTGACATCCAATTAATTTCTTGTATTATTTAATTTTTAGTATAAACACTTGATATCGTTATTATTAATTTGTGTAGTAAAATTATAAATTATACATTGACTTTTTATATTCTCATTGCAATTTTTTATTCATAATAAACAAATAATTATGCCTAAATTCATCCTTAATTATTCATATATAAATTCTATGTCGATCTTTTATATTTCATTGTATTTTTTAATATATAATGATCATATATAGTGCATTCTTAATTAATGTTAACTCTTAATTTCTATTATGTTTTTTTACAAATAATAAAAAAATAGTTTGGATTTGATGATTAGAAAATGCGTAAACTGATGTACACCAAAATTTTATTGTTTATATAATCAATTTATTTGGCAATAAAATGAAACGGATAAATATTGAGAAAAGTTTCTTAAGTTTAATATCCTTGATACCTTTTTGCGATTTTGTCAACATCTGATATATATATTAAATTTAGGGAATAAAGGTCCACTCTCCTTTCACATCTTTTAGGTGGTTCTTTTTTAATTTATAATCTTTAAATTTTTGTTCATAGGAGAAGATTGTATATTTTATTAGTCCCGTACAGAATGTCCATTTTTCTTATCATTCTTCTATTTTTATGTGTATTTTTTAATTATTATCTCTACACAATATCATAATATTACACATGATATTAGAGCAACTTTGCATGAGCTTATTTTGATAAAAGTATGAGCTTTGATAAGATGTGACGTATTGTGATAAAAGTATAAAACAGTGCAAACAAATATACAAAGGAATAATGTTCCATTTGAATGGATCTCACAAGAAGTTGTGTTCCATAGGCAAATCTCAAATCCAAATGATATATTGAAAAACAGTGTTTGACATTAGAATTTGCCCAAATTTTATCGAACTCTAAAAAATTTGCAGTGCAAGTTCCCACTTAAAGTTCATGCATGTAGCAAGAACTTGCAAGGACAGAGAGTTTTTTTTTTTACTTTTCACACACAGGTCACCTATTTTTAGACCTATTTTCAATATTTTAATAACATTATATATTATATGTATATATTAATATTATAAAATGTATATATATTATATGTTTTATAGAAAAATACTTTATAATCAAGCTAAAATAAATAAATTTCTTAATTATTCATTATAGTTTATTTAGTATTATAATACAACAAAAATTAAAATTCTTTTATTAATTAAATGACCTTAATGCAAAGTTTATATATAATAATTATATTTATTACATTACAATAGAATTCATATTATATTAGAATCTTATTAAATTGTTATTTACATAAATTATAACATAAAAAATAATTAAACAAAATTAATATTAATAATTGTGCTACATTATTTTTAACAAAATTCAAAAGTTTTAATCAATTATAATTTATTTTATTTACATAATTTTTAATCTCATAAAATAATAAATTATATTATTAGTTCTTACTTTTTATCAAAACATTCACTAAAACATATTTTTTAAATTATTTTTTTAATTCTTATCATTACATTTTTCATCTAAACATCAAACTTAAACTATTCTATCTAATTGATTAGTTCTCGAGAACTAATAACAACTTAAGTTCTCGTATTTAAACACACCTTAAAATAACTAATTTTATTTTCTTTCTGAATATATAATAATATTATTATATATAATATTTATTAATTACTAGAAAACTTTAAAAATTTTTAGAACACGTGCATTAATGCAAATTGTATAGAATGCTTATTCTAATATTATAAAAGATAAAATACTTTTCATAATCATTTTAAATATTATAAAATATATATTTTATTAACATATTGTCTTATTGCAAAGTTATAAAGTATTTGTAAATGAAAATTTTATTTGTTCTATCCATTTTGAGAGGTAGATCATTAATAGAAAGAAATTGTTCGATTAATAAATAAATTATGTAGTAGCGCAATCACTAAATTGATGTACATTATAAAAATATTTTTTATTTTTTATTTTTATATGCTCAGAGTCGTCCCAAAAATGTTACATAATTTTTTATAAAATAATTTTACAGAAATATAAAATATGAAAATATCTTAACAATAATATTGACTATTACAATATCTAAAGAAATTGGAACATACGTGACTTCACAATATTAAAAGTGGAAAATAATGAAAGTTAATAAATTCAATAGGACACATCATGTCTCACTCAGCTACTCAACTGAACCACCTGTCGATTTCAAGAGTAGGAAAAATCCATGGACATAAAAAAAATCAATAAACAATAATTAATAATGCTTAAAATAAAAATAATAAATCAATTGAGGACATGAACAATGCGATAAATAATAGATCAACACAGTGATGGATCAATATTATTATAGACCGATGTAAATAGGCTTAAATTAGAAGACCAATCATGATGACCCTCGCTTCCTGCCTCGACACCGGCCACGACATCCTCATCGAACATCCTCACTTGTTGGGCTGTCGTCATCATCCACCCTCCCGAACGAACTGCTGAATGTGGGTTCAACAGTTGAACCGAACGATCTGTACATAAATCTTGCATTTATAAATTTGTCATCCAAATCAAATCGGACGACTTACACTGCCTAAATGATTAAGAAGCATGTCCACTAAATTCATCATCCAACTTAGCTTTAATTGGACCTTTGTATTATACGGCGAGTCGAGCATTCCAAAGTCCATCGGAGTGAAGGAGTGCCTCGTGGTCGACGACGTGGCACTTGAAGCACGGGGCGTGTGTCCACCTTGCGATGGCTTCACCGTCTCAAAGCAGAAGGCCAAAGCGACCTCACGATCCATCGATGGGTTCACCGCCGCCTTAAAAGATCACTCTCACTTTACTCCCAGCCTCCTCTCCGGCACATCAGTCATGGCCACCAACGTTTCCCAAGAGACTCTGACGGGGAAAGCCGTCTCCGAGGAAGACTCGGCCGTCAATCCGGAGGCGGCGGCGACGACCATGACAATCACAGAGCTGCCCGCTCGGCAAGGAAGCGGCGCTGCCGCCGCGATCGTGAGACCCCCCGGCAGCCCCGCCGACGTCGTTGAACGAAGAAGATAGGTTGATGAAAACCTTTCAGATTTCGACGTCGGGAAATGGTGTCCTGGTGTGTGCCAACAAGCGGATCACTTCCGATGCGTGTGCAAGCAACAACCTGGCTTGAACTCCTAGCTAGGATTTTGGTACCAGCATCTCTCTCTCTCTCCTCACTTGTCCGCGTATAATATACGGAGGCATGTAATTGTCTCAAGTTTGGTATGACTTTCCCAGTTATTATGGCTGTGTCAAAGCTCGCTCCTCACGCTTTAATGTGTCTCATTTATCGCACAATTGCGATCCTTCCGAGCAGGGGCGAACCAATGTCCCTCCTATGAATCACCGAATTAACATATTAATTCAAGTTATTTTGTTTAGAGTGAAATTTGACGATGAAAAATAAGGTGGTTAATGTGATAAATAAATTTTTGAGAAATTTTGAATTAAAAATGATTATTATAATTATGAATTATAATTTTATTATTAATTAAAATAAAATTATAAAATAAAAATTTTATGAAAGAAATTTTGTTAAAAAATATATTATTTAAATATAACAATTTATTTTTAAATTAATTATATTTAATGAAATATTAAAATTTTTATCAAAATAATAAGTAGTAAATAATATTATATTAATTCATTATTATGAATATTTTATATTTATTAAATAATTTATTTTATGAAAGTTATTGTACGAGAAAAAAGAAAAAGGAAAAATAAAATAAATTTAAAAGAACTAATGTGTCGTGTGAAAAAAAAGGCAATCTTCGGTTCCACATAAAACGTGATGGAACTGGAGTCACGTGACATCGATTGCACCCCTTTTATTCCTGCTCCGGAATATGATTCCAGGAGATATTTAGCGGAACAAGAGTGCGATTATGCCCTTGTGCCCCGATTCCGCAAATAAATGCAGCCTGGATGCAAATTATAAGTTTATATTTATAGTAATAAATAAAATACAAAAATAGAAAAAAGTGTGTGCTATGCATTCGTATTTTTATATGCATTATATTCATTAGTTAACTAATGACTTAATGAGTGAGGCTAAAAATAATTAATAAAAGTATATATATATAGAAAAAGTATGTTGAAATAAATAAAATTATGATATTGTGAGTGTTATATGCATAGCTTTGAATTTTTTCTTTTCAATAATTTTTGTCTTCTTCTATAAGGAAATGGATACTTTGATTATGCAAAAAAAATTAAACAAACAAGAATTGTCCAACATCATTTAGAATAAGAGAGCGAATAAACTGTAACGCCCAGAAGGTTATCTCGGCTACGTCACTCTATTTTATGACTTAACTTTGATCAGTCAACCAACTAGCTTATGACGTCTATCTTAACTTTAATTTAAACTTTCTTTTCAATATTGGATGCACAAAGCATTAATCAATAAATCATAATCTTATGATCAATATCATCACAATGAGATCGATATCATAATAATATGATCAGATATAAATAATAACACAATAATCACAATTAAACATACTTTATAATTTAAAAACTCTTTTTTCGAACTTCAGAACTCGAGCCGGTTCCCCTTATAATCAATCATACTCATCTTTCTATAGAACCCGGGTCGGTTCGTTTGATTTTTATATCGATTCCAATTCGATCAACAGAACCTGAGCCGGGTGGACTAAAACCCGAGCCGAATTGTCCGGTCTTCATATATATTCTAATTCAATCAACAAATCCGGACCGTGGTGAAAAACAACCCGGATCAACCTCTGATTTTCTAATCTAATTCCATGTCCTCTGGACCCGGTCGGGTCTGATGTAAGTCGGGCTGAGTCAATTTTATTTCTTGATCTAATCTCATCTTCATCACGAAATTCGGACCGGACTATCCGAAGCCCGATTCGGATCCTATCAACTTTCGTTCATCCATTAACATTAATGGAATCCGGGCCGAACAAATCGGAACTCGATCCGAATTTTTAACAATCTCTTCGTGTCATGATCGGGTTATATAACCCAGGCCGCGAACCTTGCAACCCGGATTCTGAGGAATCTAGGTCTGGCAGAGCAAAACCCGGGTTTGGGTTCTGCCGCAATCAGGAAGTCGACTTTTTAGCACAACTTTCGGCTTTATTTTCTATGCAATTCAATTTACAATTCATCCATACAATAATCAATACTTAAGTCAAGGATCCTGAGGGTTCATGTCGCGAAAAATCGATGCCATGAGGATCCCCTACGTACCTTAAGTTGGTTAAAAAACTAACTATGTTCCGGGTTTGGGTTCTGCCGCAATCAGGAAGTCGGCTTTTTAGCACAACTTTCGGCTTTATTTTCTATGCAATTCAATTTACAATTCATCCATACAATAATCAATACTTAAGTCAAGGATCCTGAGGGTTCATGTCGCGAAAAATCGATGCCATGAGAATCCCCTACGTACCTTAAGTTGGTTAAAAAATTAACTATGTTCATATTGCTTGTGGACTGCACGGACGTCGCGATGTTGGCTGACGATTACTCCCTATAGATGTTCAAAAACCTTCGATAATCACTTGGATCTTATTCTTATATGTTGGGACTTCTAAACGGTATATTGCTCACGCTCTCAAGTGTGAGAAAACGAAGGAGAAAGAGGTCTCGTGCATAAATTTCGTGGAGGCAAATCATACTTTCTAACTAACCTTTAAGTTTTATTTATAGCTCTCAATTAAAATTTTTTACTCCTATCAGTCGGACTATTTCTCCATCAATTATAACCATCTATCATTAATTATCATCTCTTAAATATGCAAATTTAATTATATATGAATTTTACTAATTATTTCATAATCATACTTATAAAAAATCTATCTCTACTCAAATTTCTTTTTATCTCTTTCATAAATTTTTTTAATCCAACTCTTCTTTCATCTTTTCTTTTTATTTCTTTCTTTTCTCTAATTTTCGAAATTATTTAATTTCATAATATTTTATCATCAAATCTTTGAATTAAAAATAATAAATATTATTTTAATGACTAAAATATTTTTAAGTCATAAAATTCTCAATCCTCTTATAGGTGGGGTCCTATGTCCATTAAGCATTCTTTTGAACCTCAAATCAAATTAAAATTCTTAATCTCACTTTAATTATAATTCATACTTCAAGTAGAATTTAATCTTTCTTTAACGATTGAACTTAGACCAAATTACTTTGTTGCTCCTATTAAAATTTTGGATGTTACATAAACTAATTAAGATAAGAGAACAAAGAACAATAGGAATATAAGGAAAGATAGACAAGACCAAGAAAAGTAACTTGTCCTTTTAACTTTTTTTAAAAAAATATAAAATCATATTTTAGCTCTTATATTTTATTCAAAAGTCTTATGTTTAGAAGATCTAATCCATTTTTTAATTATTCATTTAAAATATAATCAAATCTATCTAAAAGGAAGCGCTATATTTTATCAATAAAAAATTTCTTAAATATTATTTCTAATAAGGCCGACTTCAGCAAGAAGCAGGAGGAGGGCATCGGTGCATGGTAGCATCAGTCAGGTGTACCATTTTTTTCTGACCGAGGACAACTCGCATTCCCTGAATTTGGAAGAAGCGATTCCGATGAGAATTCGGATTCCGACTGCGATTACGGTAAGGAAGGTCCATCTCCGGCGCTCTATAAAAATGCCCCACCGTCTTCTCTTCTCCTCCTCGCCGCATCCTCCTCGTCTTCTCTCTCTCGCTCGCTCTGCTGTTCGTGGGAGCTTCTGATTTCGGATCGACATGTCTGACGCCGCGCTTATTACGGCGGAAGACTTCGCCTTCCTCTATTCGCCGGAGGAAAGTAACAGCGACGGCATTATGAGTACCAGGACACCGGCTTTTCAAATCGTCGCTCTCTCGTTCGTGATATTCGTCATCTACGTCTACGTTTGTACGTTCTTCCAAATTCGTCGACACTCCGACGAAGGCGGCGACACCGATGACGATACTGCGACCGCCGTCCATCATCAGATAAGCGCTGGGCTCGAACCTGAAGTCATCGCCGCCCTGCAGACCTTCCCTTACGCAAAGAAGAGCAGTTCGTGCGTGGACGGCGGCGAAGGCGAAGACGAACGAGAAGGGAGCGGGACCGTGTGCGCCGTCTGCCTGAACGAGATGGAGGAAGGGGAAGTGGCGAGGCTGATGCCGAGGTGCAAGCACGTGTTCCACGCCGGCTGCATCGACAAGTGGCTCGTTTCCCATTCGACGTGCCCCCTCTGCCGCACGGTGGTGGAGCCTCTGCTGCGCGCCCCTCTGGTGGCGATGGAGCCGCCGACGGTGCAGCATGCGATAACGATAGACATACCTCTTGAAGAAGACGAAGCATCGACGTCGGCGTTGGACGTTGGGGAGTCGCCGATGGTGATAATCATACACATACAATGTTGAGTAGGGGAAGGACGCGAGGAGGGGGAGGGGGAGGGGGCGCGCACATGAAGCGGAAGAGACCTGGCAATGATGCGCTGGGAAACTTTTGTCACCTTTGTGATATTTGTGTGTGTGCCTTTTTTTTTTCTTTTTTCCAACTCTCTACGTGTCAAGATTGTTTTGCCCTTTTAGGGCAAAGATCTACTATATACAATATACAAAGTGCTTCTTATATCTTATATATATATATCTATATAAAGATGATGCTCCAACCCTAATTCCTCCCTTTTTTTTTACACTTCTGAATACTCTAAAGTTGCTTCATCTTTATAACAGAAATTGGTCATTTAATTAGACAATTCACAACTTACAAGTAAAGACAATAACGGAGATATGAGTGGTGGAAGATGAAGGAAGAAAGACCACTTTATTTTTTTGCTTGGAAGCAATGTTGTAAGATCCAACCCGGATTGCCTAACGGGTCAAGTCGGACCGGGTCGAACCGAATAATCGAACTGAATAATATAAATTAATAAGAAATAAAATAAGTTAAGATGATCATTATAATATTATTAATATGTAATATTTTTCTAGTAAAAATACAAAATATAATATAATAAAATATTCAGATCAAATAGTATAATAAAGTAAGCATTAATTGAATGAATATTTTCTTAAAAAATCTCGTGAGGTTTTATAAAAAATAAAGATATCGATTAAATATTATATATATGATAAAGAAGAATGTTCAAACATAAATTTCAAGTAAAAATATATATAAATAATATATCTAAGAACTTTAATCATTTTTATCTGTTTTATTTTTTTATATATTTCACAACTTGACCCGTCCGGATCGGTCAAACTCGTCGGGTCAGTTGATTGAACCCAGATTTTGACCGAATCAAAGCGGGTAAATCGCATGACCGAGTTTTGATCGACCCACAGATTGTCTTAGTGCTCGAACACCGCTCCGACCGGCCGGGCCAGGCCGAGTCTTACAACACTAGTTGGAAGATGAAGAGAACATGAAGAAAGACATTAATGGACATATGACTATGAGTACTTCTCTTGGTGAAAGATAGAAGAAGAAAGAGACAAGTTTTTTTTATTGGAAGATGTTCTTTCCTTTGCATTGTTACGAAAACAAGGAGAAAGAGATTGTATGAACACATAGATTTACGAGGTTCATCCTAAATCGAGCTACGTCCTTATATGATAATGGCTCTTTTTTGTTATGAAATAATGATGATTACAAGGATACAAAATAACGCAGTCATCGTGAAATTTATATAGGCGCTCACTTTTACAGATGATAGAAATTACATACCGTTTTGGACTCTGAATTAATCTCCCGTAGGAGAAATCTGCTAAAACACCTGACTATATAGAGGGACTACAAAGGGTTACAACTAAGTTCAGATTCAAGGCATTATCAACATGCATACTAATTACAAATGGGAGTTTCAAACTTCTTTCTTTTTCATCATTGGTAATTATCTTTTTTTCTCAATTTTTTTAAAATTTAAGATTTAAAAGTATTCATCCATTTAATGCATTCAACAAGTGAAAGCCATTGCACTTCATGCAATTTAAATCATTATAATATCTCACTACAAGAAAAACCTCATTTATCGACAGTCACGACCATCTTTAATGAAAGAAAAATCATCGGAAATGGGTTTTTTTGACGGATGACATCCGCACGAAAACTAAGCACCACAAATTATTTTCGACAGTTACCAAAGGATCGTAGAAACTTTCAACGGTCAATGTGACGATCAGAGCCATCGATTAACGACGGTGCTAATCGTCGAAAAGCACCGACGGCTCGAGTCGTCGAGACTTAAGACGGTTGGAGTCGTCGATATGTGTCGATGGTTTGAGCGATCGATATGTATCGATGGTTCGAACCGTCGATAACATTCGACGGCTCGAACCGTCGATAGTTATCGATGGCTTTAGCCGTCGAAATCTTTCGACGACTACAACCATCAAATTTAACAATTTCGACTGTCTGAGCCATTAGAATAACATATAACAATTTAACTCATATATATGACATATAACAGTTAACTTATATATATTATATAAATGGATGGCTCTATGGTTAACGATGATATTAGAACATTAACTTACGGAATAAGTGAACTCATTTATATGGATGAATCTATCGTATCCGAGGAATATATAAATTTACCAATTTTTAAGTAGATTTATCATCAATTTATTATAATAATGTATACATTGAACGTCGGCTACAATATAAATATATTAATCATCATTTGAAATATATATAATAATATTATTGACGATTGTAATCGTCAGAAATATTGATGGGTATAAAATCGTCGAAGATGCCTTGGAAAACTAATCGGGCCCATCCACCTTATTTCGACGGTTACGAGTATCTTAAGTTTCGATGGGTTTTCATCCCTCTAAATTTAAGATGGATGAAGACCCATCGAAACTTAAGATGGAAACCGTCGTAAGTTTAGATGGTCGCGATTGTCAAAAACTACTCCGTCTATAATTACCATAGATATTTTGGTCCATTGAAAATTCCTCCGGGTCTTCATCCCTCTAAACTTAAGATGGATGAAGACCCGTTGAAACTTAAGATGCAAACCGTTGTAAGTTTAGATGGTCGCGATTGTCGGAAACTACTCCGTCCATAATTACCACAGATATTTTGGTCCGTCGAAAATCCTTTCGATAGTTTAGAAGGAATTTCTCCCATCAGAAATTATCCATCTGTAAACGTGGTTTTTCTTGTAGTGTCTATTAATAATAAATATGTGTTTGTTATAATAATTTTTATTTTTTATATAATTAATTTCATTTATCTTAAATAAAGTTTTAATATATGATATTATTAATAAATAAATATTTATTTTTATTATAAGAAATATGTAAATAAAGTTTTTATATTTCTATGTTAAATTTAAAAAAGATTAGATAGCTTGTATTTCATATATTCAATATAATCTGAATTTCATAAATGTGTGTCTAATTTAAGTTTCACAAATGTGTTTGCAATAAAAATTATTTTAAAGTATAATTTTTAATGAAGGTCAATTTTATTTGACATAGTTAAAAAAAATAAAATGTTCATATGTATAAAAAAATTTGAAGGATGGACAATATTTGTTTCGTTAATTATTTTTATTGTGATGACATGATAGATAATAATAACTAGATCATGATTTTATCACTAATTTTTTTGTATTACTTGTATAAAATAATTTATTTATTAAATATAATAATGGTATAATAAAAAATCAATATTATATTATTTATTACTTATTATTTTTATTAAAATGACTATTTTATAAAAAAATATTTAAAAATGGATTTTTATATTAAAATAATATATTTTAACAAAGCAGAAGGCCAAGGCGACCTCGCGATTCATCAATGGGCTCACCGCCGCCTTAAAAGATCACTATCACTTAACTCCCCAACCTCCTCTCCTGCGTCAGTCATGGCCACCACCATTGCCCAAGAGACTTTGACGAGGAGATCTGTCTCCGAGGAAGTCTCAGTCATCAAGTTGGACCGATCCGTCGATCGATCCATATGTGCGGTCGACCGGCCTCCGAGTCAAATGAACAGTAACAGTCAAATTTAAAGAAAAAATTTGTGAAATAATTTCTAGACGAATTTTTCACATATTAGAGCCTATAAAAGGAGTGTCAAAGGCAGAAGCAAAAAGCACCCATCCAAGCATTGAAGTAAAACTTCAAGAAATCAAAAGAAGACATTTTCTTTAAAGTTTTTATTTTAAGTTTTCTTTTTTTTCTCTCTTCTCCTCTTGTGAGCTTAGCATTGTAAAAGAGAGAAACATTTTATTTAAAACAATACTGAGAGAGCTCGTGTATAAAAGATATTTCAAATCTTACATCTTGAGCGAGAGAAAAGATTAGTTTCATTAGAAGAGAGGTGTGTCTTACCTCTCGAAGTGGAGAAAAAATAGTGGTGTAAAAATCTTTTCTTCCTTACGCCATTTGAAACAAAGGAAGAGTTCTAGTGGAATCTCCGACTGTAACGTCCTAGATTTAATTGGGAAAAAGAAAAGAAATAAAAGGAAAAGAAAATGAAGATAAAACAAATAATGAAAAGATAAAATATGAAATCATATTTTATGAGGAGTTGGTTTCCAACCAAACTCAAACTTCTCTCCTATAAATAAGAGGTCAGACCAAACGAAAATCCCCTTTTCGTTTTCTCACGAAGCCGGCCCTAATTTTCTCCTCTACGTGCTTCCTTTTTGTTCTTCCTTGTCCTTGACGGCCGTCGCCATACAGGGGACACACCAGAGGACGCGGACGACGTCGGGCGTGTATCTGGACAGAGAAGAACGGGCAGAGGAAGAGGAAGAAGAGGAAGAGGAAGAAGAGGACTGCAGTAACAGTTTCTTGGACAGAAACTAAAAGGTATGGAACTAGGATAGATTCGTAATAGAATCTTGATTTTAGACTTGAAGCATGTTCTAGGTAGTTCCTGGTGATCGTATGATGTTCTATGATGTTGTTTTGTGCCGCCATCACCGGAAAAGATGAACGGAACGCGAATTGTGCGTCCGCAAAGTTTTTGCAAAATATGAACTCGGCCCGAGTTCACCCGAACCCGGCCCGGGCAGGTCCTACTCCGGACCGAGTTCGTAGGAACTCGGCCCGGATCTGTCATTGTTGTGCTCTCGGAGTTTTGCAACTGGATGAACCCAGTCTGGGTTGAAGACAACCCAGATCGAGTTTTGTGTACGGAAATTAGTCGGGCGCGACGGCCGTCCCGACTCGACAATGAACCGACCCGGCCTGGGCTTGCCCTCTGATTTCACCGAAGATGATTATGCATGAACTTGACCCAGTTTATCCCTACTCGGCTCGGGTTCTGACCTCGATTAAACCAATTCTATGATGTTTGGGTCCCTGATTATATTCCTAATTCAGATCTTAATGATGATGATGATTATTACACTTGTGACCTTGATTTACTCTCCATGACCATGTCTTTTACTCTGATTTAAAGTTCATATCAAAATGTGATTTGTTTAATTAAAAGATGCAAGATAAAAGACGTAAAATGTTAAATGGAGAGCTCTTTTTATGATGGACTGATGACGACCAGTTATAGGCTGATCTCAGTCAATTATGGGCTGACTCTACTAGTTATGATGATGATGATGGACGGGTTGAGGCAGGCCTCCCCGTGGGTTGAAATACATCCCAAATAAATCAAAGATGAAAATTAAGATGAAGAAGAAGATGAACACATATGAATAAAGAACTTTTCTCATGATGTTGGCTTTTGCCTTTTTCTTATGATGATTATTTATTATCTTTATTCATATGTCACTTTACATGCCTTTATCATTCCATATTATGATCATGATTTATTTTTCTATCAGATGATGATGTTATCTCATGATGTTACCTTTATGATTCTCGTCTAGTATCATGATCCTATTATGATGTTTATCTTACTTCCATACTGAGTTGTAAAACTGATAGGGAGGTTTCTCTCCTACATGTTCTTAAATGCAGGCCAAGGTCTCAATGATGATGGTGGTCAACGGTGACAGATCGAGCTCGTAGGTGGCTGCACATGGTTATCGAGTCCTTTAGATGATGGATAGCTTTTTCCTTTCTTTTTATCATTTGATGTATTAGTTTTTCTTTGAACTCCTAAGAAGTCATTTATCAGTCTTCCACTTATCAAGATGTTACCATCTTTTATTATATAATGATTATTAGTTTTCCGCATTTTATCGTTATTGAATTGACCAGTCAAAGTCTTATTTTTGATCAATATGATGTACACGTAAGGATGATCCGTAGCGTCTTCGAAGCGTATTATGCCACGTGGCGGGATGCGATTTGGGAACGTTACACCGATGATCTCGAGATCAAGAAGTCGGAGCGGGGATGTAAGCCAAGGGCCGAACCTCGTCAACAACCACTATGTGTATTGTGATTAAATTCTCTCTCTCTCTCTCCCCTTCTCATATTATGCTTGTGTGATGTGATTTGATTTGTTTTGATTTAAAGATTTGTGAATCAATTTTAAGCTTCTGCGATGATTTTCGTAAAATCGATACTTTTGTTTTTAATACCAATTCACCACCCTCCGCCTTCTTGATACCCTTTTGGGATCCAACAATATGACACATTATGTGTTTATCGTTTTTGCTAAATTTTAAATTAGAATAGTTTTAAATGTTTTCGTTTTCGCAACATATTATCGTCGTGTGTTTTGTTGACTTGGGGTCAACTATTGTATTGTCCATCGTGTAACGCGCTCCGAGACTAGCTCACGACACGTGGGGTCAACTATTGTATTGTCCATCGTGTAACGCGCTCCAAGACTAGCTCACGACACGTGTCGTGAGGTTGATTTCGGAGGCGTTACACAAAGCTCACTTCTCAGGCTTTAATGTGTCTCATTTATCGCACAGTTATCGATCCTTCCGAGCGACCAAGCGAATGAACATGCAATTATTCTATCTTCTCTCTCTCTCTCTCTCGCGCGCGCGCATAGTGCTGGGGGTGAAAGTAGTTCGGGCAGGGCCGAATTGTCGGTCCAAAAAAATCAACCGATATTTTTCGATTAGATTTTTAAAATTTTAAAAAATCATCCTAAAACCATTTTGAAAAAAATAAAAACCACCCTCTAGCGGATCAATTTTTTTTGAGTGATTTTTTCGAGGCCCTACTTTTATATAATTATATTTTTAAAATATATTTAATAACTTTAAATTAATATAAAAAATTTTAATTTTATATTAAATATAAAATATACTACTAAAATTTTAAAGTTATTAAATTAGAGCTTGATAATATGATAGAAAAGTATGGAATTTATGTAAAAATATTATATATATATAATAAAAGAATTAATAACATATGTATTAATTATATAAATAAAAGCCCCTACGATTTTTTTGGACGAACTCTAATTTTAGCGTGTGGATTTTAATTTATTAAAAATCATCTTAAATCATATTCCGATCTTTAATTTTTTATTTTTTCGATTCGATTTTTTAATCGGATGAGTTTCTCGGGTCGGTCGAGTTTTTCTTACACCCCTAGTGCAGACTTAATTTATGGCTCTTATATAACTACATGGTTAATTTTTTTTGGATTTGTGTGATTTTTTTACTATATTGTGTAATATTTATTTGAAATAATAATCAACTATCTTTTTTTAGCAAAAAAGTAACTTATCGTTTTAATTTTGTAAAATGTAAAATTATATTTTAGATCTTATATTTTATTCAAAAGTCTTATGCTTAGAAGATCTAATCCATTTTTTAATTATTCATTTAAAATTTAATCAAATCTATCGAAAAGGAAACGCTATATTTTTCCAACTAAAAATTTCTTAAATATGATTTCTAGTAAAGACCGACTTCAGCAAGTAGCTGGGCATTGATGCATGGTAGCATGTACCATTTTCTGACCGAGGACAGCTCGCATTCTCAAGCGATTCGGATTCCGATGAGAATTCGGATTCCGACTTCGATTACTGTAAGGAAGATCGATCTCCGGCGCTCTATAAGAATGCCCCACCGTCTTCTCTTCTCCTCCTCTCTCTCTTTCTTTTCTGCGGTTCGTCTCTCTCTCTCTCTCTCTCTCGCTCGCTCGCTCCAGCTGTTCGTGGGAGCTTGTGATTTCGGATCGACATGTCTGACGCGGCGCTTATTACGTCGGAAGACTTCGCCTTCCTCTATTCGCCAGAGGAAAGTTACATCGACGGCACTATCGGTACCAGGACACCGGCTTTTCCAATCATCTCTCTCTCGTTCATGATATTCGCCATCTACGTCTACGTTCGTAGGTTCTTCCAAATTCGTCGACACTCCGATGTCGATACTGCGACCGCCGTCGATCATCAGATAAGCGCTGGGCTCGAACCTAAGGACATCGCCGCCCTCCAGACCTTCCCTTACGCAAAGAAGAGCAGTTCGTGCGTGGACGGCGGCGAAGGCGAAGACGAACGAGAAGGGAGCGGGACCGTGTGCGCCGTCTGCCTGAACGACATGGAGGAAGGGGAGGTGGTGAGGCTGATGCCGAGGTGCAAGCACGTGTTCCACGCCGGCTGCATCGACAAGTGGCTCGTTTCCCACGCGACGTGCCCCCTCTGCCGCACGGTGGTGGAGCCTCCGCGCGCCCCTCTGGTGGCGGTGGAGTCGCCGGCGGTGCAGCATGCGATAACGATAGACATACCTCCTGAAGAAGGCGAAGCATCGTCGACGGCGGTGGACGTTGGGGAGTCGCCGATGGTGATAATCATACACATACAATGTTAAGTAAGGAAAGGGCGCACACATGAAGAAGAAGAGACCTCTGGCAATGATGTGCTGGGAAACTTTTGTCACCTTTGTGATATTTGTGTGTGCCTTTTTTTTTTCTTTTTTCCAGCTCTCTATGTGTCAAGATTGTTTTGCCGTTTTAGGGCAAAGATCTACTACAAAGTACTTCTTATATATATATATATATATATATATATATATATATATATATATATATATATATATAAGTAAGAGGCGGAATCATAATAGCCGGTAGCGCGACAAGTGACGAAATATTACAACGACACGTGTCAAATAATAATAATAATAATTAATATAATTAACAAGTCTAAATCTAAAAAATAAAATTAATCTTATTTTCGGAATTAAAAAATAAGATAAACTAATAATTCAGTTTAAATTTAAAAGATAAACTAATCTTAGAAAGTTCGTTGCATAAGGTAACAATATATAAAACTCAATTTTAATAATATATAAAGTCAAATAAATACTATTATTTTAAAAATTAATCTTTAATTATTTGAGTATGATTTAAATAAATTTTATTTTCTTTCTAAAAGATATTTTGTAAGTATTTTTTATTTTCACATTTTAAAAATATTAAAATCAATAATTCAATTTGAGTCAAACTAAGATTAATCTTTCTTCTTTTATCAATTTGAGTATGATTAAAAGTAAATATAAATAATCTTATAATAGTATGTTATATAAGGTAACAAAATTAAAAGAAATAATTTTTTTTATTTTTGGAAGAAAAAAATATAAATAAATAATTTAATTTGAGTCAAATTAAGTTTAATATTTCATTTATATCAATTTGAGTATGATTACAAGTAAAATAATTCCTATTTAAAAAATAATTTGTCATTTTCCGAAATTTAAAAATAGTTTAAAATAAATAATTTAATTTGAGTAAAATTAAGATTAGTCTTTCTTCTTTTACCAATTTGAGTATGATTAAAATGAAATAAATACTATCTTATAATAGTTTGTTATATAAGGTAACAAAAGTAAAATAAATAATTCATTACTTTAGGAATTTAAAAAATAATTTTAAATAAATAATTCAATTTGAGTCAAATTAAGATTAATATTTCTTTTTTATCAATTTGAGTATTATTACGAGTAAAAATAATTCCTTTTAAAACATAATTTGTTATTTTCGGAATTAAAAAAATAATTTAAATTATATAATACAATTTGAGTGATAATAATAATAATATTATTATTATTATTATTTAATATAATAATCTCAATTTAATTAAATTATATATCTATAATTCTAATAACATGGAAAGAATCAAACACCTGCTAATCAAATCAATGTTCCTTAGATAATTTTAATTTCTTTTAAATTTTATTGGATAAATCTAAGTTGATTAGAAATATCATTTGAGTAGACAAAGAAATATATTTATTCTTATGTATACATTATCCCAAAGACATATCATAATATTTAATACTTATAATAACTATTTTATTCGGAATTAAAAATAATAATATACGTATAAGAACAGTTTGTTAGAATCCTAATTTGTATTTCAAATCCTAATCTCAATATGTAATCATTATTATTTTATTCAGAATTTAAAAAATGTATAATAAAAGTTTGTCACAATCCTAATTTATTTCAAATCCTAATGTGTGCAAGTAATTCGTATGTTAATTTTATCCTAATATATTTTATAATAACAATATTTCTCCTAATCCTAGCACATATGATTGAAAATTCAATTGAGTTATTGTATGCATAATTATTTGTTAACTATAACTATTACTAATATATTAATAATATCCGAAGACATATCTTAATATTTATAATATTGTATTTTTTGGAATTAAAAAAAATGTATAATAAAAGTTTATTGTAAAGGCATAGTTATATGTCAACTATTACTAATGCATTACTAAGATCCGAAAACATATCTTATTATTCAAATTCTAATATATGTAATATGTGCTAATATTTAAACTAATCATTCTAATTATTCAAATCCAGATAAGATTTCCATTATAATATATTTATATATTTGTTTAAAAAGAAATATTAAGAAAAAAATCAGTTATTATTATTATTATTATTATTATTATTATTATTATTATTATTATTATTATTATTATTATTATTATTATTATTATATAAGGAGAGATAAAACACAAAGTGGCATTATAGAATGATGATGTGTCAAATTTTTATATAAGATATACAATTCTAATTTATTTTCACAAAATAAAAACTTATCTTATAATAGTTAGTTATATAAGGTAATAAAAATAAAATTTGCCTTATAACTTTGTTATATAAGGTAACAAAAATGAAATAGGATAAATTTATAAGCATATTTATGCAAGCAGATTTTTTTTAGTATGATTAAAATAAATAATATTTTCTTTTTAATAGATATTGCATAAGTGAAAATAATTTCTTTTAAATATATTTTTTTCGTAATAAAAAATAATTTAAAATGAATAATATTTTTAAAAAATAAATCAATAATATGTTTGTTCTAAAAGGCAATGTACAAGTATAATAAAAAAGTATTTCACTTTTTTAAAAATAATGTATTATCTTTTAACTTAGAAAAATTAAAGCAATGAATTCAATTCTGTCCAAAATAATTTAAACTAAAAAAAACAATTTGAGTTGAAAATAATTAATTATTTTAAATTTTTTAATTTAATTAGAAGTTGGGGTGTTGGTAATTTCAAATTGAATTTTAAACTTTTCAAAATAGAATAACCTATTTATGACATTTAAATACTAATAAATTAGTTTTGATAATTATTATAAATTAATAATATTTCAATTATATACTATATATTTTTATATTATTTGACATCTGTGCATCGGACGACATTTAGGACTAGCACTAATACATGTCTAATTTCATAAATATTAGCATTGTGTATAATAATCTTTTATTAAATGATATTAATCAGATATTAAATATCAAATATCATCTTTATATATTATAAATAATATTTTCTTTTTAAAAGTAATGGATAATTATAATAAAATATTATACTACACTTTTATAAATTATTATACAAGTACAAATAAAGTTTTGATAATTATTATAAATCATAATATTTTAATTATATATTTTTTGTAATATTTATCAACCGTGCATCGCACAGGATTTAGGACTAGTAATTATATAAAGCTTATGCTCCAACCCTTCCTCCCCTTTCTCCATTCTTTTTTTTCCTTATTATTTATAAAAAAAGTAATATAATATTATTTTATTTTAAAATTAATATATTAAATATAATTTATTTTAAAATGTTTTTATATTTAAATAATATATTTCAACAAAAAAGATCTATAAAAAATAAATGTATACTTTTATTTATATTAATAATACAATTATACGTTTATATTTATAATAAATATTTTCAATTTAAAACTTATTAAAAATTAATTCATGATATTAAATTTCATTCATGATGAAATTTAAAACTTATGTTCCACTCATTTTCAACACCTTTCAAATTAATTTATCAATTCAATTATTTTCAAAGAAGTTTTTTATTAAAAAAAACTAGGTTTCATTTTAAAAGGCAGTGCGTTTTGATTTCTCTTTCCATCAATCGTACAATGATTAAATAGGAAAAAAAATACTGTGAGGTCGAAAAATAAAAGAAAAGGAGCTTCAATTTTGTAGTATTCGAGAAATCAATGCAGCTGAATGCGATGATAACATCAGTAATTAAGCTGATGAATTACAATAATCTTCATTCATATAAGGAAAAAAATGTTTATACTTCAAAATATAACACGTTAGACGTCTATTAATTATTATTCGATTCAATTATGAATTACAATAATTATTTCAACTGATGAATTTATCATTCTATCATAAACTATAGATTGAACTTTCTTTTTCTTCCTCTTCTTTTATTCATCCAACTCTTTTGATTCTTTAATTTTTAATGCTATTAAAATTGGATGGACCGGTCAGTTCATTGTTTTCAAGTCAAGACCTGTTCTTTGCGAATCAGAAAGTAGATCAGAAGGCGAGGGCTCAATCTCGGTGATCGGGGGAGAAGGCGGAGCTGGTATACGGTATTATCAAAAAATGAAAGGCAGGAATGTGTTGATCCACTCGTACATTCGGAATGGTGATGTAAAGGGAGATCCAAAAACAACATAGAAGCATTGGTGAACCAATATGACCCTGACAGATTGGGAGGAACCAGTTTAATAAAAAAATTGGAAAAAAAATTAAAAAACCACTTAAATGAAACAAATTATGGAAAAAAATAAATAAAAGGAATCAACATTAAGAATGGAGAATAACGGTCCTAAAGGAGAATTAATGAAGAGAGATGAAAAGGTAAAATAAGGACAATAGAATTAATGAAGAGAGAGAGAAAGGAATGGAAATAAAATAAGAATTAATAAAGTATGAAAATTAGAAGTGATTTACGGTAATAATAAAGTATGTTGATAGATAAAATACAAATAATTAATGAAGAGAGATGAAGAAATGGGAAAAAGAAAAGTAAAATTAATAAAGAGAGAAAGAAAGAAAGAAATGAAAAAAAGAAAGTTAAATAAAAAATAAGAGTGACTTACGGTCAAAAAAAGTTTAACATGTTAGTAATATCATTTAATGATAAATAGAAATGTAATAATAAATTAATAGCAAATATTAACAATTTGGGAGTCATCTAAGTTTAAAATACGTGTGTCAGCTTTAAATTTATTATAAATAATATTATTATATTAAAATCCAATTCAATTCAGTCGAGCCACCTCAGTTCAACCACATTAGATCATCTGAGTTGATGGCCGATCCGGTTATAAAAAAAGTAAAAAACAGTGATTTTTAGTATGATATATATATATATATATATATATATATATATATATATATATATATATATATATATATATATATATATATGCTAAATGCATGGTTCCCCATTATTGCGGATCTTGTATTGGAAATATTCCTAGGAAAAAGAATTTGCACAGGATCAAGGTTGATGGCGACGGAGGCTAAATTAATGTGATCAAATACATATCAGCTCTGAATTCGGCACTGTTTACGTGCAAACATGGTCGTGCTTTCTTTATTATTTGTCATCTGTTTGGGGAATTCGCAGGCAGCAGCGGGCATCAGATTTGTGCTGGACAAGGAGGAGTGCTTCTCGCAGACGGTTCCGTACCAGGGCGACAAGGTTCATGCCTCCTTCGTCGTCATCAAAGCCGCCGATTCATCGTGGCACCACGACGTAGGCGTCGATCTGGTGGTACGTCGCAGAGGCTTCTTGCATGGGCATGGATTCCGATCAAAATTATTATGTCCATAATAACTGTTCGATCTGTATGATTTCTCAGAGAAGGAACTATGTATGTGTTCTTAACAGGTGAAGGATCCGAATGGAGACCAGATTCACGATTTCCGTGATAAAACCCTTGACAGGTTTGATTTTGTGGCTCAGAAGAATGGACTGCATCAGTTTTGTTTCGCCAGTAAGTCTCCTCACCGGGAAACGATCGATTTCGATGTGCACGTCAGCCATTTCATGCACTTGAACCTTCATCTGGAAGGTTGGCTTGAAGTTTAAACACTCGCTGGTCTTTCTGAAGTTTTCAAATTGCATGCATTCGCTTGTAATTAATTAATGTGCAAAGTATATATATATATCTGCAGAACATTTTGCTCCCTTGTTTGATCAAATAGCAAAGTTAGAAGAGGCTCTTGATGATATCCAGTTCGAGCAACACTGGCTGGCTGCTCAGACTGATCGCCAAACACTAGGTGCGTAAGCACGTGACAAATGCCTGATTCGTGAGTGCCAAATTAATGCTATTGCATGTTTTGAAGGTCTTAAGAAGAAGGGTTTCTTCCCGGGACCTCCGTTGAATAATAAATTTTATTCACGTCTACTCACGATTTTCGTATTTTTTGCAGATCTTCTCTAAATTATGTCACCTTTTTTCACTTAAGTTCATTTGTGAACCTCTCTTAATTTTTTCGTTAATTTTTATTATTTTGATTTATCAAATAACCTAATTGCCCTTTCACATCTAGGTCAACAAAAAAAATGAAGAATTCACTTCTCTAAACTGCACGAGGATAATTTGATCATTTTCTAAATCAAAATAATGACAATAGTTTAGAGGATGTCTGCGAAAAATATGAAAATCGTGGGTAGACGCAAAAAAAAAATCTTAAAAGAACTTTATCTACATAGATGCATATATGCTATAGGAATCAAACTGCCTCGTCTTATTAGTTACTGTTGATAATGATTCCCAATAATTGTTATCTACTTTTTTTCTAAAAATTGTTTGGGGTGTCATTATGTAAGATGCTAACTCTATGATTAGTCAATTACTGCGATGCAATTGATTGTTTCAGTGAATGAAGAGATGAGCAGGAGAACAATTCATAAAGCACTTGTTGAATCTGCAGCTCTTGTCGGCGCCAGCGTTCTCCAAGTTGTTCCTGTTGCGGCGCCTCTTTGAGCAAAAGCTCGGCACCTCTAGGGTCTAATTGATTCAAGTGTACTTGTCAGAATCGTAGGAGGAGAGAGAGAGAGTCCAAAGCTTTGTGCAAAAGTTTTGGAGCCAATATACTTAATTAGTTAGCATTATTTCTAGTTAACATTGTTCAAATGTGGTGGAACCCATGGAATTGTACCAATAACTTAGAAATGGATTATGTTTTTTTCTATTGCCATCTCAATGTTCGAAAAGTGACGTCGATCGTTTAATCCACGCAATACTAAAGAGCGTATCGGTCATAAGTTAGAGTATTCATCGAGCCCGACTAATTTAATGTTGCCCCGGATAGCACACTTGATTATGACATGTGAGACTCCAATGAAAATTTATTCGTACTCAATACATTTCTTAAACGGTGAATAATACATTTCTTAAGCGGTGAAAAGTTGTTATTCATTTCACCCAAATTCCTATTGACAGAAATGGATTATGTTATATATCTTCTGTTGGTATCAGAAGGTACACGTGCGCACTCGCACTCGCTAATGTTAATGATATACAATTGGCGTACCTAATCACATTAAACCCTCATCAAGATTCAGACGGCGCGTATATGCTGCAGAGCAACTTTCTTGAGCTTTGAAGTTTGAGACTCTTACGCAGCTGCTTCTTCATGATGGAGCATGTAATGGACTAATTTTATGGTCATTGTCAAATAGGGATCTAACAAACAATGGATTCAATGTTATGTTTTGGGCTTTGAAGTTAATAGAAATATTGTTTATTGGTGCATTCATATTCGTAACTTTTGTTTCATTCAACATGATTTTCTATAGGTTTTTATATGAAATCATATTAACAAATATTATCTCAAAGTCAAATTTTCATATTTGACAACTAATTAGCAAGATTGTGTCACAAAATCGACGAGAGCTAGTAGTTCCAAGTTCTAACTCTTTACTCCGATTTTGAATTAGTTAAATGTGGATATCGGAGGATCAGAGGGAATATCCATATTTTTATTTTTGTGAGAGCAGAATAACTTCAGTGGTAAAATTAAAAATACATTCAGTCAATGGTAAAATTAGGTAAAATCGAGATTTGCAATTTATGTACTCAGATGATTGCATCATCTTTTGACAACGTTCAGTCAATGTGTCACACTACTGCATAAGAAACATATTGAGGTTTACCATAGAGGATTATATGACCAGTACTCTTGTCAGTTAAGGCCTATTACATTCTGTCATAAAGATAAAAAAAAAAATACTTCAAAGTTAAAACTTCTCAAGATGTCTGTAGAATCTTTTTACATTTCTTCGTGCAAGTCCCCAAAACTCGGAATCAAGAATAAACTTTTGTTACTGTCTTCAGTTGTCCACAATATCACGTCGTCTTCTCAGCTGAATAATGCAACAGAATAAAAAAAAGGAAGAGAGAGAATATAAAGTTGGCTGTTGATAAAAGTATTTAATCAGAATTCCTGTGTCCCGTAATTTTTATCATTTCTAAATTTACATGACTGATTATTTTCATAATTTTAAAGATCTGATATGCTAATATGTGTTTCTTTCTTAATGACATTTTTTCTTTTTCATTCAAAAAGCTTCTTTTTGGATTCGGGCCACACTGATGCAGACTCAGTACAGTAACAAAAATGTTTTTTTTTCCGATTGCCTTCTTAGTATCCAGAAATGACGTTGATCGTCTAATCCACACGACGCATTGATTACAAGTTGAAGTCTCGGCCCACCCAAATCCAACTAATTTGATGTTACCTCGGATAATATGTCTGAATATGACGAATGAGACTTCCTAACGAAAATTTATTACATTTACAAAGATTCAAACTTGAAACCTTAAGCGACGATGAACTACTATCCATTTCACCCCAACTCCCGTTGTAATAATCAAAATGTTTTAAAAAGAACAAAGAGCAAAACAAGAGTTAAACAAAATTAAAAAGAAAAAAATTAAAGTAACCAAATTTATGTTTTAAAAGAAACAAAGAGTAGATCTGACAAAAATCTTGATTTGTCAATTGGACGGTACAAATTCAAATTTTATTTACGACATTTTATTTCGACACTTTTAATTTTTATTTTATACTAATATGGAAGTATTTTTTTCTAAAGATATTTCATGCCTCTAATCATATCAATTTTCCCATTTTGAATCATTGATGGCCGAAAGTAAAAAATGAGGAAGTCTTTACTGTTGACTTAGGGCATGTTAGGTTGGGAGTGAAAGGACGGTAAGGAGTGAGAAGGGAAAGGAGAAGAATCCGTTCTCTTCGTTTGGTTGAGTTTAAATTGGAGGGGAAAGAAGATGAACGTCCCCTCCTTTCTCTTTTATTTCTCTTCAATGTTTTATTTTTCTTTTCCCTCCAAATCGAGGTAAAAAGGAGGGGAAAGACATATTTAGTATGTGTTTCAAATTTTGACCAAATAAATTAAATATACAATTATATATGTAAAGAATAAAATCGTCTAAATAAATTAATCACTTAACATTCATTCTCTTCCTTTCCCTTTAATGATATCAACTAAACAAGAGTAATTATTCATCTTCGTTCTCCTACATTCCCTTCTCATCATTTCTCTTCACATTCTTTATCTTCCCTTCCCCTTAATAAATTTTGAACCAAACGGATAAACCCTTTTTCGTGTAGAAATTGACAAAAATCTTTTTACTTTTACTAACCAGAGGAAAGTAAAGAAATAGAATAGACCCACCTCTTGATCTCAAATTCTTAAAATTAGTGAACGATGCGCCGTAGATGAAGTTGACGGAGTCACAAATCATTACTCATAAAATATATAATTTGCAAATGAATATATATATATATATATATATATATATATATATATATATATGGTCCAACTCGGACCGGTCTGTGCAATAAAAATCATGCTTTGAATGTTCTGCCTAGGAGCACGTCCACCTCATCCAAACTTGTATATTTACAACTGGCCAGTGATTGGATTCGTGTCCATTTTGTCTCAGCCCTCTATTTGTTCGACAATTTATCGTCTTCTAATTGACTTGTTCATCGCATTTGATTAATTGGTGTGAGTTAATGCTTACAAGTCTTCTTAGCAATCCATACATTCATCATTGCATACCAATTCTAGCTTCCATTTTCTCATCCATTAGAGGTTCTGAAGCTCATAGATCCACAAAAGAATAGCATCCAATTCTAGATCCAAAATGATCGAAAGCATCTTGAGTTTGTTGGCAACGGAGATTGGTTCTCCTGCAACGAAACGTTTGATGCAAATGGTTCCTAACGATGAAGAGGTTTACGGATGTTTCAGGAAGATCGCAGTTGACCTCGAAGACATGCAAGGATTCCTGGAGCGTGCAGAAACAATGAGAGCTCAAACAGAGGACATGGAAGAATGGGTAGGAAAAGTGAGGGAGGCAGTGTACGATGTGCAGGATCTCATGGATGAGTTCTTGGGTTTGACACAAAGTCATCACACGGATGGACTCCTGGGTCATGCACACAAAATCTCTCACTTCCCTGCAGAGTACTTGAGAGCTCGTAATATTGCTGCTGAAGTTCAAAAAGTTTGGAATGAGATTCATCAGATTGCGGAAAGAAGGAAATTATTCAAATTCAGTGGGAATGTGGATGCTGGCAGGTCGACTCAAGGATCAAGCAATACAGAGCTTCAGAGAGAATTGCCCGGCTTTAATGAAGGGGACATGGTTCTGGGCATTGATGGTATCAAAGACCAGGTAATCCAGTTGCTGACCAATGATGAAAAGCAACGGAGAGTTGTTTCTGTTTTGGGGATGGGTGGCCTTGGCAAGACCACTCTTGTCAGGACAGTCTACAAGCATCCAGGGGTAAGTGGGTGGTTCAGAGCTCGTGCCTGGGTTTCCGTCACTAAATCCTTCAAAAAAATTGATGATCTACTGAGCAGCATGATGGATGAGCTACGGGGAGCAATGTCATCCAACATTCATAACTACAGTGAGCTTTCTCAACTCTTGGGCCAAGAGAGGTACTTGATCATACTAGACGATTTGTGGGATGTTTCTGTTTTCGATCAATTGGTTAGATATCTTCCTAGTAACAACAATGGAAGCAGGATTCTTGTCACTACAAGAAATCAGGACGTAGCCGCTTCCATATCAATCGATAGATCGTATGTCTTAAACATTAGCCCGCTGTCAGATATGGATGCACGTTTGCTCTTTCACAAAGCAGCATTTGGGAGTCTGACATGCCCCCCAGAGTTGGATAAATGGTCTAGAGAGATAACAAACAAGTGCAAAGGCTTGCCTTTAGCTATTGTGGCAATCGGTCGCATGATGGCTGGGGAACCAGCAACTGATATAGCATGGGAGAACATGTGTCATCGCTTGGAATGGGAGATTTCAAACAATGAGAGACTTGAAGGAATGACACAAGTATTGATGTTAAGTTACAAGTGCTTACCTTATGATCTGCAAAGATGCTTTTTATACTGCAGCTTGTTTAAAGAAGGTCAGTTAATCAAGACTAAGCGGCTGGTTCACATGTGGATAGCAGAGGGATATGTAATTCAAGATGCCAATGACAACAGGACAATGGAGGAGATTGGAGTGGACTATGTCAAGCAGCTTGCTACAAGGAGCATCATTCAAGTACTTAAGAAGGATGCAGTAGGACGACCAAAGGTATTTCAAGTTCATGACATTATGAGAAATCTAGCTCTAAAAGCATCAAAAGGCGAGAACCTTTGTGTGACGATGGCAGATCAACTTTCAAGGCTAGACAAAAGGTGTCGTCGGTTATCAATCATGGAAGGCATTGGAGAAAGAGTTCAACCTAGCCATCATCTTTCTAGCATACGCACCCTGCTCATTTCTCCCTATGATCCTTCCTTCACTTCCCATCTGCAGGAGATATGCAGAAGCCTCAAGTTCTTAAGGGTCTTAGACTTGAGGGGTGCCCCTATTCAGAAGGTGCCCAGTGAAGTTTTCTGTCTATTCAATCTAAGGTACTTGAGCTTGAGGGGAACCAGTGTCGCAAAGATTCCTAGCACCTTGGGAGACCTTTACAACATTCAAACTTTGGATCTATGGAAGACCAAAGTGACAAAATTGCCACGGCGAGTAGTGAAGCTTCAGCACCTGAGACATCTGTACATACAGGATATCCTTGCTGAAAAGCTGTGTTACAGGAACACATGGGGAGTACTAAGAGGACGGCAGGCACCCTCAGGGATTTCGGACCTGTCAGACTTGCAGACCCTACAGACAATCAGTGCAAGCCATCAAGCATTGGTTGAACTCGAACGTATGCTGCAGCTCACACAACTCGGAGTCACCAGCTTGGATACTAATCTCGGAAATGCCTTGTGCAAATCCATAAGCAAAATGGAGAGACTCTCTTGCTTGTCAATAAAAGCGTCAGACGGGCAGATATTTGAGTTGGATGGGCTCTCTCCTCCCCCACCCAAACTGCACAAGCTCAAACTGAACGGCGTCCTGCTGGGGGTGCCAGTTTGGTTCAGTTCTCTGACAAGCCTAACACACTTGCAACTGTCGAATTCTTCGCTTGCGGACAGGGATGGTTTAATTCAATGTCTCGGGAGCCTTCCGAATTTGGTGCACTTGGAATTGAAGGACCACGCATACAAAAGCGAGCTTTTGTACATAGAAGCTGATGCTTTTAGGAGGCTAGAGACCCTGGTGCTGAGCAACCTGACAGGGCTCTCTGAGTTCATCGTGCAGAATGAAGGCCTGCCGAATGTTCAGGTAATGCATCTCCGGAGCCTTAACTTGAAAGCTGTGGAAGGCGTCCAGTACATGACCCGGATGCAGGATTTGCACTTGAGCGAGGTGACTGTCGAGTCATTCGAGTTGCAGATTAACCCCGACGTCCGGGTCTTTATTTCTTAGTCTCTCTCGATCGATCGATATGTGTATGTGGGTATGTGTGTGGATGTGTTTCTGCTTTGCATATATGCAAGTTTCCTATTTGATTTTTTTCCCCTATCACATCAATGTTGAAAATAATGTACAAATTGTTGAGATTCTTTCACAAACCAATTGGAGTGCCGAGTGGCTGATCAAAACAGTTTAAAGAAAACTGAGCATAAAGAACAACAAACATCAAGATACATTTGCACCATATCACGGGCATAAAAAAAAATGAATTCATATATTAAATCAGCGACGGTCATCAAATTCGAGCGTAGACATTTGAACAGATAAAAGAACACTGCGCATAACGAAGGAACAATTCTGGCAAAGAGGAGGACGACGAGGGGGAAAAAGGGAGCACGTCGAATTCTGCTCGAGGTATAAAAGGAAAACCTCGAATTATATGAACAGACGAACCTAAGCCGAAATCGAAGGGTTGATCAGGAGATCAAGCAAGTCGACTCACCTCGGCAATCTCTCCGAGCCCCGATTTCATCATCACAGAAGAGGAAGTGGTTTTGAAATTTTTGTGACTGCTTTCAAGTTTCAAGGCGGCGAGCGAAAAAGTTTGACCGCTGCCATTTTTTTTACGGCTTTGGATGTCCGAGAGAAAAATAAAGTAATAAAAACTTATTCCTCGATCAAGATAGACGACTTCAAAATTCGAATCTAAAATTACTAGCAAACGTTCGAAACTCAGCTGTCAATTGAGCCAACTTGATTACCGCTGCCATTTTTATTATCAAACAAAAACTCAGTGCAAAGCCCGAGGTTCCATTTCTGAGCCCCCACTTGTTGAAAAAAAAATATGATTTTGCTCTTTATTTTAATTTCGTGTTAGTCAAATGTTATTTTAATTTCGTGGAGTTCGAATGGGTAATGCACAAAATATGTTATGCATTTACATTTAACTCTGATAAAATTAGGACACTATTTTATTTTAATCCATTTTAGCTCTATTTGAAAATAATTGTGTCCGACTCAAGTGTAGACAGAAATTTCCGAAGGTTAAAATCCTTGGGGATTCTCTGCTTATATCCTCATTTGCGAGGAATTTACAAAAAAAATCTCCTCGAGAGGACGAAAATAGAAACAAATACCATAAATGGTAAACCATGTAATTATCAGAAGTTATTTTTTTTCAAAATTACTCATAAATTTTAATGTTAATAATAACTTACCTCTTTCAAAATTTCAAAACTTTCGCCTAACATCAAATATTTTACTCGTTAACTTTTCTATTATGTTATATTTTTGGCTTATTTATTAAATTATATTTTCCTTTGAATAATAAAAGTAAGAAAAAGAATGACCGTCGGAGGAACAATAATTATGGAGCTTTTTTTCTGCTCTAGAAGTGCCTTCTCCGCTCTTATTTCATTTTTTTATATTTAAAAGTGTTGGGTTAATTCTTTACCAATCCCGTTTCAGATGAAACAAAAAAACACACACACACACACACAAAATTTGATTCAAATTAAATCACTTCTTATTTGCAAAAGGGTAAGTTTCTTTTTTTAGCATCTACAACCCTTTGTTCTTCTCGTTATGTATTTACTTTGAGTTTCCTTCATTTTACATAATTCACAAACATTTGTAAAGATAAACAACCCGGAGAGGAATTAAAAGGATGATGGTTGTTGAAGAGGGAGGACAAGAAGAAAATATAATTTGGAAATCAAAGCATTCACCCATTTCTAATCGCAGTTTTCTAACTTTTCCTTTCTTTCTATGCAAAAATAATGATACCCGTGTTTTTGGCATCTCAAATAGGCGGACAGGGAAATGTACACTTTATATTGCATTTGTAGTTGTTATATTTTTTATACATGAAAATCTCAGATCATTACATATTCTGAGAGGCAATGTGCTACCAAGCTATACAAATTAATTAGCGATATGACTGAATATGATGGTAAATCTGTGGTCAATCTGTACTGAATGGAAATCTATGCAGTAGATGAAAAAAAAAAGGTAAGGGGAAAGAAGCTTATCCCATGCCAGATCACAATGATCAAATCATCTTCTCAAATTTGTCAATGTTCTTGACTCTTTGCATGGACCGAAGTAACAATGCCAGAAAGATGCCTGCACGTTGGGTATATTAGAATGGAGTCAAAAGGAAAAAAAAAACTTTGGAAACTTAAGAGCTTTTGTTAAGTTGTAGTTTCTTGTCCAAAACGCTAGGAAATGATCCAACTACCAGACATCTTAAAGCAAGCCAAATACAACATTTGTTCCTTTGTTTCAAGGATGTCTCTTGTTTTCTTTCCCCAGATTAGAAGTTTATGTAGAAAGTTAAAAAAATACTGCTTACCAGCGCCAACAAACGACCCGTTTGCCATGACTTGGTTTCCTTGGCCACTTAATGTGACCGCAACGTTTAGAAGGGTTCCGCTCAAAGCTGTATACATGGTAGCCATTTGCAAAATTGAAGCTTTCCTTGCAGCTCTTTCAGACTGGGGAAATAATGGATAAGTATAAGGAATAGTTCATTTATTACTAACCACAAGTTGTTTTTTCTTTTTTGAGAGGATTACTAACCACAAGTATAACGAATATAGATCCCACTAGTTCATTTATTAATAATGGACTAATTGTGTTAGGCCTCGACAGTCAGCGTAAAACTCTGTCGAATCTCATGAATATGGATCGACAAATATAGAGCGGAATAACGTCTTATGATCCATGTAGCCGACCCCACCCAGTGGGATAAGGCTTTGTTGTTGTTGTTGTTGTACTAACCACAAGTATAAGGATATTTGTGGTTTTTAACCAAATACTAGCAAGCATATTTATCATATATTTTGAATGGCTGACTAGAAAACTTCTAAACTCCATTTAGCACGGTCCTTTGAAATGCCTCAAATGAAACTATGATGTTACGCACTAGAAGCATCAGACCCTTGATGACCAGGTCAAATGCAAGTCCGAAAACTAATTCAAACTAGAAAAAAACAGAAAAGAAGGATATATCTTATTTTGGTTCATTTATTTTCTTCCATCTATGAATTACTAGAGATAGCTCAGATGTTGCCTCAAGTTGATTTTGCATCCGTAATGACCTTCAGTGACCACAAGGATATAGAGTCCTTTCAAAAGCATAGCATCATTGCTCAATGATGGATCTAACTTGGTCGAGCTATCTTAATATTGACAGAGAAAACAATATAACAAAATAAAAAATGAAAAGAAAAAACATATAATTTGTGCAAGTCCTATGTGATGCTCAAATATTACTTTGAGCTCATGAATTATGATTATAACTACTTGGGAATTCACTAAATTACATATCGGAAACTGGTAAAATGATACCTCAAGCACTCTGACACGGAGCCTCAGATCCCCATTCTCAAGTTGCTTTACAAAGTCTTCTATCCGCTGGACTCTGTATGGCATTGATATCGTATAATTTCTAGCCTGCAATAGTTGAAATCCTATTATCAATTAAATCAAATCAAACAGTATGTCCTGCAATAGGTGAGATGTCAACTCATACATCATTTGCTTGTTTCCTTAGCTCTTGAACAATTTCTGTCCCGTTACGACGCTTCTGTTGTATATCCAACAACTCCTGATTAATATGCAAAATAGGACAGCTGTGAGAAGTTTATATATTAGAAAGCTTAAGAAATAATGTGGGAAATGCAAATTAGTTATGTAAATATGCAACGGAAAGATGGAGCCAGAAGGTGCAAAAGGAAGTCTGAAAAGAAGCACAGATGCACAAAAAATTTGCAAGCTTCGGTGGGAGGAACTTTGGAATAATAATAACATTAAGGCAATTGAGCTAACGACATATTTGATTGTGGCATGAACAAAGAGGTTTCAGACGATATTACCTGAGCATATGGTGCAGCAATTTTCACAAAGGAGAAGCCTGGGTCCAATATATACCCAATACCTGCAAGAATAAACAAAAGTATATGTCAATTCTAACGAGATATCGGATATGAAATGTTGCAAACATAAAAGATCTTAAAATGTATTAATATGATTGTTAGAGTTAAACCTTCGAGAGTTGAAAATGCCCTCAAGACAAATGTAAAGGTTGATGGGAAACGGAATGGTTGATCAGTTGCTATAGCAAACAAGTCCTGCAAAATGATGTCCGCAGCCATTATACAAACTATTATCAAGTTATACGTCTAGGAAATATCTCAGGAACACACTTCTTAAAAGACGACCTACCTCTCCTATAGCAGCTAAAGTTTGCTGCTGATCAGGTGTCTGGCTCAAAAGATTATCCAAGAAAAATTGAATAGATCTCCTCACCTATAAATAATCAGAAAGAACCAAAACATAAGAACATAAATTACTGAAAACAAGTAAATTTGTATGGTTGTAAATAAAGCACTCTATTCACTAACCGGTGACAAATCTCCGGTAGGCTGAAGTGCTTCCAGGTCAATTAGACTTTTTATAACCTGCAGAGAGCTAGCTTTCAGGACCACAGTCAAATAAGCATAATGAAAGAATCTTGGTGACTTAATGTCTATAGCTTGACATCATGAACTTGTTAGGAATATTTCTGTGAAACTTCTTCAATCAAGCGAGCAAGTCCTATGAACTTTTAAGCCCGTTATCAGATACCTTGTTTGCATCCTTTTCATAAACTGCATAGAACAAGTCCAGCAATCTCTCTCGAGTAAAAGGTTTTATTTCACCCATCATTCCAAAGTCATAATAGATAAGAGAACTATCCATGTCGATGGCAAGATTGCCTGGATGGGGATCCGCATGAAAGAAGCCAGTCTTTAGTATCTGAATTGGCAATAGATAAAAGTTCGTCAAGAGAAAATTGATCATCTTTGATATCAATTGCATAAGACATTCATAAGCATGTAACTTCTACCTAAGCAAGATGCCTATATGCTTATAATGAGATACAACAATTAAACATTGTTGATGTAACAGACAGATTATTGGATCTAATCATTTATCATATTTCATAAACCAAATCTTGGCATCCATGTGAAGCCTTGGTCAATAATTCAAAACACTTAGGAAAATATTGAAGAGCTCTACATCATAAAAACTATTTGGGAATAACAGATGTCACTAAGGCCATTTGGTTTTAAAGGAAGTATTATGGAAGGGAAAATACCATAAGAGCATCAATGCAACAACTAAAACGGGAAGTGCAATGGACAATTTTCTCAAACAATGTGTAAGTACCAAACAATGCATCATCATTAAACATTTCTAATCTGTTATTACCAAAAATGGAAAGAACTTCCATACCTGAATCAGGTATGATTCAATTGCATGTGATGCAAGTAGTGAACGGCTGTAGCCCCTTGCATCTATCTGATCTAAGTTATTTATTTTTATGCCTATCCAAAGAGCAAACACAAATGTCAATCATATTTTCTAAGATTTAAAAACTTCACAATGATATCAACATAAGCATTATCTTAATTTGCTCTTAAATATCCAAGTCTGTCTGGCACCATATTAGCTACACAAGGAATGTTGATATACTAAACTAACCTGGAACATATTCCATTGTCAAAACTTTTGTGGAGGTGTATTCCCAACAAATCATCTGCAAAAAAGGCATTTTAATTATATGATACTAAAGATGTGCTGTTTTTAGGGCTTTTGGCAAATAGGACAGGAAAAAAGATGAAAACAAAATGATAAAACACAGATGGCAAAGGTCGAGAGTTGAAGAAACATACAGGTACACGAACCCACTTTATGTTTCTAAAATCCCGACGGAATCTGTCAGCATTTCTTCCTTCATTGACATAGTCAATTTCTTGATACAATATCCTGAAATATAATATTGCAATTATCTTTTTTAAAGGAATAATATTGCAAGTTTGAGCACAATAATACTTCACAAATATTAAACACAAAATAATGTTTTAGAATGCTGATGTCAAATTTGGATATAGTGTTGGACAGGAAATGGTGTAATACGATGAAGACAAGACCAAGTTAAAGCTGTCAATACATACAAAAACAGGAAGAGATAAATTATTTCTCTTCAGTCTTTTACTAATATGGGGATGATGATATAAATAGGTCTTATGCATAAAAACATAAATTATATACATATTGTGAGGTCATATACATGTTGTCACATATTTATGGAAATACAATAGAAATGAGATGTTCTTCTATTGAGAAAGAAAAAGTACTTTGAGCATTCTTCATATATGCCTATCCAATCCCTCGTAGGGCCCCCAAGTGTCTCACTGTTTTGGAAATATTCCGCAATCAACTTCAAATTTTCTGCAAAGAACCAAGAAGAAGTAGAAACAGAGAAAAAGCACTCAGAACCAGACTTTCCAACAAAAGTCGATGACAGGTAGATCTTCTATAGCATATTGACCTCTTCTCATGGAAATTTAATGTCAGTAGAAATCTGAGAGATAGAATATTTAAAATTTAAGTCAAAATTGCCATTTCCAATTGGAGGCATAGTGATGAATATTTATATGACCATTAGGACTCCACTACCCCCTTCAATAAATGATTTCCCAGAGACAATTCTAAACAAGAGTTGTAATGTTCTAATTCAAACCTGATTGCTTCATTTCTACCTTTTGACAGCAAGTATTTTTTATTACTCGCGTGATAAAGGTATGAAGAATTTGAGTTCAGAAGGAATCATTTAAGAAATATGTAAAAACTAGAGTAACTTATAGGAGATATGCCTAAACCTAAATCGACCCACTAACCACTAAATTTCTGAGGATCAGTTTAGATACTTAAGAAGATATTAACTATATTATGATGAGAACCTGGTAGCAGCAACAGACTACTTACTTAAGTCAATGTCAAAAAGCTTCTTTAAACCTGGTCTCTGAACTTTTACGACCACTTTCTCTCCATTATGAAGGATAGCTCGATGTACCTAAAAGGAAATAATTAATGTCAAATCATGTAGGCCAGAGTCATGACAGCATATACCTGAGGGATCTCTGTATAACTAGTTGCGGTTAGCCGGTTACCATTTAACTTTTTATATCATAATCTGAAACTAGAAATGACTTCAAATTAAAGATTTTGCATACATGTGTGCAGACGCACACATGCACACCCTTTTTGAAGTTACATTTTGAAATTTATCAGAAAAACTGCAATTAAGAAACAAATGGCACAAACAAATGAAATGTGTAAACCAATGCAATGACCTAGGACCAAAAAGGAAAAACTATATACAATAGCATGGCCTACTGAGACAACAAAATTTTGATTAATATGCCATAAAATGTTCTTCCCGATTCAGAGTCAAATTATATATTTTCTTTTGCCTTTGTAACTTGGTGTAACTTGTCAAAGAGGACAAAACAACACTATATATAATATCCAAAGAACAATAAAAAAGAGAAGGCTGTGCAATGAAATGAACTCATTATGCCATCGATTATTTGCAATACCCTGCAGTTTACTGCATGCATTCAACTCAGACTCAGACTGCTATTAAAAATTTGAAAGCAGAACGAAAAATGTCATTGTAACATGTAGCAAACACCTGACCAAGACTAGCAGCAGCTATTGGCCGATCTTCAAATTTCATGAACAATTCATCAACAGAAGATCCTAACTCCGTTTGTATAAAAGTCCTTGCTTTCTCAGGTGAAAATGCGGGCACTCTATCCTGCATATGAAACAAAAAAGAAGAAAGATCGCATAGATGTGAATCATTGCACTTGGACGGAAAAATGTAAAAAAAAATTGTAATGCAAAACGCTTGCATGATACGCAAATAGCTACAACTATATGTGTAGATACTTCTGTGATGTGCTTATCATGAATAAAGAAGTGGAACTAGATAAGTGCATCTTGAGAATATCCAAAAACAAAGAAAAAATAACCTCTGTAATGATATAATTGATAAAGTACCTGGAGCTTGGCAAGTTCATCTACAAACTCTTTTGGGAACAAATCAGACCTTGTCGAAGATAACTGCCCCAGCTTAATAAAAGTCGGTCCAAGTTGTAGTACTTTTTCCCTCAACCATGAAGCAGTCTTTCTTCTCCTGATTTTCTGTGGAACGAAAAGCTTAAGAGTATATAGGCAACACAACAAATAATGTCTAAGAAAAAAAAACAAGTAAAAGGATTAAAATAGATCTTTTAAATACTTAAGTACTGTACGTGCATATATAAAATAAGAAAACCTTTAATGACAGTGAATTGGAAATATTATCCGCATTTACAATGTTTCAAGCAATTTAAATGACGCTCTTAGCCAAGTGTTGAAATAAGGAACCACAACCCAAGTCATCAAGGAACATTGCAATCAAAACATCCTTTATTCAGGAACTGATGGAAGGGATCATCCTACCAGGGATTGAAATGTGAAAGACTTGGTTTTCATCATTTATGGACAACAATTTCATGCAGACGATACAACTAAAGTCATACAGATTCGAGTATGAATTTAAGATCATAACCTGCTTTTCCTCTGTAAATCCATCCACATAGGCCCACTTGGCATTGTCAAAGAGTACCCGCAAGCGCAAAGATAGCACAAAAGACCAAACATCCACACTTCTCTGTACGGAATTATAGTTCTCGTTGGCCCAGCTGAAACCCTCATCGGAAGGCAAAACTTTTAGCTCCTTTGTAAATTCAAACTCCTTGGATGCGGCAATCTTTTGGGTCTTCACAAGAGCTGATGTTCTATCCCTCTTAATCAGACTAGCTCCGTTAACTGCCACTTCTGAGCCATTCACAACCTTCGAACCATTCACGCGTGGTGGGTTCTGAGTTGGAGCATTTTTACTTCTCACTAAATCCTTCGTCGGAACCATCTTGGTGGCCCTTCCGTTTGTGCCATACCTATCAGATTCAGCTTGACGCGCTTCTGCTACAATCTGCAGAAGCTTATTGGATGCAAAAGAATCACTCCCAGGGATCTCGAGCTTTGGGAACTTCAGACTGGCAATCGATCCAGAGAAGCTAAAATCTTCTGCTGCTCGCCGCTGGTTCGATGGCTCCAAGAAGCGGCAACGGCAACTGTTTGAAGCCAGAACAGCAGCCATCGAAGCTGACACAAACTAAATCTCTGCACAATTCAAACTCCACACCCAATTCTAAATTCTGAAGAAAACAAACAAAGGGGTCAACTAGGCCCATTCCATCATAAAAAGAAGTAAAATCTCAATGCTTCAATCTGCGATTACACATTCAGGAGCAGAAGAAGACATCCGAAGGAGAATGACGATGAAGAAATCGAGAGAAATCCATCATCGCCAATGAATAACTTTTAATCTTTGGAACGAACGAACCGACCAATTACACGAACGAATCCACAAGAACTCACCTGCGATTTCTTCCTCCTTTTGGTCCCCCGAGTGCGAGTTCGAACACGGAACCCGAAAGAACTGATGGGAGGAGGAGAGGAGGAGGAGAGAGAGGGAGAGAAGTAGACGGAGGTGAGAGAGTGTGTGTGTCTGTGTTTGTGGAGTGGAGATTTAAAATTGCTGAAAATTTTTTTGAGTCCGCATAAAAGACGTGAGGTGATGGGGAAATGGAGATCAAAGTAAGAGGTTTGCGCCCGTCAACTATCTCCAGGATTTCGTACCTATAAACTCACGTCCGCATAAAGAAATGTTATGCCACGTGGTCTTGCGGGAGGAATAAAATATTTATTTGGTTTATGCTTTTGGCGGAAAAAATTTGACAGTGACATATTTTATAGAGAAAAAATTCATTTTATTTTTTCCCAAATTAAAAATGAAAATAATAGATTAATAGGTAACAGGTGAAAAGTATCCTAATATCATTTTTTGCACAACGAATTATATCGATAATTATTTCAAGGTATCAACGCCTCTGCTAATTGGTTAACAGCTTAATATATAAAGAACATATATAGCTGTAGGCACACACAAACTTTTTTTCCATGAATGAAAACTTTGGATATTGGATATTTTCCTTTATAATAATTGGAATTGATGGATTTAAGAATTATGCTGACATACAATTTTCGTCGTTTGAACTTTGAAATACATAAAAGCAAAAATAAATGATGCTAATTGATTTGGCTGATATACGATTACTATCCCCGTTAAAAATATCAGAAAAAAACAAAAAAAATATTAAAAAATGATCGACCAATTAAACTCATGTTGTAACTTGTGAGTTGTGGCATGGAAACGCGACTTTTCGTGTACATACGACTGTTGAGAGTCTTGACAACGCAGGGGGTTGTGCGGTCGTTTGCTCGAGTGGCGTGGCGTGTTTGCTGTGTGGCGATCCAGATTCGCGTTTCACAGGTTGCCACGTTCACTCGCTCGCGCACAAAAGTCCTGGCTCTTTAACCAAAATATGTAGCCATCCAGATGATGCCACGTTGTAATGCAAAAATATCTTAATTGTTAGCTATGTTTTTCTTTTATCAAAATTTACGCCCCCTCATTTTTCTTCTTTTTTTTAAACTAGCCCTGATGCGTCGCGACAAGTGATCTCAATAAAAATATTTTATATTCATAAAAATTTAAATTCTAAATATTACTTAAATAAGAGAAATAGCTTATCACTTCATCTTTATTTCTATTGGTTGAACTCCTTAGTAAACTCCAATCTTTTCCAAAAAGAAAAGTAATTTTAACAACTCAATATATGATATAAGAAAGATATAATTAAAAATAAAAGTATTCTAAAAAGAGGAATATGAAATATTCCTTTGAGAACCTTCATGTCACTCTTTTTTTTTATACTTTTAGTCTATAATTTTTTTAACAATGACAATTTATCATACAAGAAAATAATTGAGAATACGAAAATTTTCTACTTTATCATCTTCTCCGGCTTCTTGTAGAAGTCATCAAATTTAGATTATTAGTATATATTATATGAGTTAATAATAACAATAATATAATTACTTTATTTGCAATATATTACCTAATTATCTTGTATGGGTTGATGAAGAAAAAATAAGAAAATAATTAAGCAAATAACGGTTCCACCAACTTTATGACATCTTTGTCATCTTGGTTTCTCTTCGATTTCTCAATTGTCATTTTACTTTATTGAATCAATTCAAAATTAAATATGATTTTCAATTCGATTTGGATTGTTAAACGTGGCCGATGAGTTCAGACTTCTTTCTCACCGTCGATTTTCATCATTATTGAGAAATTGGTTTTAACTTTTGGGAATATCCTCCTTCCCCTATGGAGCTCGCAGGGATTCTCCATTCAGGTACCACATTCGGAAATTTTTCTCCCACGAAAGTGGAGATGGGACCCGCCTTCCTCTTTCGAGGATCGGGACGGGGAGATATTCCTCGCGCCGTCGAATTTTGAATCTTCGTATGTTATTTTTTTATTGAAAATTTATTATAAGCATAAAATCATCAAATTAGATATATTATATCTCAATTGTTCATTCCACTATATATATATATATATAATATGATCACATTTATTTTTTTGCTTTTCCTCGCATCACAATCTCTCTCCTCCCTCCCTAACTAGTGGAGTTTAACGGATGGCTCCTAATAGTTTTGGTCAATCGGGTTTTGACCGGACATCAGACGGGCCAGACAAGCTCGTTAATTTAACGGATTATTATCGGACCACGTAATAGACTTTCAAACTTGTCCAGTCCGTTAAGTTTAATAGGCCTTAATGGACAGGTCGGTTAGCGGACGAACCGGGTAAGCCATTAATTTTTTTAAAAACCTAATTTTTTATTTTAATTAATTTTTAAAATTGGCATTTCTTTTTCTATATTTTCTTATATTATTTTCTTGATACATCAACAAAATAATATAATAAATAAAGTATCATTAATTTTTTGCTCCATATTTTTCTCATATCTTTCTTTATTTCTTTTTGTCTTTTTACTCATTTGTTTAATTTTTTCATTAAAATTATAACAAATCAAATTAATAATGGACAAACAACTTATATTTTATCATTAGGTAAATTATCATATAAGTTTATTAGCTAGTATTATTAACGGATTAACAATCGGCTTATCGGATGGTTTGTTAGTTAATAGACGGATATCGGGCAAACAGCTTAAATATAATGTTTGGCCTATTATTTGTCCAAGCTCGATAACTTATTGGACAGATTAAGACCGGACACGGACGAACTTACCCATTATTATATCGGGTCGGCCAACGGACAAATCGGATCGTCCAGTCTAATAAACACCACTATCCCTAACCCTAGGCGGCTGCTAGCACTCCTCTCCTTGTGCCCCCCATGCCGAGATCCCGGCTGGCTTCTTGTAGAAGTCATCAAATTTAGATTATTAGTATATCTTATATGAGTTAATAATAATAATATAATTAATTTATTTGCAATATATTACCTAATTATCTTGCATGGGTTGATGAAGAAAAAATAAGAAAAAAATTAAGTAAATCACGATTCCACCAACTTTATGACATCTTTGTCATCTTGGTTTCTCTTTGATTTCTCAATCGTCATTTTACTTGATTGAACCAATTCAAAATTAAATATGATGTTCAATTCGATTTAGATTGTTGAACGCCGCCGATGAGTTCAGTCTTCTTTCTCACAGTCGATTTTCATCATTATTGAGAATTTGATTTTAACTTTTGGGAATATCCTCCTCCCTCTATGGAACTCGCAGGGATTCTCCATTCGGGTACCACATTCTGAGATTTTTTCTCCCGCAAGCGTGGGGATGGGACAAACTGCCCCCGCCCCCCTCTTTCGAGGATCGGGGCGGGGTGGATACCCCTCATGCCGTCAGATTTTGAATCTTCGTATATTATTTTTTTATTGAAAAATTATTATAAGTAAAAAATCATCAAATTAGATATATTATATCTCAATTGTCCATTCCATTATATATATATATATATATATATATATGATCATTCATGAGCCATTCATGATCAAATTAGATTTACCCTCTGTCATTCATGAGCCTCTCTTTCAATCCCATGGATTGATCAAGGTTGTCGAGAGCATAGCTCCAATTCATCTTTAGGTTCATATCATTCGATTTCAATCAGGTGGATAAAAGTTTATCAAATTAGAGGGGGGTGATTAAAGTCATATTCTTTTTGTCTATGTATTAGACATCCCAAAGTCATACGGTCGTCCGCTTTAAGTTCATTCAGCGATCATCTGGAAAAAAGAGCGGACACCCATTTATTAGTGTTCTTCGATCGACTGAAAAGGGAACGATCGACCTTTCAGTGTTCTTTTTTTGTCCATGTTCATGTGAGTTGGGATAACTCAAATCATAGTAGTTCATCAAATTCATGTTCATTTCTAGTGTACATCTTTGATTTGATAACATCATTGTAATAGGATGAATCTACTTAATCACCGGTATATTCATGAGTACAAATCAGAGGCTTGAGTACATAACCGTAATTATAATTAGATCAAGTTTAACTACATGATATGGCCTTATGGATCATAAAAATCATCATTTAATCAGTCGAAACTCGGTTTGAGTAAAGGGATAACCCGGGCTATGTATTTGATGTATTCTCATCTCAAAAAATATACATAACCCGGGTGGGGTCAGTAAGACGTCGAGTCAGGATAGTCGTCTCATCCGATCATTTTCTTCGGGTTGAACCCGAGCCGAGTCATCCTAAACTCAGGCCGAGTTCATCTTGTGGCTGGAGCTCGAGGACGGAGAGCTTCGACCATGGCGGATTCGGGCCAAGTTCGTTAGAACCCGATCCAAATTAGGCATAACCTGAGGCGAGTTTCAATGAACTCGGGTCGGGTCATGTTATGTCAAAAAATTGCATGAAAATACAGGAGTTTGTTTCCTATTCTTTCGGCGATTGCCGGCATCAAATAACAATAAGAATGATTTCTACAACATGTACACATACACTTATTTTCTAACTAAGTCGTATATCGGTGGATCTTGTTATTCAACATATATATGAAACACGAAAACATGCGGTCAGATTCATAAATCGTTCTAATAATTTCATAAACTAAGAGGCATCATTTTAGCAATAACTAGCATGGATTCTAGATCTAAAAAGGTTCTTAGAACATGCATCATTCATCTGGTAATTAACATATAAGATAGATTCTAAAATCACACTTTTAAGCTTGCATTTTTTGAGTCTTCCTTTGATGTTTCAGCTCCGGCCACATCATGCTTCGTTGCTTGCACTGGTGGATGTTGTTGGTGTCGCCCTCTCATCCTCCGGTCGCGACCAGCGCACCACAGAGCAAATGATAAGAGGAAACAAAGATGGAGCCAAAATAGAGGAAAGGAGAGCGGTGATGGATTTTAAGGTAATATATTTGACCATTTGCCTCCCATTTCGTAAATGGAATTTGTCATTACTTGTGCAACGAAGTGTGGGAGAGAGGAAAGGTCATCCCATGGCTGCTCAGTTTCATTTTTTTTTTCCAGATCGTGGTGCTTTACACCTATGACCTTTTTTTTACTATTCTATTGAATGATTGTTCACGTATTAGATCAACATATTGTCTAATCCAATTAATTTGATTAGGTCATCTTCAATCGTGTGATATTTCGCTACATAATCTAACTAATCTAATTAAATTATTTAGAATCGTTAATAATGCCAAGTGAAGTTCCAATAACAAAATAAATTTCATTTTTTCAAAGAACGATAGTTTCCCTAAAATTGAATAGCTGCTACTTTTTTAACAAAGAAAATCTCATATTTTGATATATATAAAATTTAAAAGTAAATTTATAAATATATTTATTTTAATTTAATATATTTTCCGCTTCATATATTTCATATGAAATATAATAAGAAAATATGCCGAAATAAGTAAAAAAAAAAACCCCATATAGATTAGTAAAATTTGTACAATAATAGAGTAAACAAGAATTTTTATCATAATATACTTGTATATAAAGGAGCATATGCTATTTGAGTTTGAAGAGAAAATTTTCTTTTGATAATAGATTTATCTTAAACGTTTATTTTTGCATAAAAGGTTATAAACTTTTACATATTTATAAATATAACCTCCTATTATATTTTTATTAAAAATATTAAATATTAATTCCAATTAACCAGATAGAGAAATGGGTAACATATCACAGACTTTTAAACTTTTAAAAAATAAATATTAGTATTTATCATCTTATTTTATATAAATTTGAAATGGCAACAAATCAAACAAAATTTAGTCTATGAAAAATTAAAATATTATTATATTTATATATAATGAATTAAAAATATTAAATTGATGACCTAATATCTAATTGTGTTCAAATCATTTAACGAGATTTTTATCCAATTATAATATATATTAAAATTAAGATTAATTTAAAAGTTCATAACTTTTGTATGAAGCCCTCCTATAAACTTTTCTGCCACACCAAAAATAGCGTTATAATTCGAAAGATGTTGCTATAATGTTCGATCCACAATATTCGGAGTAACCTAATATCTAATTATGTGTTTAATCCATTTAGCGAGATTATTATCTAATTATAAAGTAGATTAAAATTAAGATTAATTTTCATAATTTTTATACGGAGCCATCCTATGAACTTTTGTGCCCCTCCAAAAATAGCGTTATAATTCAAAAAGTGTTATTATAATTTTATCACGATTTTTCACGAATTCAATGTAATGTCTTCCTAAATTATTCAATAATTTTCACTTTAATTAATCTTCTATTATCTTTTTCATTTTTTAATTTTTTAAAAGACTAAACTTGTAACGCTCCCAAAATCGCCCCTCCTGCCACGTAGGCAGTCAGATTGACCCCGGGAGAGCTACATTGTTTACTACACTATTAATCATAATCATTCAATAATGTGGCTTACGTGGCATTAAGATAATAAGAAAATATAATCAAAAATTTTAATGCGGAAGATCATACGATGGAATGTCAAGAATCAGTTGATAATATATATAGTCTAATATGCGAAAGTTCAAACGTTAAACATCAAAGCGGAAAGTAGTTAACATATGAAGTACGAAAATGCATCAAGTTCAACATGCGAAAGAGAAGTTCGATGAGTGGAATAACGTAGTATATCTAGATGAATTACAATTTGAAAGAAATGTAGCAAGGGAAACTTTAAGCAATGTGTCAGTCATGTGCAGCGTTCTCCAAGCTCTGTGCTCTTCATCCCCTATCAGTTAGTATTCTCACCTATAAAATCTCAATGCAGGAGAATCAAATACCGATGAACAAAGATGCCCAGTACAATAGAACATAGACGATGAAATAAGATGCAGTGAATATCATTGAAGCAGTATATCAATAATAAAACCCTTGTAGACCTTGACCTCTATACATTAACTATAATGAGTCATACATTATACTTTAACATTATCCATATCTGTGCTTTACTTTGCTTTAACTTTACTTTGTCTTTACGGTACTCTGCATTATCTTTACAATATTGTGTTCCATACTTTACTTTACAATGTTTCTGTCATCCTATACAATACTTTAATTTACATTTGCTTTACTGTAAGTTGCACTACGTCTTTTACATTACTATGATATCCTTAAAATTAGTTGTCTTATACGAGTCCGACTTTATTAGGTTGAAATGTCAAGGGTGCCTCTCTGAACCTCTGAAGTCAGTAAGCTCATAAAGGGAAAAGGGATGGGTGTTGCTATCTTACCCAGTTCGAAAGGTAGGTGGGAGAATTCCTACAGTCCAAGAACAATGATCAATTAAGAAACATGTAGGTTCACTGTCTCATCAGTTAGCTACATGTCTCTCTGGCACAATATAATAATCTTTGGAGGAAGGAATGTGACCATTACATCACCCTTCATTCGATATACAAGTGTAGGGCTAGAAATGAATCGAGCCATTCGTGAGCAACTCGTGGCTCGGCCTATTTTTGGCCTAGCTCGGCTCGGCCTATTATTAAAATAAGTCAAGCTAAAATATTAAATAAAGTCTATTTTCTTAAAGAGGCTTAGCCTCTTAATAATTGGCCTAGCCTTATAGCTTATCATACCAAGATTTATTAATATATTATATTATATATATAATTTTTAATCCTTTATTTTTTAAATCTTCAATTTTGAGTTCAATATTTATTATATGTTTAGAAGAAATATATTAGTGATGTCATTTTTATTTAGTTCATATCTATTGTTTCTTTAGTAAATAAGATTTATAATATTTAATATAGTAGATCATCAAAAAATATATTTGACTTAACAGACTAATAAGCTAGGTCAATCATTAAAAATTAATAAAAATAAGTCAGGCTAAGTTTATATTCATGGCTTGTTACAGGCTATAGGCCAGCCTTAAATACTTTTATTTTATAACAGGTATGGTCTATTTAAGCAGAAGCCTAGCTCGGCCTAACTCGTGTCCAACCCTATACAGGGGGGAGAAGACCTGAAATCTCAGGAATAATGGTCATTGAAGACAGTAGTTTCGTTGTCCCCTCAGCTAACTACATATCCCTCATTTGCTTTAACTCTGATCTTTACTTTAAACTTTGGAAGTAGCACATAACAATCCCATGTCTTTGTCTTTACTTTATTTATTTTTAGTCACCATGAAATCTATGATTTAGGAATCAACATGGAGTAAATTTTTATATAATAGGACTCAGCTAGTATAGGTGAACTGGTAAAGTCTTGATTATGATTTGAGTGGTTCAATCCGATTAGTTCAGACCGATGGATCTGACTACCGGACCGGTCGACCGTTCCTGATGGACCGGTCGACCGTTCTCTAGCACCGGTCGATCGGTCATCTGAGATCGATCGACCGTGTTCATGGTTGGACGTCTACGAGTTGGTCTATTGTACACATAGTGCCAGTCAATCGATTACCCTAGGATCGGTCGACCGTCCTGTGTGTCAGTCGAGCGATTACCCTAGGATCGGTCGTTAGGTCAAGAAGATGCATACCGCGCGTCGGATCGGTCGATCTGTCGTATGTCCGGTCGGCCGATCATGAAGTCGGATTTGTCTGTTGACAGGTGGATCGGTTGACTGTCGTGGTGAGGCCGATCGATCGATCAATACGAACTCACGGGAGTTTTGTGCGTAGACCGGTCGATCGTTGATGATATCGGTCGATCGATCTGAGCAATAAAACAGAGCCGCCGAAATTCTTTTATAATTCCGGCGGTCTTCCGGCCATCCAATCGCCATGACATGAATAGGAAAAACGTAAGTAACAATCTCAGAATCATTATAAACTATTCATGCATATCAATCAATCGTTATTTTTTCGTCTAGGGATTTAGAACGCCAGAGTACCTCTACTTTGGACGTTCGAAGTTTGCCGACGTTGTTCATGAAATCCATTCGATCGTCGGCCGCTTTCGGTCGACGAAGAGTTCGCCTGGTCCTTGTGAGCGTCGAGAAGGGTTCGTCAGGTGTCGAAGGTTGACGTTTGGATTGCGTGCGCACGTGCTCTGCTTCGGTTCGTGCGTCGTTGCGGTCGCCGATTTGGAGGAAGAAGAAGACGAGGTGGCGGCCGGCTGCTGCTCTCAAGGTGTCGAAGGGGGGCGAAGGCGCTCCCCTTCCTCCTTTTTATAGTTGGTTGGTCGATCGTGGGGCGCGATCACGGGAGGGAATTCCTCCCTGTCGGTCGTCACCAGTCATTTTCTTTCCTTTTTTTATTTTGAATACGTTTTGAATTCCACTCATTAATGGCTATGGAATTTAATTTCCTTATGAGAGAATTTGCATCAGTTACAATATTACTCCCTTAAAAGAAAATTCGTCCTCGAATTTTGATAAGAGTTAGGACTTACAAAATAATTGTGAAAACTTTTCTCGCATCTCTGATTCTACTTCTCATGTGGTCTCTTTTCCTTGATGATGCTTCCATATAACTTTGACTAGTGCCACCTTCTTCTTTCCTTGTCGGTGTACTTAATATTCCAATATTTCTTTGGGTTATTCTTCATATGTTAGATCCTCCTTGAGGTTTGGTTCCTTAATTTGGATCACGTTGGCGTAATCATGCTTATAAATCCGAAGTAGAGAGACATGGAAGACGTTGTGTACTCTAGCATATGCTGGAGGTAGGACCAACCTGTAAGCTGAGTCTTTAACCATTTCTAAAATTTCAAATGGACCTACATACCTTGGACTCAATTTCTCACGCTTACTAAAACACATTACTCCTTTGGTGGGGGAGATCTTAAGCAGAACTTGGTCCCCTGCCTTGAAGGTATGTTCTCGGCATTTCATGTCTGCATAGGCCTTCTAACGATCTTGAGCAGATTTCATCATTTTCTTTATTAATTACACCCTATCTGTGTACTCTTGAGTCTGCTTTTGTAATTTTGCACTCAAAAACTTTCTTTCGCCTACTTCGCCCCAACATGCCGGGGAACGACATGGTCATCCATACAGTGCTTCAAAATGGGACATCTCTATGCTAGCATGGAACTATGAGAGGAAGATCTTTGTCCCAATTGCCATGCCAATCCAACGTGCATGCTCTAAGCATATCTTTCAAAGTCTGGATCGTCCTCTCTGATTGACCGTCGGTCTGAGGATGAAAGGCTGTACTGTAGGGAAGCCTAGTCCCAAAAGCATTCTAGAGACTCTTCTAAAATCTTGAAATGATTCTGGGATCTTTATCAGACACAATGGTTGATGGGATCCCATGAAGCCTAACAATCTCCTGTACATATAAGTCCATTAAACTTTCAAGGAATTATTTTACCTTGATGAGCAGAAAGTGAGCCGATTTAGTGAGTTGATCCACTATTATCCATATGGCATCATGCCCCTTCTCAGTCCGGGGTAAGCCGATAATGAAATCCATTGATATCTCTTCTCACTTCCACTATAAGATGCCAGACTCTTCAAAGTTCCTTGATGTTTTTGTGTTCTACCTTGACCTGCTGGCACTATACATTTGGAGACATATTCAGCGATCTCCTTCTTCATATCTGGCCACCAAAAACTCCTTTGTACATCTTTATACATCTTGGTACTCCCTGAATGGATCGCAAATTCGGACTTGTGACATTCGTCTAAGACTTCCCTTCGGAGTTCAGGGTTATTCGGTATCCATAAATGATAACGTTACCTGATGCCACCATCTGTCGAGACCTTGAAATTGGTGATTTCAAGACTAGTCTTTATCATCATAGTCTGATATTCTGAATCCTCTACTTGTGCTTCGATGATCCTCCCAATCATATTCGGTACTATGCACTGCATCATCATCAGTGATCTGTCATGCCTTACCCTTGGTGTCCACTTAAAAAGTTTATCCATCATCTCAAATTGTCAGATGCGCATGAAGATAACAGATCCTTCTCACTTTAAACTATGTGCGTCAGCCACTGAGTTTGTTTTGCCGGGATGGTAGTTGATAGCGAACTCATAGTCTTTTAAGAATTTCATCCATCGTCTTTGGCGCATATTCAGTTCCTTTTGTGTAAAGACATATTTAAATCTTATGATCAGTGTAGACCACAAATTCTTCTCCATACTGATAATGTCGCCAAAGCTTGAGGGCAAACATCACCGCTGCCAATTCGAGACCGTGAGTTGGATAATTGACCTTATATTTCTTCAACTGTCTGGATGCATATGCCACTACTTTCCCGTGTTGCATCAGTATGCACCCCAATCCCGTACCATTAGCATCACTATAAATCACGTAACCACCATTGTCAGATGGTAACGTCAGGATTGGTGCTGAAATCAGCCGCTTTTTTAACTCTTAAAAACTTTTTTCACACTTAGGCGACAAGATAAACTTTTCTCCTTTCCTTATGAGTTTGGTTAGCGGCAATGCAATTCTGGAGAAATCCTTGATGAAACATATGTAATAACTCACTAAATCAAGGAAGCTCATGATCTCGGAGACATTCTTTGGTTGAGTCAAGTTGGTCATTGCTTCTATCTTTGCCGGATCCACTGTAATTTCATTTTTGGAGATAATGTGGCCTAGAAACATCATCTGTTCTAGTTAGAATTCACATTTGGAAAATTTTGCATACAACTTCTTTGCTCGCAAAGTCTCCAACACTATCCTTAGATGTTCATTATGCTGCTCAATGCTTGGTGAGTATATAAGGATGTCGTCGACAAAGATAATTGTGAACTTATCCAGTTGTTCGTGGAAAGTTCAATTCATGAGATCCATGAATGCTGTCGGGGCATTTGTTAACCCAAACGACATTACAAGGAACTCATAATGTCCATATCTTTATCGGAATGCTATTTTTGGAATGTCTTCTTCTGCTACTCTTAGTTGGTGATATCAGCTCCTCGGATCAATTTTGGAGAACACATTTGCTTTGGACAGCTAATCGAACAAATCATCGATGCGAGGGAGCGGGTACTTATTCTTGATTATGACTTTGTTCAATATCCTGTGGTAAATACAAAGTCTCAATGATCCGTCCTTCTTCTTGACAAAAAGGACTGGTGCACCCATGGTGAGACACTAGGTCTGATAAAGCCTTTGTCCAACAATTCTTGAATTTGGTCCTTCAATTCCTTCATCTCTGTTGGGGCCATGCGATATGGAACTTTAGAAATAGGTGTTGTGCCGGGTGCCACTTCAATGTGGAAGTTTATCTTCCTTCTGGTCGGTAGACCACTAACGTCGTCAGAAAATACATCAGGAAATTTTCTCACAACTTTTACGTCTTGAGGAGTCTTGACTGGCTCTAATATCTTAGTAACACTTGTCATATAACCTCTACACCCCTTTTGAAATGCCTTCATGGCAGATACTATGATATTTGGTTGTGTAATGCCTCTGACAATTACTTTATTTGTATTCTGTGTACATATAATCACTTTCTTTTGCTTGCACAAGATAGAAGCATCATGGGAGGTTAGTCAGTTCATGCCCAAAATTATATCATAATCTCTCATAGAAATAATGATAAGATTTGCAGGAAAGTTCTTTGTCCATATCTCTATGGATACATTAGGAAGATATTTTGTAGTAACTAGAGTTTCTTGTGAGGTCAAGATGTTCATCTTAGACTCTAGGTTCGTTGCAATTAATCCTAATGTGGTGGCACAATATTCAGATATAAAGGAATGAGAAGCACCGGAATCGAACAATACTGTGGTAGGTAACTCGGCTACGGATAACGTACCTCGAATGACCTCAGCGTCATTCTGTGAGGTGTCCTCTTTTAAATTGAAAAGTCTTTCTTGAACCAACTGCTATTATTCACGTCTTGGACAGTTTACTACGAAGTGACATATTCCACCGTAGTAGTAGCATGCTCCATATTTGAAGCGGCATTCCCCAGCATGGGTCCTACCATAAGTATTGCATAAGACCCACTCACCTTGTGCGGGCGGTGCCTGAGGGGCTCTTGGAGGCTGTTGCCTCTGCTATTGAGCTGGACGCCTTTGCCCCTACTGTGGTGGCCTAGGGTTCTGTTGCTGATGCTGTGGTTGTTGTTGTTGTGGTGGAGGAACTTGTTGTGGAGGGCGGTAAGGCTGTTGCTGTGGACGATTATTTTGTTGAGACGCTGCGTAAGGGCGGTACCGATTATCCCGTCGTTGATGTTGCCGGTTGTTCCTCCTATATTGTTGTTGCTGGTGCTGGAAACTCTGCCCTACAGTCTGTTGGGCCTTCTGAGCTTTCTGTAGGTCTTGATGGTCCTTCTCAGTCAGAGTAGCCAAACTGATGGCGTCCTTTAAAGTTTTACAGTTCCCAGATCTTGTATGAGACCTTAGAGCGGGGCTCAGTCCGTCCACAAAGCACTTGGTTACATCATGTTCATCTATGATCAGTCTGGAGTACTTCTTCAGTCTGACAAACTTCGTCATGTATTGGGTCACAGTCATAGTCCCTTGCACTAGGTTTAGAAACTCTTTTTGCTTTAAATCCCTTTGGAACTTAGGAAAATAACGTGTCTCAAATGCCTTGCGGAAGTCTTCCCAGGCAACAATTCTTACTCCAGGAAAGCTGTTGGCCTTTCTTGCTTTCGACCATTCTTTAGCGTCCTTCTAGAGAGTGTCTCCAGCGAATAACACCTTTTTATTTTCGAGGACATCAAGGATATCAAACTTGTCCTCTATTGCCTCCATCCATTGCTCTGCTACTTCTATGCCTCCCTTTTCGTTAAACGTTAGAGGTTTTGACCTCCAGAAGTTTTGTAGTGTGCAGGTAGAAGGACTTGACGTTCTTGTTGGGCTAGTGGTTCTGGTGGAGGAGGAGAAGGTGAAAGTGGAGGTGGATAAGATGGAGGCGGGGGAATAAAAGGGGTTTCCCTTTCATTGTAAGTCTCATTCTCACTGGTAGACACATGTTTCCTTTTTTGAGATGACATCTATAAAAAGACAATGACAATAATTGAGAAAATCACATAATCGGAGATCTTTAATCAAAATAAAAATCTTAGATAAAAAAATTTAGACCTTACGGCTCAATATTCGCTTAAAGCAAAAGTTAATATCACTGTAAGGTTAGTCAAAGTAAAATAATGAATATCTGTCTAAGGCACACTAAGGCCTTCACATCAAGAAACATCAAGTACTAATCACTACGTCTAGAAGGTTCCCCATGTTCATTCCCGGGGTTCTTCTTATGCTTCGAAGAATTCGAACATTTAGATTCAAAATGTCCATCTTGGTCACACAAGCTACAGTATGGCTCTGGGTCAAACTGACTTATAGGACTTGATTATCTGAACTGTAATCCCCTTAGTGGTGCAGGAACTTCTTCATCATCCAAGAGGGTAAATTATACGAATGGTCCCCAAACTTTGAGTCGATTTCCAATTGATCTCCCAACTTCATTTTATAATCAGAACGTCCTTCATCTTTCATTTTCTTGCACGCTTAGTCCTCCTGACCGGTGATAGTGGGTTTCCCGGTTGCCTTGCTTACGTGACGGATTTTCTCTCTCCTCCACATCATTTTATGTCTGTCATGTCATTATAAAAATTTAAAAAATAATAAAAATGAATGAAGTTTTCACGTCATTAAAAAAATAAAAAAAAATCAGGAGCGAGAAGTGGTGCAGGAACTTCTTCTTCATCATCCAAAATATACAAATTGGATTGCTAATACGTCCTCCGACCATCTGCAAGTGTATCCTTCGATTCATTTCTTCACGTGTCTCAATGGGGAAGAAGTGGCGTGGGGAGAGTAGCTCTGAATCATTACTTCCCACACTCTCTAGATTCAAGTGCTCATGTTCTTCTGGAGAGAGCTGTGGTGGAATTATGTATATATTTTCACGTCCTGGTGCTTGTTCTACGTTCGGAATAGGAGGATCTAGTGGGCGTGTATATATCCCAACTATATGATCAGCTCTCCTACCCCTACGTACAACTCTGGTTATCATGCGACGTGGAGGCATTTATAAAACAAGTTAACCCGATAACATAAGTATAATTCACGCAAGAATGTACTTATCACTTACTTGAGGAGTGCAGTCGCATATGCCTGAGAAGCTTGCACATGACTTATTTTGAGCTGTGTAACAATATGAACAATAAATACTATGCATGCACATCTACTCTGCTATGATCAACGAGGGAGCCAAGAACTTAGGTTATGATACCAAATTGTAACGTCCCCAAAATTGCCCCTCCTGCCACGTAGGCAGCCAGGTTGACCCCGGGAGCGCTATATTATCTACTATACTATTGACCATGACCATTCAACAATGTGGCTTACATGGCATTAAGATAATAAGAAAATATAATCAAAGACTTTAATGCGAAAGATCATACGGTGGAATGTCAAGAAACATTTGATAATATATAATCTAATATGCGGAAGTTCAAACGTTAAACATCAAAGTGAAAAGTGATTAACATAGTTTATGACGAAGTACGAAAATGCATCAAGTTCAACATGCGAAAGAGAAGTTCGATGAGCAGAATAACGTAGTATCTCTAGACGAATTACAACTTGAAAGAAATGTAGCAAGGGAAACTTTAAGCAATGTGTCAGTCATGTGCAGCGTTCTCCAAGCTCTGAGCCCTCCATCCACCATCAGTTAGTATTCTCACCTGCAAAATCCCAGTGCAGGGGAATCGAATACCCATGAGCAAAGATGCCCCGTACAATAGAACATAGACGATGAAATAAGATGCAGTGAATATCATTGAAGCAGTATATCAATAATAAAACCCTTGTAGACCTTGACCTCTATACATTAACTATAATGAGCCATACATTATACTTTAACATTATTCATATCTGTGCTTTATACTTTGCTTTAACTTTACTTTGTCTTTACGGTACTCTGCATTATCTTTATAATATTGTGTTTCATACTTTACTTTACAATGTCTCTGTCATACTATACAATACTTTAATTTACATTTGTTTTACTGTGAGTTGCACTACGTCTTTTACATTACTATGATATCCTTAAAGTTAGTTGTCCTATGCGAGCCCGACTTTATTAGGTTGAAATGTCAAGGGTGCCTCTCTGAATCTCTGAAGTCAGTAAGCTCATAAAGAGAAAAGGGATGGGTGTTGCTATCTCACCCAGTTCGGAAGGTAGGTGGGAGAATTCCTACAGTTCAAGAATAGTGGTCAATTAAGAAATATGTAGGTTCACTGTCTCCTCAGTTAGCTACCTGTCCCTCTGACGCAATATAATAATTTTTGGAGGAAGGAGTGTGACCATTACATCACCCTTCATTCGAGATACAGGTAGGAGAAGACCTGAAATCTCAAGAATAGTGGTCATTGAAGACAGTAGTTTCGTTGTCCCCTCAGCTAATTACTTATCCCTCTTTTGCTTTAACTCTGATCTTTACTTTAAATTTTGAGGGCGACACATAGTAATCCCATGTCTTTGTCTTTACTTTATTTATCTTTAGTCATCATGAAATCTATGATTTAGAAATCAATAGGGCGTAAATCTCTGTACAATAGGACTCAGCCAGTATAGGTGAACTGGTAGAGTCTTGATTATGATTTGAGTGGTTCAATCCGATTAGTTCAGACCGATGGATCTGACTACGGACCGGTCGACCGTTCTTGATGGACCGGTCGACCATTCTCTGGCACCGGTCGACCGGTCCTCTGGGATCGATTGATCGCGTTCATGGTTGGACGCCTATGGGTTGGTCTACTGTGCACATAGTGCCAGTCGATCGATTACCCTAGGATCGATCGACCGTCCTGTGTGTTGGTCGAGCGATTACCCTAGGATCGATCGACCGATCGTACGTTCGGTCGGCCGATTATGAAGTCGGATCTGTCTGTTGATAGGTGGATTGGTCGACCGCGTGGTGAGGCCAGTCGACCGATCAATACGAACTCGCGGGAGTTCTGTGCGTGGACCGATCGATCGTTGATGATATCGATCGACCGGTCTGAGCAATAAAACAGAGCCGCCGGAATTCTTCTATAATTCCGGCGGTCTTCCGGCCATCCAATCGCCACGACATGAATAGGAAAAACATAAGTAACAATCTCAGGATCATTATAAACTATTCATGCATATCAATCAATCGTTATTTCTTCGTCTAGGGATTTAGAACGCTAGAGTACCTCTACTTTGGACGTTCGAAGTTCGCCGGCATTGTTCGTGAGATCCGTTCGATCGTCGGCCACTTTCGGTCGACGAGGAGTTCGTCTAGTCCTTGTGAGCGTCGAGGAGGGTTCGTCAGGTGTCGAAGGTCGACGTTTGGATTGCGCGCGCGCGTGCTCTGCTTCGGTTCGTGCGTCGCTGCGATCGCCAGTTTGGAGGAAGTAGAAGAGAAGGTGGCAGCCAGTTGCTGCTCTCAGGGTGTCGAAGGCGGGTGAGGGCACTCCCCTTCCTCCTTTTTATAGGATCGGATCGGTTGGCTCCGGTCGATCGTGGGGCGCGATCAGGGGAGGGAATTCCTCTCATGTCGGCCGTTGCCATCCATTTTCTTTCCTTTTTTTATTTTGAATTCGTTTTGAATTCCACTCATTAATGTCTATGGAATTTAATTTCCTTATGAGAGAATTTGCATCCGTTACAAAACTACTATTCTCTTATATGTTATAATATTTTAAAAGTTAAGTTAATATATAATAAATATTAAAAAAAAGGAGGTTGCATTTCCTCCTTCCCCTCATAGGCGCCGGTGGGCGGGGGCACGCCCTCGTGTGCGTCTCAGGCAAGAGGGGAGGGGGATGCCCTCCTTCTATGTCAAAAAAGAAGGGGGCGACATCATCCTATTTCGCTCTGCGACGTCGGTGACACAGACCAAAAAGGGGGGAGGCGTGATATGCGCCCTTCATTTTCGGTGCGGGGGAGCCGCTCCCCTTTTTGGAGACTCAGATGAGGGCGCCCTGCCCCTTCTATCAAGCGACGATGATGTGGGAGGAAATGATAGTTTAGTCATTTAATAAATAAAAAAAATTAGGAAGGCGCTACGATGAATTTAGATATTAATAATTTAGAGATGATTTAAAGAAATAATTCTAATTTTGAATTATAATATTCGATGTAGTCAAATAAAAATTTAAATTTATTACCACTGCAGTCGAATGCAAAGACAAATATTACTTAAACAGGAAAAAATTTACATGAGACCACGTTAAACAAGGATAAATCACTTGAGCCCAAATTTGGCTGCTGCACAAATAGAATCGTGTGGCTTCCTCCACCACACTGCTTCTTGCCTTTGCCAATAGGCCCGACACCCATCTCGCCGCAGAATGACGTCTTCCTCGACTTCTATTTAAAAAGTCCATGCTCCTCCTCCTCCTCCGGACGATCTCGCTGCGCCTCTCCACCACTCCTCGACGCCTTCTCGCCTCGTCGCCCTCTTCCTCCTACCGACCCTTTGTGCCGCGATCCACTCGCCTTGGTGTTCCTGGAGGTACTCTTTCATGTCCCGGTTCTGAATCGCTTGGTCTTTCTCTCTGCCCTTAGTTTAGTTTCTCTCTTATTGGCAATATGTCAGTCGCTGAGAAGGTCGCGCATCCATCCAGGAATCGATCCATGACGACATTCGTGGGCGCATCTTCGACTGTTTTGGCCCCGCCGGTTGCCGATGGCACGGAAGAAGTTGCGCTGCTGGAGGCTGTGGATGACCGCCACGGAGGGGTCATCGTCGAGATGAAAGCTCCCATGGACCCTGCGGCTTTCACCAGTTCCTTGAGGGCCTCCATAGCCGACTGGAGGAAGAAGGTCGATTGTTTCGATCGTTTGCTCTTGTATTGGTTTTGACTGATGCTGCCAATTAGAAAAAGATACAACTCGTAACAGGATTAGTATCTATCTTGAGACGTAGTTAGAATATTTTTACATAATTAGTTGCTGCTCCTTTTGCATCATACTCAGAAAGGGATTGTTCTATCGCAACTGAGATTTGCTTTCATTTGCTAACGTAAGCTTTTGTTGATGCGATTCTCAGGGAGTAAAAGGGGTATGGATAAAATTGCCTATTGAGCTTGCAAAGCTTGTTGGACCTGCAGTTGAGGTAACTTATATCTCATTTTCTCATGCGCTACATTTTTTATTTTTATTTTGTCGTATAGAAGCCACTAGTAAATCTGCAGCCTCAAGCATTGAGGGATTTGAATGAAGAAGATGAATGAGAAGATTATCCTTTTGCTTGATAACAATTTCGTTAAATGATTTCTCAGCGATGAATCACTAGATTTTGAACATGTTTAGTATGAATTCGCGTCTTACTGATAGCATAATTTAATTGTACACTAGCTTACACATGCAAATGCTGGAGTAGAAAATATTACATGGTAATATCACATAGTTTACATTTCGCCTATAATGATGTTATTTATGTACACCATTTTCCATACATTGATCAATTGTATATACTTCTTTTTGAATGCTACCAAAAATTTCTGTCAACTCAGGAGGGATTTTGGTATCACCATGCAGAGCCAAGTTACTTGATGCTGACCTATTGGATTCCTGAGACAAAACATACCTTACCTATAAATGCCACTCATAGAGTAGGAGTTGGAGCCTTTGTAATGAATGATAAAAGAGAGGTAATATTAATGTCTCTTCCTTGTTTTATTTGAATTCTATTGAATTAAACCAAATCCTCCAATTAACTTGTATGTATGCCATTTGGATAAACTGAATCCATTCATCTTACATGGATGGCATTATTCCTTCCATAATGTTTTGGATCTAATCTATTGTTTCTTTATATTCTTTGTATCCAGGTATTGGTGGTCCAAGAAAAAAGTGGCATACACCGGGGAACAGGACTGTGGAAGTTTCCCACAGGAGTTGTTGAGCAAGTACAAATGTCAACCGAAACTACATGTTTTCTCTTCCATTTCCTTCAAAGCTTTATTTACCTTCCGCAAAATCAATTTTGTTTTCAGGCTGAGGATATACACACTGGAGTAGTAAGAGAAGTAAAAGAGGAGACAGGGGTATTCATTATTTTCTTTTTGGTTGCAATGCTTCAAATTTGAAACGAGAAATATCTTTAAATTGTATCCAATATTAAGTTGCATTTTATTATTATTTTTCAGATTGACACTGAATTTGTTGAAGTTCTTGCGTTCAGGTATTATCTAAAATTCTTATGGTGACATCTATTTTCTATTGTCTCTTCCTCAAAATCATATAAATGCTGCTCACTTATTTAGTGTTTTCTTTCACGTGTATTTAATTTCCTTGCTTTTCCTATTCTTGTTTGACAATACTAGTTTAACGAGTGAAAAGCCTTACATTTTAAAGTTGTAGCTAGTTCTACGAGTTTTAGTAATAAATGACAACACAATTCATTAAAAAAATGACAATACAAAGTGGTCTTCAATTCAAGTCGAAGATATAGTTGCACTGCTGCTGAAATAGATTCTTCCTTTACATTGTGCCTTGCAGTACGTTGTTATGCAAGGGAATCTAGAAGGAAATAAGCTTTGGAAATAAACCTACAACTTTGTCCAGGACTTTGGAGATACTGAGATTTTTTATGGATTGTGTTTGAAATTTCAGAAAAAAATCCTCTAAAGAAAACTTGTCTCCCTTCACTTTGCTCTTCGAACCATTTCCATTTGTTGTGTTTTCTGATGGATTGTGTTTCTTTCGATGGATTTTCTTTTGTTTTTAAATAGACATATTACATATATCTTGCATAGATTAAACCTGTCGAAGACTAAGCGGGCGACTAAGAACAGGGGACATTACTATGTACATATCATTGTCAACGTAACTCTAACCATTTCATCAAAATATGGATGTCTACATCCTTTTCACTCTTCAGGGAAAAAAAGGCTTGCTGAAGTGCTTCTTTTGTTTTAATATTCTACTACCACACTATTTCAAGCTGATAACATAATGATGTCCCGATGCTTGTTTCATTCGCAGGCAGAGCCACATGGCATTCTTTGATAAGTCAGATTTATTCTTCGTATGCATGTTAAGACCCCTTTCCTATGACATTGAGCCGCAAGAATCAGAAATCGAGGCAGCACAGGTAAAAACAATTGTTGGATCCTAAAATGGGTAAATGATATAAAAAAAGTTCAAAACTTTGATTTTATTTTCAAATTTAATCTAAACTTTTATTAAAAAGTCATGAACTTTGATTTTATTCTCAAATGATTTTTACGTGAAAAAATAAAAGGTTAATTTAATCGATATTTAACAATCTTATTTTATCTAATTATAAAATAGGTTAAAACTTAAATAATTTACTATCAAACTTAAATAAAAATTTTTGTATCCTTTTATCTTTTACAATTTATCTTTGTGAGACTGCTGATTATTGTTTTTACATAAAAATACAACGATAGGCTATATTTGCAACTATTTAAAAATTTAAAAATAAAGGTTCGTCTTTCATAACTGAGATACTATAATGGCATGCCTAATCAATCTATATTGTTCAATTTCTCTAACGTAATTAATGAGAGTGGGGATCGCACTTCTATGTGCTCTCATACGTCCATGAAATTTAGTATCTGATTCCAATTCAAACTTAGAAAACCTTAGCAGGAACGATTAGCTCTAAGCCTCTAACGTAGTTTTCTTTATTCTGTATGAGAAAACTTTAACCCAATCGCGCACATCTCATGTAATTATGTGCTTTTGGTGTATTTTGAGTTCATAGGTACTGAGCAAGAATACTTGAGCTGTCGTAATTTTCTTTACACAGTGGATGCCGATCGAAGAATATGCAACACAGCCGTTTGTCCAGAAATATGATCTATTGAAGTATATACTTGATGTTTGCTCGGCCAGGATACATACGGGGTACAGCGGATTCTCTCCTGTTCGCATCAAATCAGCCTTTTCTGACAAACATGGTTATCTTTATTTCAACACCCGCGACTTGAAGAAGAGTAGCTGAGCCTCTCTTCAATGCGCACTTGATGCATTTACTGGTTCATAAGATGTATCCATTTTATTACGATCAATTATTTCCCCTTCCGGAGGAGGGTAGAAAAAATAAAAACACAACTGTCCTATGTGTGTTCAGCTTTAATGCTAGCATCAAGTGATAAAGCAGTGGGATCTGTTCTTTTCTTTACTTTCAGAAGGTGATGCAAAGGTGACAAGTATGATGCTAGTTTTATTGCAAACAACAAGATCATATAAATGTTGTTATCCAGTTGTCCTTCACCGAGCTAAGGGCATCCATCTGAAGACAACACATGTCATTCCATGTGGCAACACGCATGGATTATAGAAGAGACGGAGTGGATCGACCATGAGTATGAGGTTCCCTTTCTGAAACTCAGGATTTAATCTACACATGCATCTGTTTGTGCTTGTGTGCTCATTTGCTCCACCCCATCGACTGTCAAGAGGGCACCAACATGTTTCTCCCCAGATGCATGTTTCTAGTCTTATTATGTTCTTGTGCATGCATTCTGTTTCCTGCAGGAGCTGATGAAGTCTCCGTCAATGGCTCATCTCCAACACTCTGCAAGGAACCATGCCACGTTCAGCCCTCGCCGCCGGCAGAACCTGGGTACTACGGTCCGCCTCCGCCACCGCCGCCACCTCCGTCTGATCAAGCTCAGTGCCCTCCTGTGGTACAGTGCTGCTGCCAATATTGTCCACCGTCACAGCCTTCCATTTATCAGCCAGTGCAGCCTTCTTACGGTTATCAGCCACCATCACCTCCCAGCTTCCTACCATACTACAACTACTCGCCCGCACCATCATTTCTCCAGCTTTGGAGCTTTCTTCTTTCCTTCCTGTCCAGTTCTTGGTTAATGTTGTAGACCTGTGAAACGTTAACCTTGGATGCAAATGCAATTGTAGTGTTTATTTAACGAGTGATATAAATGCAAAATAAAGGAGAGTCCTGTTTACTTTTTATAGTTGTAATGTTGCCTGGTTTGGAAGTATAATTCTCTAATGGAAAACCGTGCAAATAATTCTTTCCGTGGATGGAATCTGAAAATTCGTAACAAAATCGTTTTTTTTAATTTTTTTTTCACACAGCGGGCTTTGTCGCACTAGTAAACATGGCTTCGATCATAAGCATACTACAAATAGAAAAGCAAAAAATAAAAAGAAAAAAAATGTTTTCGTTATTAAACAACTTTTTTAAAAAACTAAAAGAAAAAAGTTTTTTTTTTTGCAGTGAAGCCTGTAGGCCCATTTGGAATCAGCCCAAATTTTAATTTCTCACGATTGGGTCGGCCCCCATTTGACGTCGAGAAAAAGGTAGAACCTGCAAGGTGGAAACAATGCTAATAATAATAATATAAATAAATTAAAAAGAGCTCGTTCTCCTCCTCTTCCCGTTTCTCTCTCTCTCTCTCCGCCTTCTCGCCGGTGGTCTTCCATTCTATCAAATCACCGGCGTCTCTTCCGGCAACGACGGGATCCACGTCGCTCGACACTCCTAGCAATCTTGCTCATCCTCTTCCCTCATCAGGGTAAGCTCCTGTGCTCGTACAGAAATCGATCTCTGAGATCTCTTTTTTCCTTTGCTGCATTATTTTTCTCCTCTCGAGGAGAACGAGGCGGGCGTTGGATTTTTGTCCCTGCTTCTTGATCTTCGTCGTTTCTTCACCCGTATAGAGGTATTTGAGCCCTGCGGCTTGAGTTCCTTCGTCTTGGATTGGCAGAATGGTCTTGGTCTCGGAGAAAGTTTTGGGTTGTGTTTGCGATGCTTGTGCTTCTTTGGCTAGGGTTTGTTTGAATCGTATGGAATATTGTATTAGGTCTCTATTTGGATCTAAATTCTGCTGACGGTATAAGGATTATCTGGATGCTTATCGCAGCTATTTTTTTTTTAATTTATTTTGTTGAATTTCGAGCAAAATAGGATGGAAAAATAGTAGATTGCAGACCGCAACTTTATATAGCTCGGATTAGAAGGATTGCGTCTGAAGAAGTTGGCGCCTACAAACTAGACGTGTTTATATTATTAAAGATAGGTTTTTGCTATGTTGCAAGGGTACGGGTACGGTACCGGTACCGGGTACGAGTACGGGTACGAGATACGTCAAATTCTAAAAAATTAGGGTACGGGTACGGTAATATATTAAATATATAATATATATATAAAATAAATTTTCATAAGATTTCTAGTATCTTCATATTGTTTAAGTTTTCAAAATAAGTAATTAGTTATTCACTTTACAGATTATGTCTAAATGAGGAGTTATTAATATTTTTCTTTCTCCTTATGACTTCTTATCTTTAACATCTATAAGTTTTATTGTTCACATTTGATAAAAATGTAGCAAAATATATGTGTATTATGTTCTCTAGTATTAGTGCTTACATGATCATCAATCATTTATTATCTTTTTTAGAATTTTATTTGACAAAATTTTGATATGGAGTACCCAATTGCATAGGTACGAGTACCCATTGAAGTACCCATTTTTTAAAAATTATTTTATTATTGGGTACGTATGAGTACGAGTACCCACGAGTACCCATGAAGTACCGGTACCGGGTACGTACCCGGTACGGGTACGTCGAGGAAATTGGAGTACCCGTGCATCATAGGGTTTTTGTGCAATGGACTCGGGTAAATTTTCTTCTGACTATAAGTAGATTGCGTGAAAATGAGTTTTCTTGTGCTAAAGTGAAAGACTAGGAAGGCTGGAGGAGGCTATGCATCCTTAATGAATTTGCTTTTTAGGTGGCGTTTATAGGTTGACCAGCTGACCTCATGGCGTCTGTTGATGAGCCGCTGTATCCAATCGCCGTACTGATAGATGAACTGAAGAATGAAGATATCCAGCTCCGCCTAAATTCTATCCGTAAGCTTTCCACTATTGCTCGGGCACTCGGCGAGGAAAGAACCAGAAAAGAGCTTATTCCGTTTCTCAGTGAAAACAATGACGACGATGATGAAGTTCTTCTTGCAATGGCGGAAGAGTTGGGCGTATTTATTCCATATGTTGGCGGTGTGGATTATGCACATGTTTTGCTTCCACCTTTAGAAACACTGTGCACTGTGGAAGAAACTTGTGTTAGAGACAAGGCAGTTGAATCACTATGTCGGATTGGGGCGCAGATGAAGGAGAGCGATTTGGTAGATGCGTTTGCTCCATTGGTGAAGGTATTACTTGCATTTTCCTATTTAATCATCTCCTTAACTTTGCTCATTTGCAGTACTTGTCCACTCTGTTTTTCGAATTGTTTTCATAGATAAAAGACATAATGTATACAGATGACACTAGAAGAAAAAAAGTTGATGATTATCCAGCCAGCTTCTTCAAGTTTCCTATATCAACTTTTAATGTCCCAGGAGTAAAATAAACCATTATCTGATTGACCTATTCTTCTTGTTATACTGTTGCGTGCCGAGAGACATAATCACATAATAACCTTCTCAAAAAATAAAATCACATGACAATCCACCATAGTTAGTATGCTTAATTTTATGATGGTCTTTAGATGGTTATGGAATGTCTGTTTTCCAACTGAAATTCCTATTAAGTTAGAAAGTTATTATCTGTACTTCTCAAAGTTATAATAGTATCTTTTTGGAAACTTTCTTTCTTTTGGGAGTTTATTTTGGAAACTAAATTATTTGAACCTAGACTTGTTTTGGTTGACGACTAATCAATTATCGTGTTTTACCCAAGTGCTTTAATCAAAGAGGGGTGCACATGCTAATAATGGGGATTTATCATCCGAGTTGGTTGACTTAAAGCATTGAAAGTAATTTTATTGTATAAATACAATGGAAATAATTAAGTCGCATGAGTTTTGATCTGGTATTGAATTGCATTTGCTAAAATGACAAGTCTAAATGCATGCATACCTGGTACGAATAAAAGGAATTTCCTTTTCCCTGGATGTTATTAATGCACTTGTGCATACCTTTCAAATAGAAATACTTGGACATACTAACTAAATGTGGTCTCTTATTTCTATCATGACAAAGTTCTTAATTGGTTGTAGCAATTCTTTTGTCTGTTTCTCATTTCGTTCTTTTTCGTTCCCAGAGACTCGCTGCTGGTGAGTGGTTCACTGCTCGGGTTTCCTCATGTGGCCTCTTTCATATTGTTTATCCAAGTGCACCAGACCCGTTGAAGACAGAATTAAGGTCCACCTATGCTCAGTTGTGTCAAGATGACATGCCTATGGTAAGAAGAGCTGCCGCATCAAATCTAGGAAAATTTGCAGCAACGGTAGAATCTACCCATTTGAGGGCTGATATCTTGTCAATATTTGAAGATCTGACCCAAGATGGTAATTTCTATTTTCTGTACTGAGTATGTTTTGTCATACCTAATTTTCTACTAAAATCTAAAACTTACTTCAACATTCATAGTCCTACACTCGCCTCAAAAAAATAAATAAATCATAGTCCTACATCAAATGTGGTTCGCTTTTATCTTCATAGTTAATTTTTACATATTTTTTTCTAGAGTTCATCTTTTTCATATTATATTTAGAGAATAAATGATGACCATCAAAGAGGATAGTCATTTAAGTTTTTCAATTGTATGTACTAGTTTTCTATATATATATGAGATTACGTGGGGCTTCCTTTGTCAGAAGTACACACAATCAACACTTTGATCAATCAAAGGTGTGAGCATGTTGTACAATATTTGATACGTTCAACTCGTGCCCCTAAAGTTCTTCTTCACTCATTGAATGTATAATGGTACTAGATAAGAACAGGAAACCTACTTAAAATATTTTTATCAGTCTTCTCAAAAAAAATATTTTTATCAGGATTCCTTGGAATCTGAAAATATCTGATGTAAATTGAGATATCACTTCCTTTATAAATTTGAAAGGCTGATTCAAAATGAATTTCTTTCCATGATTCTTTTGGAGTTGGGTTCTATGTTGCATACGCATGGGTACGGTACCGGCACAAGGTACGAGTACGGGTACGGAATACATTAATTCTTTAAAAACTAAGGTACAGGTACGGCAATATATTTAAAATACAACAACAATAACAACAACAAAGCCTTATCCCACTAGGTGGGGTCGGCTACATGGATCATACGACGCATTCGTTGATCCATGTTCATAAGATTCGACATGATTTTATGTTGGCTGTCGGGGCCTAACACAACCCTCCTCCTTTATCCGGGCTTGGGACCGGCTATAAAATATAGGCAATATATTTAAAATAATATAATAATATATTAATTATATTTTAATGATGACAATACAAATTTTATAATTAATTAACGTATATCACTTTAGTTTCTTCGATTTTTTCCTAAACTGGTTCCTGGTTGACTTTGGGTGGCTCCCCTGACTACTCAGGCAGGAGGAACTCATGAAGAAGAAACAAACAAGTTTGTTTGTCTTTTTTTCCCTACTCATTTTCCTTAATGTCATCTAATTTTCGTTGGATAATAACCCTTTTACACATCCGATTAATTTCTATGTTTCGTCAGGATGATTTTTCATGTTTATGTTTCTTGTTATTTGTTCTCTTTTCTGATTTGCTAAGGGTCTCAGCCATTTATTTTTCTCTCCATGGCTTGACTCTCGTACCCAACAGCCTACCCAGACATACCGTTCTCATACCCATTTCTTTGAAATAATATTTTTATGTTGGGTACGCAGTCGAATCTTATGAACATGGATCAACGAATATATGGCGTCGTATGATCCATGTAGCCGACCCCATCTAGTGGGATAAGGCTTTGTTGTTGTTGTTGTGGGTACGCAGTGGGCACATACAGGAGCGTACCCTGTGTGTACCTTACGCATACCCATACCTGACTCAATCTGGTGTACCCGTGCTTCACAGGTTGGGTTTGTCTAAAATTTGTTTATCTTTCATGTTTATCCTTCACAACGAAGTGGGTGATTTCGGTTGTATCGCATGGTCGAATGATTTGATTTAATGTAGTGTTCTTATCATTTGATATTCATGTCTCATAATGCAGATCAAGATTCTGTGCGTCTCTTGGCTGTTGAAGGTTGTGCAGCACTTGGAAAGCTACTTGAACCCCAGGACTGCATATCCCACATCCTACCAATCATTGTTAACTTCTCGCAGGTTTGCATACGAAAGTCTACACTTGCAAGTGGTTGTTTTGTTCGTTTTTATTTTCACACACCCAACATGTGCACACATGCATGCACAATTTATTTTCTTCAGAAAGTACGTGATGCGCAATTTAAGAGTTCCTCGGTGCACTATCTCTTTCATTGTTGCATTGTTGACATAAATAGCAAAATCTTGCCATAATTATTGATTACTCCGGACTATGAGGTTTGTTTGGTTGAAATTTAAATCTCATATAGGATAAATCATGGCGTGTCCGCTACATGGTGGCAAATCAATTGTATGAACTTTGTGAAGCTGTGGGCCCAGAATCTACCAGGTGATATTCTTATTATTGCCTCCTTGGTGCCATAATGCAAAACATGTGTTGAATTCTCAAGTTATATGTTTTTTTTCTTTCTATCATTAATGTTTACTTATTCCTGTTTTATGAAGGCTTGATTTGGTACCAGCATATGTTCGGCTTCTTCGTGACAATGAGGCTGAAGTACGTATAGCTGCTGCTGGGAAGGTCACAAAATTTTGTCGAATTCTCAGTCCACAACTTGCCATTCAGCATATTCTTCCATGTGTAAAGGTGTGTCTATATGACTGTTGGTGTTAACCGGTTAATTCTTTGAACTGATTGCATGTATTTTTTTTATCCTATGTCAACTTTGTTATTTTTCGCACATGATCCCTTTCAGGAGCTGTCAACAGATTCTTCACAGCATGTACGCTCAGCTTTAGCATCAGTGATTATGGGTATGGCTCCTGTCCTTGGGAAGGTGAGGATTTCTAGTATACAGCATATGATGGGAGATCAACCATACTCTTTGCATTTATTATGACTACATGGTTCAACTATGGAGTTCTTGTTAAAGTTGTGTAAATTTTGGTTTACTTTTTGATGTAGGAGAGATAAGATATATTCCATTAGTTATTATTGTTATTTTTACCTTTTTAGATTTTTAGGTTATTTAGATTTTGTCGGTTATTGTTATTATCTTATCTTTCTAGATCTTAGATTATTTTAGATTTGATTGTAAAATGCCTATAAATACACATAAACTCTTTCATTATTGGTTAGTTCAATTATTGTCCAATTATTTCATAATCCTGTGTGGTTTTCTTTCTCGGTGAATTCCGAGCCTCGGTGGATTCCGAGTTTGGCGAGCCTTTGATGGTGTTTTGAACCATCTTTCGAGATTCGTCTGAAAGTTGTAATCCCCTCCACTGCATCACTTTTTTATCAGGAATCTGCAGATGGGCAAAAATAGTTTCTCTGTTGGTTCCCTTTCTAGTGTATATTTACTTTTTTGAGAGGATCTAGTATATATTTACAAGTGACTGATTCTTGTATATGAGATTTTTTTCTTTGAGGTTCTACTGGTGTATGTTGATTTTTTTTCCTTAGATTTAAGCTTGTTGATTGTGTTCATTCAGGTTAATTCTGAAGGCATGACGGATGTCATGTTTTGATTTTTTTTGTTTTTTGAGGGAACAAAGGATGACTACGAAGTTGTCGTAGTCATCTGGGACTTTTATTCATATATTAAGTGGATTTATGTACAAGTATGATGGTCAACAAAAAGATTGGAGCTGTACGAACTACCCAGAATTCTTTCTTTAAATAAAAAAAGAAACATCTAGCTAGATTATTCTATGAAATGAATATTTCATCCGATGAATTGAATGTAACATCTATTTGTTTCCCCTTAGTCCATTTTGAATATTTTATCTATAAGTCCTGATATTTACTCTATAAAATAATTGCATTGAAACCCTCATGGTAAACGATTACAAAGATTATATTTTTCTAATTCTTTTCATACCTTATCATATATTCTTTGCTTGTGCAGGATGCGACCATTGACCAACTTCTCCCGATTTTCCTTTCCCTGCTGAAAGATGAGTTTCCGGATGTCCGACTTAATATAATTAGCAAACTGGATCAAGTAAATCAGGTATTCTCTTACACTTGGTCAGTGGAATTGAAATCTGTTGTTTCCGATTTTAGTTGTTTCCTTATATACCTAGATTTATTTTCTTCACGTTTGCTTCTGTTCATGTGTAATCTCTTGTGCTTATGTGAGTGTATACTTGTAATTGGTCCTCTAGAAACAAAGTTGGTCATTGGGATCTAAGTTTTAGAAGCAGATCTTCGAATGAACTATCTTTCTAAGTACTTGAACTATTATTCTTTTGCTTTCTCATGTATGATAGATGAGCGAGTTTTTACTTGCAGTTGAAATGAATTTCATGTAGTTTGAATTTTCAAGTGCTTGCATCAATATTCTTTCTGTAAGTTGCAGTTCTTTATCATCACGTGCATGTTATAGGGCATTCCCTTTCTCAGGAACCGATAATAGGTAGCTTTCATTTTCTTATAGGGCATTCTCTTTCTGGACAAATTAGGTTATACTGGCTTGCCATCTTGCAATTTATGTTATATTTTCTTGCAGGTTATTGGAATTGATTTATTATCCCAGTCACTATTGCCTGCTATTGTTGAACTTGCTGAGGATAGACATTGGCGAGTTCGCCTTGCAATCATTGAATATATTCCTTTACTCGCAAGTCAATTAGGCGTTGGTTTCTTCGATGATAAACTTGGTGCCCTTTGCATGCAATGGTTAGAAGATAAGGTATAGAATATCTGTTTACTGCTTAAACTTTAATCATTTGAAGTACACATGTGCTATTTTGGAATATTCTTTGCAATACTTCTGTCACATCAGGCATGCAAGCTTTAAGTTTCCTTGGGTCTAGCTTTCACTATTTCAAGTGCCATGGAATTTCTATTTGTATACTTGAAGGTCACTATAACACCCAACAATTAATTTACTTTCCTATTCCTTCGGTGTGCTTCGCATCATCAAACTTTGCTTTGTTTTTTTTTTTAACAAAGGAGCATTTTCAGTAGTTCAGATCTTAACTGAGATGCTGCTAAAGTACTTCTTTCCTATTGAAAGCTGTATCTAATCAGTTCTTAACATTGTCACTATTTTTGGAGTTTGACGAGGGTATGTCTAATCATGGATTCCTCTAATTAGTCACTATTTTCTTATTGGTCTAAATTCACAAGTTATCTACTTTCTACCATTTTGCACATTTAAGATGGAACTGACATGTAATGCAAACTTCAAGGGACAGTTGCTAAATGTCCATGGTAGTTTAACGAATATCATTAATTACACTGCAGGTTTTCTCAATAAGAGATGCAGCTGCTACTAACCTGAAACGACTTGCTGAAGCATTTGGTCCTGATTGGGCAATGCAGCATATAGTTCCACAGGTTTGTCTTGGAATGTCAAGTTGTAAAACATTATCTTTAAATTGCTCGTCTAAGCATCTGTTCACAGTTGAAAGGAAAGATTCATCCATCTTTAAAAATTTTGCTATTGCCTTCTGGAAAAAGTTATAAATTTTCTGAAAAGCTAGGAAAACTACCATGGAAGAGAAAAAAAATTCAATTTTCATGTGCAGTAATGTGAATTTTGGACTGTTTCTTCTCTAGGTGCTGGAAAAGATCAACAATCCACATTATTTGTACCGTATGACCATTCTACATGCGATCTCATTACTGGCACCCGTCATGGGTGCTGAGATCACATGCCAAAAGCTTCTGCCTGTAGTAATTGCATCATCAAAAGACAGGTAAATGACTGCAAATTTTAGTCAGACAACATATTAGCTGACATAATTTGGCTGACCTTTTTACATGGCAGAGTACCCAACATCAAATTCAATGTTGCCAAAGTGTTGCAATCACTCGTTCCCATAGTTGATCAATCTGTAAGAAATAGTTTTTATGTCTAGTATTTGCTACACTAATGTGAATTTCAAATTTTTGGGGGTATTTTATATCTTGGCTAATTTGCAACTGCTGTCATGTTTATAATAGGTGGTTGAGAATACAATTCGTCCTTGCCTCGTTGAGTTAAATGAGGACCCAGATGTTGATGTGAGATATTTTGCAAGCCAAGCACTGCAGGCATGCGATCAAATTATGATGTCGAGCTAAGGATATGTTTCCAGTAATGGAGATTTTGAAGAACATGTAGGACTTATACAATCACGGCGTGCCCGTCATATTGCTGTGATCATCAGCATTTGACTAGGATTCATAAGTCAGCAGTGAAAACTAGCTCATGCCCTTTGCTGTGCTTCATTTCATTCAGATGGACAGAAATGTTAATTTCCCTACCGTTCATTTTGTTTGTAGGAGGCTCGTTCTGATTTTTCGGTTGAAGATTGACAAATTGATTGTGGATATTAATCAGTAGAAGTTCCGATTTTGTTTATGCCTGTTCTGGCGGTATGCTTATTATACCTTTGGGAACCGACTGATGTCTGCATTGGTTTGTAGATCTTCTTGCTTGTGTTTGTTGGCCCCATTGTGTCATTCTTGTTCATGTAGTTTGGTGATCTTGTCTGAATATTTTGATTTATGACGTTCCTCAAGCCACAAACGTGACACACTTGAAGTTTTCCTTGTTTCCTTGTTTCTTTCTTGTGAGTTCCTTTTTAACATTGTAGTCTTCGTTTGTGGTGCATTGTGATTGAATGGCATTTTTGTCCCGTAAGCTGTAGACCTTCGTTTGCTCTTATTGGAGGAAAGTTTCAATTAACCATCAAGCAATCCCGTAAATTTTCAATCGAATTGATTAGGTATCGTTGTGGGCATTTACTTCGAACCAATTGGGATGTCTATTCTCACTTTATATTTGAACTAATTTTTATTTATGACTTCTCTGTTTCTTATCTTTTTTCTTTTTCTTTTGACATAGCAATGTTGTGATCGAAACTTGCAATTTGTTATTGTGAGTTAATATATTTTTTTTTGTAAAGAAGTTGAAACATCCATGTTAACCACCAATCAGAGTTTGCCGAGAGAGAAGAAAAATGATTGTGTGAAAGATGAAAGAATGTAGAAGACCTTTGGGCTCTCATCCATCAATAATCATTTGTTGAGCGGTCTCCATCTGTCTGCCTCAGGCCTGCTGACGATCAGTCTCTCTCTCCCTCCCCCGGTAGAAACAGGAGCCAACAAATTAAGACGGACTACCTGCATACTCTCTCTCTCTCTCTCTCTCTCTCTCTCTCTCTCTCTCTCTCTCTCTCTCTCTCATTTCTTTTCCGTCTCTTCCTTAAAGCCGAAAAGAGGAAAGAAGAAAAATTGTTAAAGGTGGAAGAAACCAAAAAATGACATCCAAGAGGAACAGCACCCGAACTACTGACAAAATCTTTTTACCTCCATTAGTTTGGGTAAAGGATAAAAGAAAACACAAATTGCTGTAAATCGATAATTGATTCATAAAGGCATTAAGATATATATATATATATATATATATATATGGAATTGATGATTGTATGGACTACCGTTGATCATAGTTTTAATTTTTTTTAAAAACAAAAATATTTATCAAGAATTATCATTAATTTATAAATTAATGATGGATTCACTAATGTGAACATATTTTGGATTCACACAATGAAATAAGAATTTTGTTTGAGGATAAGAAATATGGATGATTTGTTTTATATAACACTCATGTAAGCAAGTAATCTCTTTACCAGCTGCATCTTTTTTTTTTCTTTGACGGCTGATTTTTATTTATTTTTCTTTCGTGTTTGTGGAACATGTAAGTAAGCATGGCATGGCATGCCACACCACGTTGGTGGTGGACTTGGAGCGAGATCAGATATCATGCACATGTAATTAAATGTCCCCTTGGCCGCCAAATCACCTTTGAATCAGATGTTTATATATATATATATATATATATATATATATATATATATATATATATGTGTGTCACCGAAATCTTTTTTAACTTTTTGTGTTGATCAGAAATTTAATATGCGTGGGACCCACAGAATTTTATTACATTTTTTTTATATTGGAAGAAAGAAAAAGACTTTTTGCCATAAATAATTAAAAGATGCTATATATATATATATATATATATATACATATATGGTAAAATAAATGTGCTGAACGCCCTCCGCTCAGCACCGTGTGAAGCGTCTCTACCATTGTCTAGACCTGATCAAGTGGCTCAAATCAGATCTCATCAAATGCCATAAAAAACATAAACGAGGGCTCTCACGAGATAATGCATCTCCTCCCTCCCTCTCCCCCCCTCCCCTCTTCTCTCTCATGGTCTCTCTCTCCTCCGTGTGCCAGATCTCGCCGACGACCCTTGCCTCGCCTTCGTCGTTGAATCGCGCGTCGGCTCGTCCTCAATCGTCGACTTTGACACATCTCGATCCCTCCCCCCCCTCTCTCTCTTTGTCTGATCGATCGCCGACGACCCTCACCATTGCTGCCGCATCGCCTTCACCATCGCATCGCCATCATTGTCGCATTGCCTCGCCATCACCGTCGCAATACCTCACTGTCGTTGTCGCATCGCCTCGGCATCACGATCGATCGCCTCGTGATCGATTGCCTCACCATTCGCCCTCATCCTCGCCTCACCAGAGACTAGACTCGCGCCTCGCCTTGCCTCCCCCTTCTGGTCGCCTCACCACCGCGGCCTCAATCGCGAATCACCTCGCCCTTCTAGTCGCCTCGCTGCCACAACCTCGAGAGAGAGACAAACAAAGAGGGAAATGGGAGAAAGCAGAGAAAGAGATCGGGAGGGAGAGACGGGGAGGGCAAAATCTCACCAAAATATCACGAGAAAATGCAAAATATTGCGTGTGATTTGAGCCATCAGGTTAAATTTGGGTGCTGAACACCGGGCGTTCAGCGCATCCGTTTTACCCATATACTCAGCAATCTAATTAAGCTACTCACTGGGATTTCGCTGTAAGACATTTACGTTATGACTGTTGAGAATTTATTTTTATTAAAAAAATATTCAAATTTCTTGAACATGTTGAGGCATTATGTTATGACCTAAACCACGACACTCTGCCCCCTCTCCGTTTGGGGTTGTGTTGTGTTGAAAACATTATTTTACAATGATTGATGTGGACTACGTACTAAACTAAACTTATATATATACACGAAATTATATACACCATCTCATAGTTTGTAGTGCTCCTTTGTCGCACGTTGTTAATATATATGATTGGAATAATAGATGACGAACGTCGAGGCATATACAAGTACAAGTATATATATTTGGGTTCATATATATTTGACATTAAATGTTTTATAACTTGCAATAATAATGTTATATTACTTGTACTTGCTGCATTTTTTTTTCTCTATAGTCCTGACACAACCATTAATTAACACTCTTCTATGAGCATTTCTATCGTGATTGTTAAAATGACTTGTAATTTAAATTATGAAAAGGTACACATTCGTATTAATTAATCAATAAAAAAATATTTGAATGTAATTCGAAGCTACGATTTTCTTTATATATAAATATATACACCTTAAAAAGTATATGTACTAATTAACTAAGCCATAGCATTTTTCCACGTTTATTTCGACAAAATAAGATTGCACGGATTAATTAATTGGAAGGTGAGAAGTGAAAAGTATATAAGATGTATCTTTGTCCATCCACCACCATGCATGGGGATTTGAACGTTTTAACAACCACATATTCCTTTTTATCATTATTATTTCATTAATATATCATTTCATATCGGACTTTTGTATTAATTGATCGAGTCATCATCCACCATACTTGTTTTTTTAATTGTTTCCTAATGATTCGGTAGCGAGTATTAAATCACTACTACATAATCTCATCAATCAAGGGTGTCGGCCGGATGCTCTTAGTTTGTACAAATTAAAGTATGGGTAATAAATGTTAATGATTCAAGTGGTAAAAGAATCCTATAATAAATTATGAATAGAAAGAACATCGTAAACCCAAGAGGTCATTTAAAAATGATTTAAGATTTTATGTTTTTAATTAATTAGTTAAGCTAGTTTAGATTCCATTCCAAAGACATCTCTAATGATAACTCATAATTGAACATTTTGTTACCCGTTGGAGGCATTTTAATTAATTGCTAATTAGATTAATTTGTTTCCTCTAATTCGGATGATTCAAAAGTGTTCCCAACGAGTTAATAGTGGGGAACTATATATATATATATATATATATATATATATATATATATATATATATATAATGTGTGTGTGAAAAAAATATTCATCCTCCTAAATTTTAGCCTAATAATCCTCCTAACAGTCACATGTTTAAAATACCTCTAAAATTTAAAAATTTATCATTCATGCCATTGTAAAACAAAGTAAGAGGCTTATCCTCCTAATTCAGGAGGATGTATTTCCTATAAAGTTTAAATCTTTATTTTTACTAACATCAACCCACAGGACGATCGTTCTGGTGCCCAAAATTGTAAGAGCCAGTCGAAACAGACGCAATCCACTGGACGACTGCTCCACAAACCGAGCGCCCAGAAGCGCAATGGGCAAAAATAAAAAGAAGATTGATTTCGATCTTCCTCACCATAACTACATAAATTTTTAAGTGGGATTTCATGTCACTAGTTTCCACCCAAAATCCACTTGAACATGAGGATGTAACCCCTCACTATTATACGCTTCAAACACCCATTGTTATAGTGTTTTTTTCCTTTTGATATTTTCATCCTTTCATCTCTCTTGTTCCACCCGTAGGATTTCAAAGGGCATCAAGAGGGGGTGAATTGATGTTTAATCGAAAATATCGATTTCACAAAATTTATCGCGGAAGCACAAAACCGATTCTTAAAACCTTTGCAATTTATATTATAAACACAATATGAACGGAGAGAGAGAAAATCAAACACAAAGACACGGTGGTTATTGACGAGATTCAGCCACGCCTTGACCTACGTTCCCGCTTCGACTTCTCGACTTCGAGACCGTCGAAGATTCTATTAGCACTTTCTTTATTCCAAATGGGGCAAGAAAGAACGTCCTTTATATCAATCACATTTTCTCCGCTTCAAGTGACAAGGCAACCTCTCCTCCTAGAAAGCTAATCTTTTCTCTCGCTCAAGAGGTAGAGAAAAAGAGAAAACTAAAAATGAAAACTTTAAGAAAAATGTCTTCTTTTGATAACTTGATGGTTTTCTTCAAGGCTTGGATGAGTGCACTTCCTTCTGGCTTTGCCACTTCTTTTATAGGCTTCTGCAAGTGAGAAAGTCGTCCAAAAATCATTTCACAATTTTTTTCTTCAAATTTGACCGTTACTGTTCATTTGACTCGAAGGCCGATCAACCCCACATATAGATCGGTCGACCGGTACACTTTCTTTTATGAAAAATGTGACCGTTGGCGAATTCTGCGTTGTCCGGTCGATCTGTGTTTCGGACCGGTCGACTGGTACCTCGACCGGTACATCTCGACATTCTGCCAGTTGAAACTGGGCATTTTCTGCACTGACCGATCGACTTGTGTTATGGACCGGTCGACTTGTGTTATGGACCGGTCGACTTGTGTTATGGACCGGTCGACTGATATTCTGGACCGGTCGACCTGTGTTCCTGGCCGGTCGACTGATTTTTTAGCCGGCAACTCGATCGTCCTACACTATTTTAATCATAACTTTTTGCACAGTTATCTAAATGAGATGATTTTTTATTTTATGAAAAGCTAACAGAATTATCTACAACTTTGATATTTATGACTGATAAAAAATCTAATATGATCATCGTTAATTATTTAATCAAAGTGTAGTGTATAAAGTTATCTCTTTTTCTTTAAACTTTTTCAATATTTTAACTTTAATCTTTCGAAGTTTGTATCATCAAAATATAATTTTATATATCTCTAAAATTTAAATCCAACAAAACCATTTTTGTTTTGTACTTCATTCCTTGTGTTTGGACTAAAGGACCAGTATGAGAACTCTGCAAGCGCAAATCGTGAACGAAACTAAGGAAGGAGGGGAATAAGCCAAAGCTCGAATTAATGAAGGAGGAATTGAACATTGACAAAAAATTGTGATTTCAAGATGGGGTTAGATGTCAGAGGCTATACATGTTTTCTAAGGACTAATTAACAAGGGTTATGATTCATGATAGAGATGAGTATTGATGGCCTATGAAGTTTCTTATGATATTTTATTGCTCTATTGTATTGTGAAATAAATGATGTGCTGAAATTTTTAATTTGGAGATACCTCACTTATGACCTTTAGATGATGAATTGTTTCACGAATCTATGCATGCTATGGGGCCATCCTCCTTTGAGGATGTTATTAGTCTTGTATGAGGTTGTCCTTCCTCTTTGTGGGGCACCATCATGGCACCGATCTCCAGCTGGCATGTATGATTTAGGTAGGTATATACTTGTGTATTTGCATGGTATACCGTAAAACTGAAGAACTCTTCCAATTATATGAAAAGATAAAATGGATAGTTAAAGATGAATGAAAGAATTACGTTCCTATGAAATAAAATGAATGGAACAAAGACGAAATGAATTCCCTTTTAGGCAAAAGATGAATGATCTCATGAACTATATGAATGAATAGTGATATTTTTCTTTATCTATCATGGACCAAGAATGATAAAGGGTTAAATATGCACATGAAATGAATTATATATATATCATCGATCTCATATGATGATCCCTATGAAATTAAATGATAAGTTATTATATTTGTCTTTGTTCTTATGCATATTGATAATTTCACACTTAATTTTATGCTACCTAGAGGTTTTCTCACTTGTGTTAATCCTCACATGTATTTAATTATCCTGTGTGACTCGATTGATGCGTGTGTGGTGAATTGGGTGGTTTGTGCACATAGACATGTTAAAGACAGAGTTATCTTATTGTAGGGGACCTTAATTATATCACGACATGAACTTTTATGTGCCTAGTCGAATTGGACTATGTGATGCAACCTTATGTTACCCTTATTGACCAACTATGCCAACGAAATGATCAAGATGTATCGAAGGATCGTATCACTCCAAGAAATCTTGCCATGCGACGGTGTCAAAATTTAGAGAGAGAGAGAGATCAATCAGAGGCTTCACTCAAGATTGGGATATCATATGAAATAGTTGGCCTTGTGGGGGGAATAAATTATTCTACCCTACACTGATGATAAGAGATATGTCAAGTCCAGGCTACTTTGGGGCCCTGATCATCATTTTTATTTCCTTTGCGTCACTTGACAAACAGGTAGTAATAAGTGGCACCTATATATGATTAATGCTGGCATAAATGATGAGTTGTTCCCCGTTGGCATAAATGATCAAACACACACCACCCCATAATTTGCCTTGAACAAGGACGAGGTGCATCATGCACGTGATGTGTCCATCTCTTGTTATATCCCTTCACTATATATATATATATATATAGCTAGCTAAATTGTGATTCTAAAACCCCTCTTCCAATGATATATTTTATCTGATTTCCAACTCTGAATGATTAATTAGCTCTCAGTTAGAATCATATTCACTTTTATTATTCAGTAGATTTGGGGAAACTCCCCAAGTCCACTCTAAAGTTGCCCAATATTATTATGAGAAAGAGTACGTGCATGACGATGGAGTATTAATGACATCGATCTAAGTAATATATAGCATGCAATTATCCTGTTTTATTAATCTTAGCTGAAGGGATTACGAGATATGATTAAACTAATTAAGTTTGGAAGTAATTAAACAAGTTGAAGATGGTAATTTTCAAAGTTTCTGTCTGTTCTTACCATTAACATTAAATTAAACCATGGACAGGCAAAACTAATTAATGCGCAGCTCGACCGTTGGACGTGAAAAAAAAATTAAATTAAAGTTGGCTGTTAATTTATTATTAACATTAAATTAAACCTTCCACGTGAAAAAAAAAAGATTTTATCCACCGTAAAAATGGACGGCGGCGATTTTATCTCAGAAAGGGGCAGAATTCGTCGCCGCCCTCTGATTTCGGAAGTTGGAGTGTCAACGTCTTGGAGTTCGAGGAATATAATAATAATAATAATAAATTTAATAAACAAGAATTTAAAAAAGGCCGCTTGGGGGCCCAAACTCGGAGGAGGGCGACGGCTGACAGGGCCCACGTGAACAAACTGTCGGTGGGAACCTTCTTGATCGAGCTCCTCTCGACCGTACACGTGGCAGATCCCAGGAGGAGAGGGGGCTGTTGCTGCACAGCCTGGCGCCTTCCACGTCGGGCACGTAGTTGAGATGTCAGTGTGTGGGTCCCACACCTCCCCCCTCACTTCTTACATTCGCCTCCCGCGTTGGACATTAATTGCGAACGAGCCACTAACGTATTCATACTTTGCACGTACGTATGTATTAATATATTTACTAGTGTACTATTAGTCAACAAAAATGGAAAATGTACTATTAGTCTTTTTTTTTTCCTAAAAAGGTTAAAACCATGAGAAAACTCCGTCAGCTATTCTTTTTTGTTTTATTTTTAAATTTCTCAAATCCAGATGTGAAATGATCACCGGCTCGATTAGACGAAAACCCCAATTAATTACAAGAATCAAGGTCCACACACACAAAAAAAAAAGATGCAGTTGTCAATTTTAAAACTACAGATACAAAAATTCGTTCAATTAGTTAGCAGATTAAATATATTAAGGATTTAATGTATATCATACGCCTTCCATGTGTATCTTCATCATATGCACAGTGCGTCCGATCTAATCGAACGGATAGATCGCACACTCTCTCGTCGCCGCCCAAATTTGCGAGCTCAACGTCAACCACCGCCCATCCCCGATATGCGCTGCCACCATCCTTACTTCATCCCATCACCACCGCCATAGATTTGCGAGCTCCATCGATGCCGTTACTATTTTCATGCACGTCGTCGCCGATCCTTTCGTCCTCCTCTCTGAGCATTGTCGACACACATAATCTGTGACACCCCCCCAACGTCCTCTCTCCCCCCCCCCCTTTCTTCTCCTTCCTCCGCGTTGTGTCCCCAATCCGCCGATCCACTGCGCCACCATCCTCTGCGTCCCCGACATATGATATGTCATCGATCGCCTCATCTTCCTCTTCGAGCGCCACCGACGCGCTTGATCTGCGACCCCTACATCGTCTCTCTCTCCTTTCCTCCGCCCTTGTCCTTGATTCATCGCCCGTTGTGCCGTCATCCATGATCTGCGCCACCCCGTCTTCGAAGCAGTAGGCGGCGCTGGTAATGGCCTCACATCTTGATCCCATCGTCGAGGAGCTTGTTTGGTTCATGCGCGCACAAAACGTCATTCGTCCGATCTAAACGCATAAAAAATGTGTGTATGATGGTAATACGCATGGAAGGTGTATTATGAATAATGAAGTATCAAGATAAAATGTAAAAAAGTTATAATTGTTGGAAAATATTTTAGGACATTTATGAATTATATCGGTTTTTTTTTTTTTGCGTGAATCATTAATGAATGTGATGGTAGAAGGTCATAATCAAAACATTAGCAGAAAATGAAAAGTTGGGAATTTTTATTCAACTACTCAAAAGAAGAAGGAAAGAAAATAAGAGAAAAGATGAAAGAAAAAATTGGGCGAAAGGTCAATTTGCTGTTTGGTGGGAACAAAGCATCAATCAATCTGATAGGGCCATCACAACCGCTGGTTTCAATCTGAACGGGTTAATTGATTACAATTCCTAAAACTACTAAATTAATTTAATTATTAATCAATTAATAAATTAAAAAGCCAGCGCACAAGCGATATATACACGTCACATGATGGTGCGGGTTACCTCGAGACGTAACGGGCAGGGCAAAAGTAGTAATTAGTTAGAAAAGCGGAGCCCAGTTATATAAATAGTCTCACTACTTTACTTCCCCCAGTGCTCCACCACTTCCACTGACAAGGCAACGCAAAGCAGCGGCCTCACTTTGCCACGCCGCACGCCATCTCCATTCGATCTCCTCCTCTTCCCCGGAGCAGAGCAGAGCAGAGCAGAAAAGAGCAGCGCCGAGGGGAGAGAGAGAGAGAGAGGTGAGACAGAGAAGACACAATGCGGCGAATTGCTGTCCTCTTCGTGTTCGCGGCCGTCGTGCTGTCGGCGTCGCCGGCGTCTGGCTATAATATCACGAAGATACTGGAGTCCCATCCGGACTTCTCCACCTTCAACCACTACCTGACCGCCACTCGCCTGGCCACGGAGATCAATCGCCGCCGCACCGTCACCGTCCTCGCCGTCGACAACGCCGGCATGTCGGACCTCCTCGCCAAGCACTACTCCCTTCTCACCCTCCGCAACGTCCTCTCCCTCCACATTCTCACCGACTACTACGGCTCCAAGAAGCTCCACCAGCTCACCGGCAGCTCCGCCCTCGCCTCCTCGGTCTTCCAGTCCTCCGGTGCCGCCACCGGCACCACCGGCTACGTCAACATCACCGACCACCGCGCCGGGCGCGTCACCTTCGCCGCCGAGGACACCGGCGGCGCCGCTCCGGCCGCCTTCGTGAAGTCCGTGAAGGAGCTGCCCTATGACCTCTCCGTCATCCAGATCAGCACCGTCCTATCCTCCCCCGAGGCCGAGGCCCCCGTCGCCGCCCCTGCCCCCGTCAACCTCACCGATCTCCTCTCCCGGAAGGGCTGCAAGGCCTTCTCCGACCTCCTGGTCACCTACAACCTCGCCAAGACCTTCGAGGACAACCTCGACGGCGGCCTCACCGTCTTCTGCCCCATCGACGCCGCCATCAAGGACTTCGCCCCCAAGTTCAAGAACCTGACGGCGGCGGGCAAGGCCAACCTCCTCCTCTACCACGGCGTCCCCGTCTACTTCTCCGTCCAACTGCTCAAGTCCAACAACGGCCTCATCGAAACCCTCGCCACCGACGGCGCCTCCAAGGGTTACAACTACACCGTCCAGAACGCCGGCGAGGTCGTCACGCTGAAGACCAAGGTCGTCACGGCCACCATCACCGCGACGGTGCTCGACCAGGACCCCGACGCCATCTACTCCATCGACAAGGTGCTGATGCCCCGTGAGCTGTTCAAGGTTCCCGTCGACGCCGCCGCAGACTCGCCTGCCGATGCTCCGGCCAAGTCGCCCAAGCACAAGCACGCGCTCGGCCCGGCGGGGCCAGATTCGGCTCCGGCGGACGAGGCCACCGCCGACAGCAACGACGCGGCGATGACGGCCGCCGGGTTCTGGGCTCTCGTGATCGCCGCATTGGCGTTGTTCGTGGCCTATTAATCAGCGCATGCATGCATGCATGCGTTGCATGCATTTGGGGGGTTCGTATTTTGTTCCATCATTTATTCCGCTCAAAATTTTCTTCTTCCTTCCCCTTTTTTTTTCTTCTTTTTTTTTCCTTCAAACTTTTTTTTATAATTTTATCTCTTTTTTTATTTACTCTGTAATTTATGATGGCTTGAACGGATCAATCGAATAAGGGGAAGGAGAGAGTGTGCTCAAATCGTAATGTAAGTACAGCATATGATCTATCTATACACATCATATTAGTCCCTCTCTTTCTCTCTCTCTCTCTCCCCTCACCGTGTGTAGAAGTTGAAGTTGCTTGATAAAAAAAAACACATAGGAGCTCGATTGCTTTTGTAATTGGATATCTTGTTATATATTCTCCAGCTTGTTCTTATTAGTGATGTGTTGGCACCTGGTAGTAATTGCTCTCTGCTTTCCAGCTGACTTCAATAAGTAGCACAGATGTGATCTCCTCAGTTAAATGGCTTCTACGATATTTGCATAAATATGATTGATCGTGCCCACAACTTAATCACATAGCTCTCTCTCTCTTTCTCTCTCTCTCTCTGGTTGGTGCACAAGAAGATATAATTTGGAGATATGAGACGTCATAGGTATGTAGCCTGCTGTGCTGTTTTGGAGTGGTTGAACATGAGATGTGGAGGATACAACAACAAGTCAGAAGAGAACAGGCTTTGCAGCACATGGGGGACTCCTTTGATACTTCTGGTGACCATGGATTTATATATATATATATATATATATATATATATATATATATATATATATATATATAAAAGAGAAAATTATTGCAAATTTGTAATTATGAAACAGCGGGGCTTATATTTATATTTCGATTGTCGGAACTTATTGCGATAAAATTTAAGTTTGTTTTTCTTTTTGTCATCTCTTTGTAGAAATCGCGGTCGGAGAAACATATTTTCAACGTAATGTGCATTATGTGGACCATTATATATGTATATATATATATATTGCAATTTTATTTTTTGCAATGGTTTGGTACGTTCTGATTGATCACGAGTCTTTTACAATATCAAAAGTAATTAAACGGAAATAGCGGTCTGACTGAGATTAAAGTATTCGGACCATGTTGCAACTAAAATGTGTGCATTCTCATGTCATCAGATCTCTGCGGATTCTTGCAATATACGTTCTCTATCCGGTACATATTTTTCAAGGAAAAATGCAAACTTCCACCAGGGTAAAAATGCAAACTTGCAATATATGTGAGTTGAACCATTTATATCCAGTGACACAACTATACACAACTATCCGACTGTTTTTTTTTTCCATCAAGACCTATCACTGTACAAGGTTATTAGCATTCGAGCGATATGGATCAAAATAATAATTTTAAAAATTAAACTTAAAACTACTAACATCTAGTGATCCCAATGCACAACTCGGCTGTCCCACTATATAGTTTCATGTTATTTTGATTCATTTCTAATTTCATAAAAGGAAAGTAAAACGCTCTCTGAAGCAATCTTATTGACATGTAACAGCCCAAACACGAACTCAGGATATAAGAAAATGCGACGAAGGCTCCAAGCCCAAGTCACGAGTTCACAATTCCACGTACTACGGGCCGTATATATTGGGCCACATGCAGCCCATAACCTTCGTTTCCGCAGCTTTGAAATTCCAATAACGTTACAGTTCGCCGATTTTGCCACCGCAATTTGCCCCCCCCCCCCCCCCCCCCCCCAAAAAAAAAAAAAAAAAAACATATCGATTTAAATGATATGAGGAATCAATATTATTATACAACAGAAGTGAACTCATCTTGGTTTTTCGATTAAAATTTTTAACAATGATTGTTTTATATTACATAAGTAAAATTAATTAGCTTTCAACTAAAAAAAATTAATGTCACTCTTCTTAGGCCGATGGATGTTATGTTGTTCCTCTTAGTTCCGCTAAAAATATGCAAAATACATTATCGCGAAATACATAATTAATTAATTCAATATGTTGTGTTGATAAATTCTTTTATCCCTCTTAAAACGCAGGGATAAAAATGGTTCGCGTCCGGTGATTTTTAGATAAAAAAAAATTGACTTTTAAATTTTGAGTGATTTTTTAAAAGCATAAAAATCATCTAAATTTTTTCGGAGAAAAAATCGACTAAGACAGTCTCGATTTTTTTGAATCGGGGACCTATTTAAAATATTTTTTAAAACAATTAATAGATATTAAATATAATGCAAACTATGTTTAAAAATTAATATTTAACTCTAAGTTCATAAAGAAATTAAACTATCATATCATCACATTATAATTTTAAATATTATAGTCAATTGTATACAAATTTTATTAAAATAGATTAATAACTTGATGATATTCAAATTTAAGTATAACATAATAAGTCAACAATATATTTAATCTAATAAATATAATAGAAAATGTAAAAATATGAAATATTATTTAAAAATTGAGATAATATTTTAATTATAATATTATATAAAATATATTTGGTTCGGTCAGGCCTCTCCGATTTTTTTAAGAGCCCAAATTTAAACGGTTGATTTTAATTATTCTAAAAAACTAATCTAATTTTTAATTCTGAATTTATGATTTTTTCAGATTGATCTTTTAGTTTGATTAGATTTTTCGGATGATTAGATTTTTTCTACACCCCTATTAAAATGTCTTGTTCCTCTTAAAATGTATTTTTTTTACTTAAAATACATTTTTTTTCGTCGAGACCCACCTCAAAATACATTCTTTAAGAAGTTACTACTTAGGAACGTTGTGACATATAGTTTATAACGTCCGTCATGGTTACATGCCGCTGTTTTTGTAAGAAGTTACTACTTAGGAACGTTGTGACATATAGTTTATAACGTCCATCATGGTTACATGCCGCCGCCGGCGGCAGCCCCCGGGTTTGTGGCATCCCGCGGCTGGCCGTTACTTTCCGAAAAGTAGTACCGGGTTTGCGACCAGCGTCCAAGTGAAAGGAACGAAAGGCAAAGACGTGTCGGAAATCGTGTCGTCAGTGGTGACCGCCACCGACTTGTTTTGTACGATTCCTTGTTTGCGCCACTCCCCTCCTCCCTCTTCTTGTTTCGTATGCTCTCGTTCGCCACTCGCGCTCTCTCACGCGTCAAGATCGCCGCCCCCGCTTCCGTGCCGCCTCGTCTTCTCATTCCTCCTGCCGCTTCCCTCCGTTCTCCCTCGGCGCAGCGAGCCATGGTGACGCTCGTGGTGGCGACCTCCTTCGACCCGGCCTCCATCGGCCCCGCCACCACCTTCCTCGCCATGCCCGGATGGAATCCCGGCCCGTCCATCGCCGTCCGTCCTCTTACTCGTCTGTCCTCTCTTGTTTGTTTCCCCGATGTTAGCCTTGCTTTTCTTTGATACCATCCGATCGTTTCCGCAGGAGGGGATGGAGAGCTTCGCCAACGGCGAGGTGCGCCTCCTGAAGCACGAGAAGTTCATCACCGACGAGGACGACCTCGATCTCCGCTGGACCGAGGCCACTGGTGAGGCCGTGAGCGAGGTCATCTTCCTCAGCCGCCACGCCGCTGCCTCCGCCCGCCCCGCCATCACCGTCCACCCCATTGGTACTCCCTCTTCCGTTTTAGTCCTCTCGCTGCTCTAGATTTCATTTCGGCAACGTTGGGGTCTGTTCATCGGTTCGATTTGGCTTCTTTGTGAAGGTGTGCCGCATTTGAAGGAGGGGGATCCGCTGCGGTCCGGAGGGCGGCCAGGGTGGGCGGGGATGCCCAACCCTCGGATTGGCCCTTGGTTGCGCCTCCTTAAGAGCATTGCCAAAGCCCATGGCCTCCTCCCGGAATTTGATGTTGGTTCTTGCGACTACATTCTTATTTTCAGCTAACAGTTAATACTTCATAGTGCAATGGAAACTTTGTTGTTATCACAATTAAGTATCCTTTGTAGTTATCACAATTAAGTATCCTTTGTAGTTTACTAGACCTAAACTTGTTGCAATCGGTCAATTGGAATGTTTTACTTTGAGGATATACTTATTTGATTGCCAAGAAAGGTTAAGGAATGAGCGAGAGGAAGAGAAATGATACTTGACGAGTTATCTATTATAGGATACCTTATCTGCCATTTCTTTCTTTCTTTTCTCTTATTTGATAGATACGAGGAGTACCTAAAATATGTTCAAGATTTCTGTACAATCTTGGTGTGATAATGCTTTGGAATGATGCATCCACTTTCTGCAGATCACTCTGGAGGCAACTCATCATGGGCCTGTCGTGCATACTCCAACCATGTTTGTGGAAATTGGTATTGCTTCTTCTCTTATCGAATTTACCTGAGGGCATATGTTTCGTTTGATGAAGATTATTCTTTCTAATCTTTTCTAATTCTTCTAGGAAGCACTGAGGACTATTGGGGAAGGCAAGATGCTGCTCAAGTTGTTGCTCAAGTACAGTTAACTTGTTTAACATATCCTATGTATTTATATATTTTTGTTTGCATCTGATCTTTTGTTATGATTGAAAGACTTATTTTCTGATGAAAAAAATGGAAATTTTACTTTGTCAATTTATGGCAATATTATTTTCACTTTTGGTTCCAACCGTGCAGGATTCATATAAACCAATTATCAAATTATTCTTTCTATTTTCTGGGTTATTTCTCAAATGTAAGAAAAAATCCTTTGTCGGTTAGGAATCAAATGTTAGAGAATCCTTTACTAATGGATACTCTTACTAAGAAATTTGATACTCTAGTACCAGTTATTCCTCTTATTAGCTCATTGTCTAAAGCTAAATTTTGTACTGTATCTGGACATCATCCTATTAGTAAGCCCATTTGGACTGATCTGTCAGATTGTGATATTATTAATAGATTTGGTCGAATATGTGGAAACCTTTCTCATTAAAGCTAGTCTGAGCGATACTTGGATAGTTGAAGATTGATTAGTTCAGTGATGCTGTGATGCACTATACTTTGATTTGTTTTTTACAATGACATTCCTGCTGCATTAATTTTTTCTCAGTAAACAGAACCTCTTGAGGATTTATAATTATGCCAATATTCCTTTGATATCTCTCTTTTTCATGATATGATTATTAAATGTTATTTGACTGTTTTCTTGCTGCAGTTTTCAAAGTTGAATGTCTGTCAATTTCATTTGACATATTATTGCCACATTTTTTGTTATAATGTCACTCAGCTGCCTGGAAATTTATGGCTGATAACCGGACAAATTTCATGCTAATTACCACTTAATCTTTGTTTTTATATCTCTAGTTTCTGAAGCTTATAGCTAATGGTGTTTGTGGAGAAATAACTATGCTGACTTTACAGCTGCTTTGGGAAGGGCTTGGACTTGGGGGAGGCGGTGGTGCAGGAATCTGGGACAGGTAGTGTTGGATAGTTGTTATCATTTTATAGATCATGTCTTTGTATCATGTTTCAATGACATGCTTTGGTAATCTTGGCTCCACAATTATACGTGATCTTCTTTTGATAGTAATGAGAGGGAAGAAATTTTAACTTCAGGAAGTTCTTTTTATTTTTCTCTAAAATATCCTTGAACGATGATGGATTTGGTTTACCTGAGTTGCTAATTGTTCCTTTTGCAGCACCTCCAATGGAAAGAAAGTACTTTTTGGAATAGGAGGTGGACATTATGTACCTCGCCATATGGATATTGCCTTGTAAGCATTAAGATATTTAGAATCTACTTCATTAGTTTCATATTTAAATTGGGTGCCTGGACCATAATTAGGCGACATCACAATTGGAAAAAGATTCACTTAGAGTACACAACTTGGTGTACAACCTTTCATGTTGCCATGCACAATTTGTCTGCAGGCTAAAGATCCACTTAAGAGTACACAACTTGGTGTACAACCTTCCATGTTGCCATGCACAATTTGTCTGCAGGCTATGTGTGCCTTGTCGACACTGAGGCACAATTATCCATTTGGAACTCATGAGCAACTGTTAAATGTTCACATGATATCTTTACCTTGTAATTATAAAAATACACTGCAAGGTACAACGACCTGCATTTTAACCTTGGAAAATCACATTATCTTCTTTCTTGCACTGCATTCTGGTATTCAAGAACTTTTTGTATTAATTGTCCTCACAAAGCATTTTATAGAAAGGAATGTGACCACCTTTTCTCGTCTTGGGAGTGAGTAAGTTGTTTAATATCGTGGAGGAGGGGATTGATGGTCTTAGATAGGAGCAGCCATGAGTCATCTCCCTCGTATTTCAGATCATTCATGGTTTGGATTCGAATTTCCAATCAGTAAAGTTTCACCTTAAAATTCTATGGATTTGCAACTGAAAGTTGTACCTTAGCTTGGTGAGGTGGTTAGGGAAGAATTAGAAAAGAGACTTCAATTACCATTTGGCATAAAGTTAATATTTGTTATGTATTACATGCTTACACATTTTGTGGGCGATGTATCATGCCCTGTAATACATCTAGACTTTTCAGAGTTTGCCCTGCAAGACTTAATTTTTATTCATCAAAATGGGTTGGCTGAATTTATCAAAGCTGGGCTTCTTGGACATGGTCGTAGTAAGTCTCGATCTAGCTCAATCAAATGGCCATAAAATTACTTGTGCATTCTGTTATCGATATATTTCATGCCCCTTATTACATCTAGTCTTTTCAGAGTTTGCCCTTCAAGATTCAGATTTTAATTCATCGAATTGGGGTGGCCAAATTAAGAAAAAAAAACTAGGATAAGTGCTTTAATATGGCCGGCTGAATGATTGATAAAGATTTTATTTACCCCCACTAATTTCCGGCGGTATAACTGTTCAATCTTAAATGTTGTTTCAGCTTTGCACCATGACAAACTGAACAGTACTAGAGGAATCATTAATAATTTGAATCTTTGATATGTATGATCACTGTTGGTTTTTTTCCTTTTCTTGACGGTGTCAACTAAACTAATCAAAATTTCTCATTCCTACATTTTGATATTTGATTTCATATTTCCATGTAACTTCAGGAAAGATGGTGTTTGGGTTGGCCACCTTCTGGCGGGGCATTCTGTGTTGATGGATGATCCCAAGTCAACAAAAGCAGAAACTAAAGATATTAGTGGCACGTGGAAGCATGCAATAAGAGCTTCTTATGAAGCTACCAAATTGGCTTTTCCAGGAGGAGAAGTACTAGCATGCATTGATCAAAGGTAGGCCTGCATCTAATTGCAGTTGTTTGTTTCTGGAGCTTTATTTGGAATTATTTTCATTCGAGACAATGTTGGCATGGATTGAGCAATTGTGAGGACTGAGGCGCTTTCCTTTGCCCCTTAAACATTATTGTTAATTCTTTAGTTAAGTTTATGTTGTCACTATTGTCACTTCATTTTATTACATAAGGGTAAAAATGCCCAGCACTAATAAAAGGGTGTGATTTTAGTGATTTTGGAGTGGCAATATAGTCATTCTAAGTTTATTGGTTGTGGCAGCAGAGGGACTACTTGAATTAGTTTCAAATGTTAATAGTGGATAGCATTTTTATTGGTGAGAATGACAGAATTATTTGGTACTTGTATGCTGTTGATTTTCGATTACACGTGTAGTATTCGTTGTCAGTCTTCAACAATCACCTTTGTTTTCTTACAGGAATTTCAAAGGATGGCAGAGGAATGCGATCAACAGCTTCTTGACGGAGGAGAATATCAAGATTGGGAAACCTGAGGACTTCTAAATTCCTAATTTCGTTTCACCCGGGAGGTCATTTGGATGTGCACATTTCGAGGAGCTTTGTAGGCGTAGTTCTTTTGTATGGTTAGAAACAAAGGCTATGCATGAGATTACTAAATCTACAAAAGGAATTTGCAAAAAAAAAAATGTTGAAGAAAATTACATAGACTCGTTGATTCTCGTGTTCTTTAGATTTTGTTGAAGAAAAATATACGTACCCCATTATGAATAATTTTGCGCTTGTCTAATAAAATGAAATGATAATAACATTTTTGGAATAACAAAGTGACAATGGTGCCATATATATAAACTAAATGTATGATGAAGGGACGATGATGTATTCTATCCTTTTATTTTCCGTTCAGCTGCAACTGCTACTGCTACTGTTTGATACAGCAGCTGCAGAGGTACACTGACTGGTGTCAAAGGCCAGATCATCGGGCTCAAGACTGATACAAATACATTATGTGGTAGTTCCAAATCACAGTAGTTCTTTTACTTTCTAGATTACGAATAAGTTGCCAAATCGCATAGGAACAAAAAGAATAAGCCCGCTGTTTTATGCCCCCCTTTACATGGATCCTGCAAGCTTGACGGTATGTGTAACTTTAGCTACAACTAGGGGAATAGAAGAGAGTAATCACTACTAGCTGTTGTCCGCCTTCTGTCTTTTCGTAGCATGTTCAGAGTCCTCGCAATTGCTTCCTGCCCTTGTGTCTTCGTGAATCTGCCGACAGAATAATCAACAGGAGAAAAGGATAAGCAGAAAGGAAGTCAAATCAGTAAAACAAGATCAACATATTGAGGCTTGACATTAGACACAAAAACACATCCTTCTGAGGAGCTCACTCACTCCCCTTCCCAGTCTCCCATTCTTCGTCTCATCTCTTTACTGTTCCTCTTCTTTACGCTTACCAGGCATGCAAACAGGCAGACCCTCAAAACTCAGTTTACAAGTACAGCAACTCGAAATGTCCGTCAAGCCACCCACTTCAACTACATTGCCAAACAGGAAAGGCAACAAGGTGAAGTATGTACCTTTTCTCTAGGAATAGCATTGGCAACAGATCTCCTATTAGCCCTAGCACGCCTACCGAGATTGATTTGCACAGAGATGCTAGCTTCAGAAAGATCTATCCCAGAATTTGCCACTGCTTGTGTAAGTGCATTTAGTAGCCTGTTGCAGAAGTTATCTAAAACTATTAATATACTAACAAAAAATTTCTTTACGAACCATGCATACACTTGCAAATATTAACACTGATATAGTGAGAGGACTAAAAGAAAGAATACCCTTGAGAATAGGCACTAGATATGGAGATTGTGCCTTCATCAATTGCTAGCTCTTCTTGCTCATTTAACATATCACTGCTCCCAGTGCAGTCTGCTGCACATGATCTTTGCCACTCAGATTGAGACTGAGACATTAAATTATCAGAATCTGAAATTAACCTCTCTGGAGGCTGGATCAAACCAGAACCCTTCTCAACAGAGGAATAATAGTTTGACTGTATTGTAGCAAGCATGGCATCCGTACCAATGGACAAATCAGTTTCAGCCACATTTTGGGCGTTGGCGAGTGACGAAGGGATCATTGGGATGCTATTTTCAACTAACTGTATTGGGATGCTAGTTTCAAATGTTAATAGTGGATAGCATTTTTATTGGTGAGAATGACAGAATTATTTGGTACTTGTATGCTGTTGATTTTCGATTACACGTGTAGTATTCGTTGTCAGTCTTCAACAATCACCTTTGTTTTCTTACAGGAATTTCAAAGGATGGCAGAGGAATGCGATCAACAGCTTCTTGACGGAGGAGAATATCAAGATTGGGAAACCTGAGGACTTCTAAATTCCTAATTTCGTTTCACCCGGGAGGTCATTTGGATGTGCACATTTCGAGGAGCTTTGTAGGCGTAGTTCTTTTGTATGGTTAGAAACAAAGGCTATGCATGAGATTACTAAATCTACAAAAGGAATTTGCAAAAAAAAAAATGTTGAAGAAAATTACATAGACTCGTTGATTCTCGTGTTCTTTAGATTTTGTTGAAGAAAAATATACGTACCCCATTATGAATAATTTTGCGCTTGTCTAATAAAATGAAATGATAATAACATTTTTGGAATAACAAAGTGACAATGGTGCCATATATATAAACTAAATGTATGATGAAGGGACGATGATGTATTCTATCCTTTTATTTTCCGTTCAGCTGCAACTGCTACTGCTACTGTTTGATACAGCAGCTGCAGAGGTACACTGACTGGTGTCAAAGGCCAGATCATCGGGCTCAAGACTGATACAAATACATTATGTGGTAGTTCCAAATCACAGTAGTTCTTTTACTTTCTAGATTACGAATAAGTTGCCAAATCGCATAGGAACAAAAAGAATAAGCCCGCTGTTTTATGCCCCCCTTTACATGGATCCTGCAAGCTTGACGGTATGTGTAACTTTAGCTACAACTAGGGGAATAGAAGAGAGTAATCACTACTAGCTGTTGTCCGCCTTCTGTCTTTTCGTAGCATGTTCAGAGTCCTCGCAATTGCTTCCTGCCCTTGTGTCTTCGTGAATCTGCCGACAGAATAATCAACAGGAGAAAAGGATAAGCAGAAAGGAAGTCAAATCAGTAAAACAAGATCAACATATTGAGGCTTGACATTAGACACAAAAACACATCCTTCTGAGGAGCTCACTCACTCCCCTTCCCAGTCTCCCATTCTTCGTCTCATCTCTTTACTGTTCCTCTTCTTTACGCTTACCAGGCATGCAAACAGGCAGACCCTCAAAACTCAGTTTACAAGTACAGCAACTCGAAATGTCCGTCAAGCCACCCACTTCAACTACATTGCCAAACAGGAAAGGCAACAAGGTGAAGTATGTACCTTTTCTCTAGGAATAGCATTGGCAACAGATCTCCTATTAGCCCTAGCACGCCTACCGAGATTGATTTGCACAGAGATGCTAGCTTCAGAAAGATCTATCCCAGAATTTGCCACTGCTTGTGTAAGTGCATTTAGTAGCCTGTTGCAGAAGTTATCTAAAACTATTAATATACTAACAAAAAATTTCTTTACGAACCATGCATACACTTGCAAATATTAACACTGATATAGTGAGAGGACTAAAAGAAAGAATACCCTTGAGAATAGGCACTAGATATGGAGATTGTGCCTTCATCAATTGCTAGCTCTTCTTGCTCATTTAACATATCACTGCTCCCAGTGCAGTCTGCTGCACATGATCTTTGCCACTCAGATTGAGACTGAGACATTAAATTATCAGAATCTGAAATTAACCTCTCTGGAGGCTGGATCAAACCAGAACCCTTCTCAACAGAGGAATAATAGTTTGACTGTATTGTAGCAAGCATGGCATCCGTACCAATGGACAAATCAGTTTCAGCCACATTTTGGGCGTTGGCGAGTGACGAAGGGATCATTGGGATGCTATTTTCAACTAACTTCCCAGGGAAGTAAAATCCAGGGTGTGAAGGACCATTTTTTGTAAGGTGGGGGTCAGTTATACCATCTACAGGGCCTTGGTTGTTACTCTGCACAAGGTAACAAATAAATATATGTTAGTAAAAAATGTGTCATACAGCAAATATGTCAACAGAGTTTGAATATATTAAAGAAAATCACGCATCATATACCCAAGGAGTTAACTTTTCGTGCTCTTGATTCCATCCATGGTAGGGTTCATGCCGCCGTACTTTCTCTTGTAAGACTTTAATATATTCAATGACCTGAATAAGGGTGTATGATAAAAACTGAAAATACAACTAAACATATATGACTATGAAAATAAAAATAAGATGACTATTATTAACACTAAAGTGCAAGAATCGTAAATACAATCACTACTAACGACTTTGTCTATTCAAGATGACAATTTTCCACAATAAAAAGTCCGTATGGAGTGGACCAAACTTCAATTACATGACTGCTCAAAGCATTTAAAAGACTATCCTAAAAAAATTGTAATCTGTGCATGTATTTCTAACATGCAAAGATGATTGCTTTAGCTATAACAAAATTACTAATATAACTACCCACTATTCTTTTAACCAGCCCACTAGCTAATAAAAAATACAAAATGGCATTTTATCACTGTATTTTATATCAATTGTGATCATCACATTAAGTGCAAAGAGCTGAGAATTGGTATACCTCCAAAAGTAAAGAAGCCTTATCCCTCTTCTGATCACTATGTGGTATAAGGTCCCTAAGTATCTGAAATCTGTGACGCAGGTGAAGAAAGAACATTAAGAGAGTTATTATTTTAAAAAAAAAGGATAGTTTTGTCTTCCCATTTGACATTAACATATTTTGGTGAAAGAAATATGAAAGTTTTCCATTAGCAGATAAAAGGCCTTCGAACACCTATGAAAATAAGTAAACTTGAAAAATAAAATACAAGATTAAAGGCAAAAGCTCCAATTCTGCAATTAAAACTTCAATTCTGATCGAGATGAGTCTTTAAGATGACCACAGATCTTCATATCTTAATTATCAAGATTAATGTAATTGGGATGATACAAGACACCCACATTAGCATAACTTATGATTGGCTGATTACTTGCAATGTCGCTTCTGTATCACAATTAAACTTACTACGTGATTTGTGAACATGCCAAGACAACCAACAATATGTACCGAAACAGATTCTTGTTTTGATGCATATTCTTGTTTTAACACAAATCAATTTGCAGGGGTGACATAGAATGACATCCTATAAATTTTTGGACCATTAAAGGGATCATCATAAGTGGTCTAAGCATTTAACAGTATAAGATCAGGTAATGGCATACATTCTAGATCAACCAGGGTCCTTAAAAAGATTATCCTGATGCCTTGAAGAACACCCAATAAACATCAGCATACAAATCCGCAAACACACTGACTAACCTATCATTAATTTTGCATCTCCGGCGCTGCTCGGTCGCAGAATGCTTTGATCTAGGTGTGCTGGGTGTGCTTGGCTTCAGCTCTCCTGTCCTTCCATCAACCTTCACACTAAGCTCTACCACCAGAAGATGAAGAAGAATAAAACAAAAGATTGCAAAATTAAAAGGGCAAACAAGCAAATTATTAACAATAAAAAAAGTGGCGGCCACTCCAATTGCACATCCCGATTAATCTGAAGAAAAATTACTCCTTTCCAGTTAAAACAAAAGATATTAAGCATGGAGAGGTAGGATAGCTTTTTATCATGCCACAATGCATTGTGTCAGAAAAAAGTACCAACATATTCCAAAATTCGAACTTTTCAGAACACACACTTCAATTTGTTCGATCGAAATATTACCTCGTTGAGAGGAACCCTGCGCCCTCGCGAACTCATCCTCGTCGCCGCTCGATCTGGAGACAGACTCCATAAATCTCTTCCCCGCAGATCTTTCTCCGGCAAAACTTCCTCGCAGCTACGACAGCAGCCCGTCGCCCGGTGGTCACAGCAAAAGCTTGCCGGCGACCAGCGAAACCTCAGATTTCGGGGGCGAAATAGACGGAGACGATTCGAACAACCCCCGTGAGTAGAGAGAAAGAGAAAACAGAAGCAGTCCACGAACCCTAAATAACAGTGTTACCCAAAATCCAACAACAAAAATAAAAATAACAGTTTTACTAAACCAATCGTGTTTTCAAAATCTATATAAAATTCAATTTCCACTAATAAAATAATTTAAAAAAAATACGGACAGAGAGAATTAATTGACAAAGGAGCAATTCTTCTATTATTTGCATTGTTTAATCGTATATTATAATAATCAAACTAATTACACATTAAAAAAGAGAGTTGAAATAACAATAGAGTTGATCGAATTAAACATTTAAATTTAAAATATTTAATAAATGAATTTTTAATTATACGCCAAAAATAGACTACTCCTGTTAGTCTATAAAATTTAAAATTTAGACGTTCAAATGTTTTTTTCTCACAAAATCATTGTTTAATTTTAAATAGCATATACCATGTTTTATTTTAATATTTCATATTTTCTTGCTTTGCTTATATCAGAAAATGTTTTATTCTAAATTAACCAATTTTTTTCCATTTTGTTGTAATAAACTAATGTTAAAACAAATATTATTATACGAAACAAGATAACATAAATTAGTGATATGAGTGTACATAATATCTTTATGTTTTTTTAAGATTATCATTTTGTAGTTATATATTCAGCTAGTATCTTCTATATTATATTAAAGAGAGTACTTTCAAAAAGAGTGACACTTGGCATATGCAAAGAGTGTCACATGTTCATCTTAAAAGTAAATATGTTATTTTAATTAATTCAAAAATATACTGTCAATTACTGCATTATGTTAAACTTCTTCAATGAAATATATAAACTCGATGTGAGAATGAGATGTAAACAAAATATCACACGTGGAATTCACACAAATAAATTGTATAGAGAGATGCTATGAAGTGTAATTAAAGTGAATTAGGAAAATAAATCTAGACTGATGTCAATTCATGTTCTCTCAGTATATGCCATTATCTTCCATCGTTCTCAATATTCTTAATTATTTGATTTGTTGTAGTATCTTTATTAAAATTATCTTTTCCATATTGTAGGATACAGTTAACAAAGGCGTGGTGCAATTATGACACCCCTAAGCGCTCGCCTCATGGTCATAAAAGTCTTGTACTCGAAGCCTCGGACGGTGAAGCTGGGGCGCATCCTATCCAGCTTCACATGCTCGGTGCCTCTTGTCTTCTCCGTCCGTGCCATGGACCGGCTAAGATTATGCTCGCGTTCCTTGGGAGTGTTGACGCTGCATGGGCATCCCCTCCATTGGACGTTGTCAATTCATGTTCTCTCGGTTATATGCCATTATCTTCCATCGTTCTCAATATTCTTAATTATTTGATTTGTTGTAGTATTTTTATTTAAATTATCTTTTCATATTGTAGGACATAATTAACGAAGGTGTGGTGCAATTATGACACCCCTAAGTGCTCGCCTCAGGGTTATAAAAGTCTTGTACTCGAAGTCCCAGACGGTTAAGCTGGGGTGCATCATGTCCAGCTTCACATGCTCGGTGCCTCTTGTCTTCTCCATCCGTGTCATGGACCGGCTAAGATTATGATCGCTTCCTTGGGAGTGTTGACGCTGCATGGGCATTCCCTCCATTGGACGTTGTCATTCAAGAGGTCGATAATTTTTTACTTCAGTGCACGGGTGCTCAAGATGGCTCCACCTGGGTTATTGGGAGGCCGGGAGATGAGGATAGCCGCCACGGGCATCTCGTTCACCAAGTCTGTCTCACTTCATAGACCGAGAAGGCGCTCAATTCCTCGAATCCCCGAGAAGGCCAAAAAGCCGCACCTCCCAACCCGAAGCTGCTTCCGCAAGGGCCACGGATGTGATCGCATGTCCGACCTCGACATTCCTGTCAAGAGCATCCATGCCCCTGATGTTGATGGAGCTGGACGATCTCGGCAATGGAGTGAACACAGTGGAGAGCCCGACGAGGAACTAGCCTTCGCAGGTGATCCCCTCTAGGAGAAAGTCATCACTCAGCAGGCAAATCAATCTCCGTGTGTAGCTCAAGGTGTGGTGGGTCCTTGTGTAATGCGAGACAAAGCCACGAGCCAATAATCCCGGCACTGGGCGGCAGATGACATGAATCTCAGTGCTCTTAAAAAAAATAAAAAAAACAAAACAAAACAAGAAAAACAAAAAAAAGGCACATGTGCCGTAGTTTACATGCATAAATCAGATAATGTTACCTTCACAAATCATTTAGCCTGCAATACTTCGAAGGCTTTATTCTATGTACTACTTTTGAATGAAATAGTCACAAATGATTATGTAATTAGATAATTAAAGTTAACATGAAGATATATATAATTAATAAATACTTCTTTTATGAAAATATAAATATTAGTATTTATTTGAATAAATATATGAAATTATAATTATTATTGGAATATATTTTATTTTAGCACCATACCACCGCACAATGTGCGGACTCCATACTAGTAATTTATTAAACCAAAAATCTTATCCACTATATCTAATAGTTATCTGTTAGCCATACTATTATCCGATAAACCATTATTTACTAATCCAAGTGGTAATAAAAATTTAAATTAATCTAATAACTTTCACATTTAACTATGTCGAAAGAATAATGGCACATATTAGTTAAGTCATAATAATTTATTTTATATATTAAAAATTTGCACAAAAAAATTTAAAAATAATAAAAAGAGAAAAGACACTCATCTCCATTAACTTATACATATTCATTTTATTTAAAAAAATAAATAGATATCCATTAGTATACATTTTTATTTTTATTAAATCTAATATCATAGCTATGAATAAATAAGTAATATAATTTAAAGAGGTGACATGTAATTTGTGAAAAATTAATCATGATGTTAAAATTCTAATACACATTAAGTAGGGATGTATGTACATATTATTTTTTATTATGAATAAAAATATTATTGAATATGAAATTTCATGTTAACATTTTAATATACAAAATAATAATGAAAATACAAACTGTTATGTGATTAAGCTAATAATTAAAGAATACAATAAATTATTGGAATATTGATAAATAATAGAAAAATATAAATTCAGAAATATCAGATACAAGATAAAAATAATGATGAAAATATAAGATAATTTTAGTGCTCAAGATTTAGTAAATATAGGATAATTTTAGTGAATACAAATTTTTTTATTAAATATATGATATTTTTATTATGAACAACAAATACAATGGGATATAACCAGATTTGTTTTTTGAATTTTGGATGGATAAGTAATGTAATATACTTGTTGAACTTATCCCACTAACACAAACGGTTATTTATTGACAATTTAGATGTATGCCAAATTTCAACTAGTACTACAAGAAATATGAGGATTACATACGGTTTCGACCATATGTAATTTTCCCATTCGACGGTTTTTTCGACGGAATCGGGACGTCTAAAAAATGATCGTCGCAAATCAATTTCCGACGGTTGGAAAAGAAACGTCAGAAATTTCGATGGGATTTTCGATGGTCGTGACCGCCGACATTTGCGGCGGTCGAGGAAACCGTTGAAAACACTTCGACGGTCGTGACTGCCGAAGTTTTCGACGATTTTGTCGACCATCGCAAATATCGACAGTTGCTATCGTAAAAAATTTTGGCGATCGTTGGGCGACCGCCGAAGTTTCGGCGGTCAAAACCGTTACAAAAAATTTTTATAATATAAAAAAATTAGCCAGTCGACGGTCGAGATCCGGCCGCCAGCGGTCGAGCGGCCGGATCCAGCCGCCAGCGGTCGAGCGGCCGGATCCGGCTGCCAGCCGGCCGAGGTCGGATCCGGCCGGATCCGCCGCCAGGCGGCCGAATCCAAATGCCCGCGGCCGGATCCGACTATTGGGGGCCAGATCCAAACGCCCGGCGGCCGATCCGGCCGCTAGGAGCCGGATCCGGTTGCCTGACGGTCCGGGCCGGAGAGAGAGACGCCGGCGGGAGAGGGTAACCGACGGTCAACTCCGGTCATAGGCTCACCGATCGGGAGAGGGAGAGGGAGAGAGCAAGAGGAGAGGATGGAGAGAAAAAAAGTTGAAAGTGGGATAACAAAAGTTGAGAAAGTATATATGGGTGGAAAGTTGAGAAAGCGGGAAAATGAAAAAAAAAGTAGGATAACAAAATTTTAATTACCGACGGCTCTTGCCGTCGGAAAAGTAAATATTAATTATTTTTAAAATTATCGACGGTTGTGATCGTCAAAAAATAAAATACTATATTTAGTTATATATAATATTTATTTTTTATTTTACTCACGATTTGAACAGTCGCTAATTATTACCGACGGTCGGAACCGTCGGAAATTGTGACGATTTAGACTGTCGTAAATTATATTAATAAAATACTCCTCATATTATATTATTATAAATTTATCGACAGTTACGACCGTCGAAAGTTGTGGCGGATTTTGCGAAGGCTGGATATCCGTCGGAAATATCGACATTCCTAATCGTTGAAATATAAAATAATAATATAATAAGTTACATAATTTATTATTTTCATTTCCGATGGTCATAACCGTCGGAAATTACGACGGATGGATATCCATCGAAAATATCGACGTTCATAATCGTCAAAAAATAAAATAATAACATAACAAATTACATAATTTATATTTTCATTTTCGACGGTCGTAACCGTCGGAAAATCCATCGAAAATTGTGACGGATGGATATTCGTCGGAAATATAAACGTTCCCAAATGTCAAAAAATAAAATAATAATATAATAAATTACATAATCTATTATTTTCATTTTCGACAGTTGTAACCGTCGAAAAATTCGTCGGAAATAATTCCATCGCAAAATCCATCGCAAATTGCGATGGATTTCTATCCGTCGGAATTTTTCGTCAAAAAATGGTAATTTTTTTGTAGTAATTCATATTTATTAATGACAAACCAATCACCTTTAAACAAAATAATTAAATTACATGATGCATAGTAATTCAACTCTAATATATAAACTAATAAACCATACTAATCTCTATCGTAATTCTTAGAACAACTTATTTTTTATACAAACATCACTATTCATAATGTTCCTCCCACAACCATGATGAATGTTAAATAAAAAAATTAATTTATGAAGTATCTTTGTAACATTTCACTCTACATGAAAGATTTTGGATCCACGATTCCCTTATCAACTAAAATAATGATAACACTATGTTTTAACAATGATTAAATTTTAAGAATAATGCTTAGACGAAAGTATATAATATGTGAAAAAAATACTTAGTTCAAAAAAATTATACTACACATAACCTATCTACATTATATGTAACATATGATAAAAATGTTAGAGTTGGTGAATACTTCAGGGCCCCTTGTTTCTCACACCGGGTTCGCCCACGTGAGCTTAGGGGAATTTGAGTATTACCCAATTAACAGTATTGCTGGCGTACGAATGAAAGGGGGGGTTCGGGGGGCCCCGCCCCCCGACGATGGTTTTGGGCTTTTGTTTAGTCGGCCCGTGTGGTTCGGATTAGGTTTTTTCTCTGTTTGTTTGAGTTTTAAACCCGGTTTGGAGAGGCTATTAATAGCCTAATTTTTTGATGTAATTTTGTGCGGCGGCTGAAAACCTAAACGATATAGTGGAACTTTTTTGCAGGACGTAGCCCTAATCTCAAGGGTGAACCTGAGTAAATTCGTGTGTCTCCTCTATTTTTTCTTACAATCTCTTTGCGATCTTCTCTCATTGTTCTCGGATTTTCCCATAAAAAAAAACATAGTTCAACAAAATTCTACTACATAATCCATCTTTTTAATATTGAGGCATGATGCATCTACTATCATTAGCGCCTACTTTTTGTTAGAGTAGAAGAATTTAATTAGAGTATGTAAAAGTTATGAATAGTGTAACTTATAACATATATTTTATATGATAAATATACGCATTGTCGTAATAGTATATTAAATTAATTATAAATGGTTTTGAGCTAGACATGCTTCTACATGGCTATCATATATTGTTATATTTATTAGAAAGTATTGTAACCATGCATCCTTATCCAACGAGCATTGACGCTGAGCATATAGATCTCGAGTGATTTGCATATATTTTTATGGGAAAAATGAGGGCTTTTCGTATCAAGTTCGTGTCATTTTATACATAATTTTCTTTATTTTTTCAATATATATTTTTACCAATAATTTGGAGGAACATTCATGATAAAAAAATAGTTTTACAAAGTAAAAAGTTATATAAAATAATTATATCTATTATGAAGGATGATAATATGTTCGTAAATTTTTAAAATGATGAATATAATTATTGTTGATTATTTGAATTATATTTTTATTATCCTTTAAATTATTAGTGAGAAAAGATATTAAAAAATAAAGGAAAATATGTCCGCTTAATGCACGCTTCATACGAAAAAAAACGCTTCACACTCATTAAACTCATTCTTTATTTATCATATAAGCACTCAGAACTTTGTGAACTTTAATAATTATCTAACATCTTTACTAAAAAAAATACTATATGATCAATTGAAGTCAATTTTAAACTTTACATTCTTTGATCTATCCTGCAATATTTTTAATTTTACATTAATTAAAGGATTATATTACGATCATCATAATTGACTAGCTAATTCACATGTGTCTATTTTACACTTCAATTGCTCCACAAATGGGCACCTCTATGAAGTATACATAATTTGTCTAGAGATCTGGCCTCCTCTATTTTTACATAATTTAAACAGCACTATTCAATTCATAAGAATCATTGTAGCCACATATTTATGAAAATAATAACAATAATAATAAAATACAACATATGTTCACCAAGCACATTCACATAGCTTTTTAGGGACAATTTACTTAATCTTCTCATGTCAGGATCACCTATATTAATGTCCATCATGCATCGTCATTAAGTTTTTTCAATGCTTTCAATTCAATCAATCAAGCACACATTGAGAAATACAGAAGCATTGAATTTTTTTTACATACATTTCTCTTCTTGTCTCTCATTTGTCTCCTAGGCCATATAAATGTTCCAAACTTTAATAGTCGGGGTCAGATTAATTTTTCGTCTAAAAAATTATTTACTATTTTACTAAAAATTATTTACTATTTTTTAGATCAATTTTAAAAAAATTACCCTAAAACTATTCTAAAACAATTTAAAATAACTTTATAACGCGTCAATTTTTTCGAGTATTTTTTGGAACCCTAATTTTATATAATTATATTTTAAAATATATAATAAATTAAAAGTTTTATAAAATATAATTTTATATAAAATATATTACTAAAATTTTAAACTTATCAAATTAGAATTCGATAATGTGATAGAAAAATATGAAATTATATACAAAAATTATTATATCTATTATGAATTAATTATATAAATAAAATGAGCTTCAGCGGCTCTACAATCTTTTCGGATGAGATTCTAATATTAATGGGTGAATTTTAATTTCTTAAAAATTATTTTAAATTATATTCGAATCCCTAATTTCGTTTTTTGCAATTTAATTTTTTTTAGTCGAATAAAATTTTTAATTTGGTTGAATTTTTCTTGCACTCTTACTTTGAGAGGAAGGAAAAAAATGTTTAAGCTATTATATCATTTGTTAAATGTAAACAAAGCCTCGATAAAAAAAAAATTAAAAAATAGAATGCCTTCTTCCCCAAGATTCGTGTTGCGAATCCAAGGGCCAATAAAGCATCGCCCGCTTTGACGACGGACAGTTGGTCGATGGGGACGCCTGATCAACGGTCAAAATCTTCTTCCCCTTTCCATCCGACGGTCTTCCTGTCAACCTTCTTCTGGAACACACGAGACGCGAAAGCGAGCGAAAGAGCTTCCGCACGGTTACATTCTATGCGCTCACTGCCCCTTCCTCGCCGTACAATCCAAGCGTTACGCATCCTGACCGTCCGATCATCTTGCCCCCATGATCCCGTGGACGGGAGTGGATGCTTTCTTCGTGCCTCGAGTTTTATGCGGACTGTCGGAACGGGTCCCGAGTTTTATATGGTCTAATTAAAATATTATGTAATAAAAATCCTAGTCTTAATCAATTGTTAAAGTATAGTCTCCCAATTTGTCTAAATTTGAAACTTAAAGTTCTTTAGTTAGTTTTAATAATATTTTTTGTTAAATTATTTTTTCTAATATTTATGAAATGATACTTTTACCCCTTCCTTTTCAAAATGAACAAAATGTAAAAGAAAATTGACATAAGCATTATTATCAAATAATAGTTTTATTAGTTATTCCTTATTTTTAATTTTTTTGTAATATTAAACTACGGTTAAAATGATATTGTACAATTAAGTTTAGTTTAAATTTAACGAAAGAATTTAAATATTGCATTTGAATAAGTTTGGTGATTAAAATTTATAATTTTATAAAGATTAGATGCGAAAAAAAAATAGGTGTGAGAGGAAATAACCCTATCACATTTCAAAATCTTAACGTTTTGCTAAAAAGTTTAATCATGATTCGCTTTATGTTGTCAAATCAGCATCGTTTAAGATAAAAGATTAAAATTACCAGCAATAATTATATCTTAAATTTTTTTGGTAAGTTTCTAAATTTTGAAGTCACATATTTTTTTATTTATTTTATTGACAACAATTAATTAATTTCCCTATTTGATATATAGAACAAGTTTTTTTTAATCGGATGGAGGAAGTGAGGGTTTGTGGTCGCTCGGCGTCGAGATCGCTGGAACCGTAGCCTTCGTAGTCGGATCAGTCGCCGGCTACGTTCGTGGTTCCGGCGGACGAGATGATCGCCCGCGTCCCTGCTTCTCTCCAGATCCCGGCCGCCGGTGAGCATGAGTCCCGGCAAGGTCGAACGCCGGACACCGTCCGTTTTCTCAGAGGCGATTGGTCTTTTGTTCTGGTTTTGATGCGCTCTTATGCCTTTTTTATCAGCTTTTTTGGTTCGATATTCTATTTGTTCGCAGGAGAAGTGTGATTCATTAGATCTGTCTCTTCTACGTTTAATTTGTGTTTACTCCCTCGAGGAATCTCTCGCTTGCAATACCTGAAGATAGGAATGTGCAGTGAATTCGATAAAGGCGGCACCTTTAATGTTTCCTTTTTCCGGCTTTTGCAGTGTTAAGTTTGCTGCCATCAGCCTAAGTAGTTGAATTTTTCATCTTCCTCATTGAAAGAGATTCGAATTGCGAAAAAAAATGCTTTTTCTTTTGCTTTTTTCCTATTTTTAAATTTTTGGGGTGGTCATTTGGTTGAGAGGCAGTTGTGTTTGTCTGGCCTTTGCATTAATATGCTGTTGCAATCATGCTTAAAAGAAGAGCAATCTGAAACAGTTGTAATTTTTCTGAAGGACGGGATCTTTTCACTCTAATTTATCTGCTCAATTCCGTTCTTGACACTGCAATTCTGTGGAAAATACGCAATCTTTGCACTCCATGATTATATTCTTTTCCTTATTTGTAATTGTTTTTATGTTCCAGTATCGGTCCTATCTCGTCGATCTCTTATTTCGACTTGTTTTTCCATCGATTAATATTTCTTCTTTCTGTTTCTGGGTTTTATAGAATTAACTTACTATCCAAGATTATCAGGGCCTTGATTGCTTCCATGATTTATTTCTGACTTCCTAGTTTATTTATTTTCGTGCAGGTTTGATTCTTCACTTTGTTGTAGGCGACGATTGTATTGCTTCCGAAATGTAGAGTGGTTCCTTGGTTCTTGTTTTCCATCCCTGTCCTTCTGCCATTTGACTGTTCTCTGTTGTCCCTGTGTAAATCTCTGCTGCCTCTTCAATTCATGAGCTCCATCGCTCTCCATAACCCTATGTTTTGAGTGTTTGGCGTGTGCACAAGGAAGAAGAGGAAGTTTCAGGTTACATTTACATTTCTTGTAATATGGATAGCCCTGTACAAACTCAGATGGCGGTTGCAGTTCCAAACCATATTATTACCAGTGAATGTCATGGTAAAAGTAACAGCGAGGGGAAACCTGTAGGAAGGCGGCGTGTTTTTGTCCAAACGGAGACAGGCTGTGTCTTGGGTCTTGATTTGGACCGTAGGGACAATGCTCATACTGTGAAGAGGAAGTTACAGGTAGCCCTCAATTTTCCTACTGAGGAGAGCTCACTCACCTTTGGTGATCGTGTGCTCGAGAATGACCTTAGTGCTATAAGGGCTGATTCTCCGCTATTACTCACCAGGAACACCATGCATCGGAGTTCCTCGACCCCATGCCTTTCCCCTAGCATAAAGGATCTGCAGCAACAAAAGGACTCAAGTGGTGTCATTGAGATCTTAGGACGTCCAAGCCATTGTGCTCGATTGAAGCAGCTTGTGAAGGATGTCTTGAAGGCTATCAGAGGTGGTGTTGATCCCATCCCTATTAGCAGTGGCCTTGGTGGTGTCTACTACTTCAGGAATAGCAGGGGTGACAAAGTTGCAATAGTGAAACCGACTGATGAAGAGCCGTTTGCACCCAATAATCCTAAGGGGTTTGTCGGTAAAGCCCTCGGCCAGCCTGGTTTGAAACGCTCTGTGCGTGTTGGTGAGACAGGATTCAGAGAGGTTGCGGCATACATTTTGGATTATGATAACTTTGCAAATGTCCCTCCTACTGCCCTTGTGAAGATAAGCCATTCTGTATTCCATATCAATGATGGCGTAAACAATATGAACCCCAAGGTCTGTGATGTGAAGCCTGAAGTTATCAACAAAATAGCTTCATTCCAGCAGTTTATTCAACATGATTTTGATGCCAGTGACTATGGAACTTCAAGCTTTCCTGTCGCTGCTGTACACAGGATTGGGATACTTGATATTAGGATTTTCAACACAGATAGGCATGCAGGGAACCTTTTAGTTAGGAAGGTTGATGACGGAGTTGGTAAATTTGGAGGAAAAATGGAACTGATCCCGATTGATCATGGTCTTTGCCTTCCTGAGAGTTTAGAAGATCCATATTTTGAGTGGATCCACTGGCCACAAGCATCAGTCCCGTTCTCGGAGGATGAACTCGAATATATTGCCAATCTTGATCCAGTTAAAGACTGTGACATGCTCCGCATGGAACTTCCAATGATCCGAGAAGCTTGCCTTCGTATTTTAGTACTGTCCACTATTTTCCTCAAGGAAGCAGCATGTTTTGGGCTTTGCCTAGCAGAGATTGGTGAAATGATGAGCAGGGAGTTCAGAGGGATGGAAGAGGAACCTAGTCAGCTGGAAGTCATTTGCATGGAGGCAAGGAGGTTAGCATCTGAGAGAGAGGCCTTCTCTCCAAAATTAGAGAAACCAGAGAAAGAAGATGAAGATGATTTCCAGTTCCATATTGATTGCGATGAGGACAATCACACAGTGCACAAGTCATTAAAGGATTTCAATTTTGGGTTCAGAGGAGCCAATTTTAGAAATCAGCTTGCAAAATTAGATGAAAACTTAGAAGACGAAGAGGAGGAAGATGAACATGGAGAGAATAATGTCAGGAAAGCAACTGATTTTCCATATGTTCGTGATATGCTTCCAAATGTTTCAAAGCTATCTGCATCTTTGAAGGGTGTTGACCTCTCTGAAAAGGCATCTAGATACCAGATTGGAGTTCCAAAAAGAGTTAGTAAAATTAGTAAATCTCAGAATAGGAGTGATAGGGATTTTCAGGGTGGCAATAGTAGGAGTGCTGATGAACAGCTTTTTCGAAGCATTAGTTTTGTGAAGCTGGCGGATATGGGAGAAGAGGAATGGGGAACATTCCTTGGGATCTTCCAGGGGCTGCTGCCCGATGCCTTTCTTGATAGGAAGGCTGCGAGTTCCCGTCAGAAGCTGAGACTCGGCACTTCTTGTCAGTTTTGATTAGGATAAAGCATGACAAGAGTAGACCGGCTTGCTTTGCATTTCCACTTTGTTATTTGTTCTACCCTTTCTTGCATGCAGGTATGTCACGCAGAAAAGGGTCTTTAGAATAAAAACCAGGGAGGTAAAAGCAATGGATGTCGAGGGTCTCGGCATGGATCTTGTGCCACTTCTGTATATATTTCATGTAACCAGGTTTTCTTTGTATGCGAGTCAGTTGAGTCGAGGCCTTCTTGTCCTTGTAACTTGGTTTAGTAGGCGTATGTCGTAGCTGTTTGAAATAAAAACCTTAACAAGCCATGTAACTGCACTCAAATATCCTATTTTCTGTTTAGCAAACTATATATATATATCTATATATATATATTATGTGTTCTCTATGTGATACGTTAAAATGTTCTATTTTGTTCAAATGTTGTGTTTGTAGAGCTGAAGGCCAAACGGACTGAGTTTGGCAAACCTTTCTGTTGGAGAATTCATTACAATCATCTTTTCTACTAGTCGTAGAGCCTGCGAGTTTATGCAATCAACTTGTTGAGCAGCAGTTGTGCAATAATTTGTTTGCTGAGCAGTGCGTGCAAATAATTTGTTTTCAAAGACGTTCTTTCTCTCTCAAGTTCAGCGTCTGACTTGCTTTACCCTGGAAAAAGAAAGGAAAAAAACACTCGTTATCTCACGAAAATAACAACTATTGGTTTGCAGAACAGTTCCCGTGTGCTGAAACCTCTTCCATGTTCATGCGCATCAACAGCAACGACATAGGGGGAAGCCTGAGACAGTAGAATTCAAGCAACAGCAGCAGTTACTGATATCGTTCTTTGGCAGAGGGATTCATGTCATGGGTAGTGGTCATGTTACAAGGAAGGACATCTTCCTTCTATCCTCTGAAGAGAACAAAATATCGCGCTGTACATTTTATCCATTGCCGCCTTTGTGCTTGAAAGCATAACAGATGAAAAATGAGAAAAAAAAGATTTTGTGATGACGGTTCTCATTTTTATTTCATTGTTTTGTTTATCCTTCAGGGAAGAAGAAAAAGGAGATCATTTCAATGTCATGGATGTTCTGTACTTGTTATTTTTCTGGCATGAACTTTTCTGAAAGAAAATTTCAAAGTTCGATTACTAGGTTTACGGAAGAATGCACACAAGGGATTGCTGAAAGCCTGAAACAAATTTCTGGAGACTGGAGCCACAGATTACAAGTAGTGAACCAAAAAAGATATATGTACCTTGAGTTTTTGGTGTCCCATGGACACTACGGTTTGACATGGTCACTTCCGTAGAAAATTTTTACTGAAAATGTCATCAAATTAGTCCAACTCGAAAGTGGGTCGAGATTTTGGTATCAAATGGTATTCCTTTTTTTTTTATTGGCGACCTTCTCTGGCATTTGTCATGGAAATCCTTGCTCAAAATTCTGATGATGTCAACAGTGGCTCAAGACAGGCGATCATATTGTGATTCATGGAACGTTTGTTCTGATTCTTGTGTTGATGAGTCCTGATCAGGTGTTGCTCTTTGTGTGTGATCTGTGCACTGCTTGCTCTGGGACCTTAAACGCCAATGTGGTGGCATCATGATCCTGAGACAAAAGGTTAAAGATAGAAAATTGGTAGCCGAACTAATGCATTTATAAATTATATAGAAAATTAAGGGACTTCCATCAATGCATTAAGGTTTTATTCATGCATGAGGAACACAGCCTTCTGACTTCTCGTCAGTAATTTGATTCATTCACCTCTGTGACTACTGTCCTAAGAAGAACTTGCACATGAATCATCATTTCCTGCATCAAGAAGAACAAGTATTCAAGTTTGAAGCGTTGAACCAAAGTTTCAGTAATTCAAGTTGGAGCTCTGGCCTGTAAAATTGCACATATTTCCACTAATTGATTATGAAGACCGAAATGAAACTGAAACATTTGGTCTTATTTGATCATCAGAAATATGCTGCATACAATCGATAAGTAGATAGTTTCCCTCTACTCATTTGATCAAGATAAATTGCAGGATTACATCAAAAGGCCTGACTTTGCTGTCTAGTTGTTCTTAGGAGGGTGATATTTTGGTGAGCGGTAATCTGAGCTGAATGGTATGAGGTCATCAAAGCGAGCAGTACCAGAAGAAGCTGCTGCAACAGGCTTCACCCTATGCGTCATCTCACATCTCGAACTCAACTTCTCCTCCTCTCCCAGCTGCCTGCGTTTGCCGATAGAATGACTTGCACCACCTACTACTTTCATATTCTCTGTTACCGCCACCATGTTCCATTTCTCTGCGCCGGTGCTGACAACAGTCCGATCCTTGCTGTCAGATTCCTATATGAGAATGCTCGGCTCTTGAGTTGAAGCTATAATACAATAATAATGTACAAGCATAGGACTAATTAATCATGCTAATGACTTCTACCTCAGTGACACTGAACAGCGCATCACTGTTAGTCTCTGCAATAATTGAGAGTTATTTTTTTAATTGGCTATATATAAGTAATAATGAGGGGTTATACGAGTGATCGATATTAAGATGATGCATCTACCTCTGGTGGCAAGTGCAAGGAAGTCCCCCAGAGCGAACAGCAGCAATATGACTGCGCCTGTGGGACTACGCTGCAACTGTACCATGACTTACCGTTATAATCGATCTTAATCTTGATTTTGGATGTTTCAGGTGCAACACTGAACAAGAACGATTCAACAGGAGTAAAATGGAGAACGTGCTGCATGGATAGTCTTAATCAGCTGAGATATATAGGCCAAAGTAGCTCAGATTCCAACGTCTCCTCTCAAAATCTAATTAACTAGTCCTTGTTCGAGGCATTTTAAATTGGCACTCTTGACCTCTTGTAGTTGGAATGGTTACACCATGCTCGGAATGACTAGGAGTTCGTCTATGCGATCGCATTGATGACTGAACGAGGCGGATGCATCATGGAAATGCTCTCTCTCTCCCTCTCTCTCTCTCTCTCACACACACAATACAGTGCAATGGAAGATATGGGTGCTTGCCTGCTGGGTCATGTGGATGTGCCGCCATGCATGCAACGAGGAGGTAAAAAAAAAAATGTTTACGAGTTGCCAATGTGATCCCAGTTCCAATGCAAGCGTTGATATCGAACAAGAGTCCTAATCTGGTCTTCTAATGAACACTTTTTTTTTCCTAACGATGGCGGGGAGCAGAATCTACCTTCTGCATCAAGTTCGAGCGAAGAGTAGTACAGTGCAACTAGATCTTTTGAGTGGAGTACCTTTTTATTTTGAGTGTGGGCTTGAATTTATGGGGGGACTTCTCTTGCTCGAAATTACTAACGTCCAACTAGTCCGAAGTAGAAAAATGAAACATTAATAATTTATTTTTAGTATACGTGTTGATTTCAAAATTTGAATTCAGAAAACACTTGAAATTTAATTTTACTGCCGATTAAGTCAACCACCGTTGAATTTTTAGTGTAGTGCTTTACGGATTTGCTTCTATTTCTCACCTAGTGTGCTTGAGATCTCTCCCTCGCTCCTTGTACATAGTATTTGCTCATATATATGATGAGGTGGTGTAATATATAATAATTATTTGATAAATGGACCGCAAAAACCCGAAAGCCGCAAGTTCATAAAATCAAGAGCCAGAAAGAACATGGTGGACTTCTGAGACTTCATGCATTCATATATGATTACTGGTCTTTTCATTCATGGCCATCAGCAGAGAGCTGTAAATAAAACAAAGCTCGAATTAATTAGCAAAGCACGCACGCATCTATAAGCTCATACGTGTTCTCTTCTTTAATTAATTAAGGTTTTGGAACACGAGGTGGTGCCATGCACAAGTCCATAGCTCCAGTTTCCACATGTTGTATGTGTGCTAGTGCATGTTCTTTATTGTTTGGTCTTGGTCATGGTGGTAGTAGTGGTGGTGGCCTTCCACAACACCTCTCCACAAGACAACAACTAGATGAAAATTGAAACCAAGCATGCAATTATTATACAAAAAAAAACCTTTTAGCTAAACATTGAACTGATTAATTAATACTCAAGTTCATGGAAATCTGAGATGAACTTTTGAGATCAATGCTGACATGCATGATGATGACCAGATGGAGATTAGTACTCGTCGTCATGTTCAGAAGGCTCCTGATCCAGCACTCGCTGTCAAACAATTGTTAACTTGTGTCCCGTGGATGGTTATGTATTGCGTATCTTAAAATTCAAAGAACATACAAGATATTATGTGCAGTTGTATATAGCCAATACTGATTCGTAGTTAGATGGAAAATGGAGTTTTTGAAGAATAAGATGGTGATGTTGCTGACTCAAGTGGAGCATGTGATGATGGTCCTTTTCTTTTAAAATCCGAGGCAACTTTAGAAAAAGGAAATGCCAAGAGGTCCTCAATTTTTTAAAGGATTATCATTCCTCTCTTGCCTAAGCTTATTATTCTTGGTGCAACGCGTAGAGGACAATAAGTCTGAATGTACCAATCGTGTTGGGTCTTAAGATAAATGGGCAGATGTTCCTGTAATAATTTGGGAATTTTGAATTAATTTACACGTTAGATACCTTCGTTCGAATAAATTTCAATCGATGTTTAGGCAATCAATTGTACATTATTATCTTCAGAGGATTTGTCAAGGATTTGCTTGTTTCAGATGTTATTGATTTGAGGATGTGCACTGTATACTTGAATGTCTTTGTTTCAGCAGTTTTAACCCTCGACCAAACGTGAGTTGCCTTGTTTTGGTGTCAAAATAGCATATTGCCCTGCTCCTGCAACGCTCTGTTGAATGTTCACTTATCACACAACGCATTGAAGCAACAGTGCAAAATAACCGAGTTATAATGCTAACACAGATTTTGATATGGTGCACAGTCTATTCTACAGAGTTTTAAATACTGTGCATGTCATTTCTTGTTTATGTCCCTCTACAGCCTCAATAATTTACCTTTAAGTAATAACTGTGGATCACAGGGAACAAAAGACAGCCAATCATCAGCTTGCAGAGCTGATCATGTTGAGTCACACGAATGAAGCTCGTGGAGTGGCCTTGGTTGGCAATGGACTTTCAGCAACCAGCATGACGCAGAACAGATCAATTCTTGGTCCCTAACTAATCACCAGGTGCCGTACGGCTACTCCAGTCTCCAGCTCTAAAAGAAATTTCACAATTTTCTCAACTTTTCTGGTAGTGAATGTTGGACTATGAAGAAACAACATGAACGTAAAGTGAGAGTAGCCGAAATGAGAATATTGAGATGGATGTGTGATCATACAAGATTAGATAAAATTAAAAATAATCATATGCGTGAACGAATCGGAGTGACTCCTATTAATGAGAAAATGGTAGAAAATCGTTTGAGATGATTTGGTCATATTCAGAGAAGACCATTAGATGCGCCAGTAAGAAAAGTAGATTAAATAATCTAGAGTCCAATTAAAAGAGAGAGATGGAGGCCAAGGCGGACACTTGGCGAACTAATAGAGCAAGATTTATTGATGAATAATATACCGAAAGATTTGATTACTAATAGAGCGGAATGGCGTCGTATGATCCATGTAGCCGACCCCACCTAATGGGGTAAGGCTTTGTTGTTGTTGTCTCAACTTTTCTGATTTTTTTTTTGTTTTTTTTTGTGGACGAACTTTTCTGAGTTTCTACCAGTTCATGAAGCTCACACATATTTATCTCCAAAACTTTGATCAATTTTAACTGTAAGAAGCTTGGGTCTAACCACAATCTAGTCTGCTTCGTGAAATTCAAGACCGTAGAAGTACATGTCTTGCGGCACACACGTTTTTCAACTGTCATCAATTCAGGAAAGCACCTCACTGCCATGTTTGAGAATCTGAACATTTATAGTGAGGTTTACGTTCCCTGTAAGAAGAAAACACCAGAAAATTTCAAGTTCAAAGACTACTTGTTATAGGAGAGGTCAGCTACAGTTCATAATGGCAACAGCATTAGCGAATACATAATGCAAAACTTTATATTGGATATTATCACCCTTTATTGCCTGCAATGTATGACCAACTTTGTCGTATTTTAGTTTTACTGAACCAAAGATTCTTTTTTGCTCCCCTCAAAAAGCATACTTTGAGCCTCTTGTGCTCCAGTAAGTCACATTCTATTATGCTAGATACATGGATTAAACTTAAAATTCATGAGGACCGTAACATGGTGCTTAACTTAGTGCAGTTGGTTGGCAATCCTCTATCGGATGGAGAAACCACAGAATTATAGTGGTTGTAACTTGTAAGGAAGATAACGTAACACAATAATTATATAGGACTCACGTTTTAACTTGAATTCTACCTTACTTTCTTTGAGGGGTTAAATTCTACCCTATCACAAGCATGGTTACTTCATAATGCATTTTGCTATCACTAATGTGACTTTGATGCCTCTGCTGAAATATGATTTCTCTCAAATATTAATGGATTAAATCCGCTACTAATGCTTAAGGTGACTATTTCATTAGTCGCTAGTTAACACATGCACCACTGTAAGAAAAAGGAAGGTGTCACTTCCAAAAGATATCATGAACTGATTGTGTGTAATTTGATGACACTTTAAGCAGCCCTTGCTTAACTTTTTATTTTCTGGAAGGACTCTTGTTGAACTATAATTTCATGATTTGAATGGCATCAAATGAAGGTAAGGGGCAATAGAAATAAACAACATTATTCAGAGAACAACAAGTAACAAATGGAATAACCATTTCAATACTCTGGACAGCAAAGTCATGAACGGAACTGGACAAAAAATTTCAAATTTTGTTGTGTAATAATCAAGAGCAAGTAAAGATGCTATGAAGGGGTACCTTAGACTGTCATGTAGTATTCTTCGAGTCGAGTGCATTTTGATAACGAATCCACTGTATATTATTAGTATTGCGATAAATTCCCCTTGTTATTTATAGACTTTATAGTGTCTCAAGTTACAGTAAGTGGACTCAAAAAAGTTGTGCCCAAACTATCAAAAGCATGGACAGTTAAATGCAACCTCGAAGTAGCATCTGCAAGTTTCTTCATCACAAGGTTTCTTCCTGCAGATCTCAGTAAATGCATCTTTTCAGAATAGTGAAAATCAACATCCAATATTTGTTCATCAACATAACTGTCACTGGATTAGCTGATTGCAGCTATTTTCATGCTATGTTAATTAAATTTTCCAGGTTTTTTCTGGCACTCTTCATATCAAAAGTATCATCATCAATCTATTACTTAGCAGATGGATGTATCAAATCTTGGCTCATAAAAGCAAACCTGACTGTTGCACAACTGTATTGCAGAACCTGCAATCCATGACCACGTTTTCTTATCTACATCATACAGCAGACCCTTTCCTTGGTTCCAAGATGTGAAACATATTAGGTTATCTTGTCCAAAACATTCAAATCTTTCAGCTGATAGTCTCAAAAGTGCCCGAAAATGCCTTGGTGGCATCCTACTTATTTCCACCCACGCTGTCTTAGCATGATCCAATTCCCATATTCGCATGCTCTGCAAAGTGCTGTAGAGTCCAATCCTTCCCACCAGAAATAACCGTTTCTGTGAACCAGCAACTAGATAGCCATCTAACAGCGAACGGGGAAATTTTGCTGGAATATGCTCCCACTGTCCTGCATCCACCCTATACATCAAAAGTCCCAGTGGTGAAAGAGTTTCTAAATATAATCTTGAGTCACAGAATGCCATTTTCCACGAACATAAATTCACAGCCGGCATAGTCTGGTGAATGGACCAGCTGTTGGTCTTGGAGTCATATACTTCTGTGGGCAATGTTCTGTCTCCATATATATCACTAGCAGCAATAACCTTGAAGGAGCGCTCCATCTTATCCACGACCAAGATAAGTTGCCGTTGTTGATTATAATTCATGCTAGGCAACACTCTCCAAGCTTGAGTTAGTGGATTGCAAATGAGGATTTTAAAACACAGTCCATCAAGTCCAGAGAAACAGACAAGACCGCCTGAAGAACCAACCAACCAGAAAGCCCAATCTGGTAGGAACCCAAAAGGAATCTTGAACCATGTTTTTAATGGCAAGCTGTATACAGAACACTGATGGATTTGCGAGTTTTTCCAGAATGTGAGAAGGCAAGGCCCATGAGAAGGAACTTGGGAGTGGGAGGAGAGAAAACTACTGTCTCGCAGAATGGAATTCCACCTTCGGCAAACTGATCTCATTCTAAAAATTAAGAAAGGAGGTACCCTAGCAAGAATCTCCATAAGAATATCCTCTGGCAACGATGCCCATATGATATCTTCCATTTGAACATCCATGTGGATGACTTTGGTGAAGGTCGCCACTGTCTCCTCATCAAATCCTCGAGGTTTGGTCTTAATCACCTTCTGCCGAGACGGGCTTGTATTCCTAGACCCAGTTCGTGTTGATGGAACCAAATTCTTGGAAGACTCTTCATCACCAAAGATGCAACTTTTACCGACTGGAATCCTATTTCTCCATTTCGTCCATGTTTCACTCAGGCCATAATGCAGACAGCCCCAGAATCGAAGCTACTCCTTGCCTGTATCAAAATGCAAAAAAAAGGGCGAATTACAAAGAATTTTGACAAAGTGGAAGGAACTTATTCAATTTCTATGAAGAGCAACATTGGACAAGAACAGCCAAGGTCAGACCCTACTCGACCATGCAAGATTCAACCTTTGACGAGTCATGAGCATTTCATGAAGAGCAGCATTGGACAAGAACGGTCAAGGGCAGACCCTACTCGACCATTCAAGATTCAATCTTTTATTACTCATGAGCATTTCATGAATCTAGATCTTCTTCCTAATTCAAAACCTATCTCACGCAAAACAAAACCATCGATCAACAACGACACCAAAAGGAAACATACACAACAGACCAAATCCACCAAGACAACCCAGAATCAAGCTTCTTAATGAGGTCGAGCTCAAATACAAAACAACATTCAAATTTCTGAACCCACCAATCGACCAAAGAAAAGCCAGTACCAACAGACCCCTGGCAGAAACAGCGAGAAGAAAGCCTCAAAATCCCGCCCGAGAAACTACTCCACGGATTCCGAACAGATCTAAAGGAAGATCATTAAACAACCAAAATACGTCGTAAAAAAAATCAATTCTTGGAGGGATTCGCAGATCTTTACCGTCGAATGGAGCATCATTCCAGCGTGCTGGATGTGCGGGCGAGAGGGAGAAAAGAAAACACAGTCATTTCTGTGTTCTTAAAAAATGTATACTTTTTAATTGATTTCCCAAAAGGAGTAGCTTCCTTGTATTCCCTCGCACGTCCACTTCTGCTCAACCGCACAGTCCTATAAAAACGCGACACGCAGGAAGAGTTTGTTAAACAAATCGTGATCCGCGGGAACGCGACTTGGTGGCTCTGGCTCCGGTCCACTGCGGTGGGGGGAAGGCAACAAGTCACCGTGACACAAAACAGGTGGGGTCAAAAGACTCAACTCCAAAGTTGGTGACCACTAAAAGCAGATATTGCTCCTTTTTTTTTTCTCCTCTGTCCACTGCTAAATGCTAATTGCTATTGATTTGAGGCCTCCCACATTTTCCAATCTCTCTCTCCCCCTCTCAGAACTTTGAGCCTTTATTATTTCTACCCTTAATTTAATGTATGCTTATATTTTCTTCCAGCAATATTTATTAGGTAGGTGCAAGAAAACATAAATATGGCATCCACATTCCATGTTTGATTTCTTAGCAGCAGTCCAGTCATGTCATTGTTTAACAGAGTCAGCTAACAGCTCGGCAATTCCATTGTTAATATTCTTTTAATATCGAATTAGTCGGATGTTAATAATCTCAAATACTGAAAATCTTTCGTAGATTCGAACCGGCTCAATAACTAATCAATGGTTGCTGTATTTTAAGAGCCCCCTTAACAAGATCAGCATTGCATAATGAAGTAATTAAAGGGCCATCTAGAAGCATCTGCACCAAGGTAAAAAAAGATTCTGATGCATTTAGTAGGAAGCTCCCTGCATTGAATGAAGAAAATGCATTCTTTTTTTACCGATTGCTTGCTGAAGTGGCCCTGTCTGTACATTTCTGTCATGTGTGAAATTATTAACCATCCTAGAGGTAAAAACAGTATCACATGGTTTTAGTGCAGCCTGGATTCAGTTCCTTGTTTGTATCAAACAGTTGTCTCATCTTCCTCGATCTACTTGACATTTAAGCAGCTCAGGTACTGAAATGGCAGCTCATTTGAATGAAACATAATGCGATTGTTTCAGCACAATTCAAGACAGGAAGCCTGATCCGTGAATTCTGTATTCATGTAACTCGTATTTAAAGCTGACATAACTCGCAGTGCAAACCCGTCGAAAGCCCATTGGGGAGCCTTGTGCATGCAAAAAAGTTACTTTTTCTCATCGATTCATCTGACTGTAATCCACTCTCGGAATTGTTAAGCTTTCTTTTTCTTTTGATCGTGCATAGTTGCTAATAGCATTTTCTCTCAATGAACATGACACGCACCGTTTTGTTTCATGTTCTGCACTTCAAAATCTCAAAGTATTAGGATCAATTTTTCAGAATCAGCAAAGCCATTGGAGTTAAGTCACACAAAGGACCCGGATTTCTCGTTATACAAGATTGACTTTTTTACCACTTGAAGTGTGCAATGCTGGGAACGATCACAGAGTCGTTTAACAGAAAAGCCTCAGCTTTGTTGAATGCTTCGATTATTTTCTGCAACAAGTGTGGGGGAAACAGTGGTTTATTCTTGAGCAGCAGACTAATAATTCAAAGAAGGGAAGGGAAAAAAAAAAGGCACAACCAAGTGATCACGAATAGGGTCCAGCAACTGGCAGAATAGTTGTCGAGCTACTGACTGCTGATATGATCGAAATCAGCAGGGTGGTTAAAGACGACGACCGCCTCCTCCCCACCACCACCAACCTTTTCATTCGATTCCTCTAGAGTTCTTGCTGAATTGAAGTTGACCTCTCATTTCATGTCTCTCGACCACAGGATTCATAGATTCCGCTTCCAGCTTAAAAACGCAGGAATTTAATATCCAGAGATGGACTCCTTCATGATGTGTGCATTCAAGCATGCGCAATCATGCTGCACAAGTAGTGCTCCCCCCCCCCCCCCCCCCCCCCCCCCCCCCCCCCTCCCCTCCCTCCCTCCCTCCCTCCCTGGTGAGCTCTTTGCTTGCTGCTGCCAGCTATGCTTCTTCACAACCTTGGCAAGCAGCAGCGGCAGCAACTACTACTGCTACTACTCTAGTACCATGTCACACTGCATAGAGCTAATAATACCTGCAACAACAATGGCGATTACTTCCTAATTCCTTGATATCAATTGGCACTGGCAGCAACGTGGATGGCAATATGGAAAGCCTGTGGAAATGCTGAATGATGCAGAAATACTTAAACTTTACTTTTGTGATCACACCAATGCCTTTTTTTTTTTATCTTCAATCAGATGCCTCATGGATTGTCCTTGATGAACAAAATATGTACAGTGAAGAAAGGAAAAAGAGAGAGAAAAAAACATGAGAGATAAGGTGGATGGATAGCATAATTTCATCAGTTTAAACAGAGATTGATCATTTTCTTTTCATGATTGCATGCCCCAAACATTGTCATATCCCTTTCAGCTCTGATTCATACCATCATCACTCATTTTCGTCAAAAATCAGAAAGCTACAGCCAACTGTAGACTCTGCAATAATGGATGGATGGAGGTCCATTTCCAGATGAAAGGTTAGTAGCAGCAAATGCACACAACTTGAAGCCAAGTTATCAGCTTATTTATATTATCTTGAATGTAATGCAATGCATGCGAACGGATAAGAAACCATTCCTCTTTCCTGTCACAACCTTTTCATGGTTTTCTTCTCAGGAAAGTGAAGCAGATTTTTCTACTTGCATGCCCGATCACTCCCATTCCTTACAAGCTACAATTGCAGGAGATCAGAAAACAGTCCTCCAGTTCATGATCATGTGACAGACGGAGAGCAAATAGTTTTATCAGGACAAGAATGTAATCATCTGAAAACAGTTGAATGCTGTCCATTTGGTTTTGTGTCATTGTTGTGAACAACATACACATCTTATCTTCTGTTAGCAGGGGCAGACGTACACTTCCGAGGCCTCCGCCTAAAATTGTAATAATTTACCTACAAATTATTTTTAAAATTATTTATTATTAATATATTAATTTTTATGAAAACTTTGTTTCTGAAAAAAAAAGAGATACTATTCAATATTTTTAACTTGTTTAAGTTGAAAGTTGGGGTGTAAATAAAAACTTAACCACCCGAAAATTCTAACCAAATTAAAAAAAATGATCCGAAAAAACTAAAAAATCGGACTCTGATTAAAAAATAAGTTGATTTTTTTTGTAATAATTAAAACCCAACGTTTAAATTAAAGCTCCTAAAAAATTGAAACAACTGACTCGAATCAAATATATTTTTAACATACTAGAATTAAAAATATTACTTGAATTTTTAAATAATATTTCATAGTTTTATATTTTTTTACCCATATTGTATAGGATTAGGTATATTATTGACTTATTATGAGCTAGTTAAAATTGAATATTAATAAAGTTTGTATAAAATACTTTCACCCCTAGTTGAAAGTGGTACAACCATATTGGCCGGAATTTAATTAATCATTACATTGCTTCAATATAAAATATTTTTTTTAAAAAAACTTTATACGAATTTAATTAGTTTGAGGCTTCGTCAACCTTTTTGGAATTATTTTTGTTAGGAAATCACCGTAATTATAAATCAAATTCTTGATTAATGTTGGAAACATTTTGGATAAATTATCCCTCCAAATCCCGGCTGTAATCACGGCCAAAATTTGTGGTGTTCGAAATTCAAAAGTATAATAATGTTATAATATTTAATTTATCAATCTTGAGCCATAATATTTAATGCCATTAATGTTTTTTGTCACATAATATTCAATTTTGATAATGGATTCATGACATGTAGCGCATTATCATTCTCAAAACAACTTTTTTAGTTAGTTGAAAAAAATATTTATGAATGAATAAAATTCAAGTTATTTTGTAGGAAAAAAATTCAAGTTCACAAAATTTAAAATGTAAGATAAGTTCTTGAGAAAACGTGTTTTTTCATATCAATGACTCTCAAACCTTCAGAAAAAAAAAAAGAAATGTTCCAACGAATATAACATATAATCATTTGAGTTTGTGATATAATGATCAAACGAAGAGGAAATTAAATATGCAATCTAAATAAATTATTAGGATTAGTAATTAAATATAAAAAGCAATTACCGTAATATCCGGGTTGCACGTGAGTAACAGCTGAGATCACGTGCTTAATACCTTTCCAGCTCCAGAGCTCTTCCAATTTCCCTCCTTTTTTTTTTATTTCTTCAGTTCTTCGTCTTCCTCTTCTTCAACTTCGTCTTTAATGATTTCTTTACTTTTCTGGAAAACAAATCTCTTCCCATTCAGCTTTTTATAACCTTTTTCAAAGCGAATCAATAAATGCATATATTTTTAAAACGCGTATTGTTTGCTCCGCTCTCGCCACCATCTCCTCCCTCCCTCCGTTCTTCGATCATCCAATCACTGATACTTCTGCATCGGCGCGATCAAAATCGCTCATTTGGCACCTTTCCCAGGATCATCTGATGGTTTGAATCGAGTTATGTTGGAAAGATTGCATTTTTAGGCCATCAAACGTCTCGATCTGTTTCGTGGTGAATCCGGCGACTTGGTTCAGTTTCTGGCCAAAAGATTAGATTTTGGCCAGTCAAGAACGCTCCTTCCGAGATTTTCCATGGAGAATCCGGTGTTTTGATCAGAGTTCCGGTGGAAAGACTGTGTTTTGAGTTGTGTAGGAGATGGGAGGGGTGACTTCCACCATGGCGGCCAAGTTTGCGTTCTTCCCTCCGAGCCCGCCGTCGTACGGGGTGGTCGTTTCAGACGAGGCCTCTGGCCGGCTGGAGATGACAGAGGTGTCACCCCGGGAGAATATAGAGGTCCGGCGGCTGGCGACGAAACGGGGGACACAGATTGTGGCGATGTACGTGAAGAACCCTTCTGCCCGCATCACTGTTCTATACTCGCATGGGAATGCCGCAGACCTGGGCCAGATGCACGAACTCTTCAGCGAGCTCAGCAGACACCTCTGCGTCAACCTCATGGGGTGAGGCTGCCTTCTTTTTTCTCTAGCATTCTTTTCTTTTCTGTTCTTCTTTTCGTGGTAAAAAGATGATCTACGAAAGATCTGATGCTAATTTATCATGTCCGACTTAAATACCCCAAAAAAGCTTTCTTGAACGTTGTCTGGAGTGTTACTGTGGATACAATGCGAAGTCGCAGCTTTTGTCTGGCGAGTGCGAATCCAACTTGGAACTTTTGAACCCTTTTTTCTTTGAAACTAATTTCTTTTATTTATATTGGTCTGAAATAGACAAATAGTTGTTGGATCTTTGGCAAGCTGATATTTTTCCCCTTATATCCTTTTAGTTTTCAGTTTACTGAGTGAGTGGTAATCTTGTCTAGTTTGTTAATAGAGAATGTCCTGTCATAACGTCTATGTTCTCCAGATCTAAATAGTTAATCCCTTTTAGTTTGTTGAGTGTCTGGTTTTTGATAAGTTTGTCAATAGAGAACGTTATGACTTATGACATAACGTCTATGATCTCTATATCAGTAGTTAAACTCCTAAACAAATCTGACATGAGAAAGTGTAATACCTGGAAATGCGACTTGTTATCAGACGAATTATATAATAATGAATGGAGAATTTCAGATAGAATATAGGTGATCTCTGTTTGCCTTCATTTTGCAGAACAAGGCCTGATACCATTATTACTTAAATCTGCCTTCTCAGTTATTAATATGTTTTCTCAGAAAAAAAATCTAAATGTTCTTACACTGAGTCATACCGGAGATTTAACTGTGCTTGTGACATTTGACTACTTGAGATTAATTTTTCCGAAGTTGTACATAAAATTTTTGAATCAAATGAAGTTTTCAGGATATTGCCTATTGATCCTCATATTGGACTTGTGGCCTGTATCTGTGAGGTTATTCATTTAGCAGTCTGTTTCCAAGTAATTGGTGACATGAATCTAACTGAGCAACTGGATTTAAAGAGTACCTTCTTTATTGTCTGCTTTTCTCAGTTTCTATATTCACTAAAGAGCATCATCTGCTACTTTTTTAAGGTACAATGTGCATGGATGTGTGTGTATATATATGAATGTATGTATGTTCAGTTTTTGGTTTCTTTCACCCATGCTGCAACATGCTTGCATATATGCATGATCAGGTGCTCACAGTTCATCGTTTTACATAATGTATGTTTCCACCAAGTGCTTTGAACTGCACATCCTGATTATGCTATAACATTATTCAGGTATGACTATTCTGGATATGGGCAATCATCAGGGAAGGTAAAAATTGTGTTCTACCCTTTGATTTTGCTTAAAGATAATTTTCAAATTAAGTGATCAACTTGTTGTTGTCTTTTCCTCAGCCGAGCGAACAAAACACGTATGCAGACATTGAAGCTGTGTACAGATGCCTCGAACAAACTTATGGAACCAACGCGGAAGATATTGTTCTCTATGGTCAATCACTTGGTAGTGGACCTACATTGGAGTTGGCTTCTCGGGTGCCCAAGTTGAGAGCAGTTGTTCTACATAGTCCTATTTTGTCTGGCCTGCGCGTCATGTATCCTGTAAAGCACTCGTACTGGTTTGACATTTACAAGGTCTAGTACTTTAAACTTCCATTTTACTTTTCAGTGAACATCATGCATCTGCATGTCATATAAAACTAATATGAAATATTGATAAAGTTCTTTCTGTCATCGCAGAACATTGACAAAGTTCCTTCTGTTAGATGTCCAGTATTAGTGATACATGTAAGTGTACGATTGATGATTTGCACTTGATCTTGCATTTCGTATTGAAGCCTCCTGATTCTTCCTATCGCATACTAAGTTATGTAGTTTCACATTATTACTATATTCCTTCCATTTTTACTTCAATTGTCCTAATTAATATTTGCTTAATTCGATGAAGCTTGAGGATTGAATCAGAAGCTTTCACAACTGATCTTATCACCCAAAGATTACTTTCATGAATCAGTGTTTTGGTTGAGACTTGAGTAGTGTGTGATTTGCAACAGCATCTGATGTGTCTTGTTCCTTTGTACATCCATAGCATAACAATTTTTCAGAGGTATGTATATTCTTGATTCTCATAGAAATGTGAATTTTCTTGATTTTTGCAGGGGTTGGCTGATGATGTTGTGGACTCATCCCATGGTAAGCGGTTGTGGGAGCTTTGCAAAGAAAAATATGAACCTTTGTGGATTAAGGAGGGAACCACTGTAATTTGGAACTGTACCCTGAGTACTTAAGACATCTAAAGAAATTCATATCAGCCATTGAGAAAATTCCTCCTAATAGGAATGCATGTATGGATGATTCAGTTCCACAGGATCGCCCGAGCACAAGCTCTGATCAGTTGGAGCTATCAAGAACAAGTACAGATCAGAGGGAGAGATCAAGGCCAAGCACTGAGCGCAAGGAGAAGACTAGATGCAGTACAGACAGAAAAGAGAAGCCACGAGTCAGCATAGATAAAAAGGATAAATCAAGAAAGAGTTTTGAGAAATCAGACCGGCCGAGAAACAGCCTAGACCAGCAAGAGAAGCCGAGGAAGAGCTTTGATCGGTCTGTTCGAGCCTGTTAATCCATATTATTTCTCAATATAAGTACTATATGCTGATTGAAATATGTTTCTTCTTGTTTGTCTGATGGCAGCATTGGAGGGATGATGAGATCAGTTGGGTTGTGCAACATCGACTGTTTCAAGGTGACGACATCCGTCGGATGAGAACCACACGATACAATTCACGATAGGTTGTGTTTATACGACTACGATCATGACTAGTCTTTTCTTGTTTCTTTCTGAGTAATGCAAATATGGGTTGAAGGGCTTATTTAAGTTTGTTTCTCCTTTCGCCGGTGAAGATTGGATTTCTTTTCACTCTGCTGGGCTAGCTTTTCTGAATCCATGGTGTTGTTATTAAATGGACATACGAAAAAGTAACATATTGAGAATTATTCACTTCACAGTTTATTTACAGTGCTTTATTGAGGTGTTAAATTGATTTGGATCCGGATGTAATAGAGCATAAATCAAATGTTAAAGCACTTAAAATTCGAATTGCTGACCTTTTTCTTATGATGGTTGGTAATTCACTTGTGCTCACGGCTCTCAACGCCAATGTTCCTGTTGGCATTATCAACTTTGCCCAAAGCATACTTTGCATATTCTTTGCACGATGCTCATGATTCTTCATTTGTAAAGGAAAAAGAAGGATTAATTTGCAGCTTACTTGTTGATTGTAGTATGTGTAGTGAATGTGGATCAGGGGATAAGCATTTATCTGTATATTGACGTTAAATTTGGGTTGGTGACTTCTGGGTTCTCTTAATTTGATGTATCCAGCATCATCCCACTTGCTTAATTCATTATAAGAAGAAAATCTCAAATGCGAAGAAAGGAATGCTGAAACATGGTACCATCCTATTACGATGGGATTAAAATAATGCGAAATGGCGTTTCTGATTGATGTTCTAGATCATGTTTTTCCATGAGGATTCTTTAGCTAACAGAAAATTACTTTCATTGACATTCTAACAAGAGGTTTAGAAAGAAAATATTTGCTTAAAAAGGGATGCCACGTCATATGATGTTCCTTCATGTTCATAGAAATTATCAGTGGCTGCTGATTGATGAGCACTTCTTCCTCCCTTTGGTCCCCAATCTTTCAGATGATGCAGTACATATCTGAATGAAGATCATTGTGTATAGGAGAAAACTAAAAGTTTTGACATCTCAATGGTCCTAGTTCTAGTGAGCTCAGCAGGAGAGTACAAAATGTTTGATTGTATGAGCTGTTGTGTCTATGTATTCTTGAACGTCACCATTTATAGATCATTTGCTGCATGCCGTTGTGCAGCTCTTCGTTCCAAGGATTTTGTATCTAAATATTGCAAAAGGTATCAAACATTGTAAACTAGGAAATTCTCAAATGTGTAGGTGACAGACAGAACACAAGTGGCTTCATGATGCTAGTTGAAAACAAGTTCGCAAGCAAAGTAATCAAATCAAATTGTCTTCTAGATAAGAAAGATGGATCCACTGGACCCATTCATCATGTCAGGTTAATATGTAGCACGGAGTTATCTTTGATGCATAGTCTTTAAAACAATGATGTGGATTAGCATAAGTTTCTTGTTGTTGCAATACACCATTGATGCATAATTGCTCCATCAACAGACTGCAGGTGTATATGCGAATATCTCACGCTAACAATTTGGTCCAAGAATACTTTTCTTTTCCATAGTATGTAATCATTATATTATACCATGCTCTGGACTCCAGATAATCTGAGAATGATAGTCAAGAAGATTTCACCTGCCAGCGTTTACTCCAAGAAAGATTGAAGTGATTTGATCAAGAGTTTTGCATAAACTCATTTCGGCCAAAAATGATTCGCTTGTCACCAAAAATAAACTCAATGCTGTTATGATAGAGTGAGTACCTGGGCTGTGGGATCTTTACATCCACTCATGGTACTCGGTTTCAAGGATTCGGACGCGCATGGGATAGTGCCCACCGGAGCTGCCGGGGCAATGCAGGCGGATGAAGAGTCCGGCGACACCGTTGCAAATTGCCAGTCCGCAGGGAGACCAGAAGAACTTGTAAAAATAATGGAACAGCCAGCAATCATCTCCAGATTGAATTTAGCATTCTCGCTCATATTTTACAAGCAGAATGGAACTGTAAAAGACTGGATTCGAACTGCTTTTAATTAAGTTCAGAAACAAAGAAAGATTCGAACTTTGGTGAACTTTGTTCAAAAGTCAACTGCAGGTATCGAAATCACAGGAGGGCATTGTGACGAGGAATCCAACGAGAACGCCACAGAGAAAGGAACGAGGTCAAACGGTGGTTCCCTATTGTGGCACACCTTGAATCACACATTTTTCCCACACTATCTTGCACAGATCATTGAAGTGTTTATATACCTGTACATCATATGCTATCTTGAGTCTATTGTGGAGAGAAAATGCTAACTTTAGAGCAAGTCTTCAGGAGAATTACTGTGACTTGATCAATTGATGCTGAGTTGTATGCTAATACTCTAATAGCACAGTCCTCTCCTTCAGTATGATCTCTACATTTTCACAGCTGGAAGTGGAATAGGTTTCCAAATTCCATACCGTACCATGCATCTATAATTCAAGCAATGTGACCAGCGTTTTCCATCTCCATCCATTCTTCAAAGTCTCTCAGTTGAGCAGTTCCATTTTGATCAGAAGAGTTCCAACTTATGAGAACCAAGCACTTGGTACAGAAAGAGGATGATTAATTGGATGTGGGCTTTCCTATACCTGCTTAAATGAAGATAGAGTCAAGGACAGCAGTATACGGTGATGTGGATCTTGGCGGTAAATTTCCTAGAATGAAAAGAAAGCCTCATTCACAAACATAGTAACAGAAAACAAGTTGCTTAGAAACTTTTTCCCAAAGCCTCGTCCAGGACATGGATGGCTGTGCAAATTAAAAAAGTGATCCAGTAATGTCACAGTGACCAATTGTTTTAACTAGCTCCACATCGAGTAAGATCGAAGAATAGTATTAGAAAAGAACTTGGTTCCAACGATGAGAACTATTAGAACCGTTCGTGCCTTGGGTTGTGTGTTCACAGTCACACAGCACCTCAACAAGTCCGTCAGCACTCAGCACATATCAAGCAAACGACCCACTTCAAAAGGCTTGAGTAGACAGATTGCTAAGTGCCACTGAAAATATGAGTTCAGCTGTGGGACTTCGTTTCTGAGAATCCCAAAGCAAGTTATACATCCACATTCATGGTCTCAAGGAGGAAATAAAAAACATGGAGCCACTTATTGGGTAAGCAACTTGGAGTCGCAAGCTACAATCTTCACTCGTCCAACTTGTTCTTGAGCATCCTCATTCTTGAAGGTTGCATCTTGTAAGATAAACGTCCAGACATTGTCACAAAACCTGTAAGTGTGCAAATGACCCTGAAAAATAACATGACAGAAAACTGTGAAGCCCTCAAGTTAAATAGTTCCAAATTAGTTAGAAAAAAAGCTGATAAAAACACAGACAATGGAATTAGATAACGATGCAGATTCACATAGAATCAACATCCTTCTTCCTTTAAATTCTCTCTTTATCATTTAGTTTGAACTCATCAGCATAGAAAACTTGACTTCAACTTTGATACCTACATTAATCAACAAGGGACCAGGTATAGTGAAAAGTTACATGCAGCTGAGGACTTCTATTTAGACATAGAACATCAAGTAACTAGTAGCGATGTAAGAACTATTTCAAACAGTAGCCACTGCTAACCCATGCACACTATGCATTATGATTAACATGGGATGCTAAACCAAATCAGCCAAATTAATATGAGAAAATTTACGTATGCAAGGTATAAGAATAAGCTAATGAAATGGTTATAAAAGATATTTCCTACAAACATAGGAGAAGCAGATAATTTACTTTGATTGTAACTTTGCTCTTCACTTGGTTGTCCAAGGCATCTGTCATAGACTGGAACACAAGAAAAGAAATGGCAGTTAGGAGTATGACTTTCCAAAACTACTAAGGGCTCAAAGCTTTATTTTTCAGGGTTTAAGAGCTGAAAAATTAACCTTATCAAATTGCACAAGGACTTGAATAGCAAGCTCCGGGTGAAGTGTCCCATTAAGGACCATCTCATCTAGTGTTTCAGTCAAGCACATGCCAATTGTAGACCTCCTATAAAGTTCAAATGTCGCCATTACCTATTTCCAGCAACACAAAATAAATTATGAACCAACCTGGAAAGAAAGAGCAAAATGAATAAACTATAAAGGGCATTAAAATATTTTCTTGTTCAAGAAGTGAAAATTCTTTGTTTCACAATATCATGTACACCAAAATAACTGTGACAAAAGACAATAGTGTCTGTTACCAAAAATAGACCATAATGTCACATGACAGAAATTTCTGACACTTGAAAGAGGCATTTGAACAAGATTACATGTCTAAAGAAAATTACAGAATTACTATTGAATGCTTTAAAGCATAGAAGCCATGAGCCATAAGTTACAGAAAGTGTACACAGGTACATGCATAACAGAGATCAATATTATCTTACTGTGGAAAATTAAGTGTGTCCCCTTCAAAAGAAAGGATCAGGAAATTAATATAGCCACAGAATTATGTTTCATAATATGAAGAAGATAACTCTGATTTCCTTCAAATACATTACACCTATGTGCATGGATACGAGTATGGAATATGTTATTTTTCGAAAAATAGGGTACGGGTACGTATATTTATTAATATTACATATATAAATATTTAGTAATATATGTTATTAATAAACTAGTGTTTCTCATCTCCCTGTCCATGATGGAATTCCGAACTGTCCTCTAAAACTCTTGAGCAAGATTGTTGATAAGGTTTGGAGCACTGAGCAGCTAAAAAGATGTCTAAATCTGTTATGCCAGCCTCTTCCACATATTGGTACATCTGGGTACACGTACACATTGCGTACCCAACTGTACCCATATTTGGTACATACCCGATATGGGTACTCCAAAGTAATTGACATACCTATGCTTCATAGCATTACACCTTTGATTCATTCTGAAGATTTGGGGAATGCATTCAGTGAAGAATGAGATAGCTTAAATCAAAATGATGTTTGAGGACTTTGATAACCCAAATGGTAAAAAACTGGCAAGTAATTACTGTTCTAGACAAGCCACTCCTAAATGACATGATATAATCAATTCAAAATAAATAGATATATCTTTTAATATTCATTGGAAGATTAATAAAAAAACCATGATTCAGAAATGGAAGATCATTGTAAATAAGAGATATGGACTCTGTGGGGACAAGCAAGTCAATTGGAACTTCCAAGTATGAAACCACGGCGAAGGGATTGCCCTTGCAGATAGGAGAAACATCAACCAGATGTTGCCCTTGAAGCTAGCCATTTGGATTCGAACTTTTCTTCAATCCCCTCATTGCAGTGACTAGACGCCTCCCAGTATTTATCTATTCTTATTCTTCAATGAGGTATACAACAAATGAGCTTCGAACTGGTAATGCCCCTATTCATCAGGAAATTTAAAATACCAGGATAACACGATCCCAAATATGAAATCTTTCCAACCTACATAAACTAAAAAGAACAATTGCATGCAAATTCACACTTACATGAACGCATATCGACATGTACTACCAGTAATCGAAACCGAGATCGCTCATTTCTTATCACAACAAACGATAAATCACAAGATCAAAGACTAAAACAACTCCAAATGATGGGGGTTTTGGCATCCGCAGCGGGAGAGTGAAAATGCAAGCTCAAAGGAAGGAGCTGACCTCAAATCGGTGGATCTCGAGCTCGATTTGGACCGCAATAACCCTAGATTCCACCGGGAGCTAGCAACCGACAGTTTTCGATCTTGAGGAGATGAGACGGAGTCGATCAGGGAAGAGGGATATCGTGACGCGAGAGGAGTGAGCTGAAGGTGGCGAAGAGGCCAAGGAAGGGGGAAAGAGAATTCGGACCCCTTCGCCTCTTTGGATTCGAACGGAGGTTTTTATAGGCGACGCCATTCGGGAGAGAGATATATAAATAGAGAGAGAAAGAAGCCCCTCGCCAAATATTCTATGCGTACATTCTGCCTCGCGACAGTTATATGCGGGAATATCATCTACCGTCAATTGAGAAGATTCAGCAAATCATATTCGCCCGTTTATTTTGGGCCGACCAAAGGAGCCCATTTTAAGTTGTTTTTCCCCCATTTTAATTGGTTTTGGTGAGAATTTTGTGTGCCCATTATTTTTTTTTATTTTTTTTTGCCTTTAGGGGGTTGTCAAAACCGGATAAACATTTTGAAAAATTTCAAGTCCGAACGGTTTAAACTAGTGGATCAATGATGGCGTCAAATAATAATAATAATAATAATAAAGATAAAAAATGAAATAATATTATTAGTAAAATTAAGATTTACGATCAAGTTTATGATCAATTATCCCTTTACTTGTACCAAGTCATATAAAAATTATGCAAAAAATCGCTAAAATATATGTTAAAGGAGTTGGGTTTATATAGTTAAAGCCAAGACAAAAGAGCACTCAAATAAATTTTGGTATAGATTCTTATTTTGAGTGTACAATTTTTTTATGTATATTTCTTCTCATTTAAACTACGAGCAAACTTTCATGTAGTTTTAACCTTGATTGATATCTAAAATAATATCTTATAATAATTTTTAGCATATATAGAGATGTAAAAGTATCCTTTTTAATATTTATTATGTATACTAGTGTCATATATCTATACTACATTAAAAGCAAAGAACACTATAAGAAAAAAAGGTTTTTCCGACGAATAATTTTCCACGATTTGAGTCGAAAATTTTTTCGATGATTCAGACTGTGGGAAAAGTTTCTCATGACTTGAACCGTAAAAAATTTTCACGATTTGGACTGTCACGGTTAGAGTTGTGAAAAATTTTTCACGACTTCGACCTTGGAAAATTATCACGGCTTGAGTCATTGGAAACTTTTTCTACGACTTCGACCGTGGGAATTTCCACGTCTTCGATCGTAAAAAATATATCCCACAACCTAAACTTGTGAAAGTAAAATATAAAGAGCTTTGTACATGCATCATTCGGGAAGAAGATATCTATCGTTTAGTCTTCTATTGTGTTTACCATGTGCAAGGCTGAGAAGGTACTTACACCTTTCTTTGATGTAATGGAGCACTTGATTGTACATCTTTCATATGAAATTAAAGTTGTAGGTCCGGTTCAATATCGATGAATGTATCCTTTTGAAAGGTGCATATTATATTTGAAAAGGAAGGCGAAAAATAAGACGAAAATTGAAGGCTCTATATGTGAAGCATATTTTATTGAGGTGGTGTCAAACTTTACTTCAAAGTACTTTGAGTCACACATACAATCACGACACACCCAAGTTTTAAGAAACAATGATAGTGATGAAAGAGAAGTTAACATAAATACTTTATCCAAGTACTCATGCCGACTTCTTAGCACAAGACGCAAAGTTGTCTTGAGTGACAGAGATCTCACGCCTATTGAGAATTATGTCCTTACAGGACGGATGTTCAAAGTCTAAATATTTGATGTTCATACAAGATGGATGAACAATGATAAAGAAAGTCGGAAAAGGCTAGAGTTAATCGAATTTTGAAGCTCGAGGCCTACATCCACATAGGCGGGTTGATGCGATTTGGCTAGCATCGATGTTGAATGATAATTCAAACTTTTATCTTATACTTATTGTATAAAATTTGAAACTTCATTGCAGGAGGAGAAACAAGTGGTCCCGTGGACTTACGCGTGACCTATGAGGCCACGCATAAGAGTTGGAAGACCAATGACTTGGTTACGCCCATTGCTCGTAGGCTTTTGGTAAGTCTCATTACATATTCACTTGGTTGGTGACATTAGTGCAAATGACTTTTTAAATGCGCAATGTTTAACTTTTTTAGGATGACTATAATGCGAAGATGACTGAAAAGTAAGGAGATGATCCTAGTACTCAGCCACTAGGTAACGTTTTTCGAAAATGATACACATTTTTAATTTATGTGTTTTTTATGTTATATAATTTATATAATCTATAATGTTTATATGATTGTATAATTTTTCTATTTTGTAGAGGACCCTGTTGTTTGGGAGGAGATGACCAGAACGACATGAAGAGGATACTTATGTGGCCTAGGCACAATATAGGAGGAGTGGACATATGCAGGTGGCCCATTTGTTCTGAGATCATCCGTCGCACTTGATGTGACGCAGCTATCGCAACAAATATCGCAGCAATTGACTCCTTTATTACAGATTATTCATGGATTGATCCCATCGTAGAATCAATCCCCGTGAAGCCAAGGACAGAGTGCGTTAGGATCGAACGTCCGGAATGACAAAAACAACTCACAAACTTAGGATAGAAACTTTTGCATGATATTAACTATAGTTTTGTTACTTATACATTTGTTATTAGATATATGTGTAGTCATTATACTTTTGTTAGTTTAGTTTATTACTTTTCATATTCTTATCTTTGATGATGAATGATGAATGCATTTATATGCATTATATAATTGTATGATGTGGGAAGGGAAGAAAATATGAGTATAATGGAGCAAAAATATCTAGCATTAGTGCCTCCACAACATCGCAATGTCATCGCATGCATAGTCGACATTATTTTAAATATATTGTCCTTAGCAACAACTTACACTTTCGTGTCCCATTCTTTAACGTCACCTTGGCGTCTCAAACCCACTTCACATTGGTGTCACAGTAGTGCGAACTAGCATCGATGTAGGTATAACTTTTGCAGCACTTGGGCATCGACATAGTGTCGCGTCATTCTGCGCCACCTTTATGTCACGTTAGCGACGCAACTCGACTACTCGACATGAGACTTTTCACGTCATCTTAACATCTAGGTAGCATAGACCATTGACGCTAGTTGCATCTCCATATGCTTTGGCGCTATGGTGACTCTATTAGCTACCGTTTACGGACGTCTCATATGGTCGACGCTATTGTTTCTAAACACCCATTAGCGTCTCAGTAGCGTTGCGATTGTGCATCGCTATTTCGTAGTTTTCTTGTAGTGTTTTGCCATAATAGAATGATCTTAATGATTGCCGCACTCACTGAGAGTCGATCAAGCTTCGATAAAATAAAAAAATTCGTTACGAAGTAATTCTTGGATGATATGCACTATGATGTACGAATGCACATGCATTTGAACATAACCTTAATATCAAATTCAAAATTGGCTTCTAGTGAAAGCTTTCATAAAGCTCATAAAAATTGTGGAAATATCATATAGACTAATCTCATTCATCAATGACTATCTTAAACAATTTACAAATAATCCACATGGCACACAAACAATCATTTCAGATGATGCAAATTCACTAACATGAATCATAATCCATATCATAAAACATGCCTTACCTTAAGACTATGGATAGTATAGGAGCTTACTTAATATTATTGTATAAATCCACTTGAATACGCTTGACTGCATTAAATCAGTCCATGACGGAATCCAATAATTGGAAATGCCAAAAAAAAAAAATTTAAGCCCTATAAAATCTATCATGTCAAATGCACTGGGTATGAATTAACAATTGAGTATAAATAAAGTAATTTCTCATTTTCAAGTTTATAATAATTGTTTAAATAAATCTTTCTGTTAATTACTTGTGCGTGTACCTAATGGTTGGACATCATGCTAATTACATATTCTATAATTACCATATTATTCAAAAATAACTAAATAGTATTATTTAAACAAAAATAATTTCAAATTTAATAATTAACATTGCTTATTTATCCAAATTTCCTAAATTATAAATTGCATTAAATTCAATATTATTTTCATTACTATACAGTTATATTTAAAAATATTTACTCTTGTTTTATTATTATGAATGGCCTTTTTTTTCAAAACTTGTTATTACGAATATGTATTTGTATGCATATTTAAGTACTTTGTAACCACATAAAATGGTTACAATTTGTAAACATTCGATCTCACTCGTTGGATTAGTAATCAACGATCCAGATCTGCTAGTAAACAAATAAAAAAATCAAAAGAATGTCCGGTTCACATCACCCAACGCTGAAATCGAATGATTACAAACTATATATATATATATATATAACTCATTTTTTAGCTACAAGTTGCACCATTCGAAGAAGGTCCACCCACTCATCGGAAAGGTAAAATTTATTATCAATAAGTCATCGATCAACCTATTGCCACATTAAATATGTTTGAAATCAGGATCACGTGATCTTGATTTCAAGTTGTTGATTCCACTATTTTAATGAAATCGGCTATCGATCATTTTTTTTAGTTTTGACCTTTTCTTTGGAAAATGGCGTTTTGCTTTTTCTCAAATTTTTTCTTTATTATTTTCTTTTATAACTTTTCTTATATAAGTTGATTTATTTATTATATATAAAATATAAATAATAAAGGATTAATATAATATAATATATTATTTCATTATAAAAATTTAATATTTTGTTAAATACAAATTATTAAAAATTGAGTTTTTATATTTCAATAATATATTTCTTAACAAAGTTATTGACATAAATTTTTTAAATGTATATATTATGTATTTTAATTTTTAACAATTTTATAATATATAATTATAATACATATTTTTAATTCAATCATCCACTAAAATTAACCCATAATATTTATTTTTTCCTATCAAATCAACCATCTTATTTCTCATCATCAAATTTCACTCTATCCAAACACACGTTGCTATCAATTTAACTATTAATTAAAATTTAATGGAATTTTAATTCTCTGGATTTATTCAAGAAAGTTGACTCAAGAAAAATAAATGCTTTGTGGCTGCTAGCGGTTGATGTAACGTCCCCAAATCGATCAACGCCACATGACGAGGATCTATTCGAAAGCATTACGAAAACAATATAACATTGATTAAAACTTGACCAAATCCCAAATAAAAACAATGGCATGCCAATTATAAAAACAAGAAAGGAAAGAAATATCATAAAAGTGAAAGTCCCAAAATATTACAAAGTCCATGATATTCATAATGTCTGAATTACATCAAGCTCAAAATGCGGAAATAAAAATAAAGATAACTATGCCCTCTCTTGGTTCATGTGCTTTAGCATCGCTGGTCGCGTCACACAATCTCAACACATCACTGACCTGGCCCTGTGGAAATCAACACAGGGGAGGAGGTCCTCCCGTAAGTTATACAGCTTAGTGGGAAATCATAAGTGCACATTGCATAATAATAAATAGCAATTGACAGAATTAGTAATCACATGCAATAAGTCAGATTTGAGCATAAAATCATTCACTTGAGATATCGATGGATAAAAGAGATAGAGATCATGAATAAATCTTATAATCATAAAAGATTTCAGAAATCATGCTGGATCAATAATTATGTTTGGTTTATCATATTCATGTTACTTATCAATGCTCTTTGTGCTCTTACTTTCACTTCACATTAGGTGCCTTTGGGTGTTTTCATTCTGGAGGATTTACGTTAGAGACAGTCAATGGGGAATCAAGTCATGGCTAAGAGAGCGACCCTACACAACATAAGCTCTAATCACTACTCCCATAAACATGTTCATGTTTTTCTTACTTAATCGCTTATCACTTTATCATACTTGCATATCATGAAAGGATTTGATCATATGACAGATCAAAATAAGATCAAAGGTTCAATCACATAACATTCCAAACAATAACGAGTAGCAACACACAAGCATAGAAAGAATCTCAATCAAATCAGGAATTAATATGCAATCTGGACTGATATCGGTCGACCGGTCCTCTCTGGTCGGTCGACCGATTTTCAGACATCGGTCGACCGATATCTCTAGATCGATCGACCGGTTGGTCTGCATGTAATACAATAAGTTCTGCTACATCGGTCGATCGATATCTTTGGATCGGTCGACCGATAGTACTGAATCAGAAAGAGCTTCGTTCGGTCGATCGACCGAACGATAGAAGGCTCAGAAAGTTTGATCGGTCGACCGGTCTCCAAGGATCGATCGACCGATAACCCCATCACCGATAGATCGATATACAAAATCGGTCGACCGGTCCTCATGAAAAATAGAAATGACAGAATCCATTTAACATTGAATTTCAATCTAAAAACGCAATCAAGGCATGTAATCAATCATCTAAGCCTAGAGGATTAATACAGAACATATCCAGGAACAAAAGGAATCACAATCATAAAGCAAACATGGTAATACAATCAATCCATCATCTTTCATATAATTTCAATCATCAAGAACACACCAAGTGATAAGAACCTAATTCTATCACCCACCTCCTCCTGAAGTGATCCTAGCTTGGAGCCCCTCCGTACACCGTTAATTGCCCTCTCCTTGCCTTTCTTCACCTAAGGAGCATTCCGATAGGAAGGGATGTAAGGAAATGACATTGCTCATTAAGGAAATTGCAGAAATGTAGAAAGAACTATGTGAACCTTGCTGTAATCCTTCTTCTCTTGTTGAATGATGTGCTTTGAGGGAGAAGAGAGATGAGTGAGGGAGAGGAATGAGAGTGGCTAAAGGAGAGTTTTAGAGCAATAGCCCCTTTTTATAGGGTAGTTGTAGGGCTATTAGGTTAATGTGCTCACTAATTGGGCTATGAGGTGTTTTTACAATTTGGTTTTTATTTTCTATTTCTTTTATTGAATGGGCTGGGTATTATATTATTACCCCCTTAAAAGAAAATTCATCATCAAATTTTGCACTAAGTAGATGTCTTACCGAATAGGTGCGAAAACTCTTGGTGCATCTCCGACTCGAGTTCCCATGTGGCTTCATCGTCATGATGATAACGCCAGGTTACTCTGACCATGAGCACATCTTTATCCTTCTGGCGCTGTACCTTCCGCTCTACTATATGCGTCGGATACTTCGCAAAGGTCAAATCCGCAGTTAGATTTGGCTCTTCAATCCGTAATACATTAGCAGCATCGTGCTTGTACTTCTTAAGCATAAAGACATGGAACACATTATGCACACGCCTATAAGAAGGTGAAAATGCTAGCCTGCAAGCTGCTTCACCTACTAACTCGAGTACCTCAACAGGTCCCACATACCGAGGGTTGAGCTTCCCTCGCTTACTGAACCTTATAACTCCCTTCATAGGGGACACCTTCAACAGGACCTGATCACCAGCCTGAAAGATATGCTCACGTCTGCCCTTATCCGCATAACTCTTCTGTCTGCCCTGAGCTGTCTTCATTCTCTGCTTGATCAGCTCCACTTTCTCAACATACTCTACAGCCTCCTTCACCTCTTCCTTGCTCATGATCTTCTATTCACCTACTTCACCCCAGTGAGCAGGTGAACGACACGGTCGACCATATAAAAGCATCAAAGGGCGCCATGCTGATATTGAAATGGTAGCTGTTATTATACACAAACTCGATCAGATGGATATGCTCATCCCAGCTACCCTGTCAATCCAGTGCACAAGCTCATAACATGTCCTCTAGTGTCTGTATAGTCCTCTCAGACTGCCCATCAATCTGAGGATGAAAAACAGTACTAAAATTCAGCCTAGTGCCAAATGCCTCTTGCATGTTCCTCCAGAATCTGGCAGTGAATCTGAGATCTCGATCTGAAACAATCGATGCTGGAATGTCATGTAGTCTGATCACCTCCCTAATATACAAGTCCAATAGACTCTCTACTGACTGCTTCCACTGGATAGGGATGAAGTGCACTGCCTTAGTGAATTATCTACTACTACCCACATGGCATCATGACCCTTCTTGGTCCTGGGCAAATTGGATACAAAATCTATGGTGATATTATCTCACTTCCACTGTGGAACATCTAGAGACTTCAACTTTTCGTAGGGCCTCTGGTGCTCAATCTTCACCAGCATATGACCCTTTTTGGTCCTGGGTAAGTTGGATACAAAATCTATGATGATATTATCCCATTTCCATTGTGAAGCATCTAGAGACTTCAACTTTCCGTACGGCCTCTGGTGATTAATTTTCACCTGCTGGCACACTAGACATCTGGACACATACACAGCTATCTCCCTCTTCATGTCCGGCCACCAGTAGCTGCGCTGCACATTCTTATACATCTTTGTGCTGCCGGGATGGATAGCAAACTCAGACTTATGGCACTCGTCCATTACTTCCTTTCTGATGGTGGCATCTGTTGGAACCCACAATCTGTCTCTATACCGAATCCCTCCATTTGCAGATGCTTGGAAGTCATTCGGTTCCTGCTGACATTTCTTCATCACCTTCTGATACTCTTGATCCTCCTTCTATGCGACTATGATCCTGTCAATCATGCTAGGCCTCATCTTATGCATTATCCATATCGCTCCATTACTGTCAAGTCTAGGACACCACTGGTCTAACTCCTGCAACATCTCATACTCCCTTACTATGATGTAAGCTAGTGAACCTTCCCATTTCCTGCTCAATACATCAGCTACTGAATTTGCTTTACCAGGGTGATAATTAATAGTAAATTCATAATCCTTCAAGAGCTCCAACCAACGGCGTTGCCTCATGTTAAGGTCTCTTTGGTCAAAGATATATTTGAGACTCTTATGATCTGTGAAGATCTCAAAAGTCTCTCCATAAAGATAGTGCCTCCAGATCTTCAAAGCAAAAACTATGGTAGCTAGTTCCAGATCACGAGTGTGGTAGTTCATCTCGTGCTTCTTCAGCTGGCGTGAAGCGTAAGCCACCACTTTACCATGCTGCATGAGTACACACCCTAAACCTGTCCCACACGCATCACTGTAAACTACATATCCTCCGCTGCCCATCGAGATGGTGAGGATAGGTGCTGAGGTCAGGCGATTCTTCAATGTCTGAAAGCTTTGCTCACACTTATCAGACCAGATAAACTTCTCTGCTTTCTTCATGAGATTCGTGAGTTGTGCTGCAATCTTGGAGAAGTCTCTGATGAACCTCCTATAGTAACCCGCCAATCCTAGAAAGCTGTGGATCTCGGATGCATTCTTCGGCCTCGCCCAATTGGTCACTACTTCCACCTTTGCCGGGTCCACTGAAATACCCTTCTTGGAAATTATATGTCCAAGAAACATGATCTCCTTCAGCTAAAACTCACACTTCGAGAGTTTGCCGTACAGCTTGTGTTGGCGCAATATTTTCAACACTATCCTGAGATGCTCCCAATGCTGCTCTGGGTTGGACGACTAGATCAGGATGTCATCCACAAACACTATAACAAACTGATCCAAGTAGGGCAAGTTGGAGTAAAGGGGGTGTTGTTTCACAAAAAAGAGTTCTATTATACAAATATTATTTATAATAGTAGTTCTTCATCGCTTAAGTAAAGTTTCAAGTTTGAACTTTTGTAGATGCAAAAAAATTTTGGTGGGAGTGTCCAGGACGATATTAGAATAGTCGAACTATATATCTTAGATGCATACATGTACGATCACACCATTTGAGCCACCAGATTAAAACTATTTTAGTTATAACGACTGAGATTTAATCCAGTTGGTCTAAACCTAAAATCCGATTAAAAAAATGGCAGCCGCAGATTCCCATCTCATCTCTTTCCCCCATCTCGACCGATTCCCATCTCCTCTCTCTCACCTCTTTCCCCATCTCGATTGTCGGTGACCTCCTTTAACGTCGACATTTATCTCCTTTGGCTATGATCTCCCCACCAAGTTTTAATTTCGTTGGCGAGCACAAAGGGTGGGGGGGGGGGGGGGGGAGGGGGGGCGTCAGCCACCCTTAGTGGCCCCGCTGGCGAGGTCGCAGAGGTGGGTCGACCGTCACGCGTTGCTTTTCGCTCTTTTGAACCCCTGTGCGGCATGACACCTCCCCTTCTCGAGACTTTCATTCAGCCTCCAAGAACTCTACTGAGGAGACTCTCTATGGAACATCTCCAAGCAACCACAATGCACACGAAGAACACTCATAGAACACGTACAAAAATAAGAGGGAAAACTATAATCTATTCCATCTCTGGATCAATCGATACAAGCCACCTACATGTGTCTATTTATACAATTTTAGGGCCGGCCACATGTTACCGTCCTATTTTAACTTTCCACAAAGCAAGGAATCCTAAACAATCACCTTAATTAACAAAACCCCCTCTGGACATCCTGATTACATGTCATAATCTCTTGTCCTACTTGCCAAGTCGAACGTCCAGGACAATCAACCTAATTGCCCTCTTGTCACAATGGAAAGTAAGTGTCACATGCACCTTACTTTCCATCTGCCACCTTTCCTCTTTTGGAGCAACCGCACGTCGCTTCCTTTGGCTAGCCTTCTTTCTCGAACCTTGCCATCTTTGTTGGACGTTTTCCTCATGGCTAGTCTTCCTTATCAAAGCTTGCCATCTTTACTGGACTGAGATGAGCCGAGTTGGGCCAGACTGCCTCCACCCTGTTGCTGCGCGCCACACTGCTCTGGTGCGCCCCGCTGCCAAACTTGGCATAATGCTAAACCGGGCATTCTTACGAAGTGGACAGGTAATGTGCCGCCTGCACATTCTTGTGTCCCGCGGAGCCTCTTGCGTCGTCGCTGTCTTCCCTCATCCCAACGTCTTCGTTCGTCCGCCATGCTCATCTCAACTCCCTCTTGGCTATGAGTCCTACTCCTACTTGAACTCGGAGTGTTGCGCCGCCTGCTCGTTGGATGGGACGGCAGGCGTCCTGGGATGCTACCGCATCCCGTTGTCAAACTGAGCATTATGCCAATGCGAGCATAATACCAAAGTGGACATTTTGCCGAACCCGATAGGGTGCGTCCTGTGGTCAAAGTGGGCAGAGTGCATCCCGTTGCAAAAGTGGGCAACGTTCAGTCCCCAGGACATGGCAGAAAGCGAGGCGTGACACGACGCCCCGCCTTTTTGCTGTCACGCCAACGAGCGTGAAAGGGGGGAGTCGACCTCCTCCTTTTTGTTGTCGCGTTGGCGAGCGCAAAGGGGGCGTCGCAGAGGGGGCCAATGCCCCCATTTTTTGCTGTCGTGCCGATGAGCGCGAAAGGGGGGAGGAGGGTGTGTGTCGGCCCCCCTTCTTCTTTGCTGCCGCGCCAACGAATGCTGATGAACACCGAGTCATGAACCGCCCATCGCGAACCCTTGCAGGCATCCGGTCGTAAGGGATCGTGAACCCCTTTGCTTTAGGCATCCGATTCATTTCAAGGTAATCAACATTTGGTTTAAGTGCCTTAATCCTATCCGTCGATGCTGCATCCGACGATTGTGTACTGAATTATATATGGGAGGATTGAAAATGGTTTTGAATATTGTTAGAAGACTGCCAAGATAATGACCGAAGGGTTTAGGTCAGCCGAGAACGGTCTTTCGAAATTGGAATTAGACTTAAACTAAGGTTTGATCTTGATAGATTCCGCTAAGGATTTAATGAAAGTGCAGATCTCCATGGTGTATAAATCAGGTTTTTTTGGTAAGTCGTTAATTTTTATAAATAAAATATATATACTAAAAATAAAAAAGCTCCCAATTTGTACTTGTAACTTACTTTAAAATTTTGATTTATACACGTAGATCTAGACCAACATTCAACCCGCGTGCTAAATAATGTGATGTTGATTGAAACTTACCAAGTTGGAAATTGAGAATCACGTGACATATAGCCCATGTAAGTTTTTTTTTAAAACCAAATTTTCAGTGACATTTCTTTTTTCAAATCTATTTTTCTTTTTCTTCTCTTATTTTTTCTCTCATACATTTCTCACATAAAATAATTTATTAATTAAATATGCTATAATTATTATAAAAGGATTAATTGAATATTATTTATATTTACATTTCATCAAATCTTTTTAATATTTTGTAAAATATAATTTATTTTAAAATTATATTTTAATAATATTTTCAAATTAATATTTAAATTTATAATAAACATTTATTATATATATGTTGCATGCATATATATCCTAAATATTTAAATAGGACACTGGATATGTTATCATATTTAACTAAAAAAACAAACTTTATTTATACATTGAAAATAAAAAAGACAAATGAAATGCTGAAAATAAACGAAGAATAATATATTATGATTAGTTTAAAGTCAACACTGTACTCAATTATTATTAGTTATATATATATATATGTATATATATTGTATATGTATACCTATATATATATAGGTACGTATCAAAGTTCTTCCCGCAGTTGCATGCATGCGTTGTGTGTTTTGATTTGTGCTCTTCTTTCTCGTCCTCTCGTTGCAATCCCATTAACTTAGAATGCATATGGAGAGATGGCGAGCAATGGGAGAAGGACGAGCATGGGGCGTGGTGCGGACTTAAAAACACTAACAAATGCGTTAATTATTCAAATAATAAAATAATGAGTATAAAATTTATTTCCATGAGGATAAAAAAAATTAATAACTTCTCTTACTTATAAATTAAGAAGAGATAATAACTTAAAAATAAGAAGAGTAAATAATATAAATATTGAGTTATGATCAATGGGATTTAAAAGTATAGAATTGATGAATATGATTTATCTTAATTAATATCACTATTTATGTACGAATTATAGACAAAAATGATGAATTAATAAAGTAAAATTTTCAAATTGATTTAACAAATATTTCAGACTTTAAATCCTATTTTGAAGTCAACAAAAGAGATTAACTCTCTCGATTTTTAATCTAATTTATTAGATATCAAAATGCATTCAACTGAAATATAAAGTTAAGAGCTTTCTCAAGTCACCTTAACAACAACACAATTGGTTTTCTTGCGATTTTCTCAAGAGTGGCATGTAAAAGAAAAATCAAAGAAAAACTTTAGAAAATCTAAATTTTTTTTTCAGAGAATAAAAAGATTCAAAAGAATAAATCTCAGGTAACAATTAATAAAATCATCAAACATGTTATTGATCTATCAACTAATCGTTCGAAGAATTCATAAAGAATATAGTTCAATTAAGAAAATCCTAAATAACTACTCGATAAATCTAGAGTACATTAACCTAAATAATGTTTTAAGAAAATGATAGAGAATAAGAAACTACTCCTAATTCTACCGTCCTCTCTCGAGTTTTCGGTAGACCTTCGTTGTAGCCTCTGGATCTTCTTCACCAAGTCTTCAACCTGTGATTTCTGCTTTCTAAAGATATTCTTCCAATTAATTTGGAGTCTAGCTTTTCTCGTAGCATAGCTCAATAACATGAAATCTTATAAAAAATGTGGATAAAAATTGCTTTAAACTTCCTAACAGACCGCCTTCACGGTCGTGAAAGGCTTTGTCGCGGCCGTGACAAAAGGCTATCAAGATTGAAAAATACTTGACCATTTTTTTTGCTAGAAATCTCTCTGTCACGACCATGACAGAAACTGTCACGGCTGTGACAGTAACTTATCCAAATTTTCTAAATTATAAATTACATTAAATTCAATATTATTTTCATTACTATACAGTTATATTTAAAAATATTTACTCTCCTGTTTCATTATTATAAATGGCCTTTTTTTCAAAACTTGTTATTACGAATATGTATTTGTATGCATATATTTATGTACTTTGTAACCACATAAAATGGTTACAATTTGTAAACATCCAACGATCCAAATTTGGACGCTAGTAAACAAATAAAAAAAATCAAAAGAATGTCCGATTCACATCACCCAACGCTGAAATCGAATGGTTACAAATTGTAACAAATTTTCTATAGTTACATTGCACTTAAGCTTTATAAAGAAAAACTTTAGAAAATCTATTTTTTTTTTCAGAGAATAAAAAGATTCAAAAGAATAAATCTCAGGTAACAATTAATAAAATCATCAAACATGCTATTGATCTATCAACTAATCGTTCGAAGAATTCATAAAGAATATAGTTCAATTATGAAAATCCTAAACAACTACTCGATAAATCTAGAGTACATTAACCTAAATAATGTTTCAGGAAAATGATAGAGAATAAGAGGAAGTACTCCTAATTCTACCGTCCTCTCTCGAGTTTTCGGTAGACCTTCGTTGTAGTCTCTGGATCTTCTTCACCAAGTCTTCAACCTGTGATTTCTGCTTTCTAAAGATATTCTTCCAATTAATTTGGAGTCCCCTTAAATAGCTTTTCTCGTAGCATAGCTCAATAACATGAAATCTTATAAAAAATGTGGATAAAAATTGCTTTAAACTTCCTAACAGACCGCCTTCACGGTCGTGAAAGGCTTTGTCGCGGCCGTGACAAAAGGCTATCAAGATTGAAAAATACTTGACCATTTTTTTTGCTAGAAATCTCTCTGTCACGACCATGACAGAAACTGTCACGGTTGTGACAGTAACTTATCCAAATTTTCTAAATTATAAATTACATTAAATTCAATATTATTTTCATTACTATACAGTTATATTTAAAAATATTTACTCTCCTGTTTCGTTATTATAAATGGACTTTTTTTTCAAAACTTGTTATTATGAATATGTATTTGTATGCATATATTTATGTACTTTGTAACCACATAAAATGGTTACAATTTGTAAACATCCAACGATCCAAATTTGGACGCTAGTAAACAAATAAAAAAATCAAAAGAATGTCCGATTCACATCACCCAACGCTGAAATCGAATGGTTACAAATTGTAACAAATTTTCTATAGTTACATTGCACTTAAGCTTTATAAAGAAAAACTTTAGAAAATCTAAATTTTTTTTTCAGAGAATAAAAAGATTCAAAAGAATAAATTTCAGGTAACAATTAATAAAATCATCAAACATGCTATTGATCTATCAACTAATCGTTCGAAGAATTCATAAAGAATATAGTTCAATTATGAAAATCCTAAACAACTACTCGATAAATCTAGAGTACATTAACCTAAATAATGTTTCAGGAAAATGATAGAGAATAAGAGGAAGTACTCCTAATTCTATCGTCATCTCTCGAGTTTTCGGTAGACCTTCGTTGTAGTCTCTGGATCTTCTTCACCAAGTCTTCAACCTGTGATTTCTGCTTTCTAAAGATATTCTTCCAATTAATTTGGAGTCCCCTTAAATAGCTTTTCTCGTAGCATAGCTCAATAACATGAAATCTTATAAAAAATGTGGATAAAAATGGCTTTAAACTTCCTAACAGACCGCCTTCACGGTCGTGAAAAGCTTTGTCGCGGCCGTGACAAAAGGCTATCAAGATTGAAAAATACTTGACCATTTTTTTTGCTAGAAATCTCTCTGTCACGACCATGACAGAAACTGTCACGGCTGTGACAGTAACTTATCCAAATTTCCTAAATTATAAATTACATTAAATTCAATATTATTTTCATTACTATACAGTTATATTTAAAAATATTTACTCTCCTGTTTCATTATTATAAATGGCCTTTTTTTTCAAAACTTGTTATTACGAATATGTATTTGTATGCATATATTTATGTACTTTGTAACCACATAAAATGGTTACAATTTGTAAACATCCAATGATCCAAATTTGGACGCTAGTAAACAAATAAAAAAAATCAAAAGAATGTCCGATTCACATCACCCAACGCTGAAATCGAATGATTACAAATTGTAACAAATTTTCTATAGTTACATTGCACTTAAGCTTTATAAAGAAAAACTTTAGAAAATCTAATTTTTTTTTTAGAGAATAAAAAGATTCAAAAGAATAAATCTCATGTAACAATTAATAAAATCATCAAACATGCTATTGATCTATCAACTAATCGTTCGAAGAATTCATAAAGAATATAGTTCAATTATGAAAATCCTAAACAACTACTCGATAAATCTAGAGTACATTAACCTAAATAATGTTTCAGGAAAATGATAGAGAATAAGAGGAAGTACTCCTAATTCTATCGTCCTCTCTCGAGTTTTCGGTAGACCTTCGTTGTAGTCTCTGGATCTTCTTCACCAAGTCTTCAACCTGTGATTTCTACTTTCTAAAGATATTCTTCCAATTAATTTGGAGTCCCCTTAAATAGCTTTTCTCGTAGCATAGCTCAATAACATGAAATCTTATAAAAAATGTGGATAAAAATGGCTTTAAACTTCCTAACAGACCGCCTTCACGGTCGTGAAAAGCTTTGTCGCGGCCGTGACAAAAGGCTATCAAGATTAAAAAATACTTGACCATTTTTTTGCTAGAAATCTCTCTGTCACGACCATGACAGAAACTGTCACGGCTGTGACAGTAACTTATCCAAATTTCCTAAATTATAAATTACATTAAATTCAATATTATTTTCATTACTATACAGTTATATTTAAAAATATTTACTCTCCTGTTTCATTATTATAAATGGCCTTTTTTTTCAAAACTTGTTATTACGAATATGTATTTGTATGCATATATTTATGTACTTTGTAACCACATAAAATGGTTACAATTTGTAAACATCCAACGATCCAAATTTGGACGCTAGTAAACAAATAAAAAAAATCAAAAGAATGTCCGATTCACATCACCCAACGCTGAAATCGAATGGTTACAAATTGTAACAAATTTTCTATAGTTACATTGCACTTAAGCTTTATAAAGAAAAACTTTAGAAAATCTAATTTTTTTTAGAGAATAAAAAGATTCAAAAGAATAAATCTCATGTAACAATTAATAAAATAATCAAACATGCTATTGATCTATCAACTAATCGTTCGAAGAATTCATAAAGAATATAGTTCAATTAAGAAAATCCTAAACAACTACTCGATAAATCTAGAGTACATTAACCTAAATAATATTTCAGGAAAATGATAGAGAATAAGAGGAACTACTCCTAATTCTACCGTCCTCTCTCGAGTTTTCGGTAGACCTTCGTTGTAGCCTCTGGATCTTCTTCACCAAGTTTTCGGTAGACCTTCGTTACAACCAAAAGAGGGCCGACCTCCTATCGGTCTTATTTTACTAATCTTAATTTACTATATTTACATTTATTCTTACCAAGAACTGAATATACCGTGTTAGTATTATTTTAAATTTAAAATTGCCTGTCATATCATACATATTTTTTTTTAAAATTACTTAGGTGGGCTTGAGCTTGGGCTTGGGGAGTTACACGTTGTGTTTAGCTCACGTCCAATTCCAAAAGCTATATGCACAGGCATATTGTGTAATAAACAATATGCCTGTGCATCCCATAATAAATAATATACTTCTTCTAATTACCAAAAGCACACGTCATTTAAGTGAAGTACTTAAATTAGCTAAAGGTATCTCTTTCTTGCAGTGTATGCAAGCGACTTGGTCAACGATCGACACCACATTAATGTTCATTAATAATTAGTTGTCTCACGATTCATTTTTTTTGTGTTATATATGTCCATTTAGCTCCACCACGGCAATACTTCTCCCTACTCTTCTTCCTCGTTAGTTCAATTAAGGTGCCATGGCTGCTGAGGCAATCGTTGGTGCCATCGTTGAGACGGTCGCGAGCTTGGCAGCAGATGCCATTGAAGGACAACTCCGAGCTGCATGGGGTCTGAAAGGGGACTTGGAGAAACTGAAGAGGCTTCTGCTGCGGATTCAGTCCATGCTTACAGACGACGCAGAGGAGAAGCAGACCGTGGACGCTGCTGAGAGGGTGTGGCTCCATGCACTCAAGAAAGTGGCCTACGAGGCCGAGGACGTCCTCGATGAACTCAACTGCGAGACGCTGCGCCAAAAGGCGGCGGAGGTGGCGTCAGATCTGGATAATAAGACACTATGCAGCAGCGGTGGCATTGGCAAGGTACGCGACTTCTTTTCTTCTCATAACCCATTACTCATTCGATGCAAGATGGGGCGCAAAGTGAGCGATCTCCTGGAAGAGATTAATAAAATTACGGACGAGGGTATAAAGTTCAATTTTAATATGGTGGTCGTCACACAACCATATTAATCTCCTGGAAGAGATTAATAAAATTACCGAAACTGCTGGATGATGTTTGGGAAGAAGATCCCCGTAAGTGGGATACTTTGAAAGGCCTTCTCAACTGCGGCCACAAGGGAAGTGCGGTCATCGTGACCACTCGTAGCGACCGCGTGTCAGTAATAACAGCAACTCTCCAAACCTGTCGTCCGTCGTATTTGTCGGAGGAAGAATCATGGGATTTGTTTAGCAAAGGAGCATTTGCCCCCGGAGATGAGAAGCCCAAAGAACTTGTCGAGATCGGGAAGGACATAGCTAACAAGTGCAAGGGTTGCCCCTTGCACTTAAGATTCTAGGGAGCTTATTGTACAAGCAAAGTGACAGAAGTCAATGGTTGAAGATCAAAGAGAGTGACATATGGAACACAGAAAATGATATATTACCCATACTACGATTGAGCTATAATCGCCTACCTTCTCACTCCAAGCGTTGCTTCGCCTTTTGTGCCATATTTCCAAAAGATTATGAGATGGACAAAGAGGTCTTGATCGACATGTGGATGGCCCATGGTTTTATTCCCTCCGACGGTGGAAGGTTAGAGGTCAAAGGGAACGAGATTTTTAATCAGCTAGTTCAGAGATCATTTCTACAAAATTTAAAGGAAGAAATTGACTATTTTGGAGTTCAGAGAACAACTTGTAGGATGCATGATCTCATACATGATCTTGCACAGTCTATCGCAGGGAATGATTATGTTGTCGTCCAAGAAGAGTCCCCCCCTGTTGCAGTGATAAAGGATGCATATCATTTGTCCTTTCCAGATTTGCCGAATTTGGACATAAAACATCTGTTAAAAGTCTCCCCACACCTCCGCACAATAATGAAGATGGAGAAATTTGAGAGCGACATTAACATAAACGTTTCAGCTTCGACCTCTTTAAGAGTGTTGTTGATACCAAATGCTCGTAGTCTTGGACCCCTGAATCGTCTACAGCACCTAAGATATTTGGGGCTACACAGGAGTGAATTATCAGAATTACCTGAATCCATATGCACACTGCTCAACTTGCAGACGTTGGATCTTTCTGGGTGTAAGGAATTGCTTCGACTACCCAAGAGGACGCCATGCATGATTAGCCTCAGACATCTCTATCTGGATGACTGCGACGGCCTGGAGGAAATGCCACGAGGCATGGGACGAATGACCAACTTGCAAACACTAACCAGGTACGTTTGGGTGAAGAATCTGCAGGAAGGGGGAGCATAGGAGAGCTAAAAGGGCTGCACCTTTCATCCCGATTATGCCTCACAAATCTGGGATCCGTGAAGGATGCCAAAGAGGCCAGAGAGGTGAATTTGCATTCCAAAGATCTAAATTCCCTAGTACTCAGCTGGGGAGGAGCAGGAGGAGAAATAAATGCTGCTGCAGAGCAAGTGCTGGAGGAACTGAAGCCTCCGCGATGTCTAAAGTCCTTGATAATAGATGGCTATGAAGGATTAAAATGTCCTACGTGGATGGCACTCGCAGACAGCCTACCCACCCTCCAAGAGTTGAAAGTTCATTCGTATCCAAGATTGACATCTTTAGCATTGGACGGCCTCACTGTTCTCTGCAGTTTGAAACTTTATAAGTGCGATGATCTCACCTCGTTGTTGCCCCAAGGAGTATCACTGCCCACCCTCCAAGAGTTGAAAGTTCATTCGTGTCCAAGATTGACATCTTTAGCATTGGACGACCTCACTGCTCTCCGCAGTTTGAAACTTTATAAGTGCGATGATCTCACCTCGTTGTTGCCCCAAGGAGTATCACTGCCCACCCTCCAAGAGTTGAAAGTTCATTCGTGTCCAGGATTGACATCTTTAGCATTGGACGGCCTCACTGCTCTCCGCAGTTTGAAACTTTATAAGTGCGATGATCTCACCTCGTTGTTGCCCCAAGGAGTATCACTGCCCACCCTCCAAGAGTTGAAAGTTCATTCGTGTCCAAGATTGACATCTTTAGCATTGGACGGCCTCACTGCTCTCCGCAGTTTGAAACTTTATAAGTGCGATGATCTCACCTCGTTGTTGCCCCAAGGAGTATCACTACCCACCCTCCAAGAGTTGAGAATTTATTCGTGTCCAAGATTGACATCTTTAGCATTGGACGGCCTCACTGCTCTCCACAGTTTGAATCTTTATAAGTGCGATGATCTCACCTCGTTGTTGCCCCAAGGAGTATCACTGCCCACCCTCCAAGAGTTGAAAGTTCATTCGTGTCCAAGTTTGACATCTTTAGCATTGGACGGCCTCACTGTTCTCCGCAGTTTGAATCTTTATAAGTGCGATGATCTCACCTCGTTGTTGCCCCAATGAGTATCACTGCCCACCCTCCAAGAGTTGGAAGTTCATTCGTGTCCAAGATTGACATCTTTAGCATTGGACGGCCACACTGCTCTCCGCAGTTTGAAACTTTATAAGTGCGATGATCTCACATCGTTGTTGCCCCAAGGAGTAGCGCTGCCCACCCTCCAAGAGTTGAAAGTTCATTCGTGTCCAAGATTGACATCTTTAGCATTGGACGGCCTCACTGCTCTCCGCAGTTTGAATCTTTATAAGTGCGATGATCTCACCTCGTTGTTGCCCCAAGGAGTATCACTGCACACCCTCCAAGAGTTGGAAGTTCATTCGTGTCCAAGATTGACATCTTTAGCATTGGACGGCCTCACTGCTCTCCGCAGTTTGAAACTTAAAGAGTGCGATGATCTCACCTCGTTGTTGCCCCAAGGAGTATCACTGCCCACCCTCCAAGAGTTGTTAGTTTCTCGGTCTCCAAGATTGACATCTTTAGCATTGGATGGCCTCACTGCTCTCCGCAGTTTGAAACTTAGAAACTGCACTAATATCACCTCGTTGTTGCCCCAAGGAGTATCACTGCCCACCCTCCAAGAGTTGATAGTTTCAGGGTGTCCGCAACTTGAAGAGATGGATCTAAATCGGCTGAGGACATGGAAAATCAACTTCTAAATATAATTCTTCTTTTCTTCTTTTTTATATAACTTTAAATTTAGGCGTATTTGGTTCTTTTTTTGTTGCCGATTTGAAAGTTGTTTTGCCCTTCTATATTGTTTCCAATTTTTTTTCTCAAAATAATTAATTAAGATGGCGTTGATTAATTATAATAGAATATTTACATCTCAATCTACTACCTCTCTTTTTATGTGCATATATGTCCTCAATAAACTTTCAATAAAATAAAACACAGAGGACTCAATAAAACGAATTGAACATATTTAACAAGTTGGGAAATAATATTCGGCATCAATAATTTTGAGAAGAAAATTTAAATAATAATTATGAATGCAACAGATTTTAAGAAGAAAATTTTATCGTATAGTAAAATAACATTATAAATAAAAGTATGTCATTATAATTGTTTAATTTGTATCCATTGAATGGATCATTAGCTTGCTATTTAGTCTTTTATTGTAGTTTTCTATAATCATATTCTATTAGCATTTTTAACCTCTGATAATTGGACTTCTTTAAAATTATTTTATAACATTATAATTATGGTTAAATTTCTAATAATTATAAAACATTTGTTTTATTTGTCATTAAGCATTAACATGGTCTGTCTACATAAATTTTATTTAATGGTATTTATCTTAAAATATTATTAGTAAACAAATGCAATCATTTTTTAAGTATATTAGTTGTCTCTATTTTGACAAGACTCCTCGCTGTGAGCAGTTTCGATCTGCAAACTTTTTATGACCATATGTTATATTTCTATAAAATAATCCACTTTAATTTATGTGAGAATTGGATTTCTTTTAATTTGTTTAGCTTAATTTTTGTGTGATTTAATAAATTTATATATATGTCAAGAAGTAAAGAAATTACCAAAAATTCAAATATATCTACATAATATTTTTTTTGAACATATTCTATCACCATTGTTTTATAACCATTTTTTTGTTCTATAAAATATTTTTTAAAATTCTAATAAATTCAATTTATTTTAGAAAATTGTCATGACCGTTAAATTTCTATTCTTTATATGTATTTAATCATTAGCTTACAAAAGCAAACGTTTTCGAAATATATTATTTATTTGTGTAATGACAGACCTCGTTATGAGCCATTTTATTATATTCTTACATATTTTTAAATTATCTTTGTCATGTAATTAATTTATATACTATTGTTCTATGCATGATCTCTAAGTTTATATGACAATGTACTTATAGATTGGGAATAAAAATTGTATTAAATTTGTATTTTTCAAGAAGTTAATGTCAAATAAATGCAAAGAATTTAGGTTTTCAATTGTGATCATGACTTTTGTTCTATAAAATAGTTCCTTTTGATTTATATGACAATTGGATTCATGATAATTTGTTTTAGAATTTTATCATTATGGGTTATTTTTTTATTTATCATATTTAATTTGTTTATATCAATAAGTAAATATATACAAAAAATAAATTTTCATTATAATATTTTTTTGACCATATTATGCATGCATCTTTTAAAATAATATTTTTTTGTTCTATAAAACAATTCCTTCTAAATTATCAGAGAATTTGATTCCTTTTAATTTGTTTTATAATATTGTCATTACTATCTCTTTTTCTATTTATTATAATTAATATTTTTTATTTGTCTTTAAGAAATATCATATTTATTTATAGCATTTCTCATATTATTTTATTTCTTCTTAAAATATTATTAGTGTAAAAGTGAAAAAATTTACACTACATATTTTTTTCTTTAGGATTGAATTTACGTCATATTCTTATAAGTCTTTCGACTATTGTATAATTTTTTATTTGTATATTATAAATAAAAAATGACATCAATCCTCTATCTGAAGCTATATGTGCATATAAGACATGTTTCACGCAAACTTTTATAGCATAAGATGCATATATTTCATCCACGAAATTATCCTGTGACAAATTATCCAAGGTGTGGGCACATACAACATGATTAATTTTTTTAATAATTTAATTATATCATATCGAAACATAACAAATTTTTATTTTAAAAATTATTGCTAATATTTTACGCAAATGACACTATATCTCATAGATAAAACTATTTATTACAAATAAATGTATATATGTGTTCATGCGACAACTTTTGTTTTTTTAACTTTAATAAGAATGAAATCTTTTTATCTTAATAATGAAGAAATTAAGAATTCAAATGATGGATGTGCTTTGAATATTACCATGGTGATTGCAGTTTGATCATGCAACATGAATAATTATTGTAGTTTATCTCTACATCAATATCCAAAAGTTTTATTGGACAATTCTTTTTTATACATGCCAAGTTTCATATATTTATTACAAAAAACATAATTGCATGCATGATTTAAAAGTTCAAGCAACATGAAGAATTTTATAAGACATATTTTGTGTATAATTTAGAACTACTATGATATGTTAAAAGCAAAATAATAATTTAAGGATTTGATAAAAAAAATAATGATAACTCAATATTTTCATGAATTTATTATCAAACATCCACCATATATTTAAAATTTATCGTGTTTCCAAATAATTAGAATAAATATAATATATGATTATATGTATCATGAAATTCATATAGATATAAAATGTACTAATAAATTAATACCCAAAGTCAAATGAAAATATTATTTTTTAAGAAGATAGAAAAATAAATGGGAACAAAAGGCATTAGATAGACTAATAAATTATTTTTTTCTAATTTACAATTATTATATTTTGTAAGTAATGATAGAATATATCAAATTATTATTTACTTAATTTATAAAATATAATTTGCATAATTTTCCATCTTCGCTCATTGGGCAGACCATTCTACTAGTTATGTCATAATCTATACTATACTAGTATAAAACTCACACGATGCGTTGTGAGAAAACAAATAATAATCATGTACCATAAATTTTCAATAATTATTTTGTAAAAAATATATAGTAATTTCAATTGAACTTAAAAAATAATAAATTGTGAAACTTACAGAAGAATGTTTCAAATATAAATTATGATTTTTTATTGCATAATCTCCTTTGTTTTTTTTATTGCTACGGAACACCAATCTCATTTGTTATTTTATCCTGATTAAAATAACATAAATGTTCACATAACATTTTCATAATGAGTATTTTAAATTATTTTTTAATACTGTGCGTAATAGTAAAATCTTAGATAAGTTAATTTATTATGCGGAAAATACCTTTTATATAATAATTAACATATCAAAATAAAAAATGCCTTAATAACATTGAGTGTTATGTAATTATTGCTATATTTGTGATTGAGCTTAATTGTAATTATTTGTTTTAATTTCTTACTTTTAGCATACCATGGCACATTCAATCAAATTAATCAATAAAATGAGTTTAGCATCATTCTACGTAAAGTTTTAGATTTAAGGTAAATAATTAAATAAAAAATTATCTTTCCCACAACAAAAGGCATTAATTGCATTGCGATACATATATTGTTATTATCAATCTATATATCATATGCATGCAATCAAGAAACCCTCATGACCGGAGTTGATGTTTTATTTAACAATTACAATGGATTATTTTATTTTATTTAGTTATCATTGCTTTAATTAATTTTAGCAATTTCAAGATTTATAATGGAATATATTTTCCTATCCATTTTATTTAAATATTAATTTTATCAAAATATTATTTATTATTATAAATAAAATTTTATTTCAAATTTATATAAATATTAATTTATTAGAAAAATTTTATCCTAAAATATTTCAATTGTTATAAATATTAATTTTAAAATAAATGAAATATATGATTAAAAATTATTAATTTAATTTTAACATTCATAATTATTAGTTTATAAAATAAATATTATCACAATGACACGTTTAAACAATAAAAGAAAGGTAACTTTAAAATAGGTGCCATGTGCAATGCACAATAGACATATAAAAGTAATATAATCAAAACAATTTTAAATTATTTTCTTATGGCAAAGTACAGATTATGTTTCTATATTTTAGAAATATTTTAAAAAATAAAATTATAAAGAATATTTATTTTGTATGAATCAAAATAATTTATAAATTTAAATTTATGCATATTACAAATAATTTTGTGCATTAATATAAGAAACTTGATCCCTTCTTTCTGCTATGCTTGCTATGTATTAACTCCATCGATCAGCAACGTCACATGCATGATTAGAATATCTCATTACACATGACTCCACCACGATTATTTTATATGTTCATTAAATGTTATGAATAGTAGTGGGACTAATTATTTTATATGTTCATTAAACTAGTATGAATCGCACGATGCGGATGATGTAAACACAAAGTGTATCATAAAATAAAGATAATTTTAATTTTAATTTTTCATTTATATTTTAAGTATTTTTTTAAGAAAATAAAAAGTAAATGAACTTTTTTAAATATATAATACTTGTTTTTAACTTTTAGTTCTCTTTCTTAATAGCTTAGATCCCATTGGTTGAAAATAATATTATCATAATTAACTATTCAATAAATTTCAGTTAATAATTATTTTTTAATAAGCATTTAGTCTAATACTTGTTTAGTTATAACAATATCGTGAGTGTATATCGAAAATGTCCGTCAATACTATTTTATTTTGATGTTTTGTTGTTTTATTATTGTTTTTTATTCTCTTTCGAGGGCGAATAAACAGATCAAGTTAATATATTTTAAAAAATAACACCATCATTTGAAATAAATAGAGTAAAAAATGTAAAATTTATTAAAGTTGTGAAGAATATAAAGGTAAACCACAATTTTATACCCACAATTTTCAGCTACATTCCACCAAATGTATTTTTTATTTTTAATAGATTTCAATGTCCAAAGTAAACAATTTTGTTTGCCGACATTTTTTCTGATTATTTTTAGCTTTGTCCGCGTAAGAAACATAACTTTGAAATTATCTTAAATATATATATATATATATATATATATATATATATATTATAACTCTTTTTATAGAGTTCATTTTTTTATGAAGAAAAATATATATTTATGCTTTTGGATAAGAAGACACCGCGTCTCTTTCTAACGTTTATTTGTATTTCCTATATTAGATAAAATTATTTTTAAAAAATATTGGTCTCATTATTTTTACCTACAAAATCTTAATATAAATTACACATTGATTATAAATAAAAAATAGATATATGATCATGACAAAATTTCTAATTCTATGAACATAATTAGGATCATAAAAAATTGGTCTGCAATATCAAGAAAGGAACATATACCAAACATTAGAAGAATATTTTATGAAGGAACATCTTTGAAATTATATAATTGTTCTATAGTACTAAAATCTTTTTAACTATCTTTCGTAATTAATAGTCTAATAAAAAATTATCACTTGAAAAATAAACTACAATATGATAACTAAACATTTATCTTTTCATGACTTTTTATTAAGTATTAACCTTGCTTCTTCTCTAATCAAACACAAAACTAACACATTGACCAAAGTTAGTATTTAAATATGTATTGTTATTTGCCTTCCAAATAATTGTAAATAAGTTCGTTTAAATTGTTACACACTGAGAATGAATGTTTTTATATAATTTTAACAATATTATTTAGATTTAATTTATTATATATAATTTTTAATCTATGGTATTACCCACATTTTTTATTCATATTTACAGTATATAAAACTATATAAATTAGAGAAGAGATAATTGCGTAAAGAAAGCCAATAAATTTTTAACATTTAAATGGGGCATGTGATAAATTTTTCTATTAATTATAATATAAATCTCGTTAAATGATTGGTGGAGTAGATGATTCTCTAATATATATATATTGGGGGGGGGAGAGGGAGGAAGGGAGGGGGAGAGAGAGGGAGTTTAAGTATAAATTCTAGATAATAATTATATAGTTATTTATACTGATAAAATTCAGACACTAAATAATAGTATCTATAACGCCCTCAAATCGACCAACGCCACGTGGCTCTCCGAATGCGCTATGAAAACACTATAGCATTAACTATATATTGACCAAAATTTCATTAAAACGACAACAGCTCAGCAATAGAAATAAAAAGGAACATCGAAAATAAAAAATAGCAGAAGTCTCAAAATACTACAAAGTCTCCATGAGGACTACAACATCTGAATTACATCCAAGTCCATAAATGCGGAAAATAATAAAAAAATAACTAGGCCCACTGTCAATTCATGTGCTTTATTGTCGCTCGAGCTGGTCGCAGCACACGATCTCAACACCATCACTGACCTGGCCCCGTGGAAATCAACACAGGGAAAGAGGTTTTCCCGTAAGCTATATAGACTAGTGGAGATCCATAAAGTACTCAATGCATAACAATAAATAGCAATAGTCAGAATCAGTAATCATTTGTAACAAGATCAAATTTGAGAGCATAAGATCATTCGATTTGAGATATCAATGGATGAAAGAGATAGAGATCATGGGTCAATCTTATAATCATGAAAGATTTCAGTAATCATGCTGGATCAATAATTATGATTCACTTATCATCATATTCATGTCATATGTACTTTCTTTGTGCTTATACTTCTTTCTTTGCATTACATGCCTTTGGGTGCTTTTGGGTGCCTTTAACTTTTGGAGGTTTTACGCCGAGCAAACAATACCGCCTTGTGCAGTCAATGGGTGATCAAGCCATGACTAAGGGAGCGACCTTTTACTATAAGCACTTAGCATGTGGCCACCCTCCCTTTATCTCTTCATCTTTCTTACTTTAATCTCTTTATCAATTCATAACTCTTTCATTCTACAAGGGGATTGGATCAATGGACAAATTAATAACAAGACAAATAATTCAGTCACACAATAGTTCAATCAGTAGAGAAATGCATAACACAACCATGGAATGAATCTGAGTCAATCAACAATCAAAATGAATTCTGGATAAAGGTCGGTCGACCGGTTCTCTCTGGCAGGTCGACCGATTTCTTTGCACCAGTCGACCGATATCTCTGGATCGGTCGATCAATGATGTTGGGTTCATTCAATCATCTCGATCGACTTTCTAGGCACCGGTCAATCGATATCTCTAAATCGGTCGACCGATAGTGTTTGATCTGTAAAATGAGTTTCGGTCGGCCGATCGGTCGACTTATTGAAGGCTCGGAAAGAATGATCGGTCAACCGGTCTCTATCGATCGGTCGACTGATTCTCATGTCACCGGTCGACCGATATTCTGGATTGGTCGACCGGTTGTCGTGAAAATAGAATCGAACAGAATCATATTATCAATGATTTTCAATCAAGAAATGAAACCAATGCTTACAAACAACCATCTAGGCATGGAGGACTAATACAGAACACATCCATAGTCATAAGGAACCACAAAACAGGAATCAAACATAAGAACACAATCAATCATGCCTTTTCCATTCCTTTTCATCAATCAAGAACATATTTCATAATAAGAACCCTAATTCTGTTCTAATGCTAATCAAGTTATGCAAGGGAATTTCGAATTCACCCACCTCCTTCTGGAGTGATTCTTGCTTGAAGCCTTTCTGATCACCGATAATCACCCTCCCCTTATCGTTCTCCACCTAAGAAGCATTCCAATGGGGAGAAGAAGTGAGGGATTGACATAGAAATCATGGGATGTAGAAATGAAGATGAACCTTGAAGACAACCTTGCTGGAGCACACTTTCTCTTGCTAGATTAGAGTGTGCTTGGGGAGGAAGAGAGAGAAGTGAGGGAGAGGAAATGAAAGGATAAGAGCATGCTTTAGAGCAATAATGCATTTATAGGCTAGGTTGTGGGCTTATCATGCTAATGTGCTCAATAATGGGCTACATTAGGGGCTTTGGGTGTTGGATTTTACAACTTGGCTTTATTTATTTACTTATTATATTTATTATATTTATTTTATTTTATATATTTTTTTAAAACGAGTATTACATCATTATCCTCTTAAAAGAAAATTCATCCTTGCACTAGGTAGTGGTCTTACCGAATAGGTGTGGGAATTCTTGGCGCATCTCTGACTCGAGTTCCCACGTGGCCTCATCGTCGTGATGAAAACACCAGGCTACTCTGACCGTAGGCACCTCTTTATTCTTCTGGGGTTGTACCTTCCGTTCCACTATATGTGTCAAGTACTCTGCGAAGGTCAAATCAATAATTAGATTTGGCTCTTCGATCTGTAAAATATTAGTAGTATCGTGCTTGTACTTCTTAAGCATGGAAACATGAAACACATTATGCACTAGCCATAAGAAGATGGCAAAGCTAGCCTGCAAGTTGCTTCACCTACTAACTCCAGTACCTCGAAGGGTTCCACGTACTGAGGGCTGAGCTTCCCTCGTTTACTGAACCTCATAACTCCCTTCATGGGAGACACCTTCAGTAGGACTTGATCACCAGCTTGAAATATCTACTCACGTCTGCCCTTATCAGCAAAACTCTTTTGCCTGCCCTGAGCTGTCTTCATCCTCTGCTTGATCAGCTCCACTTTCTCGACATACTCTACTGCCTCCTTCACTTTCTCTTTGCTCATGATCTTCTCTTTCCCTACTTCGCTCCAGTGAGCGGGTGAACGACAAGGTCTGCCATATAAAACTTCAAAGGGTGCCATACCGATACTGGAATGATAGCTGTTATTATAAACAAATTCAATTAGATGAATATGCTCATCCTAGTTGCCTTGCCAATCTATGGTATATGCTCGTAGCATGTCCTCTAATGTCTGAATAGTCCTCTCAGACTGTCCATCTGTCTGAGGGTGGAAAGTAGTGCTGAAATTCAGTCTGGTGCTAAATGCCTCATGCATGCTCTTTCAGAATCTGACAGTGAATCTGGGGTCTCGGTCAGAAAATGCTGGGATACCATATAGTCTAACCACCTCTCTAACATACAAGTTCAACAAACTCTCTACCGATTGCTTTCACCGGATAGGGATGAAGTGTGCCGCCTTCGTGAATCTGTCTACCACCACCCATATGGCATCATGACCCTTCTTGGACCTGGGCAAGTTGGATACAAAATCCATAGTGATATTATCCCACTTCCACTGTGGAACATTCAGAGGCTTCAACTTTCCGTATGGCCTTTGGTGCTCAATCTTCACATGCTGGCACACCAGGCATCTAGACACATACTCAGCTATTTGCCTCTTCATGTCAGGTCACCAATAGCTACGCTGTACATCTTTGTACATCTTATTGCTTTCAGGATGGATAACAAACTTAGACTTATGGCACTCATCCATTACTTCTCGTCTGATGGTGGCATCTGTGGGAACCCATAATCTGTCCTTATATCGAATTCCTCCATCTGTTGATACTTGAAAGTCCTTCGACTCATTCTGACATCTCTTCAATACCTTCTGGTACTCTGGAACCTCCTTCTGGGCAGCTATGATCCTGTTTATCATGTTGGGCCTCATCTGATGCATCATCCACATCGCTCCGTTACTACCAGGTCTGGGACACCACTAATCTATCTCCTGCAACATTTCGTACTCCCGTACTTTGATGTTTGCTAATGAACCTTCTCATTTCCTGCTCAGTGCATCTGTCACTGAATTTGCTTTACTAGGGTGGTAATTAATAGCAAATTCATAATCCTTCAAGAGTTCCAACCAACGGCGCTGCCTCATGTTAAAGTCATTCTGGTCAAAAATATATTTGAGACTCTTATGATCTGTGAAGATCTCAAAAGTCTCCCCATACAAGTAGTGTCTCCAGATCTTCAAAGCAAAAACTATTGCTGCTAGCTCCAGGTCATGCGTGGGATAGTTGACTTCATGCTTCTTCAACTGGCGCGAAGCATAGGCCACTACTTTACCATGCTGCATTAGCACACACCCTAAGCATGTCCCGCATGCATCACTGTTGACAACATATCCTCCGCTGCCCATCGGGATTGTAAGGACAGGTGCTGATGTCAGATAATCCTTCAATGTCTGGAAGTTCTGTTCACACTTATCAGGCCAGATGAACCTTTCCGCCTTCTTCGTGAGGTTTATGAGCAGTGCTGCAATTTTGGAGAAATCTCTGATGAACCTCCTGTAATAACCTGCTAATCTCAGAAAACTGCGGACCTCGGATGTATTCTTTGGCCTTGCCCAATTAGTCACTGCTTCTACATTTGCGGGGTCCACTGAAATGCCCTTCTTGGATATTATGTGTTCAAGAAACATAATCTCCTTCAGCCAAAATTCGCACTTATAGAGTTTGCCGTAAAGCTTGTGTTGGCGCAGGGTCTCCAACACTATTCTGAGATGCTCTCGATGCTGCTCTGGGCTGAATGAGTAGATCAGAATGTCGTCCACAAACACTATGACGAACTGATCCAGATAGGGCCGAAAGGTCATGTTCATCAGATCCATAAGCACTGCAGGAACGTTTGTCAGTCTAAAGGGCATTACTAAAAACTCATAATGGCCATACCTAGACCGGAAAGCCATCTTCGGTGTGTCTTCCTCAGCAACCCTTAACTGATGATAGCCACTCCGCAGATCGATCTTGGAGAATACGAATGCCCTGGACAACTGGTCGAAGAGATCGTCGATGCGTGAAAAAGGGTACTTATTTTTTATCGTCACATTGTTAAGCATCATGTAATCAATGCACAGCCGCATTGAACCATCTTTCTTCTTAACAATCAATACAGATGCTCCCCACAGCGAGACACTCGACCGGATGAAGCATTTGTCTAATAATTCCTGTATTTGCTTCTTTAACTCTTGCATCTCGGCAAGTGCCATGCGGTATGATGCCTTGGAGATGGGCGCGGTTCCAGGTAGGAGCTCGATCTTGAAGTCTATCTTACGCCTCGATGGTAGTCCTGAAGTATCTTCAGGAAAGATATCTAAAAACTCACGCACCACATCTATCTGTTGTAGTGTGATGGCTGGTGCATCAGTCTTGACCACACTTGCCAAATATGCACAACATCCTTTCTGGAGCATCTTTTGGGCCTTCATAGCTGAGACAATCACCTTCTTATTTTCTGATGGAGTACCCCTGATAATTGTCTTAGGCTTGTCCTGAGCACCTATAGTGATCTTCTTCTGCTTGCAGTGTAAGACTGCATCATGATAAGAAAGTCAATCCATCTCTAGGATGACGTCATAATCGGTCATCGAGATGACAATAAGATCTGCAGAAAAAATTTTCTTCTCCGACAGGCACATTCAGAATGTACCTAGCCGTGTGAAGATCTTCCATAGGGGTGCTCACCCTCATGACATGAGGCATCTGCTGTAAAGACAAGTCAAGAGCTTGGGCACACGACTCTGAAATAAACGAGTGCGTAGCCCCTGAATAAAACAATATAATAGCAGACACATCAGCAATAGAAATGGTATCTCTGTAACATCATTATCATTCTGGGCACATTCTCCTCCATGTGGTGCACCCTACACTGGACCACGGGGTTTGCGCCACCGACGCCCTGGTTATCACGGCCTCCCCTAGCAAGTTGGGGGTAGTTTCGGGCAAAGTGCCCGAACTGTCCGCACTGTATGCACGCACCATTCCTCCTGCGGCATTCATCGAAATGATATCGCTCGCAATGGGGGCAGAGAGGCCTCTGCTGAACTACTAGTGCCTATGGCTATGGCTAAGGCTGTCGAGGAGGAGATGATAGCTGTCTCAGAGGCTATTACATGAAACATGAGTTAATTGTCATGCTTAACATATTCTTACTTAATATTTTGAAATCTTTATACCTGATGCTGTGCTAGTGTTGGTCGATGATGAGGTGGAGCATAGCGATGGGCCTCTCTCTCTGATAATAAGGCCTATGACGACGATCACGACGATCATCCCTCCTGAACGGTCAACGATCTTTGGTCCGAAGTCGCTGTGCATGGCTCCGCTGGCTTGGCTGGTGCTCTTGTCTTGCGCTCAGCCTGGTCCTTCTCCATGCGGGTGGCCAGTCTCACCGCCTTTTCTAAGGTGTCACAATCCCCAGAAAGGACTTCGGTCTTCAAGTCCTGTCGCAAACCATTGATGAACTTGTTTGCCCTTATGCGTCCCACAAACGGCATAGGGCAATACTGCTCCAACATGACAATTTGTGTGTGGTATTCCACCACTGTCATGGTTCCTTGCACGAGCTTAAAAAATTCTTCATGCTTGTTGTCCCGGTCGTGCTCAAGAGTGTATCGGTCTGCAAATGCCTCCTTAATCTCCTCCCATGATATTTCCTCTTTCTCTCGCCTCCTGAATCTGGTGGCTTTAGTAATCTTCCACCATCCCATGATAGTGTTGGTGATCAGGTGGACAGTGTATAGCACATTTCTTTCTTCGGCACACCTCATCAACTTGAAGATGCGGTCTAGGGTCTCTATCCATTGTTTAGCTTTGAAGAAATCTGCCTTGTCCTCAAACTGAGGCGGATTTAGCCTCAGAAATGCCTGTATAGTATCCTCAAAAATTTCTTGTCGCGGGCTGGCCACCTCTAGTTTGACTGCCCTCTAGTGGGTCAGTCTCATCAATGAGTTCATCCTGCGTATGTGCTCTCGCATTGCGGCCCCGCCCTCGACCACGGTTGGGAGTGCAGCCTCGACCACGGCCTCATCCAATTCCAAGGATATTTATAGAAAACATATAGAAAATGTAGTAGAAAAAGATATTTATAGAAAACATCATGAGTAAGAAATATAGAAAATGAATTCCAAGCTCTTCAGTATGAAATATTTCTACATGAATTCCACGGTTGGGACGTGAGCTAAATTGACGCAGGCTGCTGGATCAGGCCGCCCAGCGGCCGGATCTGGCTACTCGCGTCAGATCAGGCGCCTCGACGATCGAATCTGGCTGTGGGTAGCTAAATCTAGCTGCCCAGCGGCCGGATTTGGCTGCCCGAGTCAGATCGGCGGCCGGTTCTGACAAACCGCTTCAGATCGGCCACTTCGACAGTCGGATTTGGATGCGGGCGGTCAAGTCGGCAACCGAATTTGGCTGCGGGCGGCCGATCTGGTGACAGCGGTCGGATCTAGCTACCCGTGTCAGATCGGCGCCTCGACCGCCGAATCTTGCTGCGGGGGGCCTGATCTAGCCGCTCGGCGGCCGATCTGGCGCAGGCGACCGGATCTGGCCGCTACCGGCGTCAGATCGGCCGCCTCGGCGGTCGGATCTGGCTGCTACTGGCCAGATCTGGCCGCTCGACAGCCGATTTGGCGCAGGCGGCTGGATCTGGCAGGCCGCGTTTCTAGCGTGGATCTAATTGGTCACGGCGTTCTGGCGTGGGCTTCTGAATTTGGCTGCCCGAATTAGATCGGTGGTCATATATGGCAGATCGCATCAGATCGGCAGTCGGATCTGGCCACTCGACGGCCGATCTGGCGATGATGGCCCAATCTGGCTACCCGCGTCAGATCGGCCGCCTCGACCATCGGATCTGGTTGCGGGCGGCCAGATCTAGCCGCTTGGCGACCGATCTGATGCGGGCGACTGGATTCGGCCACTCAGCGGCCGGATCTGGCTACCCACGTCAGATCGGCCGTCTCAACGGCTAGATCTGGTTGCCAGCGGCTAGATCTGATCGCTCGACGATCGATCTGGCGCATGCGGCTGGATCTGGCCGCCCAGCGATCGGATCTGACTACCCGCGTCAGATCAGCCATCTCGGGGGCCGGATCTGGTTGCGGGCGGCTAGATCTGGCCGCTCGGCAGCCGATCTGACGTAGGCGGTCGGATCTGGCTACCCACTTCAGATCGGCCGCCTCGACGGTCGGATCTGGCTGCGGGCGGTCGGATGTAGCTACCCGATCTGGCACGGGCGGCCGAATCTGTCTGCCCACGTCAGATCGGCCGCCTCGGCGGCCGGATCTGGTCGCCCAGCGATCGGATCGGGCTGCCCGCATCAGATCGACGGCCAGATCTGGTGCAGGTGGCCGGATCTGGTCGCCCAGCGGCTGGTTCTGGCTACCCGAGTCAGATTGGCCGCCTCGGCGGCCGAATTTGATTACGGGCGGCCAAATCTGGCATAGGCGACTGGTTCTGGCTGCCCTACGGCCGGATTTGGCTGCCCCGTCAGATCGGCCACCGGCCGGATCTGGCTGCGGGCAATCAGATTTGACCTTTCGGCGGCCGAATTTTGCCGCCCATCAACTGAATCTGGCCGATCTGGCGCGATGGCCGGATGTGGCTACCTGCGTCAGATCTGCCACCTCGACGGCCGGATCTGGCTATGTGGTGGCCAGATCTGGCCGCTCGGCGGCCGATCTGGCGCGCCCGTAGCCAGATCCGGCTGCTCGACGGGTTATCTGGCGAGGGCGGACGGATCTGGCTGCGAGTACCCAGATCGGCCGTCGAGGCGATCGGATCTGGTTGCGAGCGGCCAAATCTGGTCGCTCGCCCGAATTTGGCCGCCCGATGGTCGATCTGGCACGGGCGATCGGATCTGGTCGCCCGGCGGCTGATCTGGTGCGGGCGGCCACGATCTGTCATCGTGGCCACGAAGAAACCGTCGATCACGTTGCCGTCCCTGTCGCGAATCCACGCTCGTCGTCGTCCTCGCCGCATTGTCGTCGTCCCTGCCCCAAATGCCGACGAACACCTCAACTGTAGTCGAGGAACCACCGACGAATAAAAATATTATTTTAATAGTAATAAAAATAAATGTCAAGTATTTATAATAAATTATTATTTTATAATAAAAATAAAATGTCAAGTATTTATAATAAAAATAAATATTATTTTATTACTATTATTATTTTTATAATAGTAATAAAAATAAATGTCAAGTATTTATAATAAATTATTTTAATGATAAAATATTATATATTTAAAATCTATTCTTTTTAAATCAAGCATAAAGAAGAATAAGAATATAAGAAAATATTTGTATTCTTCGTAATAAATTTTATTATTCTCTTTAATATATCCAAAGGCTACCAAAGTGATTTACATAGAGGCATGTAACGTCATATTTAATGTTGTAGTAATATATAATAAGAAATTAATGGCACAAATATAGTGGTAAAGAAACAAATAATATGCTACAGGAACTATTGCACTTATACTGCACTAATGATACTTTAAGAAGAAATACAAAAATATATTAAAATGGTATATACACATATGAAAATGCTTAAATAAAAATAAGAAGAATATCTTATGAGAAATTAATATATAATAATTCGCATATGACAAATTAATGGCACAAATATAGTAATAAAAAAAAAGAATACACTATAAAAACTATTGTACTTGTAGGCTAATGATAGTTTAAGAACAAACGCATAATTATATTAAAATGCTATACCCATATGATAATGCTTAAAGACAAATAAAAAAGATTGTTATGATAAAAAAACTTGTTATGACAGTCTTCTAAAACATATTATAAGGAGTTATTTTCTAAGGAATTAAACCATAGGAAAAAAATTAATAGATATGATAGTTGTTGACAGGCAAATTAAAAGGATTATTAGTACCGACCACTCCAATAACTTATTATATCCACTATAATGATTATATCCATTACAATGCTCATATCCAGTGAGAAAATTATTCAAGAAAAATAATATGATTTTAAATTATGAGTATAGTTACTTATAATAGTTACCTATCAAAACCATTATATTAGTGTTTAAATTTATAGTTATGAGGATATGGACACGTGGCACTCCTTCAAAACTATTCTCCTTTTAATAATACATAGATAGATAACAAATATAATTAGTGCGTGTAATTTTATTTGAAGATAATATCAAATAATTCACAAATGAAGCCTTATAAAATTAAGGCATGCTGTTTTTCTTGCATGATTGATGATATCTTTTAATATCTATTGATCAAATATTATTAATTTTTTATAAGAATAAATTTTACAATTATATATTTGCAAGTGTCTGAAATTTGTAAAGAAGAAAAAAACACCACAACGTAGAAAAGGAGAGGAGAAATGGATAGACTCAAAGAAGAGAAAATATAATCATTCTCATCCCTTCAGCTGAGTAGTTGTTTTATGTAATTATTAGTTATATTTATAGTTTATAGAAAATAGATAATTAGAAAGTATTGAAGAGCCATTTTATTAATTTTGGTCACAATGTGGAAGTTTAATATTATTTGCATTCATTTCTTCTGTTGGAACTATTAGCATGCATGCGTTACTTTCCCCACAACTCAAATATTTGTGATCCTTGAAAACACAATTATTTTTTTTCTAATAAGTACTTACTTACATTATGATGATGGAGAATGAGAAGTATCATATTATTAATACAATAAAATGCATGCATTACTATGTTTCTTTTCTATTTAACATGTTTCTTATTTTTTATTACCTTTTTTTGTATTTTCTCTTGTTATATGTGGAAAGAAGAAATTAAAATAGTAGATTTATTTAATTGTTATGCTATTTCTTATATTTGCTGGCTAATCAAGTCAAGGGAATATCTTGACTCTTGCAAATATTATACTTGAACTCTTCTATCTTTCACTGCAAATAAATTGCCTTTTTTGTTTAGAAAAAATACATTAATTAATTAATCAAAGGATTTAATGCCTGTGCTTCATGTGGGTGAGCAAGGAGCAGGATTAATTATTTAATCAATCCGATGAAATTTATATACCAGTGATCGAATTCAATAATTATTTTATTAACCAAATATATTCTACTTGTAAAATTCAAATATGAGAAATGGAGGATTACTTTGTTTTCGTCATTTAATGTTAGTGTAATTTTTACATTTTTTATTTTTCACTGCGTCTTTACTTTTTTCAGGGCAAAACTATTTTGCATACTTTTATTGATAATGTTATTTTTACTATACAATAAAATTTTCTTCTTGAAATATGTTGCATTAATTTTTGGTTTAGTCATATTTTAGTTTACAACTATTTACTGATTTTTTTTAAAAAAAATTGGATGAATTTGTTTAAAACTTAATTTGAAAACTTATTATGCTATTAAACTATTATCATCAAGGATGGATATTACTATTTACTTCATACTCACATAATATAGACTATAACTTAATTTGAAAACTTACTTCTTACTTAAATGCATGCGACACACCTTAGATACAGTTAAAAGATTAATTCATTCTATTGATTTAAATTTATAATGTTTTCACACATCATTTTTTTAAGAATGTTATAAATGGTATGTATTAATTGCACACAATGCAAATGACCTTCTGGTGCCACTACAAGTCTTTAACTCCAAATTGGAGAGCAGATTGGATGGTGCATATTAGTTGAATATTGAAGAAACATTAAAGCCAAAAAGGCGGACATAAAATATTTTATAATTACTTTTTAAGTTGGTTTGGTGATTACTTTTAAGTAATAAGTATTTTTTATCACTACGACATAAATTATAGAAATAAGTCATCAATAACATATATATATTTCTAATATTATCCAAAACATGATAATTATGAGTCCATTCATTTCTCTTCTTCACTTTATAATTTATATATAATAAAAAAAATAACAAAAAAGTTAAATAATCAATACGAAGTGTATGAAAACGTCTACTTGATTAACATAACTAAACATTATGGATTTTTCCCCAAAAAAACTATACTTTTAAAACATATTCTTCTATCATTTTTTTCTATTTTTTTATAACTTACATGCATTATCTTGGTAGTTAGAGTGAATTTTAAATATTCTCTTCATATATAACATTCCTTAATAACATGTTTTTTTTTCAACATAAAATATAGTTATAAAAAATTGATTCCAGTTAAACAGAATTATTTATAATCTTAGATGACATCCTCAATTATGTATTTTTGTATATATTTTCTTATAAAATTATTTTTAAATGTGGTATGTGCAAGAAAGTTCCCAAGTTTTTTTTTCAACAGAAATTTTAAATCCATCCCATTGAAATTTTATATTAGACAAATAATTTTTATGAGGTGAGGAATTTTTTTCTTTCGAAAATCATAATTATGCCATAAACTTTTTCTACTACATGATCGTTTGGTTATTTATATAATTTTGAGTCAATTACAATTGTTTCATGGATTTAAAACTTATACGTATATAATTTGATTACACTTTTTATTTATCTTTTGTGGATCAATTTTGACAACAAAATTGCTCAAGCAATAATTAAGTGTCACTTATAATTTTAAATTATAATATTAATTGAACAATAATTAAATTTTAATTTCCAAAAAAGTCTAAGATTTCATATTGATTATTAAGAAAAATTCAAAGGTTATGCATTCAATTGCACTATCAATTTGAATCACATATTGTGATATATTTTGTCTTTTGTACACATTATTTAAAAATTTAAAATAAAAATTAAGATTCATCATATATATAATAGGTCGCGCAAGGCATGAGGGTGTTCCTTAGTTATTAAAGATAATTGTGTTGGAGTAGTGGATCACTTATCCATACCCGGTTGAACATAATAGTATTTAGTTATGAGTGAATTAAATATTTAGCTTTAAAGATGTAAAAGTGAGATATTAGTGGTATGAAATAATTAAGGAAATAGTGAGAGTATGAAATTAAAAAAAATAATAATGGTAGTATGAGATATTGGTCGCACATTCTCACTAGATATTTAATATGTATATAGTTATCTTTTAAATTTCCTAAGATCACAGTAATATAATAACAAAAATATCAACACTAATATAATAATAATTTTTATATCCGGAACTTTCTTAGTAATAAATTATCATATTATATAAATTCAAAATAAAAAAATATTGATGATGGCATAAAAAAATCTAAATATATGAATATTATATCATAATAATTAAAATACTAACTGATTGTCATAATATTTGGAGTGGATGTTTTATTTATATGTACTGCCACCTGATCTATTTGTTCGCTCTTTATTAGCAATCGTGTCCATCTTATTGCAAAATAAATAGAATATTATATATATAAAAATTTCCAATTGATAAATATAGTGGTTAACATATAAGAGCAGTAGCAACTGCTTTCATAGTATGTATAAGGTGTCCTATAAATATCTACAACTAGGAAGCTCTTCTAATTGTTATATTCTAATTGAAATGCTGAAAATAAACGAAGAATAAAATATTATGATTAGTTTAAAGTCAACACTGTACTCAATTATTATTAGTTATATATATATATATATATATATATATATAGGTACGTATCAAAGTTCTTCCCGCAGTTGCATTCATGCGTTGTGTGTTTTGATTTGTGCTCTTCTTTCTCGTCCTCTCGTTGCAGTCCCATTAACTTGGAATGCATATGGAGAGATGGCGAGCAATGGGAGAAGGACGAGCATGGGGCGTGGTGTGTACTTAGAAACACTAACAAATGTATTAATTATTCAAATAATAAAATGATGAGTATAAAATTTATTCTCACGAGGATACGAAAAAATTAGTAACTTCTCTTACTTATAAATTGAGAAGAAATAATAACTTTGTATCTTGTAAAAATAAGAAGAGTAAATAATATAAATATTGAGTTATGACCAATGGGATTTAAAAGTATAGAATTGATGAATATGATTTATCTTAATTAATACCACTACTCATGTACGAATTCTAAATAAAAGATGATGAATTAATAAAGTAAAATTCTCAAATTGATTTAACAAATATTTCAGACTTTAAATCCTATTTTGAAGTCAACAAAAGAGATTAACTCTCTCGATTTTTAATCTAATTTATTAGATATTAAAATACACTTAACTGGAATATAAAGTTAAGGGCTTTCTCAAGTCACCTTAACAACAACACAATTAGTTTTCTTACGATTTTCCCAAGAGTGGCATGTAAGAGAAAAATTAGAGAAAAACTTTATAAAATCTAAAAACTTTTTTTCAGATAATAAAAAGATTCAAAAGAATAAATCTGAGGTAACAATTAATAAAATCATCAAACATGGATCTATCAACTAATCGTCCGAAGAATTCATAAAGAATATAGTTCAATTAAGAAAATTCTAAACAACTACTCGATAAATCTAGAGTACATTAATTTAAATAATGTTTCAGGAAAATGATAAAGAATAAGAGGAACTACTCCTAATTCTACCGTCATCTCTTGAGTTTTCGGTAGACTTTCGTTGTAGCCTCTGGATCTCCTTCACCAAGCCTTCAACCTGTGATTTCTGCTTTCTAAAGATGTTCTTTCAATTAATTTGGGGTCTTCTTAAATAGCTTTTCTCGTAGCATAGCTCAACAACCTGAAATTTTATAAAAAACATGGATAAAAATGGCTTTAAACTTCCTAACAGACCGCCTTCACGGCCGTGAAAGGGTTTGTCGCTGCCGTGACAGAAGGCTATCAAGATTGAAAAATACTTGACCAATTTTTTTGCTAGAAATCTCTCTGTCACGGTCATGACAGAAACTGTCACGGCCATGACAGAAACTTATCCAAATTTTCTAAATTATAAATTGCATTAAATTCAATATTATTTTCATTACTATACAGTTATATTTAAATATATTTACTCTCCTGTTTCATTATTATAAATGGCCTTTTTTTTTCAAAACTTGTTATTACGAATATGTATTTGTATGCATATATTTATGTACTTTGTAACCACATAAAATGGTTACAATTTGTAAACATCCAACGATCCAAATTTGGACGCTAGTAAACAAATAAAAAAATCAAAAGAATGTCCGATTCACATCACCCAACGTTGAGATCGAATGGTTACAAATTGTAACAAATTTTCTATAGTTACATTGCACTTAAGCTTTATATATATATATATATATATATATATATATATATATATATAAATATAAAACTCATTTTTGAGTTACAAGGTGCACCATTTGAAGAAGGTCCACCTTCTTATTCGAAAAGGTAAAATTTACTATAAATAAGTCATCGATCAACCTGTTGCCATATTAAATATGTTTAAAATTAGGGTCACGTGATCCTGGTTTCAAGCTGTCGATTCCACTCGATCGATCATTATTTTTTTTCTAGTTTTGACATTTTCTTTGGAAAATGGCGTTTTGCTTTTTTTTCAAACTTTTTTCTTTATCATTTTCTTTTATAACCTTTCTTATATAAGTTGATTTATTTATTATATATAAAATATAAATAATAAAAGGTTAATATAGTATTATTTATTATTTCATTATAAAATTTTAATATTTTGTTAAATACAAATTATTAAAAAAATATTTTTTTATATTTAAATGGTATATTTCTTACCAAAGTTATTGACATAAATTTTTTAAATAAATATTATGTATTTTAATTTTTAACAATTTTATAATATATATTTATAATACATATTTTTAATTCAATCACTCACTAAAATTAATCTATCATATTTACTTTTTCCTATCACATCAATCATCTTATTTCTCATCGTCAAATTTCACTCTATCCAAACACACCCTGCTATCAATTTAACTATTAATTAAAATTTAATGGAATTTTAATTCTCGTTGTCAAACATGTTATGCTATGCTATGCTCCAAAATATTAACGCTCAATGCCGGATTCATTCAAGAAAGTTGACCCAAGAAAAATAAAACACTTTGTGGCTGCTAGCGATTGATGAGAACTAAATCTATTGAACACAAAACTAGTTTATCTCGATAATATAATAAAACCCAAGGAAAACTAAACTACAGAGAGATTGGATACTCACATGTCAGTGCTCTAATGGTGGTGATGGAAAGAGACGATGATGTATTGCGCAACCAAAAGAGGGCCGACCTCCTATCGGTCTTATTTTACTAATCTTAATTTACTATATTTACATTTATTCTTACTAAGAACTGAATATACCGTGTTAGTATTATTTTAAATTTAACTGATTCCCATCTCCTCTCTCTCACCTCTTTCCCTATCTCGATTGTCGGTGACCTCCTTCAACGTCGACATTTATCTCCTTTGGCTGTGATCTCCCCACCAAGTTTTAATTTCGTCGACGAGCACAAAGGGTGGGGGGGGGGGGGGGGGGGGGGCGTCAGCCACCCTTAGTGGCCCCCCTGGCGAGGTCGCAGAGGTGGGTCGACCGTCACGCGTTGCTTTTCGCTCTTTTGAACCCCTGTGCGGCATGACACCTCCCCTTCTCGAGACTTTCATTCAGCCTCCAAGAACTCTACTGAGGAGACTCTCTATGGAACATCTCCAAGCAACCACAATGCATACGAAGAACACTCATAGAACACGTACAAAAATAAGAGGGAAAAATATAATCTATTCCATCTCTGGATCAATCGATACAAGCCACCTACATGTGTCTATTTATACAAGCTTAGGGCCGGCCACATGTTACCATCCTATTTTAACTTTCCACAAAGCAAGGAATCCTAAACAATCACCTTAATTAACAAAACCCCCTCTGGACATCCTGATTACATGTCATAATCTCTTGTCCTACTTGCCAAGTCAAATGTCCAGGACAATCAACCTAATTGCCCTCTTGTCGCAATGGAAAGTAAGTGTCACATGCACCTTACTTTCCATCTGCCACCTTTCCTCTTTTGGAGCAACCGCACGTCGCTTCCTTTGGCTAGCCTTCTTTCTCGAACCTTGCCATCTTTGTTGGACGTTTTCCTCATGGCTAGTCTTCCTTATCAAAGCTTGCCATCTTTATTGGACTGAGATGAGCTGAGTTGGGCCAGACTGCCTCCACCCTGTTGTTGCACGCCACACTGCTCTGGTGCGCCCCGCTGCCAAATTTGGCAGAATGCTAAACCGGGCATTCTTACGAAGTGGACAAGTAATGTGCCGCCTGCACATTCTTGTGTCCAGCAGAGCCTCTTGCGTCGTCGCTGTCTTCCCTCATCCCAACGTCTTCGTTCGTCCGCCATGCTCATCTCAACTCCCTCTTGGCTATGAGTCCTACTCCTACTTGGACTCGGAGTGTTGCGCCGCCTGCTCGTTGGATGGGACGACAGGCGTCCTGGGATGCTACCGCATCCCGTTGTCAAACTGAGCATTATGCCAATGCGAGCATAATACCAAAGTGGACATTCTGCCGAACCCGACAGGGTGCATCCTGTGGTCAAAGTGGACAGAGTGCATCCCGTTGCAAAAGTGGACAACGTTCAGTCCCCAGGACATGGCAGAAAGGTGTGACACGATGCCCCGCCTTTTTGCTATCACGCCAACGAGCGTGAAAGGGGGGACCTCCTCCTTTTTGTTGTCGCGTTGGCGAGCGCAAAGGGGGCGTCGCAGAGGGGGCCAATGCCCCCATTTTTTGCTGTCATGCCGATGAGCGCGAAAGGGGGGAGGAGGGTGTGTGTCGGCCCCCCTTCTTCTTTGTTGCCGCGCCAACGAATGCCGAGTCATGAACCGCCCATCGCGAACCCTTGCAGGCATCCGGCCGAAAGGGATCGTGAACCCCTTTGCTTTAGGCATCCGATTCATTTCAAGGTAATCAACATTTGGTTTAAGTGCCTTGATCCTATCCGTCGATGCTGCATCCGACGACTGTGTACTGAATTATATATGGGAGGATTGAAAATGGCTTTGAATATTGTTAGAAGACTGCCAAGATAATGGCCGAAGGGTTTAGGTCAGCCGAGAACGGTCTTTCGAAATTGGAATTAGACTTAAACTAAGGTTTGATCTTGATAGATTCCGCTAAGGATTTAATGAAAGTGCAGATCTCCATGGTGTATAAATCAGGTTTTTTTGGTAAGTCGTTAATTTTTATAAATAAAATATATATACTAAAAATAAAAAAGCTCCCAATTTGTACTTGTAACTTACTTTAAAATTTTGATTTATACACGTAGATCTAGACCAACATTCAACCCGCGTGCTAAATAATGTGATGTTGATTGAAACTTACCAAGTTGGAAATTGAGAATCACGTGACATATAGCCCATGTAAGTTTTTTTTTTAAAATCAAAATTTCAGTGACATTTCTTTTTTCAAATCTATTTTTCTTTTTCTTCTCTTATTTTTTTCTCTCATACATTTCTCACATAAAATAATTTATTTATTAAATATGCTATAATTATTATAAAAGGATTAATTGAATATTATTTATATTTACCATTTCATCAAATCTTTTTAATATTTTGTAAAATATAATTTATTTTAAAATTATATTTTAATAATATTTTCAAATTAATATTTAATTTTATAATAAACATTTATTATATATATGTTGCATGCATATATATCCTAAATATTTAAATAGGACACTGGATATGTTATCATATTTAACTAAAAAAACAAACTTTATTTATACATTGAAAATAAAAAAGACAAATGAAATGCTGAAAATAAACGAAGAATAATATATTATGACTAGTTTAAAGTCAACACTGTACTCAATTATTATTAGTTATATATATATATATATATATATATATATATATATATATATATAGGTACGTATCAAAGTTCTTCCCGCAGTTGCATGCATGCGTTGTGTGTTTTGATTTGTGCTCTTCTTTCTCGTCCTCTCGTTGCAGTCCCATTAACTTGGAATGCATATGGAGAGATGGCGAGCAATGGGAGAAGGACGAGCAGGAGTGGTGCGGATTTAGAAACACTAATAAATGTATTAATTATTTAAATAATAAAATGATGAGTATAAAATTTATTTTCACGAGGATAAGAAAAAATTAATAACTTCTCTTACTTATAAATTGAGAAGAAATAATAACTTTGTGTCTTGTAAAAATAAGAAGAGTAAATAATATAAATATTGAGTTATGACCAATGGGATTTAAAAGTATAGAATTGATGAATATGATTTATCTTAATTAATACCACTACTCATGTACGAATTCTAGACAAAAGATGATGAATTAATAAAGTAAAATTCTCAAATTGATTTAACAATTCAGACTTTAAATCCTATTTTGAAGTCAACAAAAGAAATTAATTCTCTCGATTTTTAATCTAATTTATTAGATATCAAAATGCACTCAACTGGAATATAAAGTTAAGGGCTTTCTCAAGTCACCTTAACAATAACACAATTAGTTTTCTTGCGATTTTTCCAAGAGTGACATGTAAGAGAAAAATCAGAGAAAAACTTTAGAAAATCTAAAAACTTTTTTTCAGATAATAAAAAGATTCAAAAGAATAAATCTCAGGTAACAATTAATAAAATCATCAAACATGCTATTGATCTATCAACTAATCGTCCGAAGAATTCATAAAGAATATAGTTCAATTAAGAAAATCCTAAACAACTACTCGATAAATCTAGAGTACATTAATCTAAATAATGTTTCAAGAAAATGATAGAAAATAAGAGGAACTACTCCTAATTCTATCGTCCTCTCTCGAGTTTTCGGTAGACCTTCGTTGTAGCCTCTGGATCTCCTTCACCAAACCTTCAACCTGTGATTTCTGCTTTCTAAAGATGTTCTTCCAATTAATTTGAGGTCTCCTTAAATAACTTTTCTCCTAGCATAGTTCAATAACCTGAAATCTTATAAAAAATGTGGATAAAAATGGCTTTAAACTTCCTAGCAGACCGTCTTTATAGTGGATAAAATGTGGATAAAATGTGGATAAAATATATGGAAGAACGCATCAGATCGACAGTCGGATCTGGCCACTCGGCGGCCGATCTGACGATGACGGCCCGATCTGGCTACCCGTGTCAGATCGGCCGCCTCGACCATCGGATCTGGTTGCGGGCGGCCAGATCTAGCCGCTTGGAGGCCGATCTAATGCGGGCGACTGGATTCGGCCACCCAGCGGCCGTATCTGGCTACCCACGTCAGATCGGCCGTCTCGACGGTTAGATCTGGTTGCCAGCGGCTAGATCTGGTCGCTCGACGATCGATCTGGCGCATGCGGCTGGATCTGGCCGCCCAGTGATCGGATCTGACTACCCGCGTCAGATCAGCCATCTCGGGGGCCGGATCTGGTTGCGGGTGGCTAGATCTGGCCGCTCGGCAACCGATCTGACGTAGGCGGTCGGATCTGACTACCCACTTCAGATCGGCCGCCTCGACGGTCGGATCTGGCTGCGGGCGGCCGGATGTAGCTACCCGATCTGGCGTAGGTGACTAGACGGATGGATCTGGGCCGTCTCGACGGCCGGATATGGTTGTGGGCGGCCAGATCTGGTTGCGGGGCCCGCATCAGATCGACGGCCAGATCTGGTGCAGGCGGCCGGATCTGGTCGTCCAGCGGCTGGTTCTGGCTACCCGAGTCAGATCGGCCGCCTCGGCGGCCGGATTTGATTACGGGCGGCCAAATCTGGCATAGGCGACTGGTTCTGGCCGCCCTACGGCCGGATCTGGCTGCCCCGTCAGATCGGCCATCGGCCGGATCTAGCTGCCGGCGGCCGGATCTGGTTGTGGGCGATTAGATCTGACCTTTCGGCGGCCGAATTTGGCCGCCCATCAACCGGATCTGGCCGATCTGGCGCAATGGCCGGATGTGGCTACCTGCGTCAGATCTGCCACCTCGACGGCTGGATCTGGCTACGTGGTGGCCAGATCTGGCCGCTCGGTGGCCGATCTGGCACGCCCGTAGCCAGATCCGGCTGCTCGACGGGTGATCTGGCGAGGGCGGACGGATCTGGTGCGGGTACCCAGATCGACCGTCGAGGTGATCGGATCTGGTTGCGAGCGGCCAAATCCGATCGCTCGCCCGAATTTGGCCGCCCGATGGCCGATCTGGCACGGGCGGTCGGATATGGCCGCCCGGCGACTGATCTGGTGCACATCGTGGCCGCGAAGAAACCATCGATCACGTTGCCGTCCCTGTCGCGAATCCACGCTCGTCGTCGTCCTCGCCGCATTGTCGTCGTCCTTGCCCCAAATGCTGACGAACACCTCAAACTGTAGTCGAGGAACCGTCGACGAATAAAAATATTATTTTAATAGTAATAAAAATAAATGTCAAGTATTTATAATAAATTATTATTTTATAATAAAAAATAAATGTCAAGTATTTATAATAAAAATAAATATTATTTTATTACTATTATTATTTTTATAATAGTAATAAAAATAAATGTCAAGTATTTATAATAAATTATTTTAATGATAAAATATTATATATTTAAAATCTATTCTTTTTAAATCAAGCATAAAGAAGAATAAGAATATAAGAAAATATTTGTATTCTTCGTAATAAATTTTATTATTCCCTTTAATATATCCAAAGGCTACCAAAGTGATTTACATAGAGGCATGTAACGTCATATTTAATGTTGTAGTAATATATAATAAGAAATTAATGGCACAAATATAATGGTAAAGAAACAAATAATATGCTACAGGAACTATTGCACTTATACTGCAATAATGATACTTTAAGAAGAAATACAAAAAATATATTAAAATGGTATATACACATATGAAAATGCTTAAATAAAAATAAGAAGAATCTCTTATGAGAAATTAATATATAATAATTCGCATATGTCAAATTAATGGCACAAATATAGTAATATAAAAATTAATATATATGATAGTTGCTGACAGGCAAACTAAAAGGATTATTAGTATCGACCACTCCAATAACTTATTATATCCACTATAATGATTATATCCATTACAATGCTCGTATCCAGTGAGAAAATTATTCAAGAAAAATAATATGATTTTAAATTATGAGTATAGTTACTTATAATAGTTACCTATCAAAACTATTATATTAGTGTTTAAATTTATAGTTATGAGGATATGGACATGTGGCACTCCTTCAAAACTATTCTCTTTTTAATAATACATAGAAAGATAACAAATATAATTAGTGCGTGTAATTTTATTTGAAGATAATATCAAATAATTCACAAATGAAGCCTTATAAAATTAAGGCATGCTGTTTTTCTTGCGTGATTGATGATATCTTTTAATATCTATTGATCAACTATTATTAATTTTTTATAAGAATAAATTTTAGAATTATATATTTGCAAGTGTCTGAAATTTGTAAAGAAGAAAAAAACACCACAACGTAGAAAAGGAGAGGAGAAATGGCTAGACTCAAAGAAGAGAAAATATAATCATTCTCATCCCTTCAGCTGAGTAGTTGTTTTATTGGTTAATTATTAGTTATATTTATAGTTTATAGAAAATAGATAATTAGAAAGTATTGAAGAGACATTTTATTAATTTTGGCCACAATGTGGAAGTTTAATATTATTTGCATTCATTTCTTCTGTTGGAACTATTAACATGCATGAGTTACTTTCCCCACAACTCAAATATTTGTGATCCTTGAAAACACATAATTATTTTTTTTCTAATAAGTACTTACTTACATTATGATGACGGAGAATGAGAAGTAATCATATTATTAATACAATAAAATGCATGCATTACTATGTTTCTTTTCTATTTAACATGTTTCTTATTTTTTATTACCTTTTTTTGTATTTTCTCTTGTTATATGTGGAAAGAAGAAATTAAAATAGTAGATTTATTTAATTGTTATGCTATTTCTTATATTTGCTGGCTAATCAAATCAAGGGAATATCTTGACTCTTGCAAATATTATACTTGAACTCTTCTATCTTTCACTGCAAATAAATTGCCTCTTTTTTTTAGAAAAAATACATTAATTAATTAATCAAAGGATTTAATGCTTGTGCTTCATGTGGGTGAGCAAGGAGCAGGATTAATTATTTAATCAATCCGATGAAATTTATATACCAGTGATCGAATTCAATAATTATTTTATTAACCAAATATATTCTACTTGTAAAATTCAAATATGAGAAATGGAGGATTACTTTGTTTTCGTCATTTAATGTTAGTGTAATTTTTGCATTTTTTATTTTTCACTGCGTCTTTACTTTTTTCAGGGCAAAACTATTTTGCACACTTTTATTGATAATGTTATTTTTACTATACAATAAAATTTTCTTCTTGAAATATGTTGCATTAATTTTTGGTTTAGTCATATTTTAGTTTACAACTATTTACTGATTTTTTTTATAAAAAAATTGGATGAATTTGTTTAAAACTTAATTTGAAAACTTATTATGCTATTAAACTATTATCATCAAGGATGGATATTACTATTTACTTCATACTCACATAATATAGACTATAACTTAATTTGAAAACTTACTTCTTACTTAAATGCATGCGACACACCTTAGATACAGTTAAAAGATTAATTCATTCTATTGATTTAAATTTATAATGTTTTCACACATCATTTTTTTAAGAATGTTATAAATGGTATGTATTAATTGCACACAATGCAAATGACATTCTGGTGCCACTACAAGTCTTTAACTCCAAATTGGAGAGCAGAGTGGATGGTGCATATTAGTTGAATGTTGAAGAAACATTAAAGTCAAAAAGGCGGACATAAAATATTTTATAATTACATTTTAAGTTGGTTTGGTGATTACTTTTAAGTAATAAGTATTTTTTATCACTACGACATAAATTATAGAAATAAGTCATCAATAACAAATTATAGAAATAAGTAATATATATTTCTAATATTATCCAAAACATGATAATTATGGGTCCATTCATTTCTCTTCTTCACTTTATAATTTATATATAATAAAAAAATAACAAAAAAGTTAAATAATCAATACGAAGTGTATGAAAACGTCTACTAGATTAACATAACTAAACATTATGGATTTTTCTCCAAAAAAACTATACTTTTAAAACATATTCTTCTATCATTTTTTTCTATTTTTTTATAACTTACATGCATTATCTTGGTAGTTAGAGTGAATTTTAAATATTCTCTTCATATATAACATTCCTTAATAACATGTTTTTTTTCTCAACATAAGATATAGTTATAAAAAATTGATTCCAGTTAAACAGAATTATTTATAATCTTAGATGACATCCTCAATTATGTATTTTTGTATATATTTTCTTATAAAATTATTTTTAAATGTGGTATGTGCAAGAAAGTTCCCAAGTTTTTTTTGCAACAGATTTGAAATTTTATATCCATCCCATTGAAATTTTATATTAGACAAATAATTTTTATGAGGTGAGGAATTTTTTTCTTTCGAAAATCATAATTATGCCATAAACTTTTTCTACTACATGATCGTTTGGTTATTTATATAATTTTGAGTCAATTACAATTGTTTCATGGATTTAAAACTTATACGTATATAATTTGATTACACTTTTTATTTATCTTTTGTGGATCAATTTTGACAACAAAATTGCTCAAGCAATAATTAAGTGTCACTTATAATTTTAAATTATAATATTAATTGAACAATAATTAAATTTTAATTTCCAAAAAAGTCTAAGATTTCATATTGATTATTACGAAAAATTCAAAGGTTATGCATTCAATTGCACTATCAATTTGAATCACATATTGTGATATATTTTGTCTTTTGTACACATTATTTAAAAATTTAAAATAAAAATTAAGATTCATCATATATATAGTAGGTCGCGCAAGGCATGAGGGTGTTCCCTAGTTATTAAAGATAATTGTGTTGGAGTATTGGATCACTTATCCATACCCGGTTGAACATAATAGTATTTAGTTATGAGTGAATTAAATATTTAGCTTTAAAGATGTAAAAGTGAGATATTAGTGGTATGAAACAATTAAGGAAATAGTGAGAGTATGAAATTAAAAATAATAATAATGGTAGTATGAGATATTGGTCGCACATTCTCACTAAATATTTAATATGTATATAGTTATCTTTTAAATTTCCTAAGATCACAGTAATATAATAACAAAAATATCAACACTAATATAATAATAATTTTTATATCCGGAACTTTGTTAGTAATAAATTATCATATTATATAAATTCAAAATTAAAAAATATTGATGATGGCATAAAAAAAATCTAAATATATGAATATTATATCATAATAATTAAAATACTAATTGATTGTCATAATATTTGGAGTTGATGTTTTATTTATATGTACTGCCACTTGATCTATTTGTTCGCTCTTTATTAGCAATCGTGTCCATCTTATTGCAAAATAAATAGAATATTATATATATAAAAATTTCCAATTGATAAATATAGTGATTAACATATAAGAGCAGTTACCAAACATGTAACAACTGCTTTCATAGTATGTATAAGGTGTCCTATAATAATTGTTATATTTTTATGATTAGTTTAAAGTCAACACTGTACTCAATTATTATTAGTTATATATATATATATGTATATATATTGTATATGTATACCTATATATATATATATATATATATATATATATATATATATATATATGTAGGTAAGTATCAAAGTTCTTCCCGCAGTTGCATGCATGCGTTGTGTGTTTTGATTTGTGCTCTTCTTTCTCGTCCTCTCGTTGCAGTCCCATTAACTTGGAATGCATATGGAGAGATGACGAGCAATGGGAGAAGGACGAGCATGGGGCGTGGTGTGGACTTAGAAACACTAACAAATGCATTAATTATTTAAATAATAAAATGATGAGTATAAAATTTATTCTCACGAGGATACGAATAAGAAGAGTACATAATATAAATATTGAGTTATGACCAATGGAATTTAAAAGTATAAAATTGATGAATATGATTTATCTTAATTAATACCACTACTCATGTACGAATTCTAGATAAAAGATGATGAATTAATAAAGTAAAATTCTCAAATTGATTTAACAAATATTTCAGACTTTAAATCCTATTTTGAAGTCAACAAAAGAGATTAACTCTCTCGATTTTTAATCTAATTTATTAGATATCAAAATGCACTCAACTGGAATATAAAGTTAAGGGCTTTCTCAAGTCACTTTAACAACAACACAATTAGTTTTCTTACGATTTTTCCAAGAGTGGCATGTAAGAGAAAAATTAGAGAAAAACTTTAGAAAATCTAAAAACTTTTTTTCAAATAATAAAAATATTCAAAAGAATAAATCTCAGGTAACAATTAATAAAATCATCAAACATGGATCTATCAACTAATCGTCCGAAGAATTCATAAAGAATATAGTTCAATTAAGAAAATCCTAAACAACTACTCGATAAATCTAGAGTACATTAATCTAAATAATGTTTCAGGAAAATGATAGAGAATAAGAGGAACTACTTCTAATTCTACCGTCATCTCTCGAGTTTTCGGTAGACTTTCGTTCTAGCCTCTGGATCTCCTTCACCAAGCCTTCAACATGTGATTTCTGCTTTCTAAAGATGTTCTTTCAATTAATTTGGGGTCTCCTTAAATAGCTTTTCTCGTAGCATAGCTCAACAACCTGAAATCTTATAAAAAATGTGGATAAAAATGGCTTTAAACTTCCTAACAGACCACCTTCACGGCCGTGAAAGGGTTTGTCGCGGCCGTGACAGAAGGCTATCAAGATTGAAAAATACTTGACCAATTTTTTTGCTAGAAATCTCTCTGTCACGGCCATGACAGAAACTGTCACGGCCATGACAGAAACTTATCCAAATTTCCTAAATTATAAATTGCATTAAATTCAATATTATTTTCATTACTATACAGTTATATTTAAAAATATTTACTCTCCTGTTTCATTATTATAAATGGCCTTTTTTTTTCAAAACTTGTTATTATGAATATGTATTTGTATGCATATATTTATGTACTTTGTAACCACATAAAATGGTTACAATTTGTAAACATCCAACGATCCAAATTTGGACGCTAGTAAACAAATAAAAAAAATCAAAAGAATGTCCGATTCACATCACCCAACGCTGAAATCGAATGGTTACAAATTGTAACAAATTTTCTATAGTTACATTTCACTTAAGCTTTATATATATATATATATATATATATATATATATATATAAAACTCATTTTTGAGTTACAAGTTGCACCATTTGAAGAAGGTCCACCGACTTATTCGAAAAGGTAAAATTTACTATAAATAAGTCATCAATCAACCTGTTGCCACATTAAAAGTGTTTAAAATTAGGATTACGTGACCCTGGTTCCAAGCTGTCGATCCACTCGATCGATCATTATTTTTTTTTCTAGTTTTGACATTTTCTTTGGAAAATGGCGTTTTGCTTTTTTTTTCAAACTTTTTTCTTTATCATTTTCTTTTATAACCTTTCTTATATAAGTTGATTTATTTATTATATATAAAATATAAATAATAAAAGGTTAATATAATATTATTTATTATTTCATTATAAAATTTTAATATTTTGTTAAATACAAATTATTAAAAAAATATTTTTTTTATATTTAAATAGTATATTTCTTACCAAAGTTATTGACATAAATTTTTTAAATAAATATTATGTATTTTAATTTTTAATAATTTTATAATATATATTTATAATACATATTTTTAATTTAATCACTCACTAAAATTAATCCATCATATTTACTTTTTCCTATCACATCAATCATTTTATTTCTCATCGTCAAATTTCACTCTATGCAAACACACCCTGCTATCAATTTAACTATTAATTAAAATTTAATGGAATTTTAATTCTCGTTGTCAAACATGTTATGCTATGCTATGCTCCAAAATATTAACGCTCAATGCCGGATTCATTCAAGAAAGTTGACCCAAGAAAAATAAAACACTTTGTGGCTGCTAGCGATTGATGAGAACTAAATCTATTGAACACAAAACTAGTTTATCTCGATAATATAATAAAACCCAAGGAAAACTAATCTACAGAGAGATTGGATACTCACATGTCAGTGCTCTAAAGGTGGTGATGGAAAGAGACGATGATGTATTGCGCAACCAAAAGAGGGCCGACCTCCTATCGGTCTTATTTTACTAATCTTAATTTACTATATTTACATTTATTCTTACCAAGAACTGAATATACCGTGTTAGTATTATTTTAAATTTAAAATTGCCTGTCATATCATACATATTTTTTTTTTTAAAAATTACTTAGGTGGGCTTGAGCTTGGGCTTGGGGAGTTACACGTTGTGTTTAGCTCACGTCCAGTTCCAAGGTCAGCCCTGAATAGAATAGGTAATACTTCTAACTGTGCAGATGAGTAAGATTTGTAATAAACAATATGCCTGTGCATCACATAATAAATAATATACTTCTTCTAATTACCAAAAGCACACGTCATTTAAGTGAAGTACTTAAATTAGCTAAAGGTATTTATGTATTTTTTTGCCTCTTAAATTACCTTTAATTAGGAAAAAGTTGAAGCCAAGAATATTGGAATTGCGTCTCGTATTTATGTGAGTTAAACCTTTACATATTATGCTCTTAATACATGTTGCCTTTGAAACAGCTGTGCACTCAACGAATATGATGCGATGCTCTCACAACACAAGGTGTACGGCTGGCACCTTTAATTTAATTAGGAGAAGAGTCGAAGCGAAGAATATTGGAATTGCGTGAGCCTAAGTCAAACCTTTAATATATATATGTTGCATTTGAAAGCTGATCAGCTACCACAATCACATTTGCATACCCACTCTACTCTACCTCCTTCTGAACCAATTTAATTTAATAAGGGTGCCATGGCTGCTGAAGCAATCGTTGGTGCCATCGTTGAGACGGTCGCGAGCTTGGCAGCAGATGCCATTGCAGGACAACTCCGAGCTGCATGGGGTCTGGAAGGGGACTTGGAGAAACTGAAGAGGCTTCTGCTAGGGATCCAGTCCGTGCTTGCAGATGCAGAGGAGAAGCAGATCGTGAACCCAGCTGTGAGGGCGTGGCTCCATGCACTGAAGAAAGTGGCCTACGAGGCCGAGGACGTCCTCGATGAACTCAGCTACGAGACGCTGCGCCACAAGGCGGCGGAGGTGGCGTCGGATCTGGATAATAAGACACTATGCAGCAGCGGTGGCATTGGCAAGGTACGCGACTTCTTTTCTTCTCATAACCCATTACTCATTCGACTGAAGATGGGGCGCAAAGTGAGCAATCTCCTGGAAGAGATTAATAAAATTACGGACGAGGGTATAAAGTTCAATTTTAAGGTGGTGGTCGTCACACAACCCAGTATCGAAACTGCTGCTCCTGTTTCCGAAGAAACGTGCTCCTTTGTTGAAGAATCCCAGGTCGTGGGCAGGCGTAAAGAGAAAGATGAGATGGTGGAATTATTACTCAGCCAAGTCAATCACAATATTTCTGAGAATGTTGCAGTGCTTCCTATAGTTGGTATGGGAGGCCTTGGTAAGACCACCTTGGCTCACTCTATCTACAATGACCCACGAGTCCTGGGCCATTTCAAATTGCGGGCATGGGTTTGTGTTTCTGATCCTTGGGACACCAAAAAGATCATTCAAGAAATTTTAAACTTAGCTGGAAAAAAGTGTGAATCGGTTAGCATGGAAGGGCTACAACTTACATTTAAAGAGACACTGACACAAAAACGATTTCTGATCGTGCTGGATGATGTTTGGGAAGAAGATCGCAACAGATGGGATAGTTTAGAAGGCCTTCTCAACTGCGGCGACAAGGGAAGTGCGGTCATCGTGACCACTCGTAGCGACCGCGTGTCAGAGGTAACAGGAACTCTCCAAACCTGTCGTCCGTCGTATTTGTCGGAGGAAGAATCATGGGATTTGTTTAGCAAAAGAGCATTTGCCCCTGGAGCTGAGAAATCCGAAGAACTTGTGGCGATCGGGAAGGCCATAGCTAACAAGTGCAAGGGGTTGCCCCTTGCACTTAGAGTGCTAGGGAGCTTATTGTACAAGCAAAGTGACAAAAGTCAGTGGTTGAAGATCAAGGAGAGTGACATATGGAACACAGAAAATGATATATTACCCATACTACGATTGAGCTATAATCGCCTACCTTCTCACTCCAAGCGTTGCTTCGCCTTTTGTGCCATATTTCCAAAAGATTATGAGATGGACAAAGAGGTCTTGATCGACATGTGGATGGCCCATGGTTTTATTCCCTCCGACGGTGGAAGGTTAGAGGTCAAAGGGAACGAGATTTTTAATCAGCTAGTTCAGAGATCATTTCTACAAAATTTAAAGGAAGAAATTGACTATTTTGGAGTTCAGAGAACAACATGTAGGATGCATGATCTCATACATGATCTTGCACAGTCTATCGCAGGGAATGATTATGTTGTCGTCCAAGAAGAGTCCCCCCCTGTTGCAGTGATAAAGGATGCATATCATTTGTCCTTTCCAGATTTGCCGAATTTGGACATAAAACATCTGTTAAAAGTCTCCCCACACCTCCGCACAATAATGAAGATGGAGAAATTTGAGAGCGACATTAACATAAACGTTTCAGCTTCGACCTCTTTAAGAGTGTTGTTGATACCAAATGCTCGTAGTCTTGGACCCCTGAAGCGTCTACAGCACCTAAGATATTTGTCATTACGCAATAGTAAGGAATTATCAGAATTACCTGAATCCATATGCGCACTGCTCAACTTGCAGACGTTGGATCTTTCTTGGTGCTGGAAGTTGCATCGACTACCGAAGAGGATGCCATGCATGAGTAGCCTCAGACATCTCTATCTGGATGAATGCTACTACCTGGAGGAAATGCCACGCGGCATGGGACGAATGACCAACTTGCAAACACTAACCATGTACGCTGTGGGTGAAGAATTTGCAGGAAGTGGGAGCATAGGAGAGCTAAAAGGGCTGCACCTTTCATCCCGATTACGCCTCACAAATCTGGGATCCGTGAAGGATGCCAAAGAGGCCAGAGAGGTGAATTTGCATTCCAAAGATCTAAATTCCGTAGAACTCTTCTGGGGAGGAGCAGGAGGAGAAATAAATGCTGCTGCAGAGCAAGTGCTGGAGGAACTGAAGCCTCCGCGTTGTCTAAAGTACTTGAGAATATTTGGCTACGAAGGATTAAAATGTCCTACGTGGATGGCACTAACAGACAGCCTACCCACCCTCCAAGAGTTGATAGTTTGGTGGTGTCCAAAATTGACATCTTTAGCATTAGACGGCCTCACTGCTCTCCGCAGTTTGGAACTTAGAGACTGCGATGATCTCACCTCGTTGTTGCCCCAAGGAGTATCACTGTCCACCCTCCAAAAGTTGAATGTTTCTTCGTGTCCAAGATTGACATCTTTAGCATTGGACGGCCTCACTGCTCTCCGCAGTTTGCAACTGGAAAACTGCACTAATCTCACATCGTTGTTGTCCGAAGGAGTAGTGCTGCCTGCCCTCCAATATTTGGAAGTTTCAAGGTGTCCGGAACTTGAAGAGATGGATCTAAATCGGCTGAGGACAGGGAAAATCAGCTTCTAAATGTAATATTGAAGGATTTCCTCCTCAATTCTTCTTTTCTTTTTTTTTATAACTTTAAATTTAGGCGTATTTGGTTCTTTTTTTGTTGCCGATTTGAAAGTAATTTTTTTGCCCTTCTATATTGTTTCCAATTTTTTTCTCAAAACAATTAATTAAGATGGCGTTGATTAATTAGAATAGAATATTTACATCTCAATCTACTACCTCTCTTTTTATGTGCATATATGTCCTCAATAAACTTTCAATAAAATAAAACACAGAGGACTCAATAAAACGAATTGAACATATTTAACAAGTTGGGAAATAATATTCGGCATCAATAATTTTGAGAAGAAAATTTAAATAATAATTATGAATGCAACAGATTTTAAGAAGAAAATTTTATCGTATAGTAAAATAACATTATAAATAAAAGTATGCAAACTAGTCTAACCCCGAAAAAAAAGAAAGTAAAGACGCGGTGAAAAATAAAGAATGCAAAAACTACACACGAGAGATTCTAACATTAAATGGCGAAAACAAAGCAATCCTCCATTTTCCATATTTGAATTTGACAAGCAGAGTATATTCAGTTAATAAAATAATTATTGAATTCGATCACTGGTATATAAATTTCAATGCATCGATTGAATAATTAATCATGCTCATTGCTCACCCACATGAAGCACAAGCATTAAATCCTTTGATTAATTAATTAATGTATTTTTATCTAAACAAAAGAAGGCAATTTATTTGCTATAAAAAATAGAAGAGTTCAAGTATAATATTTGCAAGAGTCAAGATATTCCCTTAGACTTGTTAGCCAGCAAATATAAGAAATATCATAACAATTAAATAAATCTACTATTTTAATTTCTTCTTTCCACATATAACAAGAGAAAATACAAAAAAAAAAAAGGTAAGCGAAAATAAGAAACATGTTAAATAGAAAAGAAACATAGTAATGCATGCATTTTTATTGTATTAATAATATGATTACTTCTCATTCTCCATCATCATAATGTAAGTAAGTACTTATTAGAAAAGAAATAATTGTGTGCTTTCAAGGATCACAAATATTTGAGTTGTGGGGGAAATAAATAACGCATGCATGCTAACAGTTCTAACAGAAGAAATGAATGCGTATAATATTAAACTTCCTCATTGTGGCCAAAATTAATAAAATGTCTCTTCGGTATTTTCTAATTATCTCTTTTCTATAAACTATAAATATAACTAATAATTAACCTATAAAACAACTAGCATACTAGATGGTTACATATTTTATATACGCGAGAGGAATGCGGGAAATTCTACGTTGATTGTATAACTAATAATAATTGCTCATGATTGTATCTTTTTGTGTTAAAAGTGCTACGTTGCAAGCTTTATTTATCCGGATGAGTTTAGTCTATTTTTTTTCAAATGATACTTATGCCGTATTAAATTTTTGACCCATATTTTTATTATGATCACATGTACTTAGATATTGAAAAATAAAAAAAAATTATGTCATGACGTAAATAAATGTCGAGATATATTTTATCCTCATTACTTTTTATGTTCAATAAGATTTTTTTTATCATATTAGATCATCATTTTCTTCTTGATCATATTTTATTTTCTATAAAATAATTCATTTTAGTTATATACTAATTTTATTTCATTTTCTTATTTATATAGTTATATACATATATCATGAAGTCAATAAATAGAAAGAATTTAATCTGGTCGTAATATTTTTATGACTATATTTCAATAACGTTTTTAACACGATATTTTTTTTACATAAATAATCTTTTTTAAATTGTGTGTAAATTAGTTTCCTTTTAGTTTATTTGAGAGAAATGTCATTATAATTGTTTAATTTGTATCCATTGAATGGATCATTAGCTTGCTATTTAGTCTTTTATTGTAGTTTTCTATAATCATATTCTATTAGCATTTTTAACCTCTGATAATTGGACTTCTTTAAAATTATTTTATAACATTATAATTATGGTTAAATTTCTAATAATTATAAAACATTTGTTTTATTTGTCATTAAGCATTAACATGGTCTGTCTACATAAATTTTATTTAATGGTATTTCTCTTAAAATATTATTAGTAAACAAATGCAATCAATTTTTAAGTATATTAGTTGTCTCTATTTTGACAAGACTCCTCGCTGTGAGCAGTTTCGATCTGCAAACTTTTTATGACCATATGTTATATTTCTATAAAATAATCCACTTTAATTTATGTGAGAATTGGATTTCTTTTAATTTGTTTAGCTTAATTTTTGTGTGATTTAATAAATTTATACATATGTCAAGAAGTAAAGAAATTACCAAAAATTCAAATATATCTACATAATATTTTTTTTGAACATATTCTATCATCATTGTTTTATAACCATTTTTTTGTTCTATAAAATATTTTTTAAAATTCTAATAAATTCAATTTATTTTAGAAAATTGTCATGACTGTTAAATTTCTATTCTTTATATGTATTTAATCATTAGCTTACAAAAGCAAACGTTTTCGAAATATATTATTTATTTGTGTAATGACAGACCTCGTTATGAGCCATTTTATTATATTCTTACATATTTTTAAATTATCTTTGTCATGTAATTAATTTATATACTATTGTTCTATGCATGATCTATAAGTTTATATGACAATGTACTTATAGATTGGGAATAAAAATTGTATTAAATTTGTATTTTTCAAGAAGTTAATGTCAAATAAATGCAAAGAATTTAGGTTTTCAATTGTGATCATGACTTTTGTTCTATAAAATAGTTCCTTTTGATTTATATGACAATTGGATTCATGATAATTTGTTTTAGAATTTTATCATTACCGGTTATTTTTTTATTTATCATATTTAATTTTTTTATATCAATAAGTAAATATATACAAAAAATAAATTTTCATTATAATATTTTTTTGACCATATTATGCATGCATCTTTTAAAATAATATTTTTTTGTTCTATAAAACAATTCCTTCTAAATTATCAGAGAATTTGATTCCTTTTAATTTGTTTTATATTATTGTCATTACTATCTCTTTTTCTATTTATTATAATTAATATTTTTTTATTTGTCTTTAAGAAATATCATATTTATTTATAGCATTTCTCATATTATTTTATTTCTTCTTAAAATATTATTAGTGTAAAAGTGAAAAAATTTACACTACATATTTTTTTCTTTAGGATTGAATTTACGTCATATTCTTATAAGTCTTTTGACTATTGCATAATTTTTTATTTGTATATTATAAATAAAAAATGACATCAATCGTCTATCTGAAGCTATATGTGCATATATTTCATCCACGAAATTATCCTGTGACAAATTATCCAAGTTGTGGGCACATGCAACATGATTAATTTTTTAATAATTTAATTATATCATAACGAAACATAACAAATTTTTATTTTAAAAATTGATTGCTAATATTTTACGTAAATGACACTATATCACATAGATAAAACTATTTATTACAAATAAATGTATATATGTGTTCATGCGACAACTTTTGTTTTTTTAACTTTAATAAGAATGAAATCTTTTTATCTTAATGATGAAGAAATTAAGAATTTAAATGATGGATGTGCTTTGAATATTACCATGGTGATTGCAGTTTGATCATGCAACATGAATAATTATTGTAGTTTATCTCTACATCAATATCCAAAAGTTTTATTGGACAATTCTTTTTTATACATGCCAAGTTTCATATATTTATTACAAAAAACATAATTGCATGCATGATTTAAAAGTTCAAGCAACATGAAGAATTTTATAAGACATATTTTGTGTATAATTTAGACATATGTTAAAAGCAAAATAATAATTTAAGGATTTGATAAAAAAATAATGATAACTCAATATTTTCATGAATTTATTATCAAACATCCACCATATATTTAAAATTTATCATGTTTCCAAATAATTAGAATAAATATAATATATGATTATATGTATCATGAAATTCATATAGATATAAAATGTACTAATAAATTAATACCCCAAAGTTAAATGAAAATATTATTTTTTAAGAAGATAGAAAAATAAATGGGAACAAAAGGCATTAGATAGACTAATAAATTATTTTTTTCTAATTTACAATTATTATATTTTGTAAGTAATGATAAAATATATCAAATTATTATTTACTTAATTTATAAACATATAATTTGCATAATTTTCCATCTTCGCGCATCGGGCGGACCATTCTACTAGTTATGTCATAATCTATACTATACTAGTATAAAACTCACACGATGCGTGGTGAGAAAACAAATAATAATCATGTACCATAAATTTTCAATAATTATTTTGTAAAAAATATATAGTAATTTCAATTGAACTTAAAAAATAATAAATTGTGAAACTTACAGAAGAATGTTTCAAATATAAATTATGATTTTTTATTGCATAATCTCCTTTGTTTTTTTATTGCTACGGAACACCAATCTCATTTGTTATTTGATCCTGATTAAAATAACATAAATGTTCACATAACATTTTCATAATGAGTATTTTAAATTATTTTTTAATACTGTGCGTAATAGTAAAATCTTAGATAAGTTAATTTATTATGCAGAAAATACCTTTTTGTATAATAATTAACATATCAAAATAAAAAATGCCTTAATAACATTGAGTGTTATGTAATTATTGCTATATTTGTGATTGAGCTTAATTGTAATTATTTGTTTTAATTTCTTACTTTTAGCATACCATGACACATTCAATCAAATTAATCAATAAAATGAAAAGTAGAAGAAAAAGATCAATTGGTGCATATTGATCGGACAAAAAATGGGACTTTTATGGCTACAATTGTTGTACCTTCTTCCACTACTTTGTTAATTGCAACGCCACCAGGAATGCCATCGCTAGTCACTTTATGCCATCGTCATCATAACTGGCAGAGCCAATCCATAATTGACCGTAGTCAGTTCATAACCTGGTCGTCACCAGTCCATCATAAAAGAGCTCTCCATTTAACGTTTTACATCTTTTATCTTGCATCTTTTAATTAAACAAAACACATTTTGATAAGAACTTTAAATCAGGATAAAAGACATGATCATGAAGAGTAAATCAGGGCACAAGTGTAAGAATCATCATCATCATTAAGATCTGAAATAGGAACATAATCAGGGATCCAAACATCATAGAATTGATTTAATCAAGGTCGAAACCCGGGTCGAGTAGGGGAAAACTCGGGCCGAGTTTAAGGTCATCATCTTCGAAAAATCAGAGTAGAGCCTGGGCCGGGATCGGATTACACCCGGGCCGGGTCGGTTCATCGTCGAGTCGGGGCGGCTATCACGCCCGACCAATTTTGGGTACGCAGAACTCGGTCCGGGTCGTCTTCAATCCGGGCCGGGTTCGTCCGATTGCAGAGCTCGGCGAGCGTCGACAATGGCGGATCCGGGCTGAGTTCCTCCGAACTCGGTCCAGCGGAGGACCTGCCCGGGCCGGGTTCGGGTGAAGCCGGGCCGGGTTCGTCTTGCGCAGAAACTGCGCGGACGCGCAGTTCGCATTCCGTTGATCTTTTCCGGGACAATTTCGTCTTGCGCAGAAACTGCGATGGCCGGCACAATTTAACATCATAGAACATCAGACATTAACCAGGAACTACCTAGAACACGCTTCAAGTCTAAAATCATGATTCTATCATGAATCTATCATAGTTCCATACCTTTTAGTTTATGTCCAAGAAACTATTACTCTGTCTTCATCTTCCTCTTCCTCTGCCCGCTCCTCTCGGTTCAGGTGCACGTCCAACGTCGTCCGAGTCCTTTGGTTGACCTCTTGTATGGTGGCGGCCGTCAGGGACAAGAAAGAATGAAAAGAGCGCACGTACGAGGAGAAATTAGGGCCGACTTCATGAGGAAACGAAAAGGGGGTTTTCGTTTGGTTTGGCCTCTTATTTATAGGGGAGAAGTTTGAGTTTGGTTGGAAACCAACTCCTCTTAAAATCTGATTTTAGATTTTTATCTTTTTCCCTATTTATTTTATCTTTCTTTTCTTTTCCTCCAATTAAATCTCGGGCATTACATTATTGAGTTTGAGAATTGCGAGTAATTTTCTGAAAATTTCAGAACATTTAATACACATATTTAGTGTAACACCCCGAGATTTTCCCAAATTAAATATTAGATAAATAAAAATATTTACTTACTTTATTTAATTTCGAAATTCAGTTTAAAAAGAAAAGATAAAAGTTCATAAGTTTAAGATGGAGTTTGCGTATAGATAAGACTTTGAGAAGAAGAAAAGAAAGGAAAAGATAAAGTATTTAAAATAGATTCTTAATAAAGTTTATGGATAAGGATCAGAGTTAGAGTTGGGGAAGATAAAGCATTAAATTTCGGATTAATTATTAGCCCAACAAGAATCAAATTCTTTCCTCTATAAATAGACCACAATTCAATCTTCAGCCTATTTTTTGCTGGAAAACATATTTTTCTCTATACTTTGAGCCCTGTTTCTTCCTTCCCAGTGCGCGTGCGTGAGTACTCCAGCCAGCCATCTACTCTCTGGTCAACTCTTTGTCAAAGGTCGCTAGACTTCTCATCAGGAGCCTCTCTATTCTCTAGAAAATCACGTTAAAAATAGGTTGTTCAAGTAGTTCTGCCTGAACAAGGTATATAAAAATTCTGGGTTCACTTTTGGATGTGATTTCATGATAGATTAATTAAGAATTCGAAAGATTAAAGCATAGTTATTATTCTCTGTATATCCAAGAATAGATTCTTCTTTGTTTTATGTCGAAAGCATGTCTAGATTAGTTAGAAAATTGGACTAAAATTTCAATTTTCGGCATCGAAGTTCCTCTATTTTTTAAAGTGAATTTTGTTTTTGAAAAATTGGGCTAAAATATGGAAGTGAACTTTGTTTTTGAAAAATCAACATGTAATGTAAATAAGAAAAAAATTTAGAATAATTTTTCTGAAAATTGTATGACATTTGTTTTATGCATATCACTAGCATTACGCATATTTATTAGTACATGAAATTGTCATGTTATTTTGTCATATATTATATATGATTATGAATTTAAAGTAAAATTCATTCATATATGTTATTACGTGAAACTTTTTAAGTGTAGCATGCCACACTTAAATTAAGTTTTCATATGAATTAGATATTCATTCACATAATTATATTATTTTTACTTAAAGTGTTTTCAGGCATGACACTTACGTAAATTGACATGATAATAGAAATCTTCACATTATAATTCATTATGAGAATTGAACTATATAAAAAGAATTTATTTTCTTTATGAAAGAACATGTGCATATATGAAATTATATTACATATTAGGCATAATATGTGTTATGTGAATTTGTGAGTAATTAATTCACATAGTTATATTAAGTTATGCACAAAATATTTTTGTCACATTTATTTAAAGTTTCATGTGAAATATGCACACCAATTATGCTAAATTAAAATTCTTTTTGAAAAGAAATATGTGCATGTATGTTTTTTATTACGCATGACATGATTTGCATAATTTTATATGATGAAAATTTATGCAATATTGTGCATGATATTATGAGTTATTTATTTATGTATATAATTGGGACTTACGTGACATAAATATTGAGTTATACATGTAATAATAATCATGTGATAATGGTCGACATATGCTTTTTGTTGTAATAAGTATGTCACTATTGCTTGATAAAAATGATAGACCATTAAGGGAAAACATATTGATGTCTAGTATGTCTTGACAATGTGAAGAAGATATGATTGATGAATACATATTAGTATAAGATACTTATTAAGCCATTTTTTTTACTGACGCATTAACAGGCACAAGGATTATTAATGTATTTTAAAATCTTCTTACGATGATTGAAAATTATGAAATTGTGTTATTTTTTATTCTGGTGGAGTTAGTTAATATTTTTTTTATAAGGCATGTAGAATATGACAATCAGGTACGGAATTATCAATCACGCGGATAATCATCTCGACGCTTAGTGTATAACGAACGGAGATGAAATGATGTAGATCCATATATATAATTTAAGATTGTCCTAATATGTTCGGAAAGATGCCACGAATAAGCTTGCAGAGTGATATCAACACTTTGGACTAATATATAATGAAAACAGAAAATAACTCGGCTCACTGATATCAACACTTTGGACTAAGCTTGCAAAGTGGCAGCCATCTTATACTACTACTTTCAATAGGTTTTCAAGGGAATAAATGATCGGTAGCTGTTCTTTAGAATTGTTCCAAGAGAAGTAAGAAACATTTAACATATATATATATATATATATATATATATATATATATATATAAAGGAACTTTATCACATGTTCTCAGCCAAAAGCCGAATCTGCAGCAAACACCAACATAATAATCCCTTATTAGACGACCAACATAGTGGCATTGATATGATAAGGGGGAGACTCTCATTTCAACTTCCACTCTTCACACTGCTACATAACTTCATAAATCAAACACTTAAATTGGCCTGAATAGCTCCCACTGCATTCGTTTTCGAAGCTAACTGAATCTTGTGTTGTTTAACACTCAACTGATCAGTAAACAGTAGATCCCTCATGTATTGTAACTGCAATCTCTCTTTCTCCAACACTAGCTCCTCGCAGTGCAGAATCTTATCCTGAATTCCTTTTGTTGGAAGTTAATGCCCTTATGAGTCAAATGGAGTTGTGCAAACTGCGTACCTGCAGTTATGCCAACTGCACATGAATGTGGATATGGAAACACACACGTATGCACATTATAAAAGATCCAACCGGTGCTCGTCTTTCGGATTAAATTCTTCCCGAAAGACATGTGTGGTCGAAGGCACGTGAAATCCATTTGCAAGTGCTGTCCGACAATGACCGCCGCATGGTTGTCGGATTCCGATGAGGTATATGAATCGTGAACAACTATTTTTCTTTCTCGTGATCAAGTTCCCGACAATGAAACTGAAACAATATAAAAATTTCTTCGATGATTCATTGTTCCGTTGACAGGTACTGATAATACCTCTATTTCTTTATACCAATTTCTTAAAGTCAATAAGTTTTTCTCGTTAAGATGTTTGGAATAAAAGAAAATTTTTTTGTGTCGACCTTTCGTCTTTCCGTTGTCATGTGAAATGGGCCGATAAATCGATGACCGTTTGCATGTATTCTCTTTTACCATTATTGCATGTGTGCGAGTTGCTGTAATATCTGGAATTTCTTTTAGTATTATTACGATTGTTCGCCGAAGTGCCGAGGCGCGTTCTTTTCTCTCACGACGACTCGGTGCATACAAACGTAACAGTGCATGGCTGGCCACTTGCGACAATGTTTGGACGTTGTTTTATTTGTTGTTTAAAGCATTTTTTTTCTTTGTGCCATGTTATCTCAACTCAATTTCAAACGAGAGACCTTGCATGAATGGCAGCAAATTTTTTGTTTGAAGTGGAAATCTAACCTCATGTGCATGTGTTCGTAACGTAGACACCTAATAGCCATGAATAGAAAGGCCACATTTTTGAGTGATGCACCGCAATAGTCATGCACAGATACACGATCTGTTAAATAAAAAAAAATTGCTACCGTGCTATACTTGCTCGCGTCGGCCGATGGCCCGCTACCGCTGCGGGGAACGCGCGAGCGCGCAGGCCTGTGGCCCGTGGTACTCGGCACGTGCAAGAGCGAGCCAGTGGGAGGAGAGGCATCATGAGTAGACATCTGGACTTCAATCTGTGCAGTGTTATGAGTTTACGACATACGTTTCTTCAGTAGGAATCTCAACTGCAGTACTTGATTATGAACCTAATATGCTAAGTCGACACTAAAACTTGATGAATACTTTATAATTTTTCGTCAAAGTGTAAGTTTTTAAGGACCGAATAAGTCTGGAGATTGTCCTTACACTCTTGACTATATTTCAAGGTAATGAGTTAGTGTTGCTACATTAGTAAGGCGCTCAAAGGGTAAAATTGTATCTAAAAAAATATGAGGTTGAGAGAAATATTTACGGGTGCTACATGATATTTGTAATTCAATTGACCAAATATCTAAGCATACAAATACGAAGAAATCAAAATTGTGCACGAGAAGACATGTATCGTCTGGAGTATGCATGCAATATGTTTTTAAGACAAAACGAGTAGCATAAATGTATGAGCAACTACGTATTGATAAATCATAGTCTTGACTCAAATGATAGTTGGCTGCTATATATGGTTGAAAAGATATATAGCATGAGTTTGAGCAGTTATGTGATTATAACTTTTGGCTCTCAAATTAGTCGAGCAACTATGTGTTACTAACATGTTGGATGACTATGTATTCTTAATATGTCATAGTTCTCTCTAAGTTGTGAACGTACTCGTAGGTCACACGATCCATTTATCATAAGAAACATTTAATAGGAATCAAATAAGTATGGATAATGGCCCATAAAATGCGAGTGAGAGATTGTTGAAAGTTAACGCCCTTACGGGCAAAATGGAGTTGTGCGAACTGCGTACCTACAGCTATGCGAACTGCACATGAATGTGGTTATGGAAACCATACATGTATGCACACTATAAAAGATGAAGCCGGTGCTCTTCTTTCGAAGTGTATCTTGCCTAAGAGCCATGTGTTGCCAAAGGCACGTGAAATCCATTTGTGAGTATTGTCCCACAATGACCGTTGCATGGCTGCCGAATTACGACGACGTTCGTGGTATATGGATTATGAACAAGTGTTCTCTTTTCTCGTGATCGAGTTCCCGACAATGAGTTTGAAATAATGTAGAAAAGTCTTCAACGATCCGTTCTTTTGCTGTGAGGTATTCCGAAAATATCCTTTATTTATTTGTATCAATTCCTTCACCTTTCATCTGTCAATTTGTACATAAAAAATCTATGAATACACCCAGTTGGAAAAAAATAAAATAAAAACATAATGCTAAACCAATTCAACAATCTTATCCACAATTTAAATCGATACATTAGGACAATACATTGAATATTAGCTATACCTGAATTTCAATAATATTAGATAAGTTGCTCTATATCTTTTTCTTCCTCTTTGGATTGTGAATGTCCGTGTTGGAAAACTTCATTGATTACCTCAACATTAGATTGACACGCTTCTGCTTATGATTATCATAAAAGGAAGATCCATAAAATCTAGAAATTTAGAACAGTAAAAAATAATAATACGGATAAGTCAATGAACTACATAACTTAATAAAAGTAGAAGAAAAAGACCAATTGGTGCATATTGATCGGACAAAAAATGGGACTTTTATGGCTACAATTGTTGTACCTTCTTCCACTGCTTTGTTAATTGCAACGCCACCGGGAATGCCATCGCTAGTCACTTTATGCAAAGCTCTAATGGCAGCATGAGCTTTAGAATCAACAACATTTGTACCCACTAGAGCAAATAAGAAGACAACCTGAAATGAAGTATTAAGTGTATTACGACAAGAATGGAGCAATACACTATGCTGAGGAGTAAAATATATTACGATAGGAAATTCTTCTATAGAAATTTCACGCATACTTTCTCAAATAAAGCCATATTATCATGAACTACGTGAAAGTTGGTTGTATATGGCTACCATGAAAGCGATTGATCTAAGTGGGTACATTGCACACAAACAAACTACAACAAATTAAGTTATCATAATTTCCAATGAGATCATAGAGGCACTTCTATTGGATACTCAGTTACACAACAAATAAAGTTATCATAATTTATAAATTGAACATTGTCTGCATATCATGATGGAACGAGCTCAATCTTTTGTGCACAAAATTACTGAGAACCTAGGAAAATTAAATAACATTAATTGCTTTAAAGAATTTTATGGATAGAATTTATTACCCATGATTTCTTTGTCATTGTACTAATTAATACCCATGTAACACACCGAAAATCCATATAATTCAAAACTGTAAAATATTGCTGATGTCGGACTATCAGGCGATCGAACACCTATCGAATGCTCGTTATCGAGATGATGATGGCAACTCAACCAACACACTACTGAACAACCAAAACACTTTCAGACGTCCAGAAGTGCAACAAGTGAGAGGATCTCAGTTTTGATCTTCCTCTCTCCTCATTACACCACCATTACACCCCCAAGATTTGTAACCTCCCCACTCACAATCTCAAGAAGTAAATGGCCGAATAACTTCACCCATTCTAAAACTCTCGGCTTATCCATTATTATCCTATCACTCTTCTATCTCATTTTCATTCTTCTCGTTCTGTGTTTTTCTTCCTTTTCATTGCGGCCAGAAGGTTTTGAAGGAACATCTACATATGAGAATTGAGAGGAGGACGTAGAAGGAAGAGGAGGATGCGGCCACAACATAAACCAATGAAGATCCAACCGAAAATTAGCAAAAACATGTGTGTTTTCAAGATTTGGGTCATGGGGTCATTTTAGACAAACTTTGCATTTAAGGATCATGCTTTATGAGGGTAGTATGCATGCCCTAAGGTTTTATTTTGAATTTACAATCTATCATGTTTGAAAAATGGTAGTTCAGATTAGCTCTATGATTTGATTTACATGAATGATGATTACTGTATTATAGCTCCATGCTTGAATGTTGCTTGACCGATCCAAGAGATATAAATTGCCATGAAATGACTCGGATATTATGGATTTAAATCCGGATAGAAAAGGATAAGTAGAATGTTGTTGATAAAATAATGTCGTAGAGTAAGATTTATTGGATCTAAAATTCATATGATAAAATAGATTTGATCCTGTGGAAATCTTTACTTATGTATCGACCATGTTAGTAGGAATAATGTAGTATATAGTTAGATCTTCTCATTGCGTAAGAAAAGTTGATTGAAAACTTAAGGATCCGCAATGACCTACGACACTGTCGAACTAAAGCGGACGATCGAAAATCTTTCGAGCATCCGATTCAGCTCAGCAAGAGTAGAGAGACATCTATACCGGACGCCCGAAGTACGATCGGATGACCGATATGAACCAGAACGGAAGTTCGGAACTTTTTCGAACAATCGAATTGGAAAATATCGAGACTCGAAAATGATGACGATAATAACTCAGTCGGTCGAAATCTTTTCGGGCGGCCAATCTAAATTATCATGGTGGAAGAGCTTCTATAGTCGATGGAAATCCAATCGACTGAGGAAGACAAAGTTGTTTACAGCGTGATCAAATAGAAGCAGGCTACTCCTGGAACACTCCTCATAGAGAATCTGTGGGCTGCTGAACCTTAAACCAAGAGAAAGCAAGCAGAGGCTCGAAAGCCTCCACGCGCTAGGGCGCTTGGAGTTTTCTCGCTTGAACCCATATTGTATATTTTGATGGATAAGAGACCTTTTGCTCTCCAATCACAATCCATAAATCTTCATTGGATTCGCCTAGATTAGCAGACTACCGATCAAGTTTCGGATGACCTAAACTTCTTATCGGAAGTCCGATAACTTCCTCATGTCTTAATGGATGACCGAACCTCTCTCGATCGACAGATTGTATATGGTCTTGGAATGGTCGACGAATGAACTCAGAACAGATGATCGCACTTTTTTGGTCGACCGATAAACATAGACAAAATGGTGTCTGCTCTTTTTTCGGACGATCGCTGAATGAACCTCAATTGGACGACCAGTCTACTTTTGAACATCCGATAAATGGATAGAAAAAATACGACTATAATATAAACCATTTGATTTGATAAGCATCTGTCCACCTGATTGACACCGACTGACATGAACCTAAAAGATGATTCTGACAACCTTGCTCCTTACAATCTTGATTGATCTAAGTGATCGAAAGAGAAGCTCGGGATTAATAAAAATAAAAGGAGAGTTACCTTTTGCCTATCTAGATGAAAATTTCTCACTATAGATAAGGCACGAGGTCATCTTGCTCGACGGAGCATTGACAGTGGCACCAAGATCCCCTATTGGCCCATCATGGCCTAGGTAATTATACACTTGTATGCTTGCAATGGTAAAAGTGACGAGCTCTTTGAATCATAAATAAGATGAAAGGCTAAACATGAATGGAAGGACTTTGTCCTTATGAACATAAATAATGAATAAGAATATGAATATGGAAATCAAATAAAATGAAAAGACATGAAACATGATATCTTTATTGATTCTTCATGATAATTCACTCTTATATTTGATATATATGCTTGCTTCATGCATTTTCTATCGGATTACCTTATGACACATATGAACTCACACTTAGTTTTATGCTTCCACATGTACATGATATGGATGCGCACTTGATTGATGTGTGTGCGATGACTACAACTCAGATGCTGTGTGCACATAATTATTATAGAGTTTTGATGGAATCTTTTTCTTTCTATTGATCGAGATGTATTTGGGACATATGTATGCGCATGTAGTGTACATGGACGTTTATATGTCACATATAATATAATCATTATTTCATCTATTTCAGCTTCCTCATTTCTTAAATTCATCGGTTGTAATATTTTATGATTAAGCCTTTCGTTTACGTGTCGCTCTTCTTGACCATCGAAAGAGTCAAAGAACAATCAAAGAAAATAAGGTACGAGAAGATATTTCATCATGTGGCGGGGTCAAATCTCGAAGCGTTACAGCCCATGGTGGTGGAAAGTTGGCACGTGCATCCTTCAGGAAAGTTCATTAAATTTATTGTTCTGGTAGACTTGCTGCATTTTTCACAAAGTAGCAGTTGTCGTAAAGTTACTTCTTGCTTGTTTAGATATATGTACTAGTTGATGCTCTTCCAAAGAGTTAGTCAATTAATTGCCGAACTTTGGCTGGTGCAACTAGATCAATGAATTTTGGCTCTAGTTTTATAAATGAATTCCTTTGACTGCCTTGATTTTCTCTGGAGATTTCTATTTTGTCCGTGAAAAAAAAACATGTTTACTCATTATTGTTTTTGAATATCGTGTGCATCATGCCATACCATTCCCGAATCATGCACTCCTTTCTTAGCAGTTTATTTTGACTTTCTTGTTAGTTCAATTTACTGAGTTTCCGTATTGGTGAGAGCTAAACATTCTTTGTTACTCATTCATTTTCTATTATGTAAAAAATATGTTTGTTGCCCTTAGAGTGTCTTTCTTCATTTTTGTCTATTTCAGGAACAAGAATAAGATAGATAATCAAGAGTGGTGATGTGCCCCATCTCATTGAACTACTGAAATATGAGAGAAATGGTTTAAGGGATTTGGCCACTGCAGCAGTGCTGACGCTTTCTGCATCAACACCTAATAAACCAACATTGATTTCATCAGGAGTTGTGCCTCTTCTCGTTCAGATCCTCAGTTCTGGAAATATGCAAGGAAAGGTTGTTGCTGTCACAGCATTGTACAATCCTTCTTCTTGCAAGGACAGTTCTGGCTTTGAACTTTCTGCAGAAGCAGTTAAACCACTTATATATAACTCTATGTAATATGATAAGCCAAATGTAAGACATCATGATGCCAATTCTTGAACGATTAGTGGGAAAACAGTCACCATGATTAGACATCTGGACTCCAATTTGTTTACAGAAGTAGTTAAACCTCTTCTTACACTTTTAAAGGATGGCAAGCGTTATTCCAAGTTTGCTGAAAAAGCGACTGGTCTTCTTGAGATACTCTCAAAACCTGAACAAGGCAGGACCTCAATTTCAGAATTTGATGGAGGGATACTGACACTGGTAGAAACTGTTGAAGATGGTTCCCCTCTTAGCGAATTAAGAATATGCTGTCGGTATGTGCAGTAGTTGTCGTGACAAGTATAGAAATATTATCCATGCAAATTGTTATTTTTGTCTTCTGAATTCTCCATGCTCATCCGCTTGATCTAAATTCTTCTTGTAGCATATATACCTTTTATTTATTTACTTGTTCCATTATGCTTCTCCATTCATAAAAGAGGAACAAATATAGATTTTGACACCAATCCCCTCAGTCCCCTCGGTCCATGACAATCGGGACTAACTTAGAAGGAAAGTGTGGTATATTCTTCTCACATTGCTACTTACAAGTAAAGCACGGTATCTTTTGACGATGCATGGGGATATACATATATAACAATTGTCATGCTGTGTGCCAGAACGCAACATCGAAATCTCAGAGAAAAAATAGCATTTGCCAACTTTCACTCTTTCTCCAGATTCTTACTTGACGAGTAGCTAGAATCCTCAATGGTATATCAAAATAAACATAGGAGATCACTCGTTTTCTTCCTTTACGATGCTTGACCTTTTTTTCTTCTTCTTCCTTGTTCAAATAGAGCTCGATTGCGAATCAGGAGTTTGTCGTCAAGGTGGGACCGCGAGGGGATCTCACCGGCCGGAATGTGGAGTGGAACGAGTCGGGTTACGGGAGCGTCAGGCAGATCGTAATAGCCCATGGGGAGGCCATCAACTCTCTCCAAGTGCTCTACGATCTGAACGGAACTTTGGCGCTCGCACACAGGCACGGCGGGGATGGTGATCACTTCGACAGCGTCAGCTCTCTCTCTCTCTCTCTCTCTCTCTCTCTCTCTCTCTCTCTCTCTCTCTCTCTCTCTCTCTCATTTCCTAGAAGCTCACACTTCAAGCTATTTATATATATACATGTTCACAGTTTAGCTTAGAGCCGTGGGAGAACATCACAAGCGTCAGTGGGCGTTACAGCCCCATCGACAACAGAGGTGCCGTCATCATCAGATCCCTCACGTTCGTGACCAACCGGACCAGCTACGGACCATTCGGCCGAGAAGAAGGCACCCGATTCTGCTTCAACCTGCAACCGAAGCTCGAGTTCGGGGGCTTCCATGGACGCTCCAATGGGGGTTACCTCTGCGCCATTGGACTCTACGCCAGGTGCAGCGACCTCGAGTATCACTTCGAGCCCCCTCCGCCGAAACAATTGACTGCACCACCGGGATTGTGTTCCGCCGCACAGGATTCACCACCAAACAATGGCTGCATGAGCTGTAGCATCAGCAACATTTGTACCCACTAGAGCAGATAAGAAGGCAACAATGGCACAGGATTCACGTCATGGCTAGTACTACTACAACAACAACCACATCAATCTACAAAGAAAACAGAAAATAACTCAGCTCACTGATATCAACACCATCTCTCTCTGACTCACTTTGGACTAAGCTTGCGAAGTGGCAGCCATCTTATACTACTACTACTACTTTCTATAGCCTTCCAAGGGAATCAATGATCGGTAGCTGTTCTTTAGAATTGTTCCAAGAGAAGTAAGAAACATTTATCATATATATATATATATATATATATATATGTAAAGGAACTTTATCACACGTTTATATATATATATATATATATATATATATATATATATATATATATATATAAAGGAACTTTATCACACGTTCTCAGCCAAAAGCCGAATCTGCAGCAAACACCAACATAATAATCCCTTATTAGACGACCAACATAGTGGCAATGATATGATAAGGGGGAGACTCTCATTTCAATTTCCACTCTTCACACTGCTACATAACTTCATAAATCAAACACAAATTGGCCTGAATAGCTCCCACTGCATTCGTTTTCGAAGCTAACTGAATCTTGTGTTGTTTAACACTCAACTGATCAGTAAACAGTAGATCCCTCATGTATTGTAACTGCAATCTCTCTTTCTCCAACACTAGCTCTAAATCCTCGAGGTGCAGAAACTTATCATGAATTCCTTTTGTTGGAAGTTAATGGCCTTACGGGCCAAATAGAGTTGTGCAAACTGTGTACCTGCAGTTATGCCAACTGCACATGAATGTGATTATGGAAACACACATGTATGCACGCTATAAAAGATCAAGCTGGTGCTCTTCTTTCGAAGTATATCCTTCCCGAGAGCCGTGTAGCCGAAGGCACGTGAAATCCATTTGTAAGTGCTGTCCGACAATGACCGCCGCATGGCTGGATGAGGTATATGGTTTGTGAACGAGTGTTCTTTTTTATCTTGATCGAGTTTCCGATAATGAGTTCAAAATAACGTAAAAAGTCTTATACTTATACCAATTTCTTAAAGCCAAAGAGCTTTTCTCGTTAAAGATGTTTCGAATAAAAAGAAAATTGTTTCTGTTTCGACCTTTCGTCTTTCCATTGTCATGTGAAATGGGTCGATAACTATCGATAACTATCATGTGAGTTGGTGTAATATCTGGAATTTCTTAAACCATGCAATTATTAAGCGTTCTTTTCTCTCATGATGACTCGGTGGATACAAACATAATTAACAGTGCATTGCTGGCCACTTGCGACAATGTGTTGGACGTTGTTTTATTTGTTGTTTAAAGCAATTTTTTTTTCTTTGACATAAATCTATAGAAAAATATACACAAATGAGATATATATAAAAATCATATAAAAATATATGTGATATATGTTTGACATTTTTCGACTAAAAAACTTTCCGAAAAAAATTCTGAATAAATGTGTGATATATGTTTGACATAAATGTATGCATTTTTCTTAAGATACATTTCATGTGTTATTATTTCTAATTTATGCACATTATTTGTAACGCCCCCAAATCGCATCCGACCACGTGGCAGAATACGGTTCGGAGACGCTACGGCCATCCTTATATGTACATCATGATGACCGAAAAGAAGACTTTGACTGGTCAACTCAGTAACGAAAAATGCGAAATAATTAAATCATCATTAAGAATAAAGAGAGTAACATCCTGAAATGCGGAAGACTGATAACTGACTTCATAAGAGTTCAAAGGAAAGCTAATACATCAAGTAATAAAAAGAAAGACAAAAAAATCATCCATCATCTAAAGGACTCGATAACAATGTGCAGCCACCTACGAGCTTGATTTGTCACCGTTGGCCACCATCATCATTGAGACGTTGGCCTGCATTTAAGAATATGCAGGAGAGAACCTCCCTATGAGTTTTACAACTCAGTATGAAAGTAAGATAAACATCATAATAGGATCATGATACTAGGCATGAATCATGATCATAAGATAGCATCATCATCTGATAGGAAAGTGAATCATGATCATAATATGAAAATGAAATCACATAAAAGGACATATGAATAAAATCATAAAGAGTCATCATAATTAAGGCAAAAGCCTGACATCATAAGAAAGATTCTTTATTTATATATGTTCATCTTCTTCATCATCTTAGTTTTCATCTTTGACTTATTTGGAGTATATTTCAACTCACGGGGAGGCATGCCTCAACCCGTCCATCATCGTCATCATAACTGGCAGAGCCAATCCATAATTGACCGTAGTCAATTCATAACCTGGTCGTCACCAGTCCATCATAAAAGAGCTCTCCATTTAACGTTTTACATCTTTTATCTTGCATCTTTTAATTAAACAAAACACATTTTGACAAGAACTTTAAATCAGGATAAAAGACATGATCATGGAGAGTAAATCAGGGCACAAGTGTAAGAATCATCATCATCATTAAGATCTGAAATAGGAACATAATCAGGGATCCAAACATCATAGAATTGATTTAATCAAGGTCGAAACCCGGGTCGAGTAGGGGAAAACTCGGGCCGAGTTTAAGGTCATCATCTTCGAAAAATCAGAGTAGAGCCTGGGCCGGGATCGGATTACACCCGGGCCGGGTCGGTTCATCGTCGAGTCGGGGCAACTATCACGCCCGACCAATTTTGGGTACGCAGAACTCGGTCCGGGTCGTCTTCAATCCGGGCCGGGTTCGTCCGATTGCAGAGCTCGGCGAGCGTCGACAATGGCGGATCCGGGCTGAGTTCCTCCGAACTCGGTCCAGCGGAGGACCTGCCCGGGCCGGGTTCGGGTGAAGCCGGGCCGGGTTCGTCTTGCGCAGAAACTGCGCGGACGCGCAGTTCGCATTCCGTTGATCTTTTCCGGGACAATTTCGTCTTGCGCAGAAACTGCGATGGCCGGCACAATTTAACATCATAGAACATCAGACATTAACCAGGAACTACCTAGAACATGCTTCAAGTCTAAAATCATGATTCTATCACGAATCTATCCTAGTTCCATACCTTTTAGTTTATGTCCAAGAAACTATTACTCTGTCTTCATCTTCCTCTTCCTCTGCCCGCTCCTCTCGGTTCAGGTGCACGTCCAACGTCGTCCGAGTCCTTTGGTTGACCTCTTGTATGGTGGCGGCCGTCAGGGACAAGAAAGAATGAAAAGAGCGCACGTACGAGGAGAAATTAGGGCCGACTTCATGAGGAAACGAAAAGGGGGTTTTCGTTTGGTTTGGCCTCTTATTTATAGGGGAGAAGTTTGAGTTTGATTGGAAACCAACTCCTCTTAAAATATGATTTTAGATTTTTATCTTTTTCCCTATTTATTTTATCTTCCTTTTCTTTTCCTCCAATTAAATCTCGGGCATTACATTATTGAGTTTGAGAATTGCGAGTAATTTTTTGAAAATTTCAGAACATTTAATACACATATTTAGTGTAACACCCCGAGATTTTCCCAAATTAAATATTAGATAAATAAAAATATTTACTTACTTTATTTAATTTCGAAATTCAGTTTAAAAAGAAAAGATAAAAGTTCATAAGTTTAAGATGGAGTTTGCGTATAGATAAGACTTTGAGAAGAAGAAAAGAAAGGAAAAGATAAAGTATTTAAAATAGATTCTTAATAAAGTTTATGGATAAGGATCAGAGTTAGAGTTGGGGAAGATAAAGCATTAAATTTTGGATTAATTATTAGCCCAACAAGAATCAAATTCTTTCCTCTATAAATAGACCACAATTCAATCTTCAGCCTATTTTTTGCTGGAAAACATATTTTTCTCTATACTTTGAGCCCTGTTTCTTCCTTCCTAGTGCGCGTGCGTGAGTACTCCAGCCAGCCATCTACTCTCTGATCAACTCTTTGTCAAAGGTCGCTAGACTTCTCATCAGGAGCCTCTCTATTGTCTAGAAAATCACGTTAAAAATAGGTTGTTCAGGTAGTTCTGCCTGAACAAGGTATATAAAAATTCTGGGTTCACTTTTGGATGTGATTTCATGATAGATTAATTAAGAATTCGAAAGATTAAAGCATAGTTATTATTCTCTGTATATCCAAGAATAGATTCTTCTTTGTTTTATGTCGAAAGCATGTCTAGATTAGTTAGAAAATTGGACTAAAATTTCAATTTTCGGCATCGAAGTTCCTCTATTTTCTAAAGTGAATTTTGTTTTTGAAAAATTGGACTAAAATATGGAAGTGAACTTTGTTTTTGAAAAATCAACATGTAATGTAAATAAGAAAAAATTTTAGAATAATTTTTCTGAAAATTGTATGACATTTGTTTTATGCATATCACTAGGATTACGCATATTTATTAGTACATGAAATTGTCATGTTATTTTGTCATATATTATATATGATTATGAATTTAAAGTAAAATTCATTCATATATGTTATTACGTGAAACTTTTTAAGTGTAGCATGTCACACTTAAATTAAGTTTTCATATGAATTAGATATTCATTCACATAATTATATTATTTTTACTTAAAGTGTTTTCAGGCATGACACTTACGTAAATTGACATGATAATAGAAATCTTCACATTATAATTCATTATGAGAATTGAACTATATAAAAAGAATTTATTTTCTTTATGAAAGAACATGTGCATATATGAAATTATATTACATATTAGGCATAATATGTGTTATGTGAATTTGCGAGTAATTAATTCACATAGTTATATTAAGTTATGCACAAAATATTTTTGTCACATTTATTTAAAGTTTCATGTGAAATATGCACACCAATTATGCTAAATTAAAATTCTTTTTGAAAAGAAATATGTGCATGTATGTTTTTTATTACACATGACATGATTTGCATAATTTTATATGATGAAAATTTATGCAATATTGTGCATGATATTATGAGTTATTTATTTATGTATATAATTGGGACTTACGTGACATAAATATTGAGTTATACATGTAATAATAATCATGTGATAATGGTCGACATATACTTTTTGTTGTAATAAGTATGTCACTATTGCTTGATAAAAAAGATAGACCATTAAGGGAAAACATATTGATGTCTAGTATGTCTTGACAATGTGAAGAAGATATGATTGATGAATACATATTAGTATGAGATACTTATTAAGCCATTTTTTACTGACGCATTAACAGGCACAAGGCTTATTAATGTATTTTAAAATCTTCTTATGATGATTGAAAATTATGAAATTGTGTTATTTTTTATTCTGGTGGAGTTAGTTAATATTTTTTTATAAGGCATGTAGAATATGACAATCAAGTACGAAATTATCAATCACGCGGATAATCATCTCGGCGCTTAGTGTATAATGAACGGAGATGAAATGATGTAGATCCATATATATAATTTAAGATTGTCCTAATATGTTCGGGAAGATACCACGAATAAGCTTGCAGAGTGATATCAACACTTTGGACTAATATATAATGAAAACAGAAAATAACTCTGCTCACTGATATCAACACTTTGGACTAAGCTTGCAAAGTGGCAGCCATCTTATACTACTACTTACAATAGGTTTTCAAGGGAATAAATGATCGGTAGCTGTTCTTTAGAATTGTTCCAAGAGAAGTAAGAAACATTTAACATATTATATATATATATACATATATATATATATATAAAGGAACTTTATCACATGTTCTCAGCCAAAAGCCGAATCTGCAGCAAACACCAACATAATAATACCTTATTAGACGACCAACATAGTGGCATTGATATGATAAGGGGGAGACCCTCATTTCTGATGGGAAAATTCGAGAACAAGGAGAGAAGATCGCAGAGAGATTGCAGAAAAATAGAGGAGACACACGAATTTACCCAGGTTCACCCTTGAGATGAGGGCTACGTCCTGCAAAGAGGTTCCACTATATCGTTTAGGTTTACAGCCGCCACACATATTACATCTGAAAATAAGCTATAAATAGCCTCTTCAAACGGGTTCAAAACCCGAACAAAACAGAGAAAAAACCTAATCCGAACCACACGGGCCGACTAAACAAAAGCCCAAAACCCGTCTAGGTTTCGGGGGCGCTGCCCCCGAACCCCCGAACTCCCCCTTTCGTTCGTACGCCAGCAATATTGTTAATTGGGTAATACTCAAATTCCCCTAAGCTCACGTGGGTGAACCCGGTGTGAGAAACAAGGGGCCCTGAAGTATTCACCAACTCTAACATTCTCCCACTTGGTGGATACTTCACACCAATGAGAGTCTTGCCAGCAACATTCTTCTTCAATCCGACAGCAGTAGAACACTACTCAAACTTTACACATGTAACTGCTTTAGTCAAAAAATCAGAACTATTCTCTGTTGTATCAACCTTTTCAAGGTGAACCTCTTTCTTTTCCACCTTTTCCCGAATAAAGTGGTATTGGATGTCAATATGCTTTGTGCGTGAGTGAAATGCGGGATTCTTAGCTAACTGAATAGCACCTTGATTATCACATCTCACCTCTATAGCACCTTGCTCAAATCCGAGCTCCAAGCACAACCGCCGTAGCCATATGGCCTCTTTTGCAGCATGAGTAAGAGCCATATATTCTGCTTCTGTAGAAGAAAGTGCTACCACGCTTTGTCTCTTGCTCATCCAACTTAGTGCAGCCCCAAATAATGTAAAAATATATCCGCTAGTGGACTGTCTACTATCAATGTCTCCACCCCAATCAGCATCTACATGGCCCACAATATCAAGCATCTTTCCTTTCCTTGTACCTTCAAAACACAACGAAAAATTTGAAGTTCCACGAAGGTACCTGAAAACTCTCTTGATAGCATTCCAATGTTCCCTGCCTGGGTTAGACATATATCGACTCAAGACTCCCACTGCTTGGGCTATATCTGGACGCGTGCACACCATGGTATACATCAAGCTGCCCACTGCACTTGCATATGGCACACGATCCATCTCTTCAGCTTCTTCATCCGTCTTCGGGCATTGCTCTGCAGAAAGTTTGGTTCCTAGAGACATAGGAGTACCCACTGGCTTGCAGTCCGACATGTTAAATTTTTTCAACACTTCTTTTATGTACTTCTCCTGTCCTAGCCACAACTTTCGCTTCTGACGATCCCTTCTAATCTGCATACCCAAAATAAAATTCGCTGGCCCTAAGTCTTTCATCTCAAACTTCTTGGCCAACAAACCCTTCACTGAATTCACCATCTTCATACTGTTTCCAATCAGCAACATGTCATCCACATACAATGTAAGAATGACAAACTGATCTCCAACTCTCTTCACATAAACACAATGATCTGAATCTGAACGTACAAACTTGAGTTCGAGCATTTACGTATCAAACTTCTGGTACCACATCCTTGGCGACTGCTTCAATCCATATAGAAACTTCTTCAATTTGCACACCAACTTCTCTTTACCTTGGACCTCAAAGCCTTCTGGTTGTCTCATATATATCTCTTCCTCCAAGTCCCCATGAAGGAATGCCATCTTCACATCCATCTGCTCTACCTCAAGATTATATGCTGCTGCCAGAGATAGAACAAATCTGATTGAAGTCATTTTTGCCACGGGAGAAAAAATCTCATCATAGTCGACTCCCTCAACCTGAGAGTACCCTTTAGCTACCAGCCTCGCCTTGTACTTCTCTACAGACCCATCCGGTTTCAGCTTTCGCTTGAACACCCATTTGCAACCAATTGCCTTTCTATCCTTAGGTAATTTACACAAATTCCATGTTTCATTCTTATCCAGTGACTGCATCTCATCTGCCATAGCAAGCTCCCACTGATTTGCATCATCCATAGACCTTGCATCTTTTACAGAACTAGGTTCTTCTCCGATGATGCTCAAAGCATGAAACGAACTCAGAGCACTAAGAGAGTATCTCAAAGGTGCTCTTCTTTCTCGTGTCGATCTCCTGAGAACTGGTATGGTAGTACCAATATCTGGATTTTCATCTGAATCTGCAACTTCAACTTCATTAACCGAGTCCTCTTGATCCGGTTCTATAACAGACTCAACTGAAATATCTTGTGCATCCACCTCTGAAGTTTCAGAATCAGAATCTTCTTCAACCACTACCACTTTCTTAGGTTTATCACATTTTTGAACTTCAACTTGGGAAACAACATCCCTGCTGTAGACAATAGTCATTGACTTTGGATTCCACAGTTTGTAGCCCTTGATCCCTTCCTTGTATCCGACAAATAAGTTCTTTTCAGATTTACTATCAAGCTTACCCCGCTTTTCCTTGGGTATATGAACATATGCGTCACATCCGAACACCCGAACATGAGACAAATTTGGCTTCTTCCCAAACATTGCCTCATAAGGTGTCTGATCCTTCACTGATGAGGTTGGTGAGCGGTTCTTCAGGTAGTTTGTTGTGGCTACAGCTTCTGCCCAGAATTCTTGCCCCAATTCAGCCCAACTCAGCATACATCTGGCCTTCTCTATGAGTGACCGATTTAACCTTTCAGCTACTCCATTCTGCTCAGGTGTATATGGAGTTGTCTTCTGCCTAGCAATACCATTGTCCACGCAGAACTGCTCAAATTTATCTGAACAAAATTCACCTCCATTATCTGTACGAAGAACCTTGATCTTGCAGCTCAATTGATTTTCCACCAAAACTTTAAATTCTCGAAACTTATCGAATACATCTGATTTATTCTTGATAAAATAAATCCAACTGTATCTCGAAAAATCATCTATAAAAAAAACATAGTACCTGGACCCTCCAATAGATGGAGTCGGAATTGGTCCAAAGACATCACTATGAATCAGTTCGAGAATCTTCGTTGCTCTTGAACCTGTGTGTTGAAAACTGACTCGGTTCTGTTTTCCATGGAGGCAATGTTCACAGAACTCAAAGCCCACAGAACAATCCGGAACTCCTTCTACCATCTGACTTGATGCTATAGTGGAGAGTCCTTTTTCACTGATATGACCTAATCTCCGATGCCACAACATAGATTTGTTGTCTTCATCTTCTTTGGCCTCTTCAGAAATAAATCTGCAGCCCACAGATATTGTCTCTCCGAGCAACTTGTACAACGTGCCATAGCGAACCCCTCGTGCAATTACAATCGACCCTCTGATCATCTTGCACGAATCCTTGTCGCAACTGAATATAACATCCGAGTCGGCCATTGTACCAACAGATAATAAACGCCTACTCATAAGTGGTATATGCATCACATCTGGTAGAGTCTTCACCGTGTCATCATTCATCCTCAACTTCACCCTGCCACGTCCAACAATTTGAACCGCAGTGTCATCTCCGAGCATGACATCCCCACCATTATACTCCTCATATTCACAGAACCAGTGTTTATGAGGCGTCATGTGGTACGAAGCACCAGTGTCGATAAGCTAGACATCTTTATCTGACTGTGTCGTACACGCAGAAGCCAGATACATATCCCCTACCTCAGCCTCCTTTTTGTCCGAGGTTGACTCAGTTTCTTTCTTATGAACCGGCTTATTTTTGCAATCTTGTTTCAGATGACACCACTCTTGACATCTCCAACATTGCACCTTCTTATCTTTACTCTTCGAACGCCCACGAGATTTGGATCTCCCTCTCTGATTTTGATTCCTTTTTGGTTGCCTTCCTCTAGCCGCCAGCGCCTCTTTACCAGAACTTGCTGATCCATTTCTCCATATTTCCTCTGATAACAAGGCAGCACATACACTTTCATACGAAAGTTCTTTATCGCCGCCACCAATCACGACAATCAGATTGTCCCATGAATCCGGCAGCGAACAGAGCAATGTTATTGCCTTATCATCATCTTGAAACTTAACACCGATTGATACAAGTTGACTGATCACCGTGTTAAAGTTATAAAGATGAGTAGAAAACGAGTCACCCTCCTGCATCCGAAGATTGTACAATTTCTTTCTCAGAAATAACTTGTTAACTAACGACTTACTTTGATATAGGGATTCCAACTTCCTGCACAGATTTCTGGCAGTAGGTTCGCCCATCAGATTTCTGGCGCTGCCCCCGAACCCCCGCCCGCTCTTTCGTTCGTACGCCAGCAATATTGTTAATTGGGTAATACTCAAATTCCCCTAAACTCACGTGGACGAATCCGGTGTGAGAAACAAGGGGCCCTGAAGTATTCACCAACTCTAACAATTTCAACTTCCACTCTTCACACTGCTACATAACTTCATAAATCAAACACTTAAATTGGCCTGAATAGCTCCCACTGCATTCGTTTTCGAAGCTAATTGAATCTTGTGTTGTTTAACACTCAACTGATCAGTAAACAGTAGATCCCTCATGTATTGTAACTGCAATCTCTCTTTCTCCAACACTAGCTCCTCGCAGTGCAGAATCTTATCCTGAATTCCTTTTGTTGGAAGTTAATGCCCTTATGAGTCAAATGGAGTTGTGCAAACTGCGTACCTGCAGTTATGCTAACTGCACATTATAAAAGATCCAACCGGTGCTCGTCTTTCGGATTAAATTCTTCCCGAAAGACATGTGTGGTCGAAGGCACGTGAAATCCATTTGCAAGTGCTGTCCGACAATGACTGTCGCATGGTTGTGGGATTCCGATGAGGTATATGAATCGTGAACAACTATTCTTCTTTCTCGTGATCAAGTTCTCGACAGTAGGTGTTTGAATAAAAGATAAGAACTAAACTGATATTTTTTATAATATTATAATTGATTATTATTTAGGATAATGTAAAAAATATTTTAATAATAATATTGATAGTAAATATTAATTAATAATATTTTACTATACTATAATACTAATTATTAACAATAACTAATAATAGTTGACTATGATTATATTAATATTTTGGTACTAAAAATCATAATTTATGCAATATTAAATTAAGTAATAACTTATTAATATAGTTAATATAGTGTTTTATTTAACTTCTTAGTTCATTTATAAATTTACTTTATTTATTATATTTTTTAATTAAGTATATTTATTTTTCACCAGCAAATAATAAATAAAATAATTCTCCATAATCGTCTCTAAAAGTCAAATGATAAAACAAGTCTTTAATATCATAATAGATAAACATGTGAAGAAATATTATATATATTATAATAATAAAATAGTACATTTATTAATTAATTGATCATCTTTTTTACAAAATAAGCTCGGATTTCCTAGTTTATTTTTTTACTTATAAGCAGATAAAATAAGTGCTTATCAATTTTTTTTAATTAGCAAACATGTAGCTTAATCAAACACCTCCTAATCGTCTAAATTCTTTATTATTTATCATTCTTATTTGGTACAAATAAATAGATTATCGGTATTTTATTTTAAAATTTCTTAAAGTTAACACATTAATTTATTGGATTGTGATTGTTATCGATAATTCTGAGAATATTAATTAGCACGTGAGATGTGTCTTTCTTATTTACCATTATCATTTAACATTTTTTTATGACTTCAATTTGTAAATATTCTTTTCTCCAATTATTTTAAAATACCGGTGTCTACTTTTATAGTCTTTTACTATTTTTTTTCTTTTTGTTTTTAACTTTCAGCTTCGTTCTACTTTCTCTTTTTTCCCTTCTCCATTTACTGTTGAATCTTGTTATACTATTTTCATGAAATTAATCATCCTTCTCTAATTTTTCTTTCTATCTCTTCATCCTCGTTAATTTATTGAGAATATCAATAAAAAAATGTCACACTATAAAAAAATTGTCAAATAACGACACAGGCTTTGGGACGCTAACGCGTGACTAAAAATAATAGCGTCAACATGGCGCCAATATATTGAGATGCCTTGAATCAGTAGTCATTAGCGTCGCAATGACACCAAACATATAGACGATGCAATTAGCGTCATCAGTCAACACTAAACTGATGTTAAGATGATGCGAAAAGTGTCATTGTGAGCAATTGAATTGTGTCGCTAAAACGACGCTAATGTGGCGCAAAAATTTGTGACGCTATTTCGACGCTAATGTAACGCTACATTTATACCTAAGGCGACGCTAAAGTGACGGTACCTCGTGACGCTAATTCCACACAACTTAGACGCTAAATTGAGACATTGAGTCAACGCTATGGTGGCGCCAATGTGATGTCTTCATGGGTCTCTAATGCGATGCTAAAGAGACGCTAATGTGTCATTAACGCTACGCTAATGAAGACATATTTAAAATAGCGTCGATGATGTTTGAGTTGCTAATGAGACGCTAAAGAGGTGCCAATTGCAGAAAATTTTACCCAATTATAGTCATATTTTCCTCCCTTCCCACACCATACAATTATCCAATGAATATAAACGCATTCATCATAGTTATCATATCAAAGATAATAATATGAAAACTAATAAACTGAACTAACAAAAGTATAACTAATGCACATATATCTAATAATAAAAGTATAACTAATAATCTGAACTAACAAAAGTATAATCATAGTATATCATGAAAAAGTTTCTATCCTAAGTTTGAGAGTCATCAGTCATTCCGGACATTCAATGTCGACGCGCTCGGTCCTTAGTCTCATGGGGATTGATTCTACCTGCAATATAGGAGTCAAATGCTGTGATAGCTCATCCGAGATGAGTCCCCTAATGTTGTCCAATGTCACATAAGGTGCAACGGATGAGCTCGAAGCAGATGGCCATTTGCATATCCTCCGTTCCTCTTAGGTACACGAGCGACTGTGCCTAAGCCACGCATGTATCCTCCTCGTGTTGTGTCGACCACCTCCTACCAAATAGCTGCAGCGTCCTCTACAAAATAAAAAAATATAATCATATAAACATTATAGATTATATAAATTATATAACATCAAAAAACACATAAAAGTTTCATTATTCGATTTTGTATCTATATTATCATACGTCGTCATTGCTCATCAAATTGATCGACTCGCTTATGTGGATGTGGTCCTCGGGCTTTGAAAATCTCTTAACTCTTGCTTTTTTCCGACTTTCTTTGCAATTGTTCATCCATCTTGTATGAACATCAAGTACTTAGACTTTGAAAATTTATAAATCTAATAAAATAATTCAAATTACCACGACCTACATAAGAGGGCGGTGGTTGAGCAGTAGGGCAGCAACGGAGCAGTAGGGCGGCGGCAATCAGACTAGTAGGGCAGTGGAGCTGCAGGACAGTGATCGGAGTAGTAGGGCGGCAGCAATGGAGCTATTGCAGGGCGGCGGTGGAACAACAAGGTGGCAATGGAACAGTAGGATGACGGAGCAGTAGTGTAACATCCTTGCACATGCGTAGGATATCGTCCGCTTTGGAACTTCGCCCGTATGATTTTCTCAAAATGCGTCCTCCAAGTCAAGGACATGTTCCCATATATACCCAGCATCTCTCTCGTGACTTATGCACGTAAGATTAATTCAAGGCATTCCTCATGCATCCTTCCCCCCTTAGGGCATTTAACGCCTTCGTTGAATGATCACACCTCATCATGCACAAAAGTTCACGTGAAGTGATTTTGATACCATTATGTAACACCCTCCGGCTCAATCAAGATATTGTTTGCTTTGGGCCTTGGCCCGTGCAAATTTAAAACATATTTTTTGTGCATGAGGCATGCCTTGAATTAGTCTCACATTTATAAGTTATCGGAGAGATGATGGGTATATATGAAAACATGGTCTTGTCCAAGTGTGACGCGCTAGAAAAACGTGAGCTTAGGGTGGGTGCAGAGCGGACAGTATCACACTGAGTATAGAGGTGAGCCGTTGCGCTACTTTGAGTATAGAGGCTCAGAGCGAACAATATCACACACTGATTAGAATGTTACATATGGTATCAGAGCCACTCCACGTGTGCCTTTATGCGTGTTGGGGTGCGATCACTCAACAAGGACGTTGAATCCCCTGAGGGGAATGATGCATGAGGCATGTCCTGGATTAGTCCCACATGTATAAGTCACAGAAGAAATGCTGGATATATATAAGAACATAACCTTGGTCTGGTATGACGTGTTTTGGTAAATCGTGCAGGCCAAGGTCCAAAGCGGATAATATCCTATGCAAGTGCTTGGATTAGTCCCACATGCATAAGTCACGAGAGAGATGCTGAGTATATATGAAAATATGACATTGACTTGGTAGGACGCGTAGAAAACTATGAGCTCAAGGGCAAACGTATAAAACCATGAGCCCAAGTGTGCAAGGAATGTATCAGAGCCATTCCGCGTGAGCCTTTATGCATGGTGGGGTGCGATCACTCAACGAGAACGTTGAGCCCCCAAAGGGAAAATGGTGCATGAGACGTACCTTGGATTAGTCCCACATGCATAAGTCACAAGAGAGATGATGAATATATATGAGAATATGACCTTGGCATGGTAGGACGCGTTTTGATAAAACCATGCGTGCCGAGGCCCAAAGTGGACATATCATGTGCAAGTGCATGGATGTTACAAATAGTGTGTCGATGTCGATAGGGGAGGAGGAGGCGTCGGGGTGCCTCCAAGAAATGCGACGCTAAGGAGGCACCATATCAGTTATTGCGATGCTAATTCGTGGCTATAGTGATGTCATTTCAATTTTTCCTAATTTAAATTTAACTTTAGATTATATTATAAGTTTTATATTATAAATTTATATTGAAATAGGCTTATATTATACGTTTATATATATTATAACTTTATATTCAAATAGGTTTATATTAATATGTTGAGTTTATCAATCAAAGGTCTTATGTATATGTATTATAAGTCTACATGTATATGTATGTGTATATGTATATGCATATGCATATGTGCACGTATGTATGTATGTATGTATATATGCATGTATGTATATGTGACCGATTAAGTAAGAATAATATGTATATTTATATGTATATGTGTTATAAGTCTATATGTATATGTATATGTATATTTGTATATGTGCCCGGTTAAGTGAGAATAATAAAAAGTCGGAGACTCAATTGGTCGGCGCTACATAGCAACGCTAATGAGTCGCTAAATAAAATTAGCGGCCACCTAGCATCGACGCTGGGTCACATGGTTGGGACGCCGAAGTAGCGTCAGAATATAGTGACGCTAAATCGACGTGGTAGTGGCTCTAAATTAGCGTCAACCATATTGAGTCGCAAAAACAACGCAATTAGCGCCTCAATAGCATTGAGAAAAATTGTGACGCTAGAGTGGCACAATGTCGATGCCATTGCGTCTCTACAGTGATGCTAAATATGAAATATTTTCACTTTCTTGTAAAAAATCATGTTAATTCAACCATCATAATTCCATGAATAAGAATATAAAAATAATGTATCTATAATTAAAATATGATATAATAGTTTACATAACCACAACACACCTTTTTCTCCTAAACATTTCCAAACTTCAATCGGTATACCATCCGGTCCAACGGCTTTACCATTCTCCATTTTCTTAAGAGCTTCGGATCGGTATACCATCCGGTCCAACGGCTTTACCATTCTCCATTTTCTTAAGAGCTTCGGAGGTAGCGAAGCTCTTAAGAAAATGGAGAATGGTAAAGCCGTTGGACCGGATGGTATACCGATTGAAGTTTGGAAATGTTTAGGAGAAAAAGGTGTGTTGTGGTTATGTAAACTATTTAATGAGATTTTACGGTCGAAAAAGATGCCTGATGATTGGAGATTAAGTACATTAGTTCCTATTTACAAAAATAAAGGGGATATTCAGAATTGTGCAAATTATAGAGGGATTAAACTTATGAGTCACACTATGAAATTATGAGAAAAAGTGATTGAGCATAGATTGAGAATGGAGACTAGTATTTCTGAAAGACAATTTGGGTTCATGCCAGGAAGATCCATTACAGAGGCGATTTATTTACTAAGGGGGATGATGGAGAAGTATCGAAGTAGGAGAAGAGACTTACATATGGCTTTCATTGACTTAGAGAAGGCGTATGATCGGGTACCAAGGGATGTACTTTGGAAAGCCTTGCAAAAGAAGAGGGTGAATGTTGCCTACATTAAGGTAATACAAAATATGTACGATGGGGCATTGACTAGGGTTAGGACACCCGGAGGTGAGACAAATGAATTTCCTATAGGAATTGGCCTACATCAAGGATCAGCTTTAAGCCCGTATCTATTTAACTTAGTTATCGATGCTATAACCGAGAGTATCACAGAGGAGGTACCTAAGTGCATGCTATTTGCGGATGATATAGTACTTTTAGCGGATTCAAGAGAAGAGATTAATACAAAATTGGAAGTATGGAGAAATACGTTGGAGTCAAAGGGTTTTCGTTTAAGTAGGAATAAAACAGAATATATGCATAGCAATTTCACAAATAAACAACTTAGAGACGATTTGAAAGTTAGGTTAGGGGAGGATATAATTCCTCAAGTGACAAAGTTTAAATATTTAGGATCAATTGTAAGACAAGATGGTGAGATTGATGACGATGTTAATCATAGAATTCAAGCTGGTTGGTGTAAGTGGAGGAAAGCCACTGGAGTTCTTTGTGATAGAAAAGTACCCAATAAAGTTAAAGGAAAATTCTATCGTACTGCTATAAGGCCAGCAGTGTTATATGGTAGTGAATGTTGGGCTATGAAGGGACAACATGAACGTAAAGTGGGGGTAGCCGAAATGAGGATGTTGAGATGGATGTGTGGTCATACAAGATTAGATAAGATTAGGAATGACCATATACGTGAACGAGTCGGAGTGGCTCCTATTAGTGAGAAAATGGTAGGGAATCGTTTGAGATGATTTGGTCATGTTCAGAAAAGACCATTAGATGCGCCAGTAAGAAGAGTAGATCAAATAATCTAGAGTCCGATTAAAAGAGGGAGAGGGAGGCCAAGGCGGACACTTGGCGAACTAATAGAGCAAGATCTATTGGTGAATAATATACCGAAAGGTTTGGTTACTAATAGAGCGGAATGGCGTCATATGATCCATGTAGCCGACCCCACCTAGTGGGATAAGGCTTTGTTGTTGTTGTATATTGTATTCATAATATATTGACATGTGTGCATACACATGTAGGTGTGTGTATTATGTTCTACATATATATATATATATATATATATATATATATATATATATATATATAAAGTATACATAGATATTGTTAACATTCTTTTATTTCTATATAAAAAGTATACATACATACATACATACATACATACATACATACATACATACATACATACATACATACATATACACATATATGTGTAGTTGTATTTACATACATCAATACATGATCTATATTTATGAATACATATATAAATAACATATATAATATAGGTAATAAATATATGTTTATGAATACATATATAAATAACACATATAAGGTGTAGGAATACATATGTTGAAGGTACACATATAATATTAATATATTTATTCATTAAACTATAGTATAGGTAATATATATAGTTATACAAATTAGCATCAAAATAGATAACATATATAGTTATACATATATATATATAACATATAGTTAATCTATTTATTAATTAACATATATGTTCTTTAAGCTCATCGACGGCGACGAAGTCAGGGACGGACCAATGTATAGTTGCCCCCCCCCCCCTTGATTTTTTTTCTGAGTTCCTGGACAAAGTAGCGTCAAAATAGCGCAGATTAAGCGTTGTATGTGTTTCTTGATATCTTGTGACGACATAGCGTCGCATCATCAATTTAGCGTCACAACATTTCGATGTCAATACAACGCAAGACATCGAGGCCACTACTGACTCTCAAACTCACGTTGACATAGCATAAAGTTGATGCCAAGACAACGCAAATAGTCGGCGCTAATATCGCTTCTTGTGTTTGCATCCAATTAGTGTCGCAATTTTGTGACGCTAAATTAGTGATGCATAATGTCGACGTCAAGATAACACACGATGTCAACGCCAATATCGCCTCTTGTGTTTCTGCCGAATTAGCGTCGCAAAATTTGCGAACGCTAATTTAGCATCGCATTGTGTCAACGCCAATACAATGTTATAATTTACCGCGCATTTTTCTGTTTACACGCGCAATAATAGTGTCTCAGTAGCATCGCTGTGGCGCCGGCTTTATCGACGACTAGTGACGCTAAAGAGATGCAGTTGAGAGGCAAGTAGCGCCACATTTTGTCGACCCCATGGAGATGCTGATGAGACGTTACTTGCCGCCTTTTTTTGAGTAATCGACAGTTTACTTGTAGTGCCAAGAGAAACAAAGCATGTTGTCATAAGCATTACAATATTTTTAATGATTTCCGATGATTAAATTTGTGAAAAATCTCATAAATTTTTTTGAAAAATTTATTTATTATAAACCCAAATATATGAAATAAAGCATGTCGTCATAAGCACTACAGCATTTCGATGACTAAATCCATAAAATTCGTCCAAAAAGCTAAACATAATTACACGCATAAATTCGATGACAAAAGCGTCTACGCATAATTACACGCGCTCTGAAGTAGAGCATAAGAACTTCTATCAAAATATATCCAAATCTAAACATGACAGTTTCAATGGTGGATGTCTTAACGGCGGCACTCCAGAAGATGGCAGTTTGATTATGGTGCAGGTTCGTCGGCGGCGGCGGGGAGCTCATAACGGCAGAGAGGACATGTATTCCTCAATCGGAGCCACCGGGCAATGCAGTTTGCATGGTAATGGTGCAAGCAGGGAAGCAGCTTGGCCTCCACAGAAATTGCATCCACGCAAACGGCGCAACGAAGCCCCGCCCGATCACTGTCGTCATCGTCCGTAGTCGCATCACGGTCGCCTCCAACAGCGGTGGCTGACGGCAGGCTCTCGATGACCCCCCTCGCCGCCGGTCGCCGATAATCCATCGGCTCCTGTTCCGCCATGTAATAATCTTCATGGCCAGCAGTGTTATATGGTAGTGAATGTTGGGCTATGAAGGGACAACATGAACGTAAAGTGGGGGTAGCCGAAATGAGGATGTTGAGATGGATGTGTGGTCATACAAGATTAGATAAGATTAGGAATGACCATATACGTGAACGAGTCGGAGTGGCTCCTATTAGTGAGAAAATGGTAGAGAATCGTTTGAGATGGTTTGGTCATGTTCAGAAAAGACCATTAGATGCGCCAGTAAGAAGAGTAGATCAAATAATCTGGAGTCCGATTAAAAGAGGGAGAGGGAGGCCAAGGCGGACACTTGGTGAACTAATAGAGCAAGACCTATTGGTGAATAATATACCGAAAGGTTTGGTTACTAATAGAGCGGAATGGCGTCATATGATCCATGTAGCCGACCCCACCTAGTGGGATAAGGCTTTGTTGTTGTTGTATATTGTATTCATAATATATTGACATGTGTGCATACACATGTAGGTGTGTGTATTATGTTCTACATATATATATATATATATATATATATATATAAAGTATACATAGATATTGTTAACATTCTTTTATTTCTATATAAAAAGTATACATACATACATACATACATACATACATACATACATACATACATACATACATACATATACACATATATGTGTAGTTGTATTTACATACATCAATACATGATCTATATTTATGAATACATATATAAATAACATATATAATATAGGTAATAAATATATGTTTATGAATACATATATAAATAACACATATAAGGTGTAGGAATACATATGTTGAAGGTACACATATAATATTAATATATTTATTCATTAAACTATAGTATAGGTAATATATATAGTTATACAAATTAGCATCAAAATAGATAACATATATAGTTATACATATATATATATAACATATAGTTAATCTATTTATTAATTAACATATATGTTCTTTAAGCTCATCGACGGCGACGAAGTCAGGGACGGACCAATGTATAGTTGCCCCCCCCCCTTGATTTTTTTTCTGAGTTCCTGGACAAAGTAGCGTCAAAATAGCGCAGATTAAGCGTTGTATGTGTTTCTTGATATCTTGTGACGACATAGCGTCGCATCATCAATTTAGCGTCACAACATTTCGATGTCAATACAACGCAAGACATCGAGGCCACTACTGACTCTCAAACTCACGTTGACATAGCATAAAGTTGATGCCAAGACAACGCAAATAGTCGGCGCTAATATCGCTTCTTGTGTTTGCATCCAATTAGTGTCGCAATTTTGTGACGCTAAATTAGTGATGCATAATGTCGACGTCAAGATAACACACGATGTCAACGCCAATATCGCCTCTTGTGTTTCTGCCGAATTAGCGTCGCAAAATTTGCGAACGCTAATTTAGCATCGCATTGTGTCAACGCCAATACAATGTTATAATTTACCGCGCATTTTTCTGTTTACACGCGCAATAATAGTGTCTCAGTAGCATCGCTGTGGCGCCGGCTTTATCGACGACTAGTGACGCTAAAGAGATGCAGTTGAGAGGCAAGTAGCGCCACATTTTGTCGACCCCATGGAGATGCTGATGAGACGTTACTTGCCGCCTTTTTTTGAGTAATCGACAGTTTACTTGTAGTGCCAAGAGAAACAAAGCATGTTGTCATAAGCATTACAATATTTTTAATGATTTCCGATGATTAAATTTGTGAAAAATCTCATAAATTTTTTTGAAAAATTTATTTATTATAAACCCAAATATATGAAATAAAGCATGTCGTCATGAGCACTACAGCATTTCGATGACTAAATCCATAAAATTCGTCCAAAAAGCTAAACATAATTACACGCATAAATTCGATGACAAAAGCGTCTACGCATAATTACACGCGCTCTGAAGTAGAGCATAAGAACTTCTATCAAAATATATCCAAATCTAAACATGACAGTTTCAATGGTGGATGTCTTAACGGCGGCACTCCAGAAGATGGCAGTTTGATTATGGTGCAGGTTCGTCGGCGGCGGCGGGGAGCTCATAACGGCAGAGAGGACATGTATTCCTCAATCGGAGCCACCGGGCAATGCAGTTTGCATGGTAATGGTGCAAGCAGGGAAGCAGCTTGGCCTCCACAGAAATTGCATCCATGCAAACGGCGCAACGAAGCCCCGCCCGATCACTGTCGTCATCGTCCGCAGTCGCATCACGGTCGCCTCCAACAGCGGTGGCTGACGGCAGGCTCTCGATGACCCCCCTCGCCGCCGGTCGCCGATAATCCATCGGCTCCTGTTCCGCCATGTAATAATCTTCATGGCCTCCTTCCATGTAATAATCTTCTTCTTCCATATAATAATCTTCGCCGATGTCGAACATCTCCGCCGGCCAATGATCATCCCGTGCAACCGGTGGCGCGAAAGCGCCGTCCAACAACCGCTCGACATCTATCATGACGTACACTTCGTCTGAAAACGTAGGGGTATAACGATTAGACGAAGGTACAAGATCGACTCCTCCATGGCCGCTGAAGTCCTCGTCCTCGTCCTCGTCCTCTCCCTCGCCCTCGTCCTCGTTCCTCTCCATGACGTTCCCGTGGGCATAGGAGTCCATCTCCTCCGCCGCCGCAGGACCTCGACGAGTATCATGCATCTCTTGATCGTCGATCCGGTGTGCATGGGACTCCTCCCTCTCGACCTCCTCATCGAGCAGCTCTACGAGAGGTATGGTCTCCGGCATCATCTCCTGATCGTTCCGGACGTCGGACGCCGCGGTCTCCTCCTCGTCCGAAGCCCGGTAGATATCACCACGACGTCCCTCGTCGACTCCGACACCGCCTGACGTATCTCCGTAATCGTCGTTGACTTCGCTGTTGATGTTGCTGCCTCCGCCGTCGCCGTTTCTGCAGGCTTCTTGTTCTTCTTCCAAGGGGACGGCCATGTTAAGAAATCCGAAGATGTGCAGACGGACGCTTCTTGATTTGAGTTTGAGCTGCTTTTTTTTTTTCCTCTTCTTTCTGTCGCAACTCGCAAAGTTCCAGATCTTGATAGATATATAAAGATAACATCACCGAGTCCTTGTCTGATTAGCATATTAGGGTCATATATTTCTGAGTTCGAGTACAAGTATACAATTTTTTAGGAAAAAAAATTATATATCTTAATTAAACGGTTGGGTCCTAATTAAAATGTACAAGTTGGAGTAAAGGCGGGTGTTGTTTCACAAAAAAGAGTTCTATTGTGCAAATATTATTTATTTATGTTTTTTTATTATACGTGTGTTTTAATGGTAACGTTTATTTCTGGGTTTAAATAGAGAGGATTAGTAAGAAAAAAAAATAATTGAAGTTAATTTCGACGAAAGTTGAAAGTTTTACCATCTATAAAAGTTATCAATTACCGACCGGAGTTGAGTGGAGTGCATAACAGTTCTTCATCGCTTAAATAAAGATCCCGAGCTTGAATTTTTGTGGATGTAAAAAAATTCTGCTGAGAGTTTCACTTGTCATAATCAGGCATATTGTCTAGGACGATACTTATAATCAGGCTCGACGATGAGTATAGACTTTAATCCGTGATCAATGTACATAACTCTTAGCGTCAGCTGGATTAAACTATCAAAAAAGTTATCAATTATTTTGAATTAATCAGGAAAGCATGAACATTTGTCGGATTAATTTTCGCCTTCGCCAATTTTGTCCCGATCACAATTTAATCCTCCAATTTTACTTTTCAACAAAATAGTGTAAGGAAATCATCTCAATAATTAGATTCAATTAGGATGATTTTTTATTAATACATGGTGTGTTTTTACTAATCGATTAGATAAAGATAGAAGAAGAATTCGCAGCCTTTGGGACCTCTGGATCTTGCACAGTATAATCGACGAGTTACTGTGGAGCCTTCTCCTTCGATTGATTTTCACGCTTCAAAATTCGTCCTCTGCAATATGGCATAACTTTCATATCTCAAGCACACCAAAACACCACAAACACACATTTTTTTTCTCCTAAGGCCTTTATTTATAACCTCCAAAAGACCCAAGAGTTTTCGTAGAGTTTCGTGTTGATTCGAAGTCTTTTCATGTTAAAATAAGTAAATTTAGAATAGACTTTGATAACTCTTTAAAACCATCCAAAGCTCCTTCAAATCTGATAAATATGTTTCCTAATCATTCCTAAGGCTTAGGAAAAAATTTTGGCTCGATATGGACTTAAAATTCGTAAGAAAAGTCGAAGAAATTTTGAAAATACCATTCGTAACGGCCCATAACATTCCTATAATGACCCTAATATGATTTTTCACGATCCGTAACACTGATTTTCACGGCCCTCACAATAACCAAATAGGAGTAGAAGTGTGGTTTTAACGCTCCATAACTTAGATTTCATGGCCCGTAACTCAGACAAGTTATTTGAGCGAAATTGAGTATTTAACAGGCCATTACAGACCTCTAACGATTCGTTATATTCAACTTTCAGTCTTTGAACGAAACTGGATATTTAACGGGCCGTTACATATCTATCATGACCCGTTATATTCATTCAGCACTAGCAGCCTTTATTATTTTTATTTTCTGACTCCGTTTGAATTATAATTTGAGTGTGATTTTCTCCAGTGACTTTCTAACTCAATTCTCTTGCTTTTTCTGTAATAAAATATATAATTTGGATATATTTTTATTTTTATAAAATTTAAATAAATAAGGTCATAAAATTATGCATACTATATGAAAGGGAATCGAAACGTGATTAAATGCATGGCCAATTATATGTTATATTTTACATGCATCAAACATCTCTAAATTTAAATATTTGTTTGTCTTCAAGTAATGTTCAAAGCAAAGCTCCAATCAAAATTAAAAAAAATAATTAAGTCACATAATAGAATAATGCCGCTGAGATAACCTTTGCAAAGGAAAAAAATCTGAGTGTGATATGATTAGTCAAATTTTGGCATCATTCCTTATAGATAGAAAACATAGGATTCACATTTATAAATGCCAATATAAAATAATGATAAATTATACTTGACTTGTTTCCCTACATTCAATTTATTATTATAAACGACAAGAGACTTTAGTCTTACGTATTGACATATAAATTTTAGGGTTGAAATCTAAATGAGCGCCTATTAAATATTTTTAACATGCAATGTACATTTTGTTGTCTAATGGTCATTCCTCAAGTCTCGGGATCTAACAAAAAAAAAGTTATCTAAGTTTTGTTTCCAAATGGTTGTATGGCCTATAATTGCATTTTATAATTATCATGATTTGTAAATAAAAAAAACTTCAAATGTGCTGATTTGTTTTATGCATGCCTTTGCATTGTAAATTATAATAGCTGGACATAAGAAAGGAATAGTTGCAGGAATTAAATTCTTTCTTATATACAATTCTTATTTAAATTTGAAGCAATACGTTGTTACGCGTTTGAAAATAAAAATATAGGTTATTATTTTAATCAAATGACGAAAAAAATTCCTTAATATTATAATAGATAAAATATGTGAAGAAAAAATTATGTATATTATAATAATAAAATAGTACATTTATTAATTAATTGACCATTTTTTTCACAAAATAAGTTCGAATCAAAACTTATTCTTTTTACTTATAAATAAGTAAACTAAGCGCCTGGAAAATTAAAACTGCTTATAAGTTATTTTGATTCACATATAAGTTTAAACAACTCCTTAGACTCGTCTAAATTCTTTCTTATTTGGTACGAATAAATTAGATTATCAATTATTTTATTGAATTATGATTGATTATTAATAATTTTAATTATTTTGATAATATTAATTACCACGTGACATGCGTCTTTCTTATTTGCCATTCTCATTTAACATTTTTCGGTGACCTCCAATTTGTAAATATTCTTTTCTCCAATTATTTTCAAATACCTGTGTCTATTTTTTTTCTTCCTTCTCCATTTCCGTATTCCCAACCAGCCAAATCTTGTTATACTATTTTCATGAAATTAATTATCCTTCTCTAATTTTTGTTTCTATCTCTTCCTCCTCCTTTATTGAGAATAACAATCGAAAATGCCAAGAGAAACAAATTAAGCATGTCATCATAAGAACTACAAATATTTTTAATAATTTCCGATCTCCAAATCCGTGGAAAATCTCTTAAAATTCGTCCAAAAATCTATTTAAGCAAGCAGCCACGAAAGTGTCTACGCATAATTACGCACACTTTGAAGTAGAGCATAAGAACTTGTATCGATCATGGTGAGCCGAAATAATGAAAAATATCCAAATCTAAACACGACAGTTTCAATGGTGGATGCCTTGACGGCGGCACTTCAGAAGACTCACAGTTTGATCATGGTACAGGTTCGTCGTCGTCGGCGGCGGCGGCGGGGAGCTCATAACGGCAGAGAGGACATGTATTCCGCAATCGGAGCCACCGGGCAATGCAGTTTGCATGGTAATGGTGTGAGCAGGGAAGCAGCTTGATCTCCTCCACAGAAACTGCATCCATGCAAACTGCGCAGTGGAGCCCCGCCCGATCACTGCCGCCGTCGTTCGCGGTCGCATCACGGTCACCTGCAACAGCGGTGGCTGAAGGCAGGCTCTCAATGACCCCCTCGCCGCCGGCCGCCGGTAATCCATCGGCTCCTGTTCCTCCATGTAATAAGCTTCATGGCCTCCTTCCATGTAATAATCTTCATGGACTTCTTCCATGTAATCATCTTCACCGATGTCGAACATCTCCGCCGGCCAATAAATCTCCCGTGCAACCGGTAGCGCGAAAACGCCGTCCAACAACCGCTCGACATAGGACTCCATCGTGACGTACACTTCGTCTGGAAACGTAGGAATATAATGATCAGACGAAGGTACAAGATCGACTCCTTCATGGCCGCTGAAGTCCTCGTCCTCGTCTTCGACCTCGTCGTCGTCGTCGTCCTCGCCCTCGTCCTCGTCCTCGTCCTCGTCGTCCTCGCTCTCGACCTCGTTCCTCTTCATTACGTTCCAGTGGGCATAGGAGTCCATCTCCTTCTCCGCCGCCGCCGCCGCAGGACCTCGACGAGTATCATGCATCTCTTGATCGTCGATCCGGTGTGCATGGGACTCCCCCCTCTCGACCTCCTCATCGAGCAGCTCTACGAGAGGTATGGTCTCCGGCATCATCTCCTGATCGTTCCGGACGTCGGACGCCGCGGTCTCCTCCTCGTCCGAAACCCGGTAGATATCACCACGACGTCCCTCGTCGACTCCGACACCGCCTGACGTATCTCCTCCGTAATCGTCGTGGATTTCGCTGTTGCTGTTGCTGCCTCCGCCGTCGCCGTCTCTGCAGGCTTCTTGTTCTTCTTCCAAGGGGATGGCCATGTTAAGAAATCCGAAGATGTGCAGAAGGACGCTTCTTGATTTGAGTTTGCGCTGCTTTTTTTTCCCTCTTCTTTCTGTCGCAACTCGCAAAGTTTCCAGATCTTGATAGATATATAAAGATAACATCACCGAGTCCTTGTCTGATTAGCATATTAGGGTTCATATATTTCTGAGTTCGAGTACAAGTATACATTTTTTTAGGAAAAAAATTTATATATCTTAATTAAACGGTTGGGTCCTAGTTAAAATGTACAAGTTGGAGTAAAGGCGGGTGTTGTTTCACAAAAAAGAGTTCTATTATACGAATATTATTTATTTATGTTTTTTTTATTATACGTGTGTTTTAATGGTAACGTTTATTTCTGGGTTTAAATAGAGAGGATTAATAAGAAAAAAATAATTTAAGTTAATTTCGACGAAAGTTGGAAGTCTGGGCCGGCCATCTACGGATATAAATCACGCCAGAAAAATAATCAATATTTTACCATCCATAAAATTTATCAGTTACCGACTGAGGCGGAGTGAGTAACAGTTCGTCATCGCTTAAGTAAATATTTCAAGCTTAAAAGCTTAAATATTTGTGGATGCAAAAAAATCCTGCTAAAAATTTCATTTGTCATAATGAGGCATATTGTTGGGAACGATATTAGAATAGTCAGACTCGATGATGGATATAAACTTCAATCCACTGTTGTAAGACGCGACCCGGCCGATCGGTGTCCGGACATCAAAACGGTTCATGGGTCATTCCAAACCCGGCCATGGAGTTGACCCGCTTTGACCCGATCAAACCCGGTCAAAATCCGAGTTCAATCGACCGACCCGACGGATTTGACCGACCCGATCGGGTCAAATTATAAAATGTGAAAAAAATAAGATGTACAAAAATTATTAATTTTTTTAGAATATCATATATATATATATATATATATATATACTTGAGTTTATATTTTAATATTCTTCTTTATCACATATATAAAATTTCATTAATATCTTTATTTTTTATAATTACTCACAAGATTTTTTATTTAAAAAATATTCAATTGATGATTTAATTTATTGTTACTTTGTTATATTATTTGATCTGAATTATTATATTATATTAATAATATAATAATAGTCACTTGAACTTATTTTTTTATTAATTCATATTACCCGGTCCGACCTGGTCCAACCGGTCCGACCTGATCCGTTAAATAATCCGAGTCGAGTCTTATAACATTGCTTCAATTTGTGATCAATGCGCATAACACTTAACGTCAGTTGGATTAAAGTATCGACATCGCTTCCTGAACACTGGGTGGTAAGAAAAAAAGGTTATCAATTATTTTGAATTAATCAGGAAAGCATGGACATTTGACGGATTAATTTTCGCCTTCGCCAATTTTGTCCCGCTCACAATTTAATCCTCCAATTTTACTTTTCAACAAAATAGTGTAAGGAAATAATCTCAATAATTAGATTCAATTAGGATGATTTTTGATTTAAACATACAGGGTGTGTTTTTACTAATAGATTAGATAAAATAAGTTTATGTTTGATGCTTATATGAAAATTATAATGATAGGAATTTAAAAAGTTGATTTGATAGATAAATTTTGGTGGATGTTTGGATAAAAAATTGTAAGAACTAAAGATATATTTTTATTATTTTCTAAAGATTATTTTTATGTCATTATTTGCACAATATTTTTATAATTAGTAAATTAGATAGAAGGAAAAAATAAATTTAAGGTACATTCTAAAACTGAAATATAAAAGAAAATTTAACATCATATTTATATAAAATAATTATACAATTATAACTTATTTAGAAGACCATAATTATTAATTTAATAATATTGTACTAATATTATTAATAATTATTGTAATATTATACTAGTTAATTTTATTATGCTGCATGATAACAATAAAAATATGTACGTCTATATTTTAACATGAAAATAATATTTTTATAATAAAAATAATAATGAAATTTTAATTTTATTATACCACTAGGTAAATTGTGATAAATAATTAATATACTTTATTATTATTAGATTTAAATAAATTAAGAAATAAGTATATATATTATTAGAGTAAAAAATATTATATATATATATATATCATATAGGCTTTATAAAGCCTACATGTAAAAAGTAAAAACAAAAAAACAAAGACATGATGTCATCGATTTTGGTGGACGAGCAGAATTTTTGGATTAGAAATTTGCATCAGAATTTTGCATGCTAAACACTCGTTGAGTTTAGCCAGTTCATATGAATCATCAAAATTAAAATTCTAGTCAACTCGTTGAGTTCCAACTAATTCTGATCAATTAGTTCTCACGAGTAAATTATATCAAATACTCTACAACTTTCAAGTTTGTTCAGCGATATCCCTCAACTTCAATTTGTAATAGCGATGCTCTCCATCTTCTAACTTGTTGCATGGAATACCCTCCCGACCGGGAATAGCCAGTTTCTCGATCGGTCTGCTGACGTGACGATGCACTCTCTCCACCACGCAGGAGAGCTTTTGACGTCAACAAATTAATAATAATAAGTAATATTAAAATAATAATAAAAAATATTTAAAAAGTCATTTCCTCTCTCTCTTCCGTCCTTGCTTTCGACGAGCCCGCGCCGACGAAGAACGGGGGAGGGAGGGGGAGGGGGGGTTCGTCGGCGCGGCCCCCCTCTGCGACCTGGGGGGCGACATGGGGGCGCTTGTTCTTCGCCGACGCGAGCTCGTCGGAGGCAAGGACGGAAGAGAGAGAAAATGACTTCTTAATATTTTATTATTATTATTTTAATATTATTTATTATTAATTTGTTGACGTGGCGGTGTCACATCAAATGTTCTTCTGCGTGACGGAGAGAGTGCATCGCCACGTCAGCAGACCGATCAGGAAACTAGTTATTCCCGGTCGGGAGGGATTCCATGTAATAAGTTTGAAGATGAAAGGCATCTCTGTTACAAAGTGAAGTTGGAGGACATCTCTGAGCAAACTTGAAAGTTGGAGAGCATTTGGTGTAATTTACCTTAGATCTCACTCCATGTCAGAATTGCAATGTTCTCATTGAAAATCAGAATCAAATTTTTTTTTTCATTTCAACTTTACGATGGGTTCCTGATGTGTAGAACTTATAACAAATAAAATTGTTAACAAGTGCACTAATCGTATCAAGTAATAAAGTAGATAGTAAAGTGTCAAACCACGAGGAACTACTTAAATTTAATTTATCTCAATAATCTATTAAGAGAAAAAAGGGTTTTGTGATAAAAATAAAAAATTAAAGGTGCAAAAAATAAATGATAAACAAATAAAATAAATCGATGTTGAACCTTGAGAATTATGGATGATTAATGTAATAATAAACGTGTAAGATTCTCTATAATACTTGTGTATCACATAAAATAATAAATTTGATTCTTATGACGAATTAGGAGTACCTAAGGTAATGACCTCTCAAGACAAATAAACCAAACTATTTTAAGTTCTAATAAAACTAATAATCGCAAATGACGAGTCAATTATTAATTTTACAGAGAGTGAAGTTGCATTAATATGTATCTCTTATACATGATTCACCCATAAATCTGGACAGGATAATAGATCGTACGAAATTCGGCACAAATGATGAGTTACCAAATAAGCGTTATGTATGCTTCAACTTGAAAGTAAAAAATCAATTATCAAAACAATAATAATTTCTAAACATAATCACTCCTCATACAAGTTTGTAATCTAATATCAGAAATACAATTACTTATCAAAAGGCAATGAACTCAGCATTCATAATCAAAAGAAACCAAAAGAATAAATTAACTCAACTAATAACAAGGTTCAAACATTTTTTCTTTTTAAAAAGAATATAACATCTCTATTATAGAGCATCAAAATAAAGATAGAAGAAGAATTATCAGCCTTTGGGACCCTCTGGATCTTGCACAGTACAATCGACGAGTTACTGTGGAGCCTTCTTCTTCAATTGATCTTCACACTTCGAAATTCGTTCTCTACAATATGACATATAGCTCCCAAATCTCAAGCACATTCAAATATCACAAACACATATTTTTCTGTCTCTTAAGGTCTTTATTTATAACCTCCAAAGGACTCAAAAGTTTTCGTAGATTTTCGATTTGATTCAAAGTTTTTTCATGTTAAAATAAGTAAATTCGTAATAGACTTTGATAACTCTTTAAAACCGTCCAAAGCTTCTTCAAATCTGATAAATATATTTCCTAATCATCTATAAGGCTTAGGAAAAGGTTTTGGTTCAATATGGACTTAAAATTCGTAAGAAAAGTTGAAGAAATTTTGAAAACACCATTCGTAGCGGCCCATAACATTCCTATAACGACCCTAATATGATTTTTCACAATCTGTAACACTGATTTTCACGACCCTCACAATGTCCAAATAGGAGTAGAAGTGTGATTTTAATGCCCCATAACTTGAATTTCACGGTCCGTAACTCAGGCAAACTATTTGAGCGAAATTAGGTATTTAACAGGCCATTGCATATTTCTAACGATCTGTTATATTCAACTTTCAGTCTTTGAATGAAACTGGGTATTTAACGACCGTTACATACTTTTCATGACCCGTTATATTCATTCAACACTAGCAGCCTTTACTATTTTTATTTTTTTGACTCCGTTTGAATTCTAATTTGAGTGCGGCTTTCTCCGGTGACTCTCTAACTCAATTCTCTTGCTTTTTTGTAATTAAATTAAATAAGGTCATAAAATAATGCATACTATATGAAAGGGAATCAAAATGTGATTAAATACATGACTAATTATATGTTATATTTTGCATGCATCAAATTCCTCTAAGCTTGGATACTTGCTTGTCCTCAAGCAATGTTCAAAGTAAAGCTCAAATCAAAATTAAAAAAAATAGTTAAGTCACATAATAGGATAATGCTACTGAGATAACCTTTGCAAAGGAAAAAAAATCTGAGTGTGATATGATTAGTCAAATTTTGGCATCATTCCATATAAATAGAAAACATAGCATTCACATTTATAAATGCCAATATAAAATAATGATAAATTATACTTGACTTGTTTCCCTACATTCAATTTATTATTATAAATGACAAGAGACTTTAATCTTACGTATTGACATATAAATTTTAGGGTTGAAATCTAAATTAGCGCCTATTAAATATTTTTAACATGCAATGTACACTTTGTTGTCTAATGGTCATTCCTCAAGTCTCGGGATCTAACAAAAAAGGAGAGAAAAAGTTATCTAAGTTTTGTTTCTAAATGGTTGCATGGCCTATAATTGCATTTTATAATTATCATGATTTGTAAAAAAAACTACAAATGTGCTGATTTGTTTTATGCATGCCTTTGCATTGTAAATTATAATAGCTGGACATAAGAAAGGAATAGTTGCAGGAATTAAATTCTTTCTTATTTGAATTTGAAGTAATACAAAATAATTGACAAGTTGAAGTGTTGATAAGTAATTTAATAATTAATGCTGGTTTTGAAAAAAAAAAGTTGTTACGCGTTTGGAAATAAAAAATATAAGTTATAATTTTAGTCAAACTAGTTCTAAATCTTGTGCGATGCACGGATGAATATTACAAAAATAGTATAGAATTAAGATAATATAATTTATAATAATTAATAAAACTAATTTATTAGCATTTAAATGTGATAAATAACTTAGTCTATTTTAAAAATTTTAAAATTCAATTTAAATCTATCAAGACCCATTTCTTAAATAATTAACTATTTTCCAAAAATAGAATTTTTTTATGATTTGTTAATTTGTATTTATTTTATAAGGAAATTTTAATTTTTATTGGACTCAAATAGAATTCTTTGTTTAAATTATTTCTAAATTTTGAAAATAAGGAATATTTTCTAAAAATGAAATAGTTTTACATTACCTTTTAAAAAGAAAACATTATTTATTTTAATCATACTCAAATTGATAAAAAAAAGAAAAAAATTAATCTTAATTTGACTTAGTCTGAATGATTTATTTTAAACTGTTTTTATATTTCGAAAATAACAGTTCTCTTTTAGAACAATATTATTTTTATCTATACATTATTCTTAGAAAAGAAAATATTATTTATTTCAATCATAACTAAATAATCTGCTTATAATAAAAATAATCATAAATTTAATCTTCTTTTATTTTGAAATTTCGAAAATAAAAAATACTTACAAAATATCATTTAGAAAGATAAATATTAATTATTTTCATATACTCAAATGGATAAAAAGGAAAGATTAATATTAATTTGGATGAAATTAAAATTTTGCTTTATATTATTTTTTAAATTTAGAAAAATAACAAATTATTTTTTATTTACATAATATCTTTTAGAAAGAAGATAATATTTATTTTAATCATACTCAAATTGAATTATACGTTTTAAATTATTTTTTAAATATTATTTTAAATTATTTTTAATTCCAGAAAATGATAAATGTTTTTAAATAGGAATTATGTTTACTTGTAATCATACTCAAATTGATAGAAATGAAATATTAAACTTAATTTTCAAATTAAATTACTTATTTATAAATTTTTAGTTCTGAAAATAACAAATTATTTCTTTCTTCTTTTACCTAATATAACATATTATTATAAGATTATTTATCTTTAATTATAATCATACTCCAATTGATAAAAGAAGAAAGATTAATCTTAATTTGACTCAAATTGAATTATTTTTAAATTTCGAAAATAAAAAAATACTTACAAAATATTTTTTAGAAATAAAATAATTTATTTTAATATACTCAAATGCATAAAAAGAAAAGATTAATCTTAACTTGACTCAAATTAAAATTTTATTTTATATTATTTTTTAATTCCGAAAATAACAAATTATTTTTTACTTGCATAATATCTTTTAGAAAGAAAATAATAGTTACTTTAATCATACTCAAATTGATAAAAAAAAAGTTTAATCTTATATGACAAATTGATAAAAAAAGTTTTATATATTGTTACATTATGTAGCGTACTTTCTATGATTAGTTTTATCTTTTATTTTAAACTGAATTTTTATTTTATTTTATTTTTTAGTTCCGAAAATAAAATTTAAACTTCTTAATTATGTTAATTATTATTATTTGACATGTGCCGTCATGATAATCTATCATTTAGAAAGAAAACAATTTATTTTAATATACTCAAATGGATAAAAAGAAAAGATTAATATTAATTTGACTCAAATTAATTTTTATTTTATATTATTTTTTAAGTCCGAAAATAACAAATTATTTTTTACTTACATAATATCTTTTAGAAAGCAAATAATATTTATTTTGATCATACTCAAATGGATAAAAAAAATTTAATCTTATATGACTCAAATTGATAAAAAAAATTTATATATATTGGTACCTTATGTAACAGACTTTGTGATTAGTTTTATCTTTTAGATTTAAACTGAATTTTAATTTTATATTAATTTTTAATTCAGAAAATAAGATTTAAACTTTTTAATTATGTTAATTATTATTATTTGACGTGTGTCATCGTTATATTCCATAACTTGTCTCGCACGAGTTTTATATTATTTTTTAAATTCAAAAATAACAAATGGATAAAAAAAGGTTTAATCTTATACGACTCAAATTGATAAAAAAAAAGTTTTATATATTGTTACATTATGTACCAGACTTTCTATGATTAGATTTAAACCGAATTTTTATTTTATATTATTTTTTAATTCCGAAAATAAGATTTAAACTTTTTAATTATGTTAATTATTATTATTATTTGACATGTGTCATCGTTATATTACACGACTTATCACGCACGAGTTTTATATTAGTTTTAAATCCGAAAATAACAAATTATTTTTTACTTACATAATATCTTTTAGAAAGAAAATAATATTTATTTTAATCATACTCAAATGGATAAAAAAAAGTTTAATCTTATATGAGTCAAATTGATAAAAAAAAAGTTTTATATGTTGTTACCTTATGTAACAAACTTTCTATGATTAGTTTTATTTTTTAGATTTAAATTGAAATTTTATTTTATATTATTTTTTAATTTCCAAAATAAAATTTTAATTTTAATATTAATTATTATTATTTGACATGTGTCATCGTTATATTCTATCACTTGTTGCGCTCTCGGCTCTCATGCTTTTACCTATGCTTATATATATATATATATATATATATATATATATATATATATATGAGAAAAAAGTTCTTAATATTATAATAGGTAAAATTATGTGAAGAATAAATTATGTATATTATAATAATAAAATAGTATATTTATTGATTAATTGATCTTTTTTTCACAAAATAAGTTCGGATAAAAACTTATTTCTTTTACTTATAAATAAGTAAACTAAGTGCCTAGAAAATTAAAAATGCTTATAAATTATTTTGATTCACTTATAACTTTAGTTAAACACCTCCTTAGACTAGTCTAAATTCTTTCTTATTTGGTACAAATAAATTAGATTATCAATTATTTTATTGAATTATGATTGATTATTAATAATTTTAATAATATTAATTACCACGTGACATGTGTCTTTCTTATTTGCCATTCTCATTTAACATTTTTCGATGACCTCCAATTTGTAAATATTCTTTTCTCCAATTATTTTCAAATACCCGTGTCTATTTTTTTTTCCTTCTCCATTTCCGTATTCCCAACCAGCCAAATCTTGTTATACTATTTTCATGAAATTAATCATCCTTCTCTAATTTTTGTTTCCATCTCTTCCTCCTCCTTTATTGAGAATAACAATCGAAAATGCCTAGAGAAACAAATTAAGCATATCATCATAAGAACTACAAATATTTTTAATAATTTCCGATCTCCAAATCCGTGGAAAATCTCGTAAAATTCGTCCAAAAATCTATTTAAGCAAGCAGCCACGAAAGTGTCTACGAATAATTACACACACTTTGAAGTAGAGCATAAGAACTTGTATCATGGTGAGCCGAAGTAATGAAACATATCCAAATCTAAACACGACAGTTTCAATGGTGGATGCCTTGACGGCGGCACTTCAGAAGACTCACAGTTTGATCATGGTGCAGGTTCGTCGTCGTCGTCAGCGGCGGCGGGGAGCTCATAACGGCAGAGAGGGCAGGTATTCCTCAATCGGAGCCACCGGGCAATGCAGTTTGCATGGTAATGGTGTGAGCAGGGAAGCAGCTTGGTCTCCTCCACAGAAACTGCATCCATGCAAACTGCGCAGTGGAGCCCCGCCCGATCACTGCCGCCGTCGTCCGCAGTCGCATCACGGTCACCTGCAACAGCGGTGGCTGACGGCAGGCTCTCGATGACCCCTCTCGCCGCCGGCCGCCGATAATCCATCGGCACCTGTTCCTCCATGTAATAATCTTCATGGCCTCCTTCCGTGTAATAATCTTCATGGACTTCTTCCATGTAATCATCTTCACCGATGTCGAACATCTCCGCCGGCCAATAAATCTCCCGTGCAACCGGTGGCGCGAAAACGCCGTCCAACAACCGCTCGACATAGGACTCCATCGTGACGTACACTTCGTCTGGAAACGTAGGAATATAATGATCAGACGAAGGTACAAGATCGACTCCTTCATGGCCGCTGAAGTCCTCGTCCTCGTCCTCGCCCTCGTCCTCGTCCTCCTCCTCGTCCTCGTCCTCGTCCTCCTCCTCGTCCTCGCCCTCGCCCTCGTCCTCCTCCTCGTCCTCGTCCTCGCCCTCGTCCTCGTCCTCGTCCTCGTCCTCGTCGTCGTCCTCGTCCTCGCCCTCGTCCTCGTTCCTCTTCACGACGTTCCAGTGGGCATAGGAGTCCATCTCCTCCGCCGCCGCCGCCGCCGCAGGACCTCGACGAGTATCATGCATCTCTTGATCATCGATCCGGTGTGCATGGGACTCCTCCCTCTCGACCTCCTCGTCGAGCAGCTCTACGAGAGGTATGGTCTCCGGCATCATCTCCTGATCGTTCCGGACGTCGGACGCCGCGGTCTCCTCCTCGTCCGAAGCCCGGTAGTTACCACCACGACGTCCTTCGGATCCGACGCCGCCTGACGTATCTCCTCCGTAATCGTCGTAGATTTCGCTGTTGCTGTTGCTGTTGCTGTTGCTGCCTCCGCCGTCGCCGTCTCTGCAGGCTTCTTGTTCTTCTTCCAAGGGGACGGCCATGTTAAGAAATCCGAAGATGTGCAGACGGACGCTTCTTGATTTGAGTTTGCGCTGCTTTTGTTTTTTTTCCTCTTCTTTCTGTCGCAACTCGCAAAGTTCCAGATCTTGATAAATATATAAAGAAAACATCACCAAGTCCTTGTATGATTAGCAGATTAGGGTTCATATATTTCTGAGTTTGAGTACAAGTATACAATTTTTTTTTAAAAAAATAATATATCTTAATTAAACGGTTGGGTCCTAGTTAAAATGTACAAGTTGGAGTAAAGACGGGTGTTAAAAAAAGAGTTCTATTAGATTCAATTTAATCCTTCAATTTTACTTTTCAACAGAATAGTGTAAGGAAATAATCTCAATAATTAGATTCAATTAAGATTATATTTTTATCTAAACATATCAGGGTGGGCTTTTACTGATTAGATAAAAAAAAGTTTAGGGTTGGTATTTTGATGAAAACTATAATGATAGGAATTTAATAAGTTGATTTGATAGATAAGTTTTAGTAGATGTTTGGATAAAAAGTAAAAATTAAAGATATAATTTATTATTTTATGAAGATTATTTTTATATTATTATTTATACAATATTTTTATAATTAGTAAATTAGATAGAAGAAAAAATAAATCTAAGGCACATTAATTAATAACTAAAAATGAAATATAAAATAAAATTTAACATCATATTTATCTAGAAGACCATAATTATTAATTTAATAATATTGTACTAATATTATTAATAATTATTGTAATATTATACTAATTATTCTTATTATGATGTATGAAAAATAAAAAAATAAAAAATGTACGTCTATATTTTAACATATCAATAACATTTTTTATAATAAATAATAATGAAAATTTTAATTTTATTATAACGCTAAGTAAATTGTCTTTTTTATTATTTGATTTAAATAAATTAAGAAATAAGTAAATATAATATTAGAGTAAAAAAATATTATATATATATATATAACATATAGCCTTTTTAGACCTACATGTAAAAAGTAAACAAAAAAAAAACAAGGAAAAGATGTCATCGATTTTGGTCGACGTGCAAAATTTTTGACAGTGTTTGAATTAATATTGCATCAAAACTTTGCAAAGTTCTATTAAACACTCATTTGAGTTCATATGCGTCCATCAAAATTAAAATTTTAGTCAACTCATTTAGTTCACATTATTCTCATCAATTTGATTTCACTCCATGTAAGAACTACAAAGTTCTCATTGGAGGCAAGAATCAAAAATTTTTTTTTTTCATTTCAACTTTATGATGGGTCCCACATCATTAGGAAGAAATAAAATAACAAAATAAATAGAAAATTATATAGGAAGTACATGAGGTTTTAAATAATAATAATCATTTAAATTAAGTTTAAATAATATTATTTATTGTTATGAAAAGGTAATATTAAGTGATTAGAAGAATTATTTTAATTATTAAGTTACCTACGATTAAACAAAATAATTAAAGATATTACTTTTTCTATTATAGAAGTAAAATAAGATATTTTAAATAATTATTGTATTGTAATATTAATTAAATTATGATAAAAAATTAAAATATAATACGTAAAATAAATGTATTTAGTCTTAATGAACATTATAATTATAATAAATCCATTAATAATTAAATTAAATTAATGTAAACATTACACTTATATTTATTGTATTACAATATAATTTAAACTATTTATTATTTTTTAAAAATTATATATAATCTAATTAATAGTATATTAAGATATTATTGAAGTAAATTATATATAATCTAATTTATATTATATTGAGATATTATTTAAATAATTATTTTATATTATATTAAGATATTATTTTAATAATTATTTGTATTAATTATTTATATTAAATACTATTAATTACTATTTATTGTTAATATCATTGTTTAACTTTTCATTATCTTAAATAATAATAAATTATAATATTGTTTAAATAGAAGATTTACTATATTATAGATATAAATTTATTTCTTTAGTTCTTACTTTTTATTCAAACATCCATTAAAACTTATCTATAAAATCAATTTTTAAATTTTCACCATTTTTCATCCGAACACCACACTTAAACTTTTTTGTCTAATCGATTAGTTTTCGAGAACTAATAAGAACTTAAAATCTCATGATACGTGAAAACTTTTTCATCAGAACTTAGGCGAATTAGCAACGTTGACAATATACCAGAACTCCACTAAGTCCTAGCGGAATTCTTAACCAAATGCAGCACCCACAGGGTATATATATATATATATATATATATATATATATATATATATATGAGATTAATCTACCTCAAGAGTATCTTTTACTTTGGAGGGAAGTTTAATGCATTTCAACTATTGATCCACGGAGCAACGAATCTGATCAAAAGTAATTAAGCCCCATCATTTGAAAATATCAATTATCTCAATCGTTGATCAATGGATAACGATTGAGCTGCGCTCAACATCCCTCCAAAGCGAAATGCGCTCTCGAGGTACATTAATCCTTATATATATATATATATATATATATATATATATACATATATATATATAGCTGTCGAGCAGCTAATCTCAGCATATATGCTGAGCAAATCTCGGCCGTCCATTGCCAAATCGACGCGTGCGGATATAAGTGATCGAGAGATGAGATCGTGGCCGTCCGTTTTCTTTCAGCAGCCTAGATCCAAGTTGTAGAGTGTGGTTGATGTTTAGGGTAGATAAGGAAGCAGAACTTTATTTTTTCCACGGCCGCTCTCATCGCCTGCGTCTTCCATCGACAAGCGAGTAATGTTTCGGTCGCCGTTGGTTTTCGTCGTCAAAGGTTCCTTCCTTCTCTACCGTTGGTTTTGGTATGTGATCATTGTATGTTCCACTTGTTTCACTTTTTTCACTCCTTGTTCCACTTTTCTTCTTGCTCATTGTTCCTCGCCTCAGATCTATGACCAGCTAGAGCTCTCGTCGCCTCGGATCTTTGATCGGTCGTCCCTCGTCGTAGGTTCCTTCCTGCTCTACTATCCCTTTGGTATGTGATCGCTCCATATTCCACTTTTTTTTCTTGCTCCGATCTATTTCAGATCTTCGACTAAAAATCTCCTAAATCTTTATTTTTTTGTGGCCGCTCTCCTCGCCTCAGATCTGTGACCAGCTAGAGCTCTCGTCGCCTCGGATCTTCGATCGGTCGTCCCTCGTCGAAGGTTCCTTCCTGCTCTACTATCCCTTTGATATGTGATTGCTCCCTATTCCACGCTTTGGTTATGTGATCGTTCCTGTTCCACCTTTCCCGAATCTTCTGTCACAGATCTTGCCAATCATTTTGTATTATAAGTATTGTCAACGAATATCATGTGATGAATGTGTCAAAATTTATGAATATCATATTTTCTTATAACACTGCAATGTCCAAATCGTAGGCAATGTCTGAAACTAAACAAGAAACATTGCCTAAATGTTATTGCCAAGAAGAAACCATTGTAAAAACTTCTTGGACGGAACACAATCCTGGATGAAGGTTTTATGTTTGCCGTAATAACCAAGTTGGTAACATGTGATGTTCAATTCTTTTTTTTCTTTTAATGTCTGAAACCAGAATTCTTTTAATGTTATTGCCGTAATAAACACAATTCTTTTTTCTTGTAAAAACATCATTAAGGTTGTATGTTATATATGAATGCAGATTGAAGCTTGTCAATATTTTCATTAGATGGATGGACCTATTGAAGCTCATTATAAGAAGGTCATCAATGGACTATTGCGTAAGATCAATAGATTGGAGAATGAAAACCAGAAGATCAACGCTCAATCATTTTGGAAATTGACGACCTTCATTTTGCTTTTGGTATTAGTATTTATGATGTTATCTTGACAACATGGAACAGTGTATTTTGAATAGTCAGGTGGAATGGAACAATGTATGTTGAACAAACAACTAGATTGGAACAATGTATGTTGAACTGCTAGCTAGAATGGATAACTTATGTATGTTGAACAATGTACTTGTTTTATATATTCTGATGATTTTGTGCATTGTGATGGCTGTGTAGTGTGAGTATTTTAGAGTTGTGAAGTGTTGGTATTGTAGAGTTGTTCATTCCTTTAATTATATTCACGATGCTTTGAATTGTTGGCATATAAGTTATGCTGAAGTAACTAGATAACAAGATTTGTATCGAGACTTTACAAGTTTGCTGAAAAAAAATGGTATACAAGATAAGAAGATGTCGAGACTTTGCAATTGTGCCACATAACAAGATAACAAGGATTAACATTTAAGGTTGCTGAAAAAATTGGTATACCAGATTGCCTAAGAAGAAGATATTGAGACTATTCTTGAGTAGATAAGAAGATATCGAGACTATCTTAAGTCACATAACAGATTGGTATACCAAAAAACAAAAGAGAAGGATTCTTTAACATGGTTGGCTCATCAATAAAGTGGCAAAAAATTGTGCCACATAACAAGACATCGAGACTATCTTGATTCACATAACAATTTGAGCAAGTTACAGGTAAATAACATTCTGAAGATATAACAAATATAAGATATAACATTCTGAGTCATCTAACAACTTGAGTCAAGTTAATATCAGATTGCCCAAGAACAATACAGATTACATCCAACTTCTCATATGAAGTTAGCACAAGAACAACACACATGAATAAAATAGATTGGAGTCAATAACAAAAGAAGCCAGTGTTAATATCAGATTGCCCAAGAACAACACATAGGAACAATACAGATTACATCCAACTTCTCACATGAAGTTAGCACAAGAACAATACACATGAACAAAACAGATTGGAGTCAATAACAAAAGAAGCCAGTGTTAATATCAGATTGCCCAGGAATAACACACATGAACAACACAGATTACATCCAACTTCTCATATGAAGTTAGCATAGGAACAACACAAATGAACAACACAGATTGCCCCTGACAACACTGAACAACACAGATTACATCCAACTTCTCATATCTTTCCAACTTCTGCGGAAGCCAACCTTCACAGAGGAACAACACATATTGCCCCTGACAATCTTCACAATCTCAACTTCTGCGAAAGCCAAACTTCACAGAGCAACACAGATTGTCCCTGACAAGCCATAAGATAAAATTGCTCAAAGAGAATTTGACTCAACTGACAGAATGCCAAAAGGAAAATAAATGCATCAATGAGTAAATCACAGGCATCTTTACAAAGCCATAATAAACTTGGATTGTAACTATGAAATCAAGCATCTCACCTTCTTAACAGAACCGCCTATGAGATATGCACTTGGATTGTAACTACGAAATTCCACCTATGAAATACAAACAGAACCACATGCACAAAAACAAAGAGGAAATTAAATAATGGTAAAAAAACTAAGATGCCCAACAATCAACAAAGTATGTACCTATTATATTCTATTGGGTATTGTGAACTTGATGTACTTTTGTTTTCTCAACTTGTTGCTCCTATGTAAATAATCAAGTAGAAAATTAGTGTTGAAAATTATTTCTTAAGTATAAAACTATAACAGATGATAAAACTTACTTGCATTTTTTTAGTTGGACAAGAAGTCCGTAGTGTCCTTGTTTCAAACAATAACTACATGTCCTTTTCTTCTTTTCACCTTGTGTCATTGATATTTCAACACTAGATTTTACCCTTTTTATGTTCCTTGGTCTTCCTTTAACTTTACAACACTAGGATCATGTATCACAAATGAGAAGGCACTTGTATCTTGAGAATGTTCTACATCTATATTTGTATCTTGAGAAGGCACTTGTTCCAATGAAGGCACCTCCTCAATATCACATCTTCTTATATTTTCTAAATTTTGAATACCTTCTTTTAGAAATAAAATTCCAACATTCAAATGTCTCGGTGAGCCTAAGCTCATTTCTATAAATTTTCATGCATTCCTTCTAAAGTTCATTTTTTGTGAATGACTTACGACACGTTGATCACTAGAAGAGGTGCATTCCGTGTCATGAAATAGTTGTACAGTGGAATACTGAGCATTTATGGTCCAACGATGAAGAATATACTGATCAGGCAAGAGTCTCACTCTATTTTTGTTAAGAATCAACAAAGCATGAGAACACAATATTCCTTCACGTTCAAACATCTTGCAAGAACAACTTACTGTGATATTTGGTTGGATATAGTAATGTACAATAATCCGGCCCTTGTCCTTGGATCCTGCTTCATATATGGAGTACACTATCTTCTCACAAATTTTTTCTTTCCAGAACTTTATAATATTCTTGAATTCCTCTTGAAATATTTTGAACATATTTTGCGTGTACAACTTTCCAGCCTGAATTTTCAAAGGACTTTTTGATGTTGGGGCAACAAAGGAATTGAGATTTTTAAAATCTTCTCGCTCTTCCGCCTCACGACGAGTAGAAAGGGCTAAATCGTATTGGTATACAAAGTCAGATCATAAAGTATTTGAATTCACAAAGCCATCGAAGAAAGCATTAATACTCTCAGATCTTTGTGTAGATTGCATGCCTGCACAAAATATGTCACTTAAATAAATGGAAACCCAACTATGACGCTTATTGTACATTTATTCCAACCAATGACCATCTGGAATATCGTACTTTTGTTTTAACATTAGCCATGTCTCTTCGAATTCATCAATGCTCAAAGAGTTATTTATCCATCGAAAGTAATCCTTTTTAAAATTATCACGTGAATATAAATCTCGAAGATGAGTCAAAGCATTTTTTACTATATGCCAAATGCATAACATATGTCTAGCTTTAGGAAGCACTTTGCAGATGGCATTCCCCATTGCAAATATCTTGATTAGTGATGATACAAATAGGTTGTTTTCCCTGCATACATTCTAACCAAGTTTGAAATAACCAAGTAAATGTATCTTCAGTCTCATCGGCTAACAATGCACAACCAAGTAATGTTGATTGCCTGTGGTGGTTAACTCCTGTAAAAGGTGCAAAAGGCATCTTTAACTCATTAGTGCGACAACATCACCGAATGTCATGTAATTATCTTGTGATCTACTATCAGCCCAAAAGAAACTCTTGCCAACATCATTTTCATCCACCACCATTCTAAAAAAAAGTTTTCATCATCAACTATTTTCTTTTGAAAATAGTTTAACACAGTCATTAATTCCCCTCCCATATTATTTTTCCGTAATGCCCGCATATAATCTATGCATTGTTGGGGTGTTACAAATGTTTCTCAAGACATTTTAAGATACTTGGCAATCTTAGAAGGTCCAACCCCCACATTTATGAGATCTCTCATGGCTTCCTTTATAGGAGTCAATAATTTATTGTGAGAGGGTAATCTGCCGGCATCAAATTGTGAAGCAAGCTTGTGTGTATGCTCTTCATTAATTTTTTTTACCTTCCACTTGCCATCATTTGCAACTTTAGCTAGTAATAAGGCACTACAATTCTCTCTAATATCTCGTCTTCTTTTGACATCATTTTGTAAAGTCTGATTCAACTTCACATTTTTTTTTGCCTTCTTTATAGCAAACGAGTAATCTACCGATGGGCATCTTTGTTTTCCTAGATTTATAACCATAATCTTTTCGCACAGAAAATCTCACTGATCTAGCATATGCATTGTAAAAATTGTAAACGTCGTCTTCTGTATCAAACTTCATGCCAACAAATGGTTTACTAACTTCCTCATTATTAATATCGTCTTCTTCTAGGATTTTAGGACTGAAAAATTAACATTTCACATACAAATTATTTTATAGAATGTCATTAACATCACAATATAAATGTTATAACAACTTACTGATCTTTTGCAGTTTCAAGTCCTTCAATGTCCTCTTCTTCAAAAATTGAAGGACATGCATTTGTTTCATTCATCTCAACAGAAGACATGAAGATACTTCCTATAGAAAAAGCATTAATATCAAGGAATACTAGCCCAATTTTGCTCAAGAACGTGAAAGAGGCTACTACGTAGAATATTTACTGACATGGCCTTAAGCAGGAGGGCGCAATTTTTTCACAGCTCGATCATACAAGACCCAGAAACTAATAATACCAACAATTTTTCACAGCTCTAACTACCTTCATGAACGAACTATCGATCATGAACTACTACTTAGAATATTTACTAATCATGAACGAATGAGATCTTACATAGACGAAATGTTGGTTTCAAGATCGTATAAGAAAAAAATTCTAAACATAACCTAACTCTAACCTTAAGATCCAAGAAAAAAAAATCCAACAATGCATGCGTACTTGGGATTGGATGTGGGGGTTGAGATCCAAGAAAAAAATTCGACAATGCAGACCGACCGAACTTCCCCAGGATCCGCTCGGTCGCCGATCCGCTCGGTCACGATCCGCTCAGTCGCCGATCCGCTCGGTCACGATCCGCTCGGTCGCCGATCCGCTCGTTCACGATCCGCTCGTTCGTCGGTGCCGGCGCTGCTGGACTCGCTCGACCATCCGCTCTGCGCCGCCAAATGGTCCGCTCGGTCACGATCCGCTCGGTCGCCGGTGCCGGCACTGCTGGACTCGCTCCACAATCCGCTCCAGTCCGCTTTGCGCCGCCAAACGGTCCGCTTGGTCACGATCTACTCGGTCGCCGGTGCCGACATTGCTGGACTCGCTCTACGATCCGCTCCAGTCCACTGTACGGTGTCGCTAGTGCCTGCCGGACCTACTCTGCGCCGCCAAACGGTGAAGACCGATGAAGAAGAACGATGGCCATGAGGATAGCTCAGATTCAATTTCGTGCCCTAAACATCGGCCACGCTCTACAACTTGGATTTGGGCCGTTGAAAGAAAACGGACGGCCACGATCTCATCTTTCGATCACTTATATCCGCGCGCGTTGATTTGGCAATGGACGATTGAGATTTGCTCAGCATATATGCTGAGATTAGTTGTTCAGCAGCTACATTTATTTCATATATATATATATATGCGCGCGTGTCCCGGGGGCTTCTCCCCGGGGCACGTCGAGTTATCTTATCATGTATTTTCCTTTTCTACTCACTTTTGTACTTAGTTTATTTTCTAAGTGTGATGGTGGCAGTTTTGTAATTTGCACTCCAAAAAAGTGCACCCCCGGAGATGGTCCTCCACATCACACGTCGCAATTCTACCACCCGAAACGGTGGTATAGTAGGGGAGACCCGCTAGTCCTCCCCCGAAGCGTTGTAATCATTCCTATTTACTCAACAAAGATTTCAAGCTTCCCTAAATCTAGCATCGTGCCTCAAGCGTGGGGTGGCAACCCACAAAAGAGCGTCCCAAAGCGTCCCAAGCGATCGAGCGTTACGCCGAGGTGCCCGTTTGTTCACAAACGCCTCCACCGAAGAAGCGTCCGCTCGGGACCGTGCGTCCCAAAAGTTGTGGCATACAAAAAGTGGCATAAGCAAGCTTCCGCAAAGTGCTCAAAAGAGCTTGCCTAGACGTTGGGCACGTCTAGGCGCCGCACGGGTCGGTCGAGCGAAAAACGACCCCGTGACAAGTTGGTATCAGAGCAGCGTTTCTGGGACCGCTCAAGTTGGCGTTCGGCGATCAAGGTGAAATGACGTCGAACTCGGAGATGACGAATGAACCCGTTGCACCGGAGAAGGGCCGCCAGGATCGAGGGCGCGCCCGCTCGAAGGACACCATGTCCGCCTTCGAGCAATGCCTCGGCCAATTCCAATTGGACGTGGGCGAGATGCAAGACCAACTCGCAACGCACGAGCGGGAGTTGGAGAAGACCGTGGATCTTGCCACGGTGCGGGAAGAGATGGCGCCGTTGTATACGCGTCTCGAGTCCATGGAAGCGACAATCATGGACATGCGGGAGACCTTGGACAATGGTCTCTCAAACATGCGGTTCGAAATGGAGCAAGAGTTCCAGACCTTCCGGGAGGAGCTCAAGCGACGCTATGGAGACGGGCGGCGCCCCGAGGCGCCCGCCCCGAGGCGCCCGCCCCGCATGAGGTGAGAATTGATGTGCCAAAGCCGAGGCCATACAAAGGCGAGCGGTCGGCAAGGGAGATCAACGACTTCCTGTGGAACGTCCGAAGGTACATGGAGGCCTTGGACGTGACGTCCGAAGTAAGGATGGTGAAGACCGCATCCTTCTACTTGCAAGATGCGGCGAGTCTATGGTGGCGGTGCCATTGCGACGATGTGGAGCGTGGCATTGTGGGTCCCATTGAGAGGTGGGACGACTTCAAGAGGCAGCTTATCAACTACTTCTGCCCTGCTAAGTCGGGACTGGAGGCCAAGATTGCGTTGTTCAACATTTGCCAGAAGGGCACGTTGAAGGAGTACGTGAAAGAGTTCACCGAGCTCCGCCTACAGAATTCCCAAGTGGACGAAGACACGTTGTTGGCGGTCTTCGTGAAGGGTTTGAAGCCATGGGCTAGGACGGAGTTGGAGCGACGAGATTGCCCCAACCTCCGCTCGCTAGTCGCCGCTGCTGAATCGCTCGTGGAGTACGCCAAAGCGAGCACTCCACCACCAAAGCCCTCGGGCAAGGGCAATGGTGGGGGAGAGAAGTCCAAGTCACAAGGAGGCAAGCCGCACTATCAGGACAAAGGCAAGGGACACCAAGACGGGAAGTCCAACAATGGAAGATTCAAAAGGGACGGAAAGCCGCCAAAGCCTTGCTACATTTGCAAGGGTCCTCATTGGACGAGCGATTGTCCACAAAAGGCGACAGTCAACGCAATGTATTGCCCCGACGAGAAGGAAAAAGAGAAGGAGGAGGCGTGTCTCAGCTCGATGCACGTCCTCAGTGCCATCAACGCCTCGAAGGGTCCTTCATCGGCTGCGCGACTTTATGCGGATATCGAGTTGAACGGGCAAGTCTTCAACGCCCTCATTGACACGGGAGCATCGGAGTTGTTCGTGTCAGAAGTGGCCGCCAAGAAGCTAAAGCTGCCACTCCAGAAGACTAACGCCACGTTCAAGACGGTGAACGCGAAGTCTATCTCGACCACAGGAATTTCTCCTGGAGTGAAGGTTCGCATTGGCAAGTGGTCGGGAAGCTTCGACGTGACGGTGGCACCAGTGGATGACTACGAAGTGGTGGCGGGCATCTCTTTTCTGCGACACATTGCTGCATGTGTCATCCCGCTCACCAATTCGATGGTTATCTTCGATCCCAAGGGACCTTACAACGTCCCTGTGAGGTCAGGCGGAGACCTCAAACAGAAGACCCTCTCCGCCATGCAAGTGGCGAAGGAGTTGCGCAAACAGGAGCACACCTTCCTGGCGACCGCCATCTTGGAAGATCCGGGGCCCTCCACTCCAACACCTCCCAAAGTCCTTGAAACCCTTGAGGATTTTGCGGACGTCATGCCCCCAGAACTCCCAAAGCGGTTGCCTCCGAAGCGTGAAGTGGACCATGTCATCGACTTGGTCACAGGATCTAAAGCCCCACATGGAGTCCCTTATCGGCTCGCCCCTCCGGAACTCGCAGAACTCCGTAAGCAACTCACCGAACTATTGGATGCAGGATATGTTCGGCCTTCAAAATCTCCATATGGCGCCCCGGTTCTCTTCCAGAAGAAGCATGACGGTTTCCTCCGGATGTGCATCGACTATCGGGCGCTCAACAAGCTTACGGTGAAGAACAAGTACCCCATCCCCTTAGTGGCGGATTTGTTCGACCAACTTGGCGGTGCAAGATGGTTTACCAAGTTGGACCTTCGTTCGGGCTATTGGCAAGTCCGGATCGCGGAGGAGGATGTGCAGAAGACGGCGTGCGTCACAAGATACGGCTCCTACGAGTTCCTGGTGATGCCATTCGGCCTCACCAACGTCCCGGCAACCTTCTGTACTCTCATGAATAAGGTATTGCAGCCATTCCTTGACAGGTTCGTGGTTGTGTACCTCGACGACATCATGATCTATAGCCGCACCTTGGAGGAGCATATCGAGCACATTCGGCAAGTGTTCGAGGTGTTGCGGCAGAACGAGCTCTACGTCAAGCGGGAGAAGTGTGCCTTCGCTCAACCGGAAGTACACTTCTTGGGACATGTCGTCGGAAGTGGGAAGTTGAAGATGGATGGCGCGAAGATTCGGGCCATCGTGGAGTGGGAACCGCCCAAGCGGGTTCCCGACATGCGTTCGTTCCTCGGCCTGACGAACTACTATAGGCGGTTCGTCAAAGGGTATTCACATGTGACGACCCCTTTGACGAATCTCCTCCGGAAGAATGTGAAGTGGGAGTGGACGCCGACATGCCAGGAAGCGTTCGACACCCTCAAGAGGGCCATGACGGAGGAACCGGTGCTCGTCCTGCCAGACCACACCAAGTCCTACGAGGTACAGACAGATGCTTCTGACTATGCCATTGGAGGAGTTCTTATGCAGGAGGGGCATCCCGTGGCATTCGAGAGTCGCAAACTCAACGACACGGAGCGGCGCTACGCCGTTCAGGAGAAGGAGATGACCGCGGTGATTCACTGCCTTAGAACATGGCGGCACTACCTTCTCGGGTCGCGATTTCACATCAAGACGGACAACGTCGCGACAAGTTACTTCGAGACACAGAAGAAGCTCTCGCCGAAGCAAGCAAGATGGCAAGATTTTATGGCGGAATTCGACTATGTCCTGGAGTACAAACCTGGCAAGACGAATGTCGTTGCCGACGCCCTCAGCCGACGCGCGGAATTGGCGGCCATGAGCTCCTCTCAGGCCGACCTCATCGAGAGGATCAAGAAGGGATTGGAGTCAGATCCCACGGCAAGGAACTTGTTCGAGCAGGCGAAGGAGGGTAAAACACGCCGCTTTTGGGTGGAAGATGGGCTGATCTTCACCAAGGAACGTCGCATATACGTTCCACTCTTCGACAACTTGCGGCACACTATCATGCAAGAGTGCCATGACTCAAAGTGGGCGGGACATCCGGGCATCCGCCGCACTTTGGCACTCATCGAAGACAACTACTTCTGGCCAAGGATGGAGGACGACATTGAAGCCTTCGTGAAGACAAGCCTTGTTTGCCAGCAAGACAAGAACCTCAATCAAGCGCCCGGCGGACTTCTGGAACCCTTGCCTATCCCAGAGCGTCCATGGAAGGATGTCTCCATGGACTTCATCACGGGCCTGCCCAAGTCTGAAGGGGCAGGTACCATCATGGTGGTCGTCGATCGGTTCTCCAAGTATGCCATCTTCGCCGCCGGCTCCGCAAGTTGTCCTGCTACTGAAGCTGCGGAGTTATTCATGAAGCATGTAGTGAAGTATTGGGGCCTACCACAAAGCATCGTCAGCGATCGGGATGGGCGATTTATTGGCAACTTCTGGAAGGAATTGTTCAAGATGATGGCCTCCAACCTGCATTTCTCGACATCACTTCATCCTCAAACCGACGGCCAGACTGAGAGGGTGAATTGTATTCTGGAGATCTACTTGCGGCACTATGTGAGTGCCAATCAGAAGGACTGGGCGAAGCTACTCGACATCGCGCAATTCTCCTACAACTTGCAGTGAAGCGAGTCGACCAATCAGAGTCCCTTCGAGATAGTGACGGGGCAGCAACCTCTGACGCCCCAGGCCGTCGCCACTTCTTATGGTGGCAAAGTCCCCGCCGCTCACCGCATGGCGAGGGAATGGCACGAGCAGAACGACATGGCGAGAGCATGTTTGCACAAGGCATCGAAGCGCATGAAGAAGTGGGCGGACACCGCCCGACGGGACGTCAACTTTGAAGTCGGAGACTTGGTCCTGGTGAAGCTGGTCCAACATCTTCGGCTAAGTGGGAAGAATCTGCACAAGGGCCTCGTTAGGCGTTACGAGGGCCCCTTCAAGATCCTGAAGAAGGTAGGCAAGGTGGCCTACAAGTTGGAGCTCCCGCCTCAGATGCAACAACACCCCGTCTTCCATGTCAGCCTGCTCAAGCCTTTCGTTGAAGACACAGAAGATCCCGGGCGTGGGGTTTCAGACCGCGCCCCGCCGGCCATCCGTCAGCAGTTTACTGATCAAGTTGAAGAAGTACTCGCCGTCCGCACGAAGAATCGAAAGAAGGAGTATCTTGTTCGATGAAGTGGAAGACCGGACGCCGACACAAGTTGGGAGACAGCCGAAGATTTGTGCCAGTTCAAGCAGAAGATTGAAGAATTCCAAGCCACAGCTCCAGGGACGTCGCTGACTTGAGTGGGGGAGAATGTCCCGGGGGCTTCTCCCCGGGGCACGTCGAGTTATCTTATCATGTATTTTTCTTTTCTACTCACTTTTGTACTTAGTTTATTTTCTAAGTGTGATGGTGGCAGTTTTGTAATTTGCACTCCAGAAAAGTGCACCCCCGGAGATGGTCCTCCACATCACACGTCGCAATTCTACCACCTGAAACGGTGGTATAGTAGGGGAGACCCGCTAGTCCTCCCCCGAAGCGTTGTAATCATTCATATTTACTCAACAAAGATTTCAAGCTTCCCTAAATCTAGCATCGTGCCTCAAGCGTGGGGTGGCAACCCACAAAAGAGCGTCCCAAAGCGTCCCAAGCGATCGAGCGTTACGCCGAGGTGCCCGTTTGTTCACAAACGCCTCCACCGAAGAAGCGTCCGCTCGGGACCGTGCGTCCCAAAAGTTGTGACATACAAAAAGTGGCATAAGCAAGCTTCCGCAAAGTGCTCAAAAGAGCTTGCCTAGACGTTGGGCACGTCTAGGCGCCGCACGGGTCGGTCGAGCGAAAAATGACCCCGTGACACGCGCGGGGACGAGAGAGACTTGATGGAGCGGTGGCAATACAACGAGGTACAGAGAACGTTTTCAAGACAACATAACCGAACAAAAATATCTTTACTAATTATATATTTTAATAATTTTATAATTGCTATATATAAAATATCGTGAACTGAACAGAAGTAGCATTCAACAGTTCGAGCAAGATCTATTAAATCAAATCACATGCTAATGATTTTTATATATAAATATAAATCTACGATCCATCCGATATATGAATCTATCCGCTAGTTAAATCATGCCTACTATTCGGACGCTAATGTTTAATTAATTAAGCTTCATGACCAAAAAAGCCTTTTAATTCCTGCAGAAATTAGTCAGTGCTTTCTCCTCCCACGTCCAATCCAGCTCGTCCAAAATCATAATTTGCAGGAGATGAAACCTTGTCATCCATCATCGACCTTGTCGCATGCCCAAGAGCATGTGACACCAACCAGTCCATACTTTTGGATCATCGAATTGTCATTATTTTAATTTAATAATTCATATTATTAATAATCCAAAAATACGAGATTGCACATATATATATATATATATATATATATATATATGCTGAGCAGATATGAGGCCTCCATCCATGAATCCTGTTCGCAGAAGCATATAAGCCACAGATAAGAAAATGGATGGTCACGATCAAATACTACCTTCACTAAAATGATTGAGCGTCGATTCATAGATGGAGGCCTGAGAATAAGTGTTTAGCACCTACATTTTACCTTATATATATATATATATATATATATATATATTATAAAGTTCAATTATTATATTTAAAATCATGATTTATAATTTACAAAAAAAATTGTTGAATAAATTTTATGATAATTTATTATTATCTATAATTCTTATATTTCATTCAATTGCACTTCATCTAAATACACACGAAATTAATTTAGCAATTTAACTATTCATGTAATTCGGAAGAACTACAATTTTACTTTTCAAATATTATCATATTTGTGATCTTCATCAATTGTTTTTTCTATATTTTAAAGGATGCAATCAAGACCTTATCAATTGTAGGATCTTGAAATGATAAAGCATGGATTCAGTACAAAAATTATTAAAGGCAACAAGGCGAATATTCCACATCCCCCTTAAATGTGGGATTATTTTGTATTGACAATGCCTTGATCTGTGTTGTAATTTTATATGAGCTCCTATGTTAGTTGGGCGCTTCAGTGGGGTGGCCATGTCGTCGTCCATACAGAGGTTTCATTGCTCGGACAGTGAGCCTAGGGTTCTCCCTTCGGGAGCTCGAAGGTGGAGTCCCTGAAATTTAGACGACTTTATATTTCTATTTCCTATTTTATATTGAAATGCCTTATATAAACAGTTGAGTTATTTTGTATTCTTATAATCAGCAATATTTCATATGAAAGAGAGTCGTCGTTGTTCAATAACGTAGCCCGATTTAGAATGAATTTCATAAATCTCGTATGTTCTTCTATGTTTACGCGATCTCTCTCCCTCTTTTTGTAATCCTTCAATTAATAAATCTCCTAAAAAAAGGATTATTAATTATGAATAAGCTAACAACAACCCTTACGATGAGCCAAAACTCAAAATGACAATAATGCAAAGATATACAATTCAGAATACAGAGTCATTGTCACGTAATGTTGCTACCAATTAGTCTATTGCCCCTTGAGTGCGGCAATGAAGACCCTTTAGACTAGGATGATATTTTGATTTCAAACTACACATTTCGAACTAGAAATTATAGCCTTTCCAACCCTTCACACATTTTGTACCCAATCCGAGTAATACAGACTATACAATAGTTGTACATTTTGCTAAGATAGCTTCAGTATGTAGGGATAAATGTAGTGTAAGTAGAGATTAGATCCTATAATCAATCATGAGGTACTTAAAGCAACACAGTAAAGATCAAGTGAAGAAACAGAGTGTCATCATCCATCAGATTACTGCAGTAGAGATCAAGTGAAGAATGATGCATGTGAACCTGCTAACTATCTGACCTTTTTTGTAAGATCTACAGGCGGACAATTTTGTAATTATTTTATGTGTCACTCTTATTGATCATTTAAATTAATAAAAGAGTCAAAGAAGGACCGAAGAAAATAGCGACTGAGAAGAGATCTCATCACGTGGCGGAGTCGAACTTCGGAGCATTACAGGACATGTTTTTCTTGATTTGAGCCAAGGCAAGATGCAATCTTCGTGGTAATGCATGGTGGACAAACGAAGTCGTCCTTACAGACTGCACAGTCTGTGTCGTTGTTTGCCACATCCTCTTCTGTAATGGTGATGGCTGGCAAGTTTTCAACAATTGGCCATGCTGCCGGAGGGTTCCCGATGAGCGGGATCAAATGCTCCAGAGACAGTCCGACCAAGACCTCGTACAGGGATGCGTTGGTCAAATCCTCCGCCATGTAAGCTTCAGCATCCTCGGTATCCATCATAAGGCCAGGTTTCCCATCACCACCCACATCTCCATCATTACCTTCTCCCAGCACCAGATGGGCCGCCGGTCCTCTGAGCTCTCCAACTCTCGTACTCAGGATTATCAGTGGGTCATGCCTCATTGATACGTTGAACTATGTTCCCGGTACAGAATTATTAAAAAAAATGAGGAAAAAATAAGAATTTGTGACGGAAATCAAGGGCTTGAGGTGTCCCTAGTCCAATGTTGTTAGGACCGACGATCCGAAAAAGTGTCCGTTTCAAGTCGAATCGATCGGACCGGTTGGACCGGTCAGTCGGACCGGATAGTAATAAAATATTATATTTAATATGATAATAGTAAATTAAGCTATGATATTTCAATTATATAAGTATATATATGATATCAAAATGTATTATACAAAAGAAAAAATAACAATCATAAATAATAAGTTTATAATTAATTTTAAGATTTGATTTTAAAATTATACACTTAATAAATTAAAATATTATGAATTTGATTATTATATACAAAATTTCTATTGATTATTTTTTTATGTATTTCATATCTTTATTTTTTATGTTAGAAGCAAAAATTACATATTTTTTTCAAAATATTAAGACAAGATTGTATATTCTATAAATAAATACATGGTATAATGAGTGGTTAACTATTTAATTTGACTTATTATATACTAAATTAAAGAAATTTAAAGTTGTGTATATATAATATTATACTATACTAAGTACAGTTGTGTATTATACATATAAGAAAGAAGTGTGCACTATTCATTAATAATTAATTTATCTAATATGATAAATATTATATTAATATAATAAATATATAATTAATTTATATTATAATATACATTGATGATATTAAAAAATGAAATAAGATCATGAATTAAAGCTCAAAGTTTAATAAATTCAAAATTAAATAAAGAGAGAAAGAATAAGTGAGTGCACAAAAATAATCCCATATTATTAATAGTAGCAAAGTGAGAGTCAATGGACATTTATAAATGAAAGAGAAAACTAATGGACTAATATAAATATTTATGGAGAAAATTTATTTTTAAATATTTTTCAAATTTATAGTAATAATTCTTATCAAATCATCTCATAATAAAAAAAATAAAAAAAAATTGACTAGTTCAAAAACGTGATTCAACCCGGTTCAATCCGATTTTAATTGGTTTTGACCGATTTATTCCGGTTCAATCCGGTCCAAATGAAAGTTCGGTTTTAAAGCTCCAAATGGGCCGGATTAGTAATCGGTCAGCGGTCGAACCGGCCGATAATTTTGTTATCATGTTAAATCATTATGTTCATCTTCCTTTTTTATTTCTTTACTTCTTAATTTTTTAAATTAAAATAATGCAATATTATTATTTTACTTCCTAAATATTTTCAGGAGGTCACAATTCGTGCAACAAAAATGTAACCTCGGATTTTTCTCTCCTTTTTTTTTTCTTGCGAAGAAAAAGAAAACGTAGCTAGTCCTCCTCTTCGCTAGAGCTCTCGTTGTGTCTTCCTCCTCCACTACGTACACCGACTTGCGGGAATCTGAGCATGTCATGATGTACCTGAACTTTCCAGGTCCACGATAGCCGGATCTAACACCTTCATATTCCATGCGGCTGCCCGTAGCACCCAACTCGTTGTCGCACGAAAGATCACGCCGCGTGCGGAGCTCAGAGGAAGCGTCGGAAGCCAGAGGGCCGTCCTTCGGACTCTGCTGCTGCTCCTCCTCGTCGTCCATGTCCTCATTGAACGTGTCCTTCCTCGGCAGGAGCGAGACGTCATCCGACGAGCTGTACATGCGCCAAGGGACCGCATGCTCCCACACGCCAACCTTGCCCATGACGTCGATGACGGCCACGGCGCCCCCGTGCGGCTTCCAGGCCAGGGAACACACGCTGTCCTCGAATCGGCGTCGCCCGACGACCTGACTTTGATCCACGTCCCATATCAGAACCTGCTTGTCCGACCACGAAGTCGCCAGGTACCTGCGATCGGGTGACCAAGAGAAGAAGGAGCACCCTCCTCCGCCGTCTCCTTCCAAAGTGTACATCTTTTGGAAAACGTCACCTCCGTTGAGCACAACGACATCGTTGTTCGGCCCTGAGACTGCCAACAGGTTCCCGTCGGCGCTCCACCCCAACATGTTCGATAGGAAGGCGTCCACGCGATTGGGAGCGACGGATCTCAGCTTACGAAACTGCCCCCCCGAAGGCAGCGACCAGACTGCGACAGTGCCGAGCACGTCCACGGAGGCCAGGTAGTAGTTCATCGGATCGAAAGAGAGGCTACTCACAGGTCCCCCGCCGTCGTCCTTGAGCACCATAAACATTGTGCCGTTGGCAGTATTCATTATCCTGATGAAACCATCATCGCCAGCTGCCGCCAACAAGCTACCGGAACTGTTAAAGGCGAGGCATCTGCTTCGCAATCCCAATTCTGTAAAAGCTCCACGGAATTCTCCACCTAAAGTTATGAAAACGCGTTAGCAGACTCTGAGAGGCTTGATTCAAGACAGAGTGGCGTGCCCAATGTTGCGGCGTGTTTTACCAGGAAAGGAACAGAAATGAAGGGACTGGTCAATGGAGCAGAAGGCCAGGAAGCCGACGTCGGGGCTGAGGGCGAGGGCGATGATTTCATCCGTCTGGCTGCTTAGTTCCTTCCTTGCTGACTCACAGAACAGTTGGGAGGCGTCCTAGATGGAGATGGTCGGATCGGCAGGCGACGAGGTGATGAGGACGTCCTCCCCCCAGGGTCGCACAGGATCGACCAGAGCGCCGGGGATCCATTGCCTTTGTGCACATCGTAAAGCCTCATCGTCGGAACGTCCATGGCGGCTCCTCCTCCGCCGTCAGGATTCTTCCCGGTTTCCAATTGGCGGGAGCCCCTTAATAGAGAGAGAGGACGACGGTTTTGGCGGGAAGGAGACTTCTGAAAAGATTTCGCGGGAAACGGGCACGAACAGGCCACGATCGACCCGACCCAACCGGCCCGTTTTAGGAACAGGACGCCTCACTCTTCCACAGCCACACAGAGAACTCCACATACTCCATCCAAAACCTTCGGTCTCTTCACCTCCCTCGCATACACCTCCGGCGGCACGATGCAAGCACACGGAATCCTCCGCAACAACGCCTCCTTGGCCTTCTCCTCTTCCTCCTCCAACGCGCGGTGTTTCGACCGCTCCCCCTCTTCCGCCAAACCATCCGCCGCCGCAGCGTGCGGACTCCGGGCGCTCTGCTCCTCCTTCACCGTCTCCGACGCCGAGCTCGAGTCCCAAGGCTTCCGCGTGCGTCGCTCCCCGTCGGGGCTCGACATCTCGGCCCTGAACGACGTGTTCGCCAGCGTCGGTTTCCCCCGCCACGACCCAGGCCGCATCCGCCGCGCCCTCGGCCACGCCGGGGGCGCTGTCGTGTGGGTCGAGGACCTCGGGAACAGGGGCGACGCCGGCGAGGAAGGAAAAAGAGGAGGCAAGCCGGTGGCGTTTGCGCGGGCGGCGGGGGACGGGGTGTTCAACGCGGTGGTGTGGGACGTGGTGGTGGAGCCATCGCTGCAGGGGATGGGGCTGGGGCGGGCGGTCATGGAGCGGCTGGTGGAGGAGCTGCGCCGGCGGGGCGTGTCGAACATCGCCCTGTACGCGGAGCCCCCCGTGGTCGGCTTCTACCGGCAGCTGGGTTTCGCCGCCGACCCCGGCGGCATCAAGGGCATGATACACTCCCGTTTCCCAAGCCAACAACAACAATAATAATAAAATATTTATTGGATTGGGCCAATCTTAAATATGGGCCTCTATTCAAATATGTGCCTTAGTTGGGCCGCGTAGCATCCAGTTGCGCAACTGTTGTTTTTTGTTTTTTTTTTATTTTTTTCCTGTTCGTAGTTATTTGTGTCCTGAAGAGTAAATGAGATGGGCAAAAAGAAAATAGCAATATATATATATATATATTAAGCGTGATGAACTAAAAAGTTATGGCTTCTAACACTTTCTTATAATTTGATCGAGATCTTACGAATTAATTAAACCAGTGAACTCCTAACAAATATTTTACAATCGGAGCTACCTTTTTCCTTTTACTTCATCTTTTCGTGTGGATGGTGTTGGAAGTTAAAAGGATCAGGATTTATTATTTTATTTTCTATATTTTGCAAGTTATATACTTTTTTCCTTTAATTTATAGTAAAATGAATAATCAATTTTAGTCCCATTATAAGCTATTTTTGACACTGTATAATCGTATTATACATGCACCCAATTAAATAATTGGGACGACGAATTAACTCTGAGAATCCTGCATTCAGAGCCCCTGCATCCTATTGAAATTCTTACATAAACTACTCAAAAGTTGAGTTTCTTTATAATCATTATTATTTTTTACCTCAAAAGAAAAAGAAGCCACTGTTATAAAATGTAACTCTGATTTAGAATGAAGCTAAAAATTTTCGTTTAATTTTTAGGGTGCTCTCGTTAGAATATCAGATTAGTCGAATTAATAGCTATGAAAAGTTACCAACATATGCAAAAATGTCAACAAGGATGGAGCTGTTGAGTGAAGAGAAAAATAGCTACGCATGCGAGTTTGGATTGTGATTTCTGTAACTATGCGGACTCTAAAACAAAAGTGCTGGTAAGTTAAGAAATAAGCATTCTAATTCCGAAACAACAAAAATAAATTAAGTAAATAAACAATTCCAACGATCCGAAATTGAGCTTAATAAATGAGGACAGGACATAAAAATAAATAAAAATCGATTAATACTTCAGAGTTCAAACCATGAACAGTTCAAGAACTTTCGATTAACTACAAGGATCATGTCATCATGGATAAGAGCTGTGCAGAGATTTTAATTAAATGAAATATTTTACTAATAAGATGACACACATTAGTTCACTACTCCCTTGTATTTCTCTTATCTCAGCACCCACGTATCCTACCAAACACCACTTATAAACTCACTAGACATGCAAACACTTATGGAGCTGCAGAGGGATGAACAAAATGAGTGCACATCATGCCTATTTATAGGTGTTAAGGGCCTTACCTACATCCCAGTGGCTTATCACATTCCATTGGTTGCAAAACAAGTTGCTGCCATTTGTTTTTACCCCCGGTTTTTACTATATTAGAAAATTCTAAAATTATTTGATGTTGTCTTCTAACACTTCCTCTTAGTATCAACTCTCTCATTTTCTCATATCAAGTAATTTCACTTGCTTTCTCATCATAATCATGTTTTTTTAGGGAACAATCTTTAGTAGCCATTCGATTGCCACGTCATATTGTTAAATTATCATAAAGATATTTCTTCTTTAGTGTCAATTCGCTAAAGACCTGATTCTCATCTTTTAGCTTTGAGATTAAGTCGTCTTCATCGAATGCATCAAATTCTCGTAGAGTTTTGATAGTAGAGTCATCATGCCTTAGATATGACTTTATTTGCTTAATGCTCCTTTTGACTAGTGAAGACTCTTCTTCTGATTGTTTGATTTGATATTCTTTTGGCACTTGTTGAAAAAACCTTTTTTGAATCTTGTTTTTCATCAATCAAACCTTCTAAGCATTCTTCGATTACTTGCTTCTCTCCTGTGTTTTGTTCTTTTAGATCTTCTGTTGACATCACTTCCTTCTGATGAGGCCCTCTTGGTTAACTTTGAACTTCTCTTCAAAGCTTTCTTCTATCGTTGAGTCAGCTAATATATTATATTCTTCTTCACTATCATATTCAACTTTGGACTCCTCGATATTACACATTGCAAATTCCATTAGCTTTTTAAATTTTGGTTCAAAGTTGAGAGTGACTTCTTCAATTGTAAAAGGCACTTCAAGATCTCACTCGTACTCGCTCTCATTCTCGTGAAAAGTTACAATATTTTCTTCTTCAAGTTATTATGGCAGTTATGAGCAAAGTGATCCTTCTTGTCTCAATTATAACGTCTTTCTTGTCATTGAGATTTCTGCTCCTTTTGTTCTTCCTTGTCGCAATTGTAGCACCAGCATTGTTGTCAACACGATATCTTCTCCTCTTGGTCTTCCATATTCGGCCAGCTCTCCCTTATTGTGGACTTATGTCTCGTTCACGCCTCTGTCAACCTTGCTGACGTCTTTGTGATTGCCCTTTGCTTATGGAGCAAAAGAGTGCTTCCTCTTCGCTCTTGATTGATACTCCAGCTATTTGTTTGGCTAATATTTTCTGATTAGTCAATAAATTTTCTAATTCTAACAAGGTTAATTAATTAGGCCAACCTTGAACGACAACTATAAATCTGCTATATTCAGATATCAAGCTGTGAATAATTATTGAGAACGAACATCCTTGATGCACTACTTCCTTAATGCACTTTAGCAACTTCTCTGCCATTTTCTTGAGAATGAACATAGCTTTGTCTACCTTGATGTACCACTTCCTCAATGCTTCAACATCCACAGGCATCACCATATTGGCCTCGCTGATAATATCTCATAAATCTTGCCATTTGCAAATAAACTCTATATAGATCAATAACTATAATTTTGATTATTTGATTTTATAATTTTGTCTCGTCATACTAAAAACATTTGTCATGGTGACATATTGAATGTGGCAATCAACCAAGTGCAAATCCGAATTCAAACATCACACAATTCCATATTGCGCACCGGTAGAACCCCATCGTGTCTTGGCTTTGCACGATCTCAATCTGGTGCCGATCTTGTAAGTGTAGAACCTCCTAACAGTACATCACTAGTAGAGATTTTAATTAAATAAAATCATTTACTAATAAGATTACATTATATTAATACAAGAGAGAGTACAATATGTTTGGCACACATTAATTCACTAACTCTCCCTAGCACTTCTCTTATCTCAGCACACACCTACCCAACAAAACATCACTTATGCACAAACTAGACATGCAATACAGGTACCCCTCAACTACACTCAACCTCTCTACTTGCACTCTCAAACACCTCCCTCTCTCACAACTCAATCCCTTCACTTTTCACACTATCGACTGTTGCTCCCCAGGGATGAACAAAATGAGTGCACATCATGCTTATTTATAGGTGTTAAGGACTCTACATTCTATTCCCTTATCACATTTCATTAGCTGCAAATCAAGTTGTTGTCATTTATTTTTACCCCTAGTTTTTATCATAGCAAAAAATTCTAGAATTATTTGGACAAGCTGCTGGCGCTTCAAGACTAAAATGAGCAACAGGGAGGCCATGCTTATAGGCCCAATTATTGATCCATTCAGAAGTCACTCATGGTGCAGGTCGCCTAAAGTTAAGAGTTTGAAGCAGCAGCAGCAGCAGCAACAAGAGTGGGGGAATGATGGTGTCATATTCCAAGAATATGCAAAGCAAGAAGGAAAGTATAACAAAACAGAGCAAATGGAGGACATCATTGCACACTGTTCCCCCCCACTGAGGTTGATGTGGGTCGCGGATTTGTTGCAAAGGGTGCCCAAGATGCTTCAATTATTATTATTATTATTATTATTATTATTATTATTATTATTATTATTATTATTATTATTATTATTATTATTATTATTATTATTATTATTATTATTATTATTATTATTATTATTATTATTATTAAGTTAAAAGAGGCAGTGAAGGCGAGGGGCCGCAGTGCATTCCTGAATCAAAAGCTCCAAATGATTCTCCGGTTTGCACCACCCTGCGGCAGACAGACCATAGCCAACTCGCATTGTGATGTCAATAGCTGCACCAATGGATTGAGACCCGGCCATGACAGAGACAAGGGACCAAACGTCGGCACCTTCAAGCTGACACTTATAATGAACCAATGGAGGAGGAGATGACAGAGATGTTGATTTAGTACGAGTGTTTAGCCTTTGTCAGTCAACATGCGAATTCTGTGCATCTTTTGCAATCCTTCCGTTAATCAGCACGCGAAATATCGGTATGATTAATTGCAATTAGTGAATGAAGCAATGTAGTTGGTTTGCATGTTCATGTCGTGTGCTTCTGTTACTTGAGGGCCAAGAGTGGAATCCGACATCACAAATCTTTGTATGCTTATGGGCGACAATATTTCATGTGGCCAACTTACCTCTGATTTGAATTTGCTCTTGTTGCTAGATAACAGGGATCCATTTATGAGCACTTAGTTCATCTCATGTTTCCTTGGCCTTCGTACAGATATGCACAGAACAGAAAAGTAAAAGAGACTCTTCAGAAGTCAGAAGGTTGCTGTGTTGAATCAGATTATTCTGAAAATAAACATGGCAAGATCTTTCTGTAACCTGATTGATGAGCATTTGAGGTTTGTCAACAGCTGATCTATGTTAAGATCACCCGCAAACTTTTCTGGATGTCAGCTTGTTTTGTGATCAGGAACAAAATCGTCTCTAATTAATTTTGTTCACAGATTGACATATCTAAATGGAAATGAGAGGGGAACATTGGTTGGCTTCACACAGCAGTATTCTGTTTTTTTTTTTTTTAAAGAATCAAAAGAAGTATAAATTGCTTCACGATACTTGCTAAAAATTAGAGTGGCACTAAGTTGGGCAATTATTAAATTCATTTTCATATTCCATTCCGATATACATGCAAGATTTAGCGGAATGCAGAACAATATTTCTTTTTTTATTTCTAGAAACCTAAAAAACAGGCAGAGAATTAAAGTGACAAGGTGCAGCTGATCTGTGGATTCATATATATGGTGGAGGGTGACCTCATTTGACACTTGTGTCTAAGTAAAGATCCAAGAATATATGAATAAAAAAATACAGAAAAACTATCTTCATAAAATAGTAGCTCAAAAAGCAAATGCTGTCCTTCGCGGATAAGCACAAATCTCTCTCTCCCCCAGGAAAAGTTGAGCTCAAATCTCTGCATTCTTCAGAGTTCAGATCAAGAATCTTTTGAGGAGGAAGAAAACTATTGAAGGATATTAGCAATAGTCAGCGTAATTCTTATCTATTTGCCTCTTCCTCAAGGTAGTAATAAAGTATGAGAAAGTTGATAATTTGATTGCTAATCACTGAAAAGTTGGTGCTGCATAGCATATGGTTTTCAACCTCTTATTGACAAAATTAAACTGAGTGCTGCCACTTGCAAATGTTTTATATATGCTCCACTATGAGGTGAAGCAAAGTATATTGCGAATAAAAAAAAAACACAAGATACGGATTTGATCGGAAATTTACAATTATCCTGGACAAACTTATGATCAGAGATTGCTTTAAGTTAAAGGGAACTGAAGTTCAGGAAACATGAGTTGAAGTTCAGGAAACTTTGAAGAGGCCAATTAATTAATTTACAGATCAAATGTTCTGTTACGAAAAGAGAAAGAGAGGAATCGCACGAAATAGAGAAGAACGCGAAGAAGAAAAATGACGACGACTTTTTGTTATGGAATAACGATGATTACAAGAATGTGTCTCTGTTTAGACCCTTAGGAAGTTTATATAGGCACTCCCTTTGACAGATGATAGGAATTACATATGAACTAGAACTCTAAATAAATCCCTTGAAAATAAGACACCTATTACGTGATAAGGAAATAAATTAAATCCGAATCACATTAGGAATACTCCTAAAAATTTTCGTTCGGAGCCCCCTTGCAACCCCCGCAGGGGATTCAGGGGGATCCCCCTTACTCCCACAGGCTCGCTGACCGGGCAGCGAGACCCCCGTGAGAAAATTCTGCTGAAACGATTCAGATTCAAAACATTATTAACATGTTCATTGTCCTTTTAAAAGATGTCTTTCATGTCCATGTAGCCCAATCAGCATATATTACAGACACAGTTAAAAAATGTCTTGCGCATTTGAATAACACAACGTTGTGAACTATTGATTGCTGTAACAGCTGCATATCCAAATTTATGATAAGCAAGAGACGAAAACCAGGCACTTCTCAGGAGCTGAGCACTTTGATTCGAAGTTATATATATAAACTTAATCATTATTCAACTCAGAATTTTAATTTACATGACGTGATGCCGAAACAAAACTGGAGAGAGAGAGAGAGATATAGAGAAAGAAGTAAACAAGTGGAAAAAGGAAGGATCTTTATGATCATATAGCTCAAGAACGATAGGATCACGGCTCCCCGTTCGCAGGCGTCGGCAATTGGACCAGTGTCGCTTTTCGTGCATCCTCCTGGGTAGTAGAGGAGGAGAAGGGTTTCGCCAAGTAGGTGGGCTTGTCGTCTCCGGCCATGATCACTACGATCCTCGGCTCCATGTCCAAAGGAATCATCATGGCCTTCTCGCGGGCCAGGCTCAACGCCGCCGCGGCCGCCGCCGCCCGGCGGGAGGACTTCCAGTGTGAGCACGCGAGGACTACGAGAGCAACTGCGATGAGCACCATCATGGCGCCCATGCCTCCGAAGAGATAAGGGATGGGAGTGTGCCACAGGTTGGTGGCGGCTCCTCCGGTTGACCCCGGCATGCTTCCAGCAGGTCTCATTTCTACTGTTCGCTTATAGTTTTTTTCTCCCTCTAAAACCTCTCCGATCTCTGAGAGCTGGACGTATGAACTTGGCGAGCAGATGATGAGAAGAAGGGTTTGGCGTTGCAGGGCATTTATAGCGAGAGCCGAAGGTGGTGCTGATGGTGCTGCATGCGTGGAAACTACTACAATAGTTTTAACTCTCAAGTGGCTGTGCGAGTACGTGTTGTTGTGGGTCACCTGTGCTGGAATTTGGATGCTCGCACTTGTCTATTTCTTTATAGAGGCCTTCACTTCGCTATCCGATTGCTCTCTAAAGGTGATACCACCCTTGTAATTGCAGAACTCGTAGTGGGATGCCGAGTAGGACTTGGTGATTCATGGCAAGGGTCAACATCATCTCCTCGCATCACTTGGATTTGCACTTCCATCATCATTAGATTTAGCAATTGATTGCATGCGCTAATTGTGAACCAACTGCAGTCTGATGGCCTCCATAATTCACGTTCACTTTCGGAGCGTTCAAATTGCTAACATGAAAGCAACTCTGATCTGTCTAATGGTCTCTTTCCATGCACTACTCGGCTACTTCCTTGCTGTCCAATTAATAGCTTGATGCGTGTCTTAAGGGCTCCTTTGTGCCATCCAATGCATGCAAGGGGACAAGACAAGTTCATCTGTTCCCACGGCCCTCTGCTTGCTGTGAATTGAAGTCGCCCTAGGCCTGTTACAGGGTCACATATATACCTTGGCATATTCCTGCACTCAAAACTTCATTTTAGCACAGGAGGTCATTGGAGCCATCATTAGGGGAGTCCTCCCACTTGGTGCGGAAATGAGGTCGTACACTGTTCAGGGTGCTCCATTTGCTCAAGGGAATCTACCATTAAAGAGAAGTAGAACAATTAAAGCCTTCAATGCAGAAACCATTGAACCATGTACCTGCAATAAACAAGATAGGGTAGAAAACTTGGAAGAAGCCATGTCAGTGGCTTTAAGTCTTTCACCAGCCCCACTTCGCACCTTCGAGGCACCGCGTCCAACAACCCAGAAGATAGATAGATAGAGAGAGAGGTAGAGAGAGAGAAAGAGACCTTTGGAAGAGGACAATTTGGTCTACAGCCTATTGAACTGCTCTGAACCATTGGTTCTGCTCTGTGTGCAATGTGTCAGCTAACGTTATCCTGTAGCAAACGATTAGCCAGATGTGATGATGAGTTCAGTAAAAGGAGGATGCTCTGCTCCGCACAGGTTGCAGAATGATCAAACTGCAAATGCCATTCCTTTTCTCTATCATCCTTAAAATCCCTGATCATGTTGAGGATTGATGCTTGGAGCCGTGTCAAGAATATTCTTACGGTTTAAATCAGCATTTTATGTGAGTGACAAATAGTGGAGGATATATCATATGTTTATATGAAGTGCTCTCCCACTTTTGAGAGGTGGATGGTGTGGAAAATTGCAACCTGCAAGGATACCCCATTTTTAACAAAGTGATCTCTATCGACACAACAAAACTGTTTCCATCACCAGATTTCCGTCACTTCACTATGGAAAACAAAGGCAAAAAGAAGAAGCATGCAGTACAGTACACCTCCAATGCGCCGCTTCCAGAGCATCAAAAACCCATTGAGTCTGAAAATTATTATGGCATAATAAGCATCAGCCTCTTCTGCAGAGCTCTCCTGCACATTTTTTAGATACAAATCTTGAAGTGGACGTCTGTGAGATTTTTGTGATGTTTGTAAAGGAAGAAATCAGATGCATTGGAAAAGAAGGTCTAATTAAAGAAAGTGGAGAGAAAGGTGGCGTTGCTTAATTTGATGAGTTTATTTCAGGAATTTATTCACACCCAACTACAAAGTTTCTGATGATTTTTTTCTATACTTATCCTCTAATGATAGAAAAATAAACTTATTCTATAATTTATTCCCTCTCACAAAATAAATGTTCTGTTAAAATATTTAAAAGCATCTCATAAAGAAGAAGAAAAATAAAACAATTAGTGTGTGATTGATTGAATGCTGTCCTGTTAGAGCTTTAAAAAATTGCAGAGAGAAGCAGGAAAAAAAAAGAGAGAATGTTCATATCTGGATGATAAACAAGTCATACATAATTCCCAAACTTTCGAGATGTTCGTAGTTGCTGCATAAATTCTTTGTCCTCGTCTGTGAAACTTGAACTGATTAATTTGTAGGTGCTCTAAAAGTTTCTTGGTTCGTTTGCGCCTTTTTCGTTCTGGCTTCATTTTTCTGTTTTACTGATCATAGAGCACAGACGTGTGTGTATATGTGTTTCTCAAGTAGAAGACTCTAATCTTTTTCCCATGCAAAGATAGGATTTTGCATATGTTGATTCATTCCGCAGATCGGATAACTTCGTGCTTTGAGAAATCCGAAGCAACTTACACAGAGGACCAAGTAAAAACGAAGATGACAAAGAGATATGAGCTTCGCTTACTTCCTCGCAGGAACAGAATGAAAAGATGCAGAGAAAAAAAAACCAAAATTGATCTCTTTCCGGCTAATCATATACTAAACTCCCCCAAAAAGTGCAAGGGAAAAGGACTAAAGGAGGAGAACTAAAGAAACAACAAAATTGGTTCTTTCGAGCAATTTGGAGGAGCAGGGAAGTGCAGGATCAGTGGTTCACGCATGCTGCTGAAAACTAAGTGCTGGCCACGGGCAGCGGCTTCGCCAGGAACGTCGGGATGTCTTCACCGGCCATGACCACCACGATCTTGGGCTCCATGTCCAGGGGGCATATGATGATTGGCTTCTCTGCCATGCACGGGAGAACGGCACTGTTCCCCTGGGACGACCACTTCCGGCGGGTGCAGACGAGCACCACCAGCGCCACGGCGATCAGTCCTATGATCACCCCGAGGCCTCCGAACACGTACGGGAGCGGCGAATTCCACGACCACGCCCTCGACGAAGACACTAACGCCGAGGTTCCGGGCCTCATCTCTCTCTCTCTCTCGTGTCTGTCTGTGTCTGCTCGTGCGTGTTACTTCACTTGTTCATGTCTCAGAGAGAGTGAGGTGACTATTTATAGAGCAGGAACTTGCACGCTCATCGAATAAGTAACACAAAAATATATGGACGTACGGACGTACGTTTATATGCACGTATGTATTTTCTTTGTTATATACTCGGCCTTCTTCAGAAAGCCTCAGAGACCTTATCCAGTTTGCTGGTGGGATTCTGCAGAGGCCCTTCACAAACGCATATTAAGATTAATAATATATAACTTAAACAAAAAGAGAGACAGAAATGATCCCTAATATGACTGCTATCTGCAAAGTGTTATTAGCATAATATATATCTTGAGGCGTTTATCTTTCTTAGATTATTTTTTTCTGGATGAACTTATAAAATTCGTGGCTGTTGTTAACCTGTAATAATTGGGAATCGAGCTCAATGGATATGTGCACCATCTCCACTTTGGTTAAGAAAGATCATGGAAGTGACGGGGCTTGACAAGATGAAGGATGCTTATATAGCTTTTCAGATGCTGACTTGCCAATTGATGCTGCCATAACTTATCAGAGCTTGCAGGCATCAAAATGCAACAAGAAATGAAGTCATCGTGTGTATATTTTAAACAGCACTCTAATTTGCTCATGCTCATCTGGCCGGTTCTCTAGGCAAAGGCACAAGGAGATGATGATCATGATGATGGCTCTCCAGTTGCTGCGTAGGTTTTTATTCCCCAGTTCACAGTGAATGGTCAGAAACCTTTTGTATCATCTTTTGGAGGAACAGGTGCGCACCAATTCGAAGCATATTCCACGTAATGCTGCTCAGCAATGACGTACTGTTGCACAAAATGATTGCCACTGCATCGAAATCCTGTGCTACAACAGTGTCCGTATTGTCATGACGCATCCAGTTACTGATTTGAGCAAAATTGTTGAAACACATACAATATATCTACGTACTAATTCAACCTCCAAATCCCTGCCAAAGATTTATATGAATTGAAGATAAATAATAGTCATATGTACAAGGAAGAGGATGGTCTAACAGTTACAGAACAAGCAACATATATCTAAGGAACAGTTCTTCACAACCCTATATATATATATATATATATAACGAAGAAGAAACAGTAGAAGTTGGCCAAGTATCTCTTACAAAGAGTGTGTGTGTGTGCGCGCGTCTGAAAGAGACAGAGAGAGAGAGAAGTAGAGCTAGAAAGAAGGCACAATGCCGTAGGTGGAATGGGCAAGCGCGGAGGTGGAGAACATTTGGTCGACCTCGACCTCCAAGTCAGACCTCTTGGCGAAGCGGCCCTTGATCCTTGGCCGCGTCTCGGCGTAGGCCTTCCTGGAGGCGTACCGTATGGTCTTCTCGAACTTCCTGTTCTTCCTCTTCTCCCTGTACCGGAGCACCCTCGCCTCCCGGTCCATGGGGTTGAACTGGCCGGAGGGAACCTGCAGGAAGGGGTGGCCGGAGAAGAGGTCGATGGTCCCTTTGGATGGCCGGACGAACTGGTCAGCGTTCGATATGTCCATGCAGGTGGCGTCTGGCACCAGACTTGCGTCCATGGACGAAAAGGAAGCCTGCAAGTAATTGATTGAATGGAAATTAGAATCCCATCATTCATCTGTTCAAACAACACATCATTTGTTCAAACCAAGTATATCTTCTTTATATACACAACTACTCTTTTTACTGCACCTATAGACCACATAAATTATGATCAGATCAGTCAATTAATGAATTCTCTCTCTCTCTCTCTCTCTCTCTCTCTCTCTCTCTATATATATATATATATATATATATATATATGCAAGGAGCATATGGAATCAAAGAACGATCATAAATGAAGAGCTGTGCGCGCTCCATACAAATGGACATTACGTCTGAGATGCATATTACTTTTGAATATATGTGCAAGGATCGTATAGAAAACTTTGAATGCAATCTGTTGAGTTTTCTTATTACCAACGTGGAAATGCATATTTTTTTTCCTTTCAAGGAGGAGCAAAAACATACATCAAAATGAAGCTGTAGACTAACATATGTAGTACTGTAAGCTCACTTTGAATTGAAAAAAAATAAATAAATCGCATGCCTAATGGTGACTTCAATTACCCTAAGCGATACAACAAGTATTGCAATACATATAGTACACGTCATGTAAGATTATAAAGACACATTTTGCGCTTCCTAGTTATCAGCTTAATTGCTTTTGAAACAATTAATGGGGTATCTAATTTCACATGATGTTAGGATTGTACAAAATAAAGATATGATTCCTATCGGCTTAGATTGTTCTTTTTTAAAAAAAAATTGATTAGTACGTTTTTTCTAACAAATATAAGCCATTGAATGTCCTGTATAGGTAAAACCGTAAAAGTTATGACTCTAGGGTTTTTTTAATTATGTAAAGGATGCTTAGTATATGCAAGAAAAAAAACTTGGAAAGTTAACATATAAGGTGTCACTATATAACTTCAATAAAACATATTATTTGTATCTTTTTATCTTATTTTTGCTACTGTATCCTCGCGGGGTTCAGTAGCAGATCCTTTTACAATCATGATATAAAAGGAAATCAACTTCATGATCACTCAATAATATTAATTTGAAGCTTTTTTTTCTTATGTATTCGTTGTTTTAAACTCCATTGGATACGGTCTCAACCCTAATTTGAAACAAAATTTTGCTGTTGGATCTGAATTGTATGAAGTTGCTTGGGAAGAATAAAAACATTTCCATGCATGCATGTTTGGAACAGCAATTCACTAAACGAGGAAAAAACCTATATATATATGTCATGTTTATCAGAACCTAAATCAATATGTATTTGGAACGGAACGAAGAAACAAATCTTTGCTTACGCTGTGGTTGAGGGAAGAGGAGTAACCGAAGCCATGAGGGCTGTCGAACTGATCCATCATGTTGTATCCCTGTTGGTGCTGCTGGGAGTGCTGCTCGTTTGGAACCAGGAACTCGCTCCCGACGTCGCTCCTCCCGCCGTGACTGCGCTGCGCGTCCTGATCGTTGTGGCCGTCGCCGTCCTCCGCGCTCGGGTTCTCGCTGGAGTTGTTATTGCTGCTGCTGTTGTTGTAGTCGTCGAGGTCCAGGAACTCGTCCCCCTCCTCGTCTCCGAACAGCAGGCTGTGGCAGCTCTGGATGCTGTTCCCCTTCAGCGGGTTCAGCAGCATCCACGACGCCGCGGCCCCGTCGTCGTCCTCCTCCTGCTCCTCCTCCTCCTCCCCGACGCTGACGCCTCCCCGCTCGCCGCCGTCCACGGGCACGCCGATGTGGTAGGGGAGGTTGAGGCTCGGCCTGACGACGAGGCCGGCGGCGCCCCCGCCCGCCAGTGCCGGAAGGATCGGGACGCGGTGGTGGCGCCGCGCGAGCAGGTTGGCGGAGTGGATGTTGGCGTCGCAGGCGGCGCAGAGCGCGGCCGCGTCCGCGCGGCAGTAGACGGTGCACGGCGCCGACCTGCAGGACTCGCACAACGTCGGCGCCCATGCGCCGCCGCCGGCGCCAGAGCTCTCCTCCAGCTTCAGCATGAATGGAAATGGAATCAAACTTCCTGCTACTACTACTTCTTCCTGTTCTCTGCGATCTCAGAACGGAGCAGAGCGACTTCAATTGTCCACTGCAGAGTGCAGGAGTTCAATTTGGAGGGAGAGCGAATCTGATGGGCTGCTACGTGGCGAGAAGTTTGTGGAGGGCGAGTGGCTCGATCGGCCGCGTTATCTAGTGGCTGGGTGCGCCTCTGCTGCGGGACCCAGCACAGTGCTGACGTGTTCCAAGCTTTTCGAGATCAGATCGTAAATATAATGCAAATGGATTTTGAAGTGTTTGCTCGCTAAAAAATAAAAAAAAAACAATAAAACAATAAAATAATAAAAAAAGTGTTTGCTCGCAACATCTTAAAATATTGTTATTTTTTATTAGAAGTCTAATTTAATCTCATTTAATTACTACATAGTATCAAACACTACAATTATTATTATTATTATTATTATTATTATTATTATTATTATTATTATTATTATTATTATTATTATTATTATTATTATTATTATTATTATTATTATTATTATTATTATTATTATTTAGGTCCTCCATTTTGTTTTCAGGGATCAACAATTACACTGTACTGCTATATGATGGAGACCCACAACTGTGACAACACCCTAAATATTGCTCATCTTTTCTTTTCTTCTTTTTCTTTGGTCTCCGTCTTAAATGCTTCTTTTTTTGTGTGTGTGGATGTTAAATTTTGGTCGCATAAAAAACATATATATTATATATTAATGGCAGAAAGAATTAATGTACAAGGCAATGGAGAAAGGCTACAAGTATAAACTTTTTTTATTTTGGGTTGCACTGCAATAACATGGAAGGGAAAAAGGTGGCTCATGATAACAACAGGGGAGACCTTTTAAACTCTCAATAATAAGTAGCAACGCATGGGAGCCAACCATACCATACCATATCATACCATGGTCCATGTATATGATGGAAATGACTTGGTTTGCATGGTGTGTTCCTATCAAAAGGTTTCAACTTCATGTGCATGATATCATATATATATATATATATGTGTGTGTGGTCAAAAGGCACCAACAAAGCATAGATAGAAGAAGAAAAATGAAACCAACGTGCCATGCCACTGTGCCACATTTAATCCAATCTATTTATCCACAAAACAAATAAAAATAAATTTTGCAGACAATTCTCTCTTTCTCTCTCTCTTTTTCTTTTGGGTAGCATGCACCGTGAATCTGAATCCGAGCACACACAGAGGATGGAGACGTCCAATGACTCGATGCATGCTATTAATTTTAACCAAAGTAATGTAACGCTTCATTTCGATGTCAAGTATCAACTAATAACTCTCAAATTAAATTCCTATAATAATAATAATAATAATAATAATATTCGAACGAGACATAATTAACACAACAAATAAATAATGCCCCAACTTTTTTCCATGCCTCGTTTATTTCTATCTATTGATCCTCCCATAATGAAACAATAATTATAATAATAATAATTCTCTGAAAAAAAATTCAATACTATTTTGTCCTTTGAAATTAAGTATTATATCAAACCCGTATTCATTTTTATTAATATAAAAAAATCCACAAACTCTTGCAGCCACTAAAAATCCCGGGGTGGAGTGGACCCCGCCATCAGAGTGGACGAGATGATACCAGCCACTGATGCCCAGACGCTGTCGTGGGCTACTTCCATCCCGCAATTTATTCTCTCTCTCTCTCTCTCTCTCTCTCTCTCTCTCTCTCTCTCTCTCTCTCTCTCTCTCTCTCTCTCTCTCTCTCTCTCTCTCTCTCTCTCTCTCCCTTTTCCACGTTGGCGACAACAATTTGTAGCCGGCTTTGGATTTGATCGACGAATTTTATCCAAATCATCAAATACTAGATAAAAGAAACATATTTCGGTAACATACAAATCTAATAAGCCTCAAATTTTGCTTTTATTTTTCTTATTTAATTACTTAGCTTCGGCCTCTAACCACCACCACCAATAATAATAATAATAATAATAATAATAATAATAATAATAATAATAATAATAATAATCTCTCTACTAAAAGTCTGAAGAACAGTAACATCACTCTTTAACTCATTTCTAAAATGTATTATGTCTTCTTAATCATCATGTGTTTTGAACCATGACGTCTTAAGGTATTATTATATATCCACAATATAAGTATCTGTCTAAATTTGGATTTGCGTCGTGAAAATTACAGTTTCTGCAGTGAAATAGTGTTTTAAGGTTAAAATGTACCATAGTAAATATTTTAAGGTTAATCCAACCAGTAAACAAGTCAAATAATTTAAACATGAAAAATAATTTGTTAGTGTGACCAATAATTTTATTTAGTTTATTACCTTTATTTCTTTGTCTCTTTTCTAGTATCATTGCTTAAATGCACAACGTTTGCTAAAATTTTAATGAGTAGGAATTAACTATTTCTAAACTAAAAACCAATAAAATATTCAGCACACACAAGTTAATGAAAAGGAGTTCAGAATTAACTTAAATACAAAAAGTAAATAGTAAGTAAATTCACCGCTAAAAACATTATTGCCTCGGACATCAGGGAAATCCAGAAGAATAGAAAAAAAAATTAAAAGAAAGAATATACTAGGGAAAAAATGTGATAAAGGTAAGGCAATCCAAATAAATGTGATTTGGGTCGGATTGGATTTTTCAGTCTAAAAAAGTCATCTTTTTTTTTAATTTACGAAAACCACACTAAATCTATTTAAGAAAAAAATCCTCCTCTAACGAATCGATTTTTTCGAATGATTTTTTTAAACCTCAATTTTAATAAAATTAAATAAAAATATATTAAATTAAAATTAATATATTTAATTTTATAACTAAATATTGACTATAGTATTAGAACTATTAAATTAGAATTTTATAATGTGATAGAAATATATTAATCTATATAAAAATTATTATGCCAATAATAAAAAATAGTTACTTATAAATTAATTGTATAGATAAAAAATGAATTTAACGAATTCTTAAGATTTTAGTCTATTAAAAAATCACCTTAAATGATATTTGGTCTAATTTTTTTTTTAGTCGGATAAATTTTTTGAGTTGGACGGATTTTTCTTACCCGTCTACTAGAGTGAGATAATATATTTCTTAGGGAAGTGACAATAGAGCCTAAGAGAATCACAGGTCAGTTCAGGGCTAAAAATAACTGAAAGCTGACTTTAAAAATAGAAAAAAAGTTATGTAAAAGTATTAATTTTTTTTTCAGCCTTGCTCGTGTCTCAGTTGAAGAAATGAATAATTTGTTTATCGCATTTTCTTAAACTTAATAAACTATACTTTTTATAGTTTTTTGGGTGAAAAATATTTTTTATAGTTTTGGTGTCGTGGCCCGTGGGCATCTGTTGTCCATATACTTTCTTTTTCTCCACATATTGCGATAAAATTATAGTGATTTGGTTTTGATTGAACCATAGAATTATATGGCGATTTATTATGAAATTATGATACAAGGCAGGTTGTCGACGTTGTTTGGAGTCTGGACGCTTTCTATACATGATACATGTGATTAATAGGTACAGTGCACCCCGATCACTTCAATCACCCGACGAAACATCTATGTAGAATTCATGTGGATAATCATGAAATATCACTGCATAATAACAAAAGTTATTTTCATAAATCATCCCTAATCTATCATGACTTTTCATATCTTATCTTAAACTATGAACTTATTTTTAAAATCTCTGAACTATCACGATTTTGTCAATTTAATCGTTCCATCGACTGTTCTAGTATATTTGAATTTTCTCATTTATTGAGAAGTCAAAATTATCATTCATCCGCTTCTCCCTGCTCTCCTGTCATTGGCATTTCGCCAAAAAGGGGTGGGGGGTGGGGCAACCCCTCTTTTACGACCATCGATCATCGCAGAAGGGGCCGCCCCCCGCACGACCTACTTTTTTTTACTTTTTTATGTGTCATCGATGGAAGGGTAATTTCGACCTTTCATAACAAAGTTAACGAAAATTTTGATAGAAGTCGACGACAAAAGGATCAAATTAAAAAAATCGTAATAATTTAAGGATAAAAAAATAAGTTCATAGATTAATATTAGATGTGAAAAATCACAATAATTTAGGAGTGATTTATGAAAATAATCCTAAGAACAAAGTGAGAGAGATATCCAGTGTTGATCTTCTTACTAGTATGTAGGAACTTGGCTGGACGATCGATCTACCTTTCCCATCGGTAATATCTCTCAAGAGGTAATCAACTGCATCAAATCAAGTAGCATCACTATTTAGAACAGTTAGAATTACTAGTAAATATACAACTAATTGTTCACCTGAAGCAATTTTCCTTTCCAAGTTCATGGAATAAAGAAACTACAGCCTACAAGTTGCAAACCAAAGAAAACATTGATGGGAGATCCTCAGTAGCAAAAGCTATGAACAATTCATGTTCTTCAGCCAGTTCAGCAAGAAAAAACATGGATAGAAGTAAAACTAATTGTTCACCAGTAGTTGTAGCAACATTGATTGAGGAAAGATTTCAGCAAGTTGAGTATTTGGATGCAAACTATGAATTCAGTGAATGTGAAGATATTTGGAGAATGCGATATGATGACATCGACAAACAATAATCAAGGGACAACAAAAGAAATATTTGGCTTGATAAGGATCTAATAGAAAGAAAATGTATCTGACTAATTTATGGTGCCAAGAATAATTTACGATACATAAATTTCAATCGAAGATGGAGACTGATATCATTGATGTGAGTTGCAGGGTAGCACATTATTTTCTTGGGTAGCTCACAGGAAAATGTCACTTGATACCATAATAAAGATGCCACCAATGAAGAAATCATTAGGATTTTATGCCATAAAATGACGTTCTTAAAAGCTTCTTTTTCGAGAGTACAGAAACTGTGACCAATAAGCAGCAAACCAAAAACATCACTGACTATTTCATTAAAAACCAGCAGCAAGTCTGGTAGATCAACAAATTCAGGTTCTTCACTAAGGAATATGCATGGGTTCTAGTTTCCACCATATAGTGCAATCAGCATCTACTTGCATGCCAAATCTAGTATATCAACAAACTCAGTTGAACTACTGACCACTTTCAGAGGTATGCTTCATTTTACCTATTCAAGTAGAAACACGTTCTTGAATAACCCATGCAAAAGCTGCTTCTTAAAAGAAAAAATAACAACAGAAGCCAAATCTGCTAACTACATTTTACTTGATGCGATAATATCACAATTAAGTCTACTATCCGACATGTCCAAAGTCCTAAAGCAAATTAACTGAGTTTCCTATCTGGCATGTCCTTAACCCTCATGAAAATAATCTATATATCCAGTAAAGATATATAGAAAGGAATAATGAACTAAAAATACAAGAGAAAAAATAAATTAAACTTCAGAGTAATTTTTTGGGGTCTGAAAACTCCAAAGTATTTGTAAACAAGTCTTTCAAGTATCTTTTCATTTGTAGCATGACAACTTGAATTTCTTATCTCTTCATCCGGATGCTTCCTGTGATTTCCATCCCCTTCAAGCTTCTAGTTTGCAAGAGGTTTTTCTCTTAAAGCATCTTCTTCTAAACAAAAATGTCCAGCCTCTAGCATGGTCATATAAATGATTATCTTAATACATTTTCATTTTATTTAAATGATTATCTTAATCATATATACCGAAAGGTTTGGTTACTAATAGAGCGGAATTGTGTCATATGATCCATGTAGCCGACCCCACCTAGTGGGATAAGGCTTTGTTGTTGTTGTTGATTATCTTAATCATATAAGATCGCATACAATAGCATAAGATTGTAAGATCGTAACATCATACAAATAATATCCACAAGACAAGATTGAGATCATTTAAGAGTATTAGGATCATCTTAATATTCAGATGAAAATCTTGTCAACCTTTATCATTTTCTTCATCATAGGTCATCAAGGGCATTTTACTCATGCCATCATAATAAATCATAAGGCTTCAAAATAAGACATGAAATAAGGTCACAATTGCATAATGAACACGATAGCATCAAAATCATAACAAATAGAATAATAGTAATAATCGTGCACCTTTAACTCTATACCATCTTCATATATTCCGATTCCCAGACAATTTGTCGATAGGACCCGGCCTCGGGTCATGTTCATCGAAATCTAATGAAAATCACCACATGGTGTTAGAATGTGAGTCGTGCTGCTTCGAACTCTAGCCAAGTTCCATAGAACCAGGCAGGGTTGTCCTAAACATAGGAGTTTCAAAGAATGTGTTTTTTCTTCCCAATACCTTCCACTGGTTGTTGCTGCTGCACTCTGGCTGTCATTTGCATGGGAATTGCATTTTACCTCGGGATGCGTGCATGTGGGGGAGGCAAGAGTGGGATTCGGGTGCTATTTATAGGAGTTGAGATCCAACATAATCTTATTCTAATCTAACTTAAACATTTTAAAGGACTACTTTGAGATTTCAATTAGATTAGTACAACTGAAGACAATAACTTCTCAATTAAAATCTAACTCAAATTATATAACTTTATTTTTTATTTCTTTTCTAATTATTATTTCTTTTCAAGTTATATTATCACTTTTGATCCTTTAATTTTTGGATTAATTGTATTCAAGGTAGTCAAGATCGGGATCTTATGTAAGATCGGAAGGGGTCCGTAAGATCGAAAATCGTAAGATCGGATCGAGAAACGTAAGATCCTACCTATATATTAAAAGAATAGTTTAATATATAAAATTATGTAAAATAATATTTTTTAAATAAATTTGTAATATTTTAAATTATAAATAATGTTATCTTGAGTACTATCCTATTAAAACTTGTTACAAATGATATATATACTATTTATATAATAATAATTTAATATAGATTGACAAAAAATGGCAATAATATGGTGAATATGAAATAGCATTATATAATAATTCTTAATATACATTTACAATAGAGTTATTTTGTGCAAAAAATATTTTTTAAATTTTAATTATAACCAATAACCTTTTTCTTAATTTTATTTCTCAAAAAAATAATGTTGCACTTGGTGAAAATTTAAAAAACAAAATAAAAAATTGAAAAAAAAATTGAATTAGTATTGGTGAAAATTTAAAAAACAAAATAAAAAATTGAAAAAAAAATTGAATTAGTAGGATCGGTAGGATCTTATGATCTTAACAATCTTATGATCTTGCTATTACGATCCTACCGATCCTACAAAAACGATCTCAAAGTTAAGATCGAGATCATCGACCCTAGGTAGGATCGTAGGATCGTATGATCTTACGATCAAGATCGCGATTTTGATAACCTTGATTGTATTAAATATTAGTTTATTCTCTGAAGGAATCTGTGGTGTCACATTATGTCCAAATAAGTGGCATCAAGAAGGAGACATCAAACCTGTTGTTCCCCAATCAACAACTCTTGCTCTGTTAATGTAGATTTTGGACAGATGGTGAATGAGATACTCAGAGGTATGACTCTTTTGACTATTTCTCTGTCAGGTTAGATAACAAGAAAATGATACACTACATGAGAGTCCATCTCCAGGATTCTGAAACAAAGCTACACCAGATCTTTATGAATCTGAGTCTTGTTGCAATGACTTGAAAGGTATAAGGAATGAGCAAGTTTATGCCAAGAAGACTAGTGACAATAGTTGTTTGAAAATATTATACAAGCATAAACACTTTTGAAGTTGATGACAAAAATTTAATCAAGTTTATTCCACAACCTTCAACTCCAGCTTGCACATTTAGAAAGCAATTCTTTTTTTGAAGAGAAATTTAAAAAGTTCAGAAGATTTCAATCAGTTCAGTATTTCCGTTCAATATTTGAACGGAAACTGAGAATTCTGTGAATGTGATATTGAAAAACAAAAATCAAGGAACAACAAATGCAATATTCAGCTTAATAAGGATATAAAATGAAAGAAAAGTATCTCATTAACTTATGGTGTCAATAATCATTTATTATAAATAAATTTCAACTGAAGATAACAATTGATATCATTGATGTGAGTTGCAGGGTGGCCTATTATTTTTCAGGTAGCGCACAGGAAAATTTCACTTACGACCGTAATGAAGATGCTACCAATGAAGAAAACACTAGGGTTTCATGCCATAGAATGCCTTTGCTAACAGCTTGTTTTTTGGAGTTCCTTCTCAGCAGCTTCCCCTGAAAATAAGCAGTAGTTTGAACACCTCAGGAAGTCCAAAAGTGCATGGTTGAAGAAGCTTCATAACAAGTAGTCTCTGTCTTCCAGTGATGTTCATTTTTCCAATTTCCTCAAACCTGAGATCTTTTCAATGAGTTCTTCATGTTTGAACCACTGAGTTACTTGGGTAAAGAATCTGAATCCACTGTATCCATCTTGGATCCACTTTCTTGTATAGTTATATAATTCAAAGTTTCGGACAATCCAAACTATAAATGTTTTACAATGGTACACTTCTAGATCCATCTGGAAAACTTTTAGTCAACAAACTGAGACTCAACGCCAGAATCCGAACCACTGTCTTCACCTTCAGTTTCTTCACCTCCATCACCAAGCAGTTCTTTCCGAGCATCCTCAGTGCCACGAAGAATGCTGCTGCCACGGCCCATGCTCGTAAGCATTCTCTCCAAATTAGCTTTCTTGGGGCTCTCTAGCAGCAGCTCGCCAAGCTTCCTCCGTGCAAGAGACACATCGTTCGGTTCCAGCAACTCCCCCTTCTTGTACGCCTCTCTCAGGAACACCGTGTGTAGCTTCCCCTGGTTTCCCCTCGTCGAGATATAGAAAATTCCCTGGTGCTGCAGCAGGAAGTCCTTGAGCTTCTTGGGTAGTCCCATGGCTTGGCGGAACTGCGCAATTCGCTCCATCGTCGTCCGCTTCTCCACCGTCAGCGACAGGAACTCGTGTATAGTGGCCACCTGCCGCTTCTCCAGCCGCCGTCGTGCCTCAAGTGACCTGAGGTCGTATTCGGACACATCCTCATATGGGGACCAGTACGGCAGGCGCTGCCACTTCCAAACGGCGACGCGATAATACTTGCCGATCTTGAACCCCGGAGGGAAGTTGACCAGGAAGGCGAACCGGGCATCGTCGGCGTCGGTGCCTCGGTCGCGGTACTCTCGCTCGCGGGCGTTCTCGATGGCGCAGACCGTGAGGCCGGCGATCTCGGTGGGGTCGTCCGGGTCGACGAACTCGACGTATTTGGAGCGGGGATCATCTGCGGAATCGGAGGAGGCGACGAGGCGGAAGAAGGACGGGTGGGCGAGGACGACCGATTGCTCGAAGTCGTCCGGGAGCCCGAGATCGCGGCGGGAGAGTCGAATGTGCTCGAGTCGAAGGCGGCGGGAGGGCTGGGCGAGTAGGAGGAGCTTGCGGAGGCGGTGGACCGCGTCCGGGAGGGCGGAGAGCACCGCATGCTCCTCCTGGCGAAGGCGGAGTTCAGCGCGGGGCGTGAGGCGCGCCCAGAGGAGGCGCTGGACGGGGTGCTCGAAGACGTGGAAGACGTGGGGATGGCGGAGGAGGAAGCGGCCGGCTTCGAGGGGGGCGAAGGAGAGGACGCGACGCGCGAAGTTGTCGAGGCGGGAGACAGGGAGGGAGGCGGTGGGCTGGGAGAGGAGGAGGGACTGCAGCTGGAGGGCGCGGCGGGTCTTCTTCTCCACCTCCATGACACCGTCGAAGCCATGGTCGCGCACGCGCTGCAGCTTCCGAGGTAGAGACGTCGACTGAGACAAGAAGCGGCGGCGGGGGTCGTTGGTGGCGGCGGGTAGGAGAAGGAAGTGCGGAGGAGAGTGGAACGGCATCCGCATGGCGCGGAGGTAGAGAAGGGAGGCCGCCATTTTCGTTGAGGTTTTAGCAGAAGGATCGTAATTTGCAAAGGGGGTTTAAAAGGTGCACGATGGAATTCCCCAATGGAGGAGCGCACAGAACCAAAACGTCAATCCGACCGAACCCCCATTTCATTGAACCACCTAAACCGACGCGAACCAAACCGACCGTCCGGTCCGATCACATGTTAAGTTAACATAGAAGAGAAGGAAAGAAGAAAAGGAGGGAGATCTTGCCAGGAAAAAAACTGCAAAAGTTCGTCCGGATTCACGATTCTCAGATATTTTAGTTTTTAATTCTTTCAATGTAATGATCTATAAGCATTTTATCTCAGGTAGCATCATCAACGTCTAATTTATGATGGATGGATGATCGATGGAAAAACATTCAATTCATAGATTTCTCATCCACTATGAATCTTTAAAAGAAATTTTTGTAAGGGAAGAAGAATGAATGTGTGCCATGGAATATTTATAAAGAATTTAGGCAACAAGTTTGGAGTGGATACTTGGTTAATGTTCCGACTATAGTTCTGTAAATTGAAGCACAAGTATTTGCCAACTTTATCTTGAAACTGGGAAAACAAATTTACAATTCACCAGGAACAAATACATGGGTGAAACAATACAACTGTCATCTCATCTAGTAATGGGATCAGAGGTGATGAAGCAAAACTTACAAAGATCGACTAATGAAACTACTACTTGTATCTTTAAGATGAAAACTTTGCTATGAGATTGTCGACGTGGACGATGACATCATCGATTCTGGGTCGCACGGAGGGTTGAGGTTGCAGCATCCGTGTTACGAATTGACGAAGAGATTCAGGATACGGGGTGTTGGGTCCGGCTGGCCACTTTACCTGTGCATTCATAATGGCCAGCTGCAAGCTCCCTCCTGATTCACCAAGTACAAACTCGAAAGGAGATACTCCATACCTGCTATGAAGCAAATAATGTTCAGATTAGACTATCATATCCATCTTGCAGGACCATTTACTATAAAGACTTCTTAGTAATTGATTGCATTTTGTTCCATGGGATATGAAGTTACAAAGGTTTAACTCTAAAGTTCAAAATGTAACAATTCATTGAGTGCAAATTTTACAAAGCATAAGAAGTAAAGGAAAAAAAATAGAACTCACATTATTGCATATAAGGTACAACCAAGTGACCATATATCTGTCCTCTCATCAATATCAGCATTGCTCGGGCAGTCCCACAACTCAGGAGCTCGAAAAGGTGCAGAACAATGTTCACTGGCCCATTCCTAAGAAGTTCAATTTAAAAACTTGAAGGAAAATCCAAATGTAAATTGCTGCTTTGTTTACTTCTTATTCTAAGAGATGCAACATATGCCAATGGAACTGATCAGACTTGATTTTGAGGTTCTAATCTTAGTATCATTGTAATATTCCATTGTCAACCATCCCAATGTATGGGTGGTTTGATGTGTACACTGGCAGGCAGATCCGGAAGAACCTAAACCTCAAGTGGAGAACATTCTCCAACCTTAAGGCCCTGAAAATTTTAAGAAAAATTGCAACGCCCACAAGGACTTTGTAACAAAATGTTTTGTACCTGTAACTGCAATGCTTCCTGTCTGGTACGAATTTCTTTCCTCGCAGGACGAGCACTTCCAAAGTCCATTAGAATTGCAATAGGTGGCTGCCCTTTCTTGAGAGTTATGAGAACATTACCAGGTTTCACATCATTGTGAGCATATTGAGGATCAAAGCTGTGCATGTGCTTCAGGCCCGCACAAAGCTGTTTATAAGGAGAAGCCATATTGTCATTCTACCTTATCCAACAAATTATGATGTTCTTTTCTTCCCCCATAAAAATTCCAACAATGATCAATTGATGATGAATCACACTCCAAATAAATTACAACATGGCAGAACCCAATAAATACAATAACTAGCAATCATAATGCTGAAAATAGATAATTAAATTATCTTCAAAAGTATGGAACATTATTACAAATATATCAATGCAGTAGCTACGTAAACTTCACATCATATGCTACAGTAGTTCCGAAAGAATTCAATGACAATTAGCTTAAATTATTTGCAATGGAGCAAATAACACATCTATTAAGAGTTATATCAATTCAAAATGCAGATTTTCTTTTCAAAGAAATGAACATGCATGTTAGAAGTTCTTAGTCAAGAATGCAACAACAACAACAAAGCCTTATCCCACTAGGTGGGGTCGGCTAAGAATGCAACATAATAGAATTTCAAGTAGAAACACAATATGTACCTGACGGAAAATCTGGAGGACAGTGATTGTAGAAAAGAATTCCTTCTTTGACTGCATAACTTTAGCAATATCAAGTAAGGTCCCATCCAGATGAACAGGGAACAAAAGGTATGCTTCTTTGTTGTGTGACCCATCTTCTGCATCCTAAGAACAGATTATTAGGAATGCAAACTACTGCAGACATTTCATGCTATAAGGCTGTTAGAAAATTTGTACAAAGAAGAATTATATTGCACGAATATAACATCCCAGGACAACAGCTTGCATGACTAAACTTCAGTTTTATTAACTAATAATTACGAGCATAGGAAATATCTTAATTCTGTTTATTGCTCTTTACTAATTTCTATAACATGTTTCAGGGTCCTGGTACATTGAAGCTCTTATTCTGCAGAGGAACACTCCCACATCAACTCCCTGACCATTACTCTGTTAAACCTGTTTTATGATAAGGAAACATCTAGTCTTGGATGAAAACTAAAAAAAATACTGGATGGACATGCAATCCCACATCGTTATCCCACCATATTTTGCTCCTCAAATCTCTGATTCATTTTTATATTAAACAATATATTTTCTCATGAGATCCCATAGTGAAATCTTTGCTCTGCTTCAAAGGAACCTTGAAGCAGTCTATATCTTTCAATTGAGGGTGAACATGACCCATTGAGCCTTGAAAAACATAGGAGGCCTTGAAAAAACCACATCTGTTGATCCAAAAATAGATGTGTTTGATTACTTAGTCGGCTATGTGAAAACCAAAACAACCTATGGCATGATCAGGACGTATTCCAGGGAGGTAATAATCCCTTAATATTGATGGACAAGTTATGTTATGGGATCAACCAATCCCTACTACAATGTGAAGGACAGCCTTCAATAAGACAACTCAACTCAGCTAAGGTTGATAACAAGCACATTGCAGGCTGAATGTATGACAACAAAATCAGGATGTGCTTCCTTACATTCTGGCAGAAAGCTCAGGCGGCAGCCTGGGTCACTATTATGCAGGGTTGAGTGGAGAACTTTCACGAGATATTTGTTCATTCAATATACCTCATGAAGCATGTGCAATTAACTTTTTCATAAATATAAGCATCAAGCAGTTTTAAAGACTATATTCTTTTAAATATAAGCATCAGCGTGAGTCTTAGAAACAATATAATCAAGTATCAGTTATGGAATAATGCACTAAATGCCGTTTAAAAAAATGCACTAAATGTTTAAAGATTATCATTACACCACTAGATAAAGATGTTCAAATCAAGAGGCTTACTGAAATAAAATCAATACAGTTAAATGTGTAAGGCATTGCCTCTCTATCAGCATATCAGATGAAACACACACAAGATCCAAACATAACGTAGTTTGATCAAAGTTAGAAGCCAAGTACCTTTACGGTGATAATAGCATGGTCAAGCAAAGGAAGCAAATTGGGGTGATTGAAGAGAGACGAAACATGGATCTCTTGCCGGACTAACTCCAACTGCTCCGCAGTTTGAATAATAACTTTCTTCATAGCATATGTTCCATCCCCTGGACAAACAGAATAACTTGAATTAGGTCAACGCATCATATAGGAGATCACGCATTCTGAAACCCCAAATCTGGTCAAATATGACGAAAGTTGCACCCTTGGACGAGCAAAACAAATAAAACTCAAGATTTTCAGAAAAAAAAAAGTTCCCAAGCAAAAGAGCCCACTTCACAGTACTATGGAATGAACATGCCTAAAAAATTTCACAGAACCAAATGCTTCTTTTTAGGTGAAACATAGGACCAAACACTTTCACTTCAGCGTCGCAATGCTCAATGTCGGATCCGAGAGCTCGATCTTCATGTTTAACCGACGGGTGCGCAGACAGATCAAAGTCAAATTCGCACAAAGGTTCAATCTTATTTGAGGTTTGTGGGGGGGGGGGGGGGGGGGGGGGGGGGGGGGGGGGGGGGCGGGGGTGGATTGGGAGAACACTGACCTGAGACGTGCGCGGGGTCGATAGACTTCTTGTTGGCGAGTCCGCCGGCGGAAGCCCCGTCGGCGGCGACGATCTCTTTGGCGAGATAGACGAAGGCGAATCCGCCCTCCCCGAGCTGCCGCACCACCCGGAAGCGGTTCTCGTTGATCCAGACGTCGCCACTGCCATTGATGACGTCGAAGAAAGCGTTCAGCCCACAGAACGAGCACCCCATGGCGTTCTCCCTCCCTCCCTCCCCTCGCTCGCTCTCTATTCTTTTCTTAATCTCCGAGTACGAGAACTGTTAAATCAAATAAGAAAATATTAAAACATTTTTATGTCAAAGTTTTTGGGGAAAAATATTTAATTTATAATAGTCCAGTAGATTTGAATCTAAAGGTCTAAATAAAATTTAATTTTAATCACATATAATAGAAAAAGGATTGATTAAAATTCTTCATTTTTTTTCTCTTTTCTGACTACAGACAAAAAAGACATGCTTGTTTTGAGCCTTTAGGGGGATATTTCATATTAGACAAATGGATTTAATTACCATCCTACCAACTTAAGTTGGTACCAACATCTGAGCCATCGAATCGATCACGAAAGGTTGAGATCGTGTTCGTGTTAACGCTCGTCTGATGCACGATTGACGACTCCGAAACGCACTTTCTTTCCCATTCATTTTTCTCAAACCCTAATGCACGTACGCTACTCTCCTTCACTTACCTCCTATCCTCCTCTCTCCTCGCGGCGGCGACCTTCGCTCCGATCTGCACGCCGACGCCGCCGTTGCTACAAGACCGGGGGCGTGACCTTCGCTCCGATCTCTCCCCCTGCGCGATCCGCATGCCGCCGCCGCTGCGAGACGGGGGGCATGACCTTTGCTTCGATCTGCACGCCGACACCGCCATCGCGCCCGTCCACGACCTTCGCTCGCGATCCGCACGTTGCCGCCGCTGTGAGACCGGGGGCATGACCTTTGCTCCGATCTGCACGCCGACGCCGCCGTCGCGCCCATCCGCGACCTTCGCTTGCGATCCGCACGCTGCCACCACCGTCGGGAGACCAGGCGCACGTCCTTCGCTCCGATCTCTCCCCCTTCGCGATCCACATGCCGCCGCCGCGCCCCATCTCGTGACCTTCGTCCCGATCTCGCCCCTTTCGCGATCCGTCGGATAACCCTTCGCCAACTACGCTTTCTCTCTCCGCACGCCGCCGACTCAGCCGCGACCTCCACTGACCTCAGTCGCATCCTACGCCGACCTCGCACCACCGCCGTGCACTGACGCCGTTAGACCCTCGCATGCCACCGCCGGACCCTCGCATGATCGTTTATTTCTTAATGATGTTGTAACTAATTATTAATCCATGTGTGATTTTGTTTATTTATTTAGGATGATTATTATCATATATCATTGTTGTTGTAATGAATGAATGAAATTTGCTTGTCATATGATCGCATCGAGAAGCCTCGATGATGCATGCAAAATATAACATATTTTAGATTATTATTTTAATTAATTTTTCTATAAATTAATTATGGCATGTATCATTTTTAGTCATAATTTCGGATTTATTAATTTTAATTATTAATTCTTTGAATATTTTAATTGTGAATGGATTAATTAAAATTTGATAATTATTTTATAGGAAATGCCGAGTTTATCAACCGCAATCCAAGAGTTTATCTTTATCGATCGATATCTTTGGGTGTAAAAGTTTATCATTAATCAAGGATTATTGGCCGAGATACAAATAAGAACATTTATCTTCTGGGCAAAACATTATCATCAATCAAGATTATCGACCATAAAAGTCCAGCCGTAATGCAGATAAACATTTATCATTGGACGATAAAGCATTGAGATGCTTTGATTACAGGCGCAAAACACACCATCCATTAAGTATCGACTGCAAAATCTATTTTATCATTAACCAATAATTTAGTTTTGTGGCCGAGAACTCAAATCATTGGACAACTTTAGTGGCTGAGAATTATCAAGAAGGGTTTATCATCGGGTGCAAAACAGATAAAGTTCTATCTGTGGCCGAGATTTAAAAGTTTAAAGTTTATCTCAAGATTAAACTTGACCATACGATATCATGACCGTGATCAAATTGAAGGCCGTCCACACCTATAAATACGTGAAGAAGCCTTCGTCCCAAGGGAGCTCTGAAGTTCCTTCCATGGCGAGTCGTGAGTCTGCAGGCTACGACCAAGAGGAGAGAGGTGCGACGGCTGGTGATCGTGACCCTGATCAAGTCCGAGAGGCTGCCCGACTGTCTAACCAATTCGAGAGCTCTATTTTTATTCTCGGTGTAATTCTTCCAATTATTATTGTTATTTTGTTATTATCTCTCTAGAATTTCTAGGATGAGCTCCATGTTTCTATTTATTTCATTTTAGGAGATTATTATTGAAGGGAAACTATTTGGACCCTATATTATTTGTTTTAATCTTTTCTGATCAATTAGTTAATTGTGCTTAGTGCTTTTGATTTAATTATTTGGATTTCTGAGTTGAGTAATTATCAGTTTGTGAACTATTTGATTTCAGAATTCATTAATTAAATTAATTGATTTTATGTGAAATTAATAATTAACATAAATTTGATAACAAGTGTGTGGAGAATTAAGTTTGTGTGGTCTGTTAATCTATACTAGTTTATAGAGTGATTAATAATCTAGGATTTTCATATTAATGCATCTTAATTTTAATCTTATCTGGCGAATATCAGTTTGTGAGGCTTTAGGTTTGATTAAATTTAAGATAGTTTGATTTGCCGGATTAAATAGCAGAATTACCAGTTTGTGAACTCTGTGATGTTAATCTTGTAAATTAATAACTTGGAAAAATTCTTAATCCATCTTTAAAGATTAAATTTATCTTTTATGGTTTAAATATTTATCCTGATCTATTTTTATCTTAAGGCCTAACTTCAACACCACTATTTTATCTTTATCTTATTTTCTTTGTTTTATTTTACAAAACCACTTTTCCAAAATTCCATGTTTTTCCTCTCTTATAAATTTATAAATTCAGATATTGAATTAATAATATTTCTCGTAGGTTCGACACTCTTTACTCCTTTTTACTATATTACTTGAACGGCTAGTGCACTTGCTAGTTATTTTATTTTGCTACATCATTTTATGTATCACTCGTCGAGGCGGCCAAGTGTTGTAATTTGGGAATGTAATTGCGACTCGTGAAAAATGTAATTTGAGAATGTAATTGATTCATGTCGATGTTGTAATGCATTTTAGATAATGGTATGTAATGTGTTCATGAATGTTCATCTTCACAAATACATATTTGATGTAGATCTTGTAAAATTGTAGTTGTGCATTTTAATAAGTTTGTCATTGTGCATTTTCAATGTTTTCAACTTGGTGTCCACTTTGTCATTGTTCACTAAAATGTGCTAAGACAATTAAACATTCATCGAGCACGGGTGATTTGTCTAAGAGCGTGTGATACAAACAAGATCTCAATTTTTATCGTATTCTTGAATGTGATCGCACCTTGGTATTGTGTCATTCAATAAAAGTTAGATCGTCAATGATCAAAATTACATAAATAATTTTTTTGAAAACTTAATCAGGATTACAAGTTAAATCTCGATTACACGACTTTGTTGGATTACATCCAAATCATCCATGCTGTGGCGGCGAGTGGGCGAAGCGGTGACGAATGGTCGAGATCAGTGGAGCGGCGGTGAGTGGGTTGAGGAGGTGGTCGAGATCGACGGCGGTGGCGAGTGGAGCAGGCGGTGGCAAGCGGGGTAAGCGGCGGGGGCTTCGAGGCGAGATCGACCATCGAGGGCAAGATTGACCATCGAGGACGGATCGCGAAGGGGGGAGGGCCAATCGCCGGGTGAGGTCGAGGGTCGCGGGCGGTGGGGCGGGCGAGAGCGGCAGTGGTGGGCGAGGTCGAGGGTCACGGCGATGGATTACGAGGCGGCGACTGCGTCGACGAGGAGCGAGGTCAAAGAGGATTTGCGAATCTGTCGGCGGCGAGGAGCGAGGAGATCGGCAGCGTCGCGGATCTGCACAGAGTTGACGGCGAGTCTCACGAAAGCGGAAGCGGCGGAGGTCGAAGCGTGGCGGCGTGTGGAGAGTGAAGAGGAAATGAGAAGGGTGAATCGAGCGCACAGCGACGGGGAGAAGATCGGACGGCGGCGACGAGGAAGATTTGCTCGGAGGAGGAGGGGGGCGATCGAGCGCACGACGGCGGGGAGAAGGGCACTGTCGTGGACGAAGAGGAGAGCACAGTGCAGCCGAGGTTATTAGGAAAAAAAATCCAGACGTAATCTCGGTGTGAAACGGCCGAGATAGTTGGAATCATCTAAACCATGAATGATCAGATTGACGGCTCAGATTTTGATAGCACCATGGGAGTTAAATCCTAGACAAATTAAGATCTGCCAGTAAAATTTATTTGGATCTTAGGCACCAACATATTTACACATATAAAGACTTATTTGACGCTGAAAAAAGAATATATCATAATTACAGAGTTATTTCTTGCGAAGAAATATATCGTGAGAGTAGCGTAATTACTTAACAAATAAATATAACAAATTTCCCGGGAGAAAAATATGCACGAAAAATTGTTTTTTTATTCAAAAAGTGAGGTCAAGGATATGTCCTTTATGAAAATATTAATAATTTTTCATAAGAAATTAAAGAAAATAAAGTTTAATAATTCTAGTAGTCACTCTAAAATGCCATTGTTGGTGATATGCGAAAATAAACATTTTTCATAATACTTCAAAAAAAATTACAGAAACTCTTTACTAATCCATTTGTATTGTAAATAGCTGAGTTGATTTGCACTTGAGTGGAAAAGGTTTTCCCATTCAATGTGATCATAAGAACTAAGAAGGATTGCTCATCATATATACATTATCTTCTTGTTTCTCAATTGAGAATCCCATCAATCTAATTTTTGTACAAAGAACACATGCTTCAAACACTCGGTTGAATCTATGTAAGCAGCAATCACAGAGCCGAGAGATCAGGGCTATATGAAAAAAATGTACATGATCGAAACATGCAGCACTGCTGCACATAATGATCAATACCAAGAATCTTTGTGGCAGATCGTTAGTCCCTGTTCATCGATCACCTCGGTCCAGAGAGCTCCATCCCTAGCAATGAGGAGTCATCGGTGAGGTCGGAGCAGCATTCCGATGAGAGCTCGGCCAACTTGAACTTCTGAACGTCAATCCTCTGAGAGGCTTCCCATCTCTCGGCAAGGCCCTCGCCTTCGAGCATGCGCACCACCTCCGACATTTTTGGCCTGTGTCCCGGCAGGTACTGCATGCACAGCAGTGCCACTTGAACCATCTCTTCCAGTTCAATCCTGTCGTAGTTGTTCTTGAGGCCCTTGTCCACCAGCATGTCAAGCTTCTTCTCTTGGTGTATCTTTCTTACCTGTTCAAGAAGAATGTCACAGAATAATTGTGCATATTGGTACCAAGTAGACAAGGGATAATCACGATTGAACAAATTTATTTCTTTGGATAAAAATTTGAGTACTATTGGAGATACCCAGTCTAGCATAATGCCTTTTTGATTCACCGCCTTTCCGAATTCCAGAGCCCGCAGGCCAGTGATCAGTTCGAGCAGGAGGATCCCGAAACCATAGACATCAGTTTTCTCCGAAGACTGACCAGTGGAGAGATATTCAGGAGCAATATGACCCACAGTTCCGCGCACGGCTGTAGTTACATGTGAGTCCTTATGATCAAGCAGCTTTGCCAATCCGAAATCACCTACTACAGCCTCACAGTCATCATCCAGCAATATGTTGGCTGCCTTGACATCCCTGTGAATGATCTTCGGATCACACTGCTCATGCAGGTAAAGAAGACCTCTTGCGGCTCCCAAAGCTATTCTTTTTCGGGTGCTCCAGAGTAATGGCGGTTGTGCTACATAAAATGAGAAAATGCAAAGACAATTGTTCTATGATGTCCACACCATCAGTCATATATTGAACGGAAAATAATGCACCTTTGAAGAGTGCTATCATATGATCAACTGAAGGTAAATACCAGAACAACTGAATAACAGAAAATGCAAGAGAAAGACTCCAGAATGTTTACCTTTAAGTCTGGAAGCAACACTTCCATTTGACATGTAAGGATAAATGAGAAGCCTTTCTGTAGTGGTCATGCAATACCCACACAATTTAAGAAGGTTTCTGTGAACTGCCAAGCTTATCATTTCAACTTCTGTTTGGAAATGGATCTCCCCACCAGCAGTGTTTCCATCCTTCAATCTTTTAACAGCCACTAATGTTCCATCTTTCAGTTGGCCCTTGTAGACAATTCCGGATCCACCTTTCCCGAGTATGTTTTTGTTGCTGAAATGATTTGTAGCTAGCTGAAGTTCTCTGAACTGAAATCTTTTTAAATTCCCAAGGCAAACTTCTTCATTATGTTGATCTGAGAAATATAATTATAGTTAATTAGAAGGATCAACATAATATCGGGCAACTTCATTCAGAGATCTTTCTGGAAAAGAAATGGTAAAAAACCATTAAGAGATTCTATTGGTTTTCCTCCATTGAAACTTACCATTGATATCAAAGAATATCTGTTGATTATGTCTTTGCCGCCACCAGAGGAAAATCCCAAAACCAAGACTAATTACACATAGACCACTGAGGCTGGAAACGACTGCAAGCACCACTTTATGATTCTTTTGCCTTCGAGGCAAGGGAGCACCTTACAAAAGCAACAACAATTGGAGAAAAATCCTTAAGCAATAATCCTAGAGGTGTCAAAAGAAGAATTTTGAAACAAGGAGACAGATATTCAAGAATATTACTCTGGGAACTGTTCACATTGAAGGACATTGGCATGGGGATAGTTCCAAAACATTCTTGTTCTGAACCATTTGAGCAAATCAATGGATTTCCAATAATGCTGCAGTAAGTGAATTTTATGTTAGCACTGTATCCCTTTGTTTCAGAGGTCATATATGAAGTTTCAAAGGAGACAAAAGGTGCATTACAACTCTTACTATCCATGTTTCAAAAGAGTGATATTTATGCAACGGGTTATATCTCAAGTTCTCAGAACTTATGACATTTGATCTTTCCTATATGCTAGAATATTACTGCTCAATCATTGGTGATGAAAAATATGCACTCTTATCCTTTCTAAGGTGAAAACTATGCGTGTTCAAAATTGTGGATGGCTGAGATAATCAAAGCAAGTTGCAATGAACTAAGACATAGGCCATAGTCATAAAAACTGAAACTTCAGAGGAAACGAATTGGATAAGTTGAAGACAGCCATTGCCTGAAAGTTCTGGCTGGAAATATCGGTACTGGGCCGCTCAAATTATTGTAGGATAAGTCCCTGACAACAATAAAACCACAATATTGGTTCAACACTGGAACTTACCAACATTGGTTACAAAATTAACTAATAAGAACTAAGAAACTTACAGAAACACAAGATCTGTAATATTGGCCAAGGACAAAGGAAATGCCCCAGAAAGATTGTTGTTGTTGAGCCTCCTAAACAAACAAACAAACAAGGAAACAAGAGACCAAAGGTCACCAAGACAAATATTTTGCTTAGGATTTCAATCTAAAGGCTTTCAATTGTGGCCCTGTCCACTCACAAGTACTGAAGGCCTTTCAGGTTTCCCAAGGACGCAGGAATTTCACCATGGAAGTAGTTGTTTGAGAGGTCCAGACTGCGAAGATTGGACAACTTTCCAATCTCAGCTGGCAGTGGCCCGGTTATGCTGTTGCTTGGAAGGAGCCTGTATCCATGCTTACACATATTTATTTATGTTTCAAAGGGAATGAACAATGAAGAAAGATCAGAAACAAATTGAAGCCTACTAATTAACAGAGAAGAACAGAAGTTGCACTTACACACTTTGGAGATTTGTCAAGTTCCCTATGCTTTGAGAGAGTGTACCTGAGAGATTCTGGTTTAATGCTTCTCTGAAAAGAAAAATCATCAGTAGAGTGACAAAACATAATATGCTGTAGAATCTCTAACAGGCATTCAAACCAAGTACAATGCCTGCAGGCCTTTATGCCAGTAAGAGTAAAAACAAGTATGAACGAACAGCATGAATGATCATTCTGATTGGTCAATTTGGGTCCATCATGCCACCAAAACGAAAATTAAAAGAACTGTTCATGGACGCACTGTGCAGTTGGGAAGGAGGACTAACAGCTTTATCACCAGGTTCTCAGGCGAGCAGGTGATCATGGTCCAACTACATGGATCAACAGAATCCTGGTCCCAGTTCTGAAGAACGTTGTGAGGATCCTTGAGAGATGCCTTTATGCCCATTAGAGCTTGCACTGCACAGGACGACGAACAGTAAATCTGAAATTAGAACAAAGTTTCTTCCTGCGTGCTTCAGCAGTACAAGAAACAAAGAGCATAAATAACACATCCGAAGGCAGGTTTTTACCTTCATAGTTGACACCTTTGGGAGAGAGCACGGCAAATCCAACTTCGAAACACAAGACGACGGCCACCAGCCAAAAGGCCACAACTTTCCCCTTCTCTGACGCCATTATGCACACTGGCCCTCTTGAAGTTTGATGGCTTTGCAAGCAAAGAACAGGACAACTTCAAAGTCACATTCCAAAGGGTGGTGGCCTTATTGTAGTTCCAAAGTGCCTGAGATGAATGATTGATGGCCTTTCTCTCTCTCTCTTTCTCTTTCTCTCTTGTTGGAAGACTTTGGAATGTCAAGCTTGCTCGTTTGCTCAGAAGAAAACTGCAAGCCTGCTACCTATACTCACTATTTCTCTTCTCATGTCAGCTGCCATGAATGATTATGGTGCCTTTGGTAAGTTCTGCAAATTGAGAAGAAAGAGGAGAGAGAGTGGGAGTGGCATGAGCGCAACGGATGAAACTTGTAGCAGTTTTGAGGAGTGAGAATGGAATGAGGGATGGCCGGCATGTGTTTTTCTAGAGCTTGACACCAAACTGAAAATTCCTTTTGGGTGGGTCAGGCTGCATCATTTGTTTGGGAAGTGTGTGTATTTTTAGGAGACCTTTTTTTTCAGTATGACAGTTACAGTGACAGGAATTTATTTTCTAGGGATGGGTTGGATTATGCTGTCTGATATGATGATAACTACTGTGCAAGTCAGTACAAATGCTCACTCCAAGCAAACATCGTTTCTTTATTTCGCCTTTGCATGTGGGGGGGAGAGAGAGAGAGAGAGAGAGAGAGAGAGAGAGAGAGAGAGAGAGAGAGAGAGAGAGAGAGAGAGAGAGAGAGAGAGAGAGAGAGAGAGAGAGAAGGGAGAAGAGGGGACGCTTCTGAGCTTGAACAAAATTTGTATGTTCAACATTTTCGTTTCTTCTTCTTCACAACGCACTATCTGATCTCCCTCTGATCATTTGGAACTTGGAGAACATACTGCAATATGTGATCCATGCCTCTGAGAGAGAGAGAGAGAGCATTCTATTGCTAGTGCGACTACATTCTCAGTGCTTTGGCTCGGCATGGGCACGTATCTAGTTGTGGTCCATGGATACTTCGATCGATAGGCAAATAATTCTGCAAGTAATAATCGATTCTTAATAAGATTTATCTCAAGTCTTCCTTGCTGTTTAGATGATTGCAGTAAAATGGTATAACTTTTCTGGGTGAGATGATGTTATGTAATTTTACTTGAGAATTAAAAGATGTCAAGTTCAATGAAATAGGCATAAATAAATAAACCATCACTGTCCCTTTCATTGAGTGATCAATTAATCCATTGCAGGGCAGCAGAGCACAAAACAGGAGGAAACAATTAGATCAGAAATTTTTTAAAAGAAAGTGGAGGACAAGTTTCTTTATGTAAAAAATAAAATAAAATAAAAAAGAGAGGAATTAATTGGACATAGGTAATTGAATAGAACATCATTCCCCATACTTGGTCTTACATGTTCCAACTTCCAAATTCTAATAATCTTTTTGCAGTGGAGTATTATAATTTGAGGGGAGCATCTCGTGATGCGTGTGCAAAGAAGTAAGAACACACCTTAGTTGATATTTAATTTGTGGTGCAAACATGTAGTTTGCTTTCTGCTCTTTGCCCCTCTTTCTCTCTCTCTCCTCTTTGCCTTTTTTGCTTTCTGCTTTTCTGCGTGGGGTTAAAGGACCTTGCTTTATCGATTCTCTCAACGCAAGCCTTCTACTTTTTCTACCATCAATACAATTCACACGCCTCCTGTTGGCAAAAGAAAACAATTCATCTGCCCGCGCTGTCTAAACTCGGTCTGAGACAAACATGCAGATGTGTCATGTGTGTGTGTGAGAGAGAGAGAGAGATCTCTCCATGATGCAACGCACATTAGAATCCGGATGTTGCCTCGTTCATTCAAGAAAAGAATTGGGTGATAATAAATGTGGCAGAACACACTGTTGGGCATGCGTCTCCATGATTCAGTCATGCATACAGGCAGCATTTCAAATCTTTTTTCCTCTTTGGTTCTTGTCTGAACTGGAAAACATATCTTTTTATCCCCGCATAAATATTGAAGTGCCCCTTGGCGGCCATCAATTCTGAGCACCAACTCCTCTAAGACATCTTTTGAGAACACGAGTTTGTAATCGAAATCTCAATGGCAATCAATCAGGACTAACATAACAGTTATAAGGGGCCATAACATAACTCAAAAATCAAATAAAAGCATTTAACTTTCGCATTCTGCCTAGAACAATTTTGGATGTGATCCAAGGAGGGAGAGAGGAGAGAGACTCGGAGGGAGGTATTTTCCGGACTTCACACCTCCTCCATCATCAGCTCTCATCACACACCACTTCGCACAGCTTTTAAGGACCATGTTTGTGTTTTATGTGATTGTGTGCGCCAATTGCAATGCCCCCTCTCTGGTCCTCTTGTTCTGCGCTGTCACCCGATGGAGACAAGGAGAAAGGATCCCCATCGCAATCAAAAGAGCACAGATAATAATATATATATTACACTGATACTGTACTCATGTTGGGCAGTATTAACAGTAAATACGAAAACCCAGCTGAGGCAGGCAGCTGCTTCCTTCTGCTTGTCTGACTGACGAAAGGATCCGAAGGCTTGGAGGTATTGTTCTTTAGCTGTTTTTCTTCTCTCCTTGGAGGGACTTCAATTTGCACGCACAAGAAAAAGTGAAAACAAAAAGAAAAGAAAACATTGTTTGAAGTTTGAACATCAACTGGTCAGAGGAAGTATATGACCATATCCCTTATACATACATCATTCCTGTGTCCAACTGAGCATTGTGACGCAAGAAACAGTTCCCCTTCCCCCCTATCAAAAGAAGGGGCAGGCACATTCTGTTTGGCATGCAGCTTGACAGTCCACACAACTCTACTCTCTCTCTCTCTCTTGTCCTCTCTCAGACCAGGCGGTGATGCTGCTGAACATAGCATTCACGCCTACTCATTCGATGCATGCACGGAGTGCCTGATGGTAAAAGTTCTAGTGGCCTAAATGGCATCTTACTCCGCCATAGAAATCTTCTGCTGCTGCTGCTACTATTGGCCAACCTTGAATCATCTAACAGCAGATATTGATGTGTTCTGATCGAATTCCCATGAAAAATGGCACAAGGTGGATCATTTTAACATGCAATAAAGTAAAGCACGAGGGCATTCAACCTGGCAAGCAATGAATGCTGTGGAAACCTGTCCTGGTGCAACTATTCCAAGCGTACTCGCTCCAGAGGAAGGAAAAAAAAAAAGCTGTCCGATGGCATATCTGAAGGCATACACAATAGAATTGTGAAATTGCACGACCAAAGCTGGCTGAACTGTGAAGGGCAGGGCACGATGAGATTTCCCTTGGGATTTGAAGGAATATTTTCGTCACTAAAGACGCACACACAATGAAGAAAGACAGGTGTTTCCAGTCACTGACCTTTCACATCGGCCTGCTGTTTAGGCCTCGGAGAATTCATGCCTGCCTCCGTTCATACGCCCCGCTTCAAAACTATAGTATCAATTTATTCCAGGCATAGCATCAAAATCACACTCCTGGAAGCAAAACTCATATTTCAGCCAACAAAACCTAACTTTCTGCTTGATAGATTGGGCTACACAGCTACATTTATCTTGTTTAATGGTCCAACAACTCCTTCCTGTTAAGAACAGTGTTTTTTTTGTGACAGCACCGTGTTGGAAAGAATTCACCACATACAATTCAACCAATTATACAGGCAATGAAAGAGGGAGCTGCGATAAGTAACTTACACTATAAATAATGATCGTTAATACATATTTGATATGAGAAAATGCTCAACTTTCAAACCTGTAGAACTCCACAGCCAAAATTTGGAAATTGTCAACACTCGGGGTGCAAAACATTGAACTAGTGAGTGCTTTACACTAGAACAGACATGGGCATGTGATATTGCAATCCCAAGTTCTTTCAGAAAAGGGAGGCTGTCACCTCCTTCACATCTGCCACCACCTGGTTGAAATCAGTCTGCAGCTTCTCTTGCACCTCTTGGGGCAACTCTCCCTTTACTGATTTGGTAGTCACCAACACACAACAAGTTGGTCTCTTGGTGACCCCAGCAACTGCAAGATCCTGAAATTGTGGCAGAAAAGAAAGATGCAAATCACAAAAGATAAAAAATCATCCATTTACTTCTGAGATTGACTCGTTGTGTGGAGAGTTGTACGAAATGCTCAAAAGATTTTGATCTAAAGATAACTAACGATTAAATATTATGAAACTATGAAAAAAACTATATCAACAATGAATATGTAAACATAACAAATGGTCCAACCTCAGTGGATAACATTATTTGGTAAAAAGAAAGCTTTGGTGCCAATAACTCTCAACTCAGAGCTCACTAACGTAGTAACTAGTTTCGTTTAGGTGCAAACAAAGAAACACAGTTATACTGACAAAGGATATATTAGGTTGACAAGTTTGACCCGTCGTCAGGAGTGAATACCAGGAATTGTTGTGGCTCCATGTAACTCAGAAAAAGACACCTCACAATTTGGAATAGCACATATATGCAGACAAATGACACAAAAATAAATACTTTCTTTGAGACATCTTTACTGGAGAATTTTAAAATGAAGAACTATAGTAAAATAAGATTCAGGATGCAGAATAAAAATAATACAAAATATTTTTGAAACGAAAAAAAAATACAAAATATTTGTTGGTTTAATGATGTGTACAATCTTATTGGATAAATATATAGTAAAATATTTATTGACGTAATGATGTGAACTATATCCCCTCAAGAAAATGATGTGAACTATAACAAAATATTTGTTGATGTAGGGCTTTGTAAGGCTTTGTAGTAGTTGAAGCATATTTGGCATGTAGTTCATCCATACCAAGAGCAAAGAGGAGCCTACTAACCTCTTTTGAAGGAACATATACATATGGAATATCAGCCTCCTCCAACAATATTGGCACATGTGTGATGACATCAATAGGAGAAATGTTTCCAGCTATGATACATAACCTAAAACAACATCCAGTTAAATCACCACAATTTGATTCAAAGTGCATTATAACAAATTTGCACGCAACGGAACTTTTAAATTTGCACTTGTGTGCACTAATATTGGTTAAATTACAGAAATAAAGAATTGACCATAACCAATAAAGGTTTTCTTTCTCCTGAAAAAAATAAATAAATAAAAGTTTTCTTTATAGGAGATCCAATAGAGAGGTAGTGTTCCCAAGTGAACAAGTGTTGAAAGAAATAATTTAAGAAAATATATTTTGCTTGTACACAGCCATAAGGAGGTATCAGTTAACTTGTTTAAGGAAACAACAACAACAACAACAAAACCTTATCCCACTAGGTGGGGTCGGCTACATGGATCATACGACATATATTCGTTGATCCATGTTCATGAGATTCGACAGGGTTTTATGCTGGCTGTCGGGGCCTAACACAACCCTCCTCCTTTATCCGGGCTTGGGACCGGCTATAAAACATAGGCGGAGTTTGTTTAAGGAAACAAATTTTGGGAAATAGGAGGAACACCAAGATCATCCTCAACTTTGTGGCAATCGCATAATAAATCATGCAAACTCAGTCTCATCTCTCGTGCTGGCTCCAAAGCCACAATTCAGACCCATTTCTAAACGTGCAGTTTCCTTCCTTGCCAAGCAAACCTTGCATTGACGTCTACAAGAAGAAATATTGGACAAGTAGATATCTGTATTCCTTCTTTCCCTTATGAATGGAACCACAACCACTTACTATCTCACAGAAACTTTGAACCAAAATATTAGTTTTAGAAGAGAAAGGGGACAAAAGGCGAGTTGGAATCTACTTGTTATGGCCCAAGTATTAATGTGTACATGAAGCTGACAAAAAAGAATGATACGGTGCTTAATTATGACTCCAAGGAGGATATGTAAGAATCTGTTGGAGAGATGGATTTTAAGCTGTGCAAGGACAGTTTTCTAATGGTTTGAACTACCCAAGGTGGGTAAAATCTATGCAAAAGGAACACATCTTATTTTTGCCTGCACAAAAGAAAACATCTTTGATAAGAATGGCAACTGAACGGGAAGCCGCAGACCCTTTGTGACCGCGACGAACACTCTTCACCACTTCCTTCACTCCACGTTTCAAGCACTTCGCCTCAGCAGCTGGATTTTACAACACCAATCATCAGACCATGCTTAAATCCAAGCTTTTAGCAAATATATAGAACATTGCTGTTTCCTCAACAATCAAAACATCGACGAGAAGGATAACAGGAAGTAAGACAAATTATGCATATGCCCAATGGCACCTTAAACAAAGAAACGCAGTAAAGTAGACAACTTTTACATCAAGATCCTTTATCCCGCCAAAAAGGAAATAAAACGGTTGATAAAAGAACAATTGACGAATCGATGGAGCGGAAATGGAGACCTCGTCGGACGAGCTTAAGGGTGCGCTTGCAGAGCTTCTTGCCGGCGAGTGGCTTCGCGATGGGCGCCACAGCCATCAATTTCTTCCGCTCCTTCGTCGACTTCTCGTTCTCGCTGTCGCTCCCCATCTTCCTATGTTACAGTCGTCGAGGCGAACTCGATCTCTGTCGTCCTGGAGCGCGTCGGGGTTTTGCGAAGAGGAGGAAGGCGCGGGACAGGGTTTAGGGCTTCGTGAAAAACCCTAAATGGTTTTCCAGTTATCTAATGGGCCGGCCCATATCAGTTGTCAGCCCGACAAACTCATGTGGTAACAGTGTTTCCATTTGTTATTTCTTTTTCTGGTATTTGTTTTCTTTATTTTAGATAGAGAAACATTGATGCATTCATTAAATTAAATAAAAAAAATCACATGGATATGTGTGGGCTCGTAAAAGGTAGAATTTATTTGTTCTCATGAAAAAAAAAACAAAAAAAAAAAAATCGAAGCTTCCATCTTTCAAGTTATATTTTCGTCCGCTGTGTAAGTAAAGTAGTAAGCCCATACTACGCGTTGAAATGGCGCTGACCGGGCTCGAAGACGGGCCCACGAGCCCATAGTTTCACGTTATTAGTCCACGTACATGGCCTCCTCAAGTGGTCCATTTAAACCCCAGATTTCAAATAGTTGTCAAATTCCTCCAAAAATGATTACATTGTGAATAAATCAGAAAAAAATAATGTTTTTAAAATCGAATCGAAATATCAGCCAAATGGATCAAGATATGATCGATACAATGAAGTTCAATTCTATTGAAATAATTTTTTAATAAAATAATATATTTTAATTACTTCTTAAAATATACTACAAATAAAAAAATATAATTAAATCACATTAATCATCATTTTAAATTAATCAAATAAGAATAAAATATTTTTTACGTTTTAATATAATCATTTATAGTAGTTTCAATTTAATAATATTTTTTTCATAAATAATTTTCTCCTTTATTTATATCTATTGGAGTAAAGTTTTAATGATATATTAAATTATGCTTTGATAATATAAATTTCAAAAGATTAAAGTCAAATACTGAAAAGTTAAAAAAAAATAGGATAACTTTATGCACTAAAATTTGATTAAATAATTTATTATGATCTTATCATATTATGTGTAACGTCCCAAGACTCACGTGACTATCACATACTCAGAATTGTCCCAAAGGCATTACACCATTCTATATGAAATAATTGTGTATAAACTCTATAAATGATAATAAGAGGAGCTGGAACCGTTCATGACTCCATCATATTAAATATGCGAAAAATAAAAGTTAATCCAATAATCTAGTATGATTAAATCCTACACCATGTGCAACATCTATGTCACTGAGCCTGACCATCTGCATCATCATTTTCTATCATCTCATCTGCATGAATCCAGATGTAAAAAAAATATGTGAGTATGAAAATACTCGGTACAATAAATAATAGATCAAAGGTGTTAAAAAATCAATAATCAACAATAATCGATAGAGCACATGATATGACAATATAAGGAAAGATTAATAATAAATCAATAAGACCATGAATCAATAAAAGGAGATCAGGTAACAGGTCAGGACCAATCAATAATAATTATCAACTATGTTTGATTACTATAGCACATATCCAATTTAATAATTTTCTATTATCAATATATGAGGTCATCGGCCAATACCCATTTCTATTCAATTCAATAAGCGGAAGCAAAGCCAATCAACACCAAGATCCGAATGACCAAGATCCAATTCAATTCAATTTTATTTCAATTTCAGTTTAATCTTTGGAATTATTCAATTCAATAGTGAGCGTTCAGTCAATTAAAAAAAACTCAATGACTCTTTCATGTAAGTCAGTGAAAGATCAAACTACGGCAAGCTGTCCTCCAATAGTAGCGCTAATAATAGCTTCGTGATGGCGATGGACCATAACCATCACAGGACAGTCATAGCTTTCATAAAGGATGATGTCTCAAACCTCTAAATACACTATCTGCCCCATTAATAATAATGGCCTAGGGGGCTTAGAGACAATTGGAGAACATGGAGACCCAGCAGTTTTCATCTTTTATCTTGTTAATCCTAAAGACCTATATTTAATAATTCAATTTAGGTTAAACAAGGATCCAATCAGGGGAAAACTATTGAATCAATATCATAATGGATCATCCGATCTGATGGAATAACGATGACAATAATCTCAAATCAAATATGAAAGATATGATGATGTCAAATCTGTTTGTTATATGATCAGGGATAATCAGGAACCATAAACTATGATGACTATTCAAGTATCTACAAAAAATTACCCAAAATTACATTTTCTGTCCCCAGAACTCGGCCAGCGTCGGGTGAAACTCGGACCGTGTTCGGAAACGCCCAACATCACCTCGGCCAGGAAAAATTCGGACTGAGTTGGGTGTGAACCCGGGCCAAGTTGGTCGGTTCATGCCCGCATCAAGGCTTCAATTCGACACGGACCGCGTCCGAAGAAAACAGACCATGTCGTCGAAAAACTCACGTCATCGCTATCCCGGTTCGCGTCCGACCATAATCCCATACACATCAATGTGGTCCGAGTTTGATTGAATCCGGGCCGTGTTTACCTGAACTCGGGCCGTGTCGACCTCAACCTGGATTGTGTTGGCCGGAACCCGATTCGGTTGTCGACAGAAAAATGCATTTCGACGCGATTTTCCAACCATTATAACTACGTCATACGATGTCCAAATTATGCATATAATATCAATAGAAACATGATACAAAGGATAAGAGAATAGAGTTCCATGTCGTGAAAAACCGACGATATAGGAATTCCCCCTACGTACCTAAAATTGGCTGAAAAACCAACTATAATCCCTAATCTGAAAATCTGCACGAACGCCGAACTTTGGCCGACGATTACACTCCATCCTCGTTTTGAAACTTGTGGCCACCACCTAGAACTTCTTCTCCTATGAAACCAATCATCGTGTGCTCACGGGGGTGCTTCGGTTCGCGTGTAAATGAGAGAAAAAGAGGATTCGCGGGCAAAATTTTGTTTGGCAGAAAAGGGGTTTTCAGCCACTCTTTAATGCTTATTTATAGGTGCATATTTGAGATATCAATTCTATTAAGTCTTGGACTCTTTTAGAATCAATTTTGATCATCCATCAATGATTAATCACTTCTCAATTATTCAGATTTATTTAAATCCGAATTTACTTAACAATCCAATATTTATCTTTATGGAAATTTTATCTCTTTTCAAATTTCTTCTTATCTTTCCAACTTATCCCCTATTTTCCATCAATTTCAGAGTCATTTAATTACATAATATTAACATTGGGATTTTTAAATGCATTAAATAAAAATAAATATCATTTATTTATTTTCTGAAAATCCGAGTTGTTACATTATGGATGAACGATGAATATCAAAATTGTAAAGAATCTTGTTAACTATCCATAAAATTCATAATTATCTAATTTGAATAACTTTGTAAAAAGTTACACTCAAAATAGTACAGGTCAACTTATCGGTTGAAGCAAAGAAGGTTGTTCGAGATAACACCGGTCAACCGATCCCAGAAGTCAGTCGACTAATCAATGCATGGCATGCCTAGTTCAATGACGAGACTATATCGGTCGACGCCAAGATGATACCGATTGATGTACCGATCGACCGACCAACTACGGTCAGTGAAGAAAATAAGTGCAACGATCACATGGACCGGTCGACCGGTCCATATGTGCGGTCGACCGGCCTCCGGATCAAATGAACCGTAATGATAAATTTTGAAGAAGAAAATTGTGGAATAAGTTGTGAGCGAATTTTCTCCACATTGAAGCCTACAAAGGAGTGTCAAAGCATGAAGCAATTCAAGTATTGAAGAAAAACTTCAAGTTATCAAAAGAAGACAATTTCTTTTGAAGTTATCATTTTTAATTTTATTTTCTTTCTCTTTTCTCTTATTGTGAACTTGTCATTGTAAAAGGAGAGAAATATTGTTCAAAAAAAATTAAGAGAGCCTATGTAAAAGATGTTCTAAATCTTACCTCTTGAGCGAGAAAAAAGATTACATTTCTATGAGAAAATGTTGCTTTGCCTCTCGAAGCGAAAAAAATGTGATTGATGTAAATGGTTCTTCCTTCCCCATTTTGAACTAAAGAAGATTTTAATAGAATCTTCAACGGTCTCGAGGTCGAGAAGTCGAAGCGGGGACGTAGGCCAAAGTATAGCCGAACCTCGTCAACAACCACATGTGTTATCGTGTTTGATCTCTCTCCCTCTCATATTGTGTTTAATGTGATCTGAATTGCATTAATTTAAAAGGTTTAAGAATTTATTTTTAAGCTTTCGCGACACATTTTGTGAAATTGATATTTTTGAATTGAACATCAATTCACTCTCCCCCTCTCTTGGTGCTCTTTGAGATTCTACAATTAATATCAGAGTGAATTGCTCTTATTTTAATTTTTAATCATCTTATTTTAAGATTTAATCATTTTGTTTTAAGATTTAAAATATTGCTCTTGGGAGAAGCGTATCACTACTTATGAAGGAATCGATAAGGTTAAAGAATCTAAATTAAATATTTTAAATCATAAATATGATTATTTCAAAATGCATGATAATGAATCCATAAATGATATGGTTGATCGATTTAATGATATTATGAATGGCTTAGCGTCCTTGGGCAAGCAAAAAACTAACACTCAAAAAGTGAAAAAGATTATCAGGTCTCTCCTCCAAATAGCATACGAAGAGGACAGTGATCGAAGAAAAATATTTAAACAAATTAGATTTCGATGATCTAATTGATTCACTTCTAACCTATGAGATCTCAATCCAAGAAGATCAAGAAAAAAAATTTCCCAAGGAGAAAATATGGACACTGAAAGTAAATTTAAAAGAAGAAGACTCTAGTGAAGAGGAAGTTGATGAAAAGAAATTCGCATGCTATATAAGAAAATTAGATAAGTATTTCAAGTTGGTAAAGAAGAATGAGAAGCCAACAAGAAGATCATACAAATAATACGAAGAAGAAACGTCTCAAAAAGGGAAAAATAAAAAAATATGAAGAGTGACTCATCAAGTTCTTCTAATGACGAAGCATACTTATGTCTAATGGCACACAATGTGAGATAAGTTCTAGTTCTTTAAATTCAAATAATGACTTATCGAGTTTTTTCGAAGAAAATATTTTTTTATATGTAAATAAAGAACTCTCCTCTCTTATAAAAAATATTTTTTAATTAAAGAAAAAAAATGAAAAATTAATACATGAGATTGAAAAATTAAAAGAAGAAAAGAATGTTATGGAAAATAAAAACCTGAAAAATGAAATTGATATTTTGAAAATTACACATGCTTGTGGAATAGTAAAATTAGGATGTTCCACAGAAAATGTGAAGCAAAAAAAAAAATACTTTTTTGAAAAGTACACAAAATAATAATAAAGTTATTTCTTGTGTAACGAAAAATACTCTTAGAAAATACTTTGAATACTCATTCCTATAATAAATATCACATCTGAAATGTTTTACATGTGGACTTTATGGTCATTATGCATATCAATGTAGAATAAGAAAATCATCACAACATGACATGATTTGAGTTCAAAAAAAACATTGTTTAATAAAATAGGATTAAAAAAAGTTTTAGTACTAAAAGTTACTTGATTATTTTTCAAGTGTGCCTCACATGTAAACAAAGGACAAATGGAAATGTGAAGATATAAAGATTGTGGTAAAATTATCATCTACTTTTTTATTCTTCTCAAAAGCTCAAAATTAAAATAAGGGAACACGTCAAATAGAAAAAAATAGTCATAATGATAGGGGGAGTATGTATTCAACCTTATTTTAACATATCATTGTTGCATAAGTTTTATGTAATATTTTGATTCATAATATAATTTTTGACTTATGGATTTCATAACCTCTAAATCAATTTAATTTCATTATAGTCATAAATTTAGGGGGCGTTATTTTTACATATTCATGACAAAAAGAGGAGAATTTTTCTTTTTTTTTTTTCATACAAAGGGGGAATGACATATTTTTTATGTCCTTTATGTGCAAACTATTTTTTATGAAACAAAAAGAGAATAAATATATGAGAAATATGATATGAATATATGAAGAGTGTCTTATAATTAGAACTTATATGAATATCTAGTATTGTAAGGACAGCTAAGTTTTAAGTGGGAGTAAAATTAATTTTACAATATTTTACAATTTTTTCGCAAACTATATATATATATTTTAAATTTCTTAGTTTGTCTTCATTAAAAAGAGAGCAAAATTTCAATGACATACTAAATTATATTTTGATGATACAAAGCTCGAAAGAATAAAGTTAAATGTTGAAAAAGTTTAAAGAAAAAAGAATAACTTTATGCACTAAATTTTGATTAAATAATTGACTATGGTCTTATCATATTTTGGATGAATGATAAATATCAAAATTATCGAGAATCCTATTAGCTATCCATAGAATTCAAGATTATCTAATTTGAATAACTGTGCAAAAAGTTATGCTCAAAGTAGTGTAGGTCAGTTAACCCGCCGGTTGAAGCAAAGAAGGCCGGTCGAGACAACATTCGTCGACCGATCCAAGATGTCGATCGTCCGATAAATGCATGCCATGCCCAGTTCAATGACGAGACTATACCGATCGACGTCGAGACGACACTACGGTTAGTGAAGAAAATAAGTGCAATAGTCACATAGACCGATCGATCGGTCCATATGTGCGGTCGATCGGCTCTCGGACCGAACAATAATGGTCAATTTTGAAGGAGAAAATTGTGAACGGATTTTCTCCACATTGAAGCCTATAAAAGGAGTGTCAAGGCCTGAAGCAAAGGTACCCCATCTAAGTATTAAAAAAATTTCAAGTTATCAAAAAAAGATCATTTCTCTTGAAGTTATTATTTATAGTTTTACTGTCTTTCTTTCTTCTCTTCTTGTGAGCTTGTCATTGTAAAAAGAGAGAAATATTGTTCAAAAAAATTAAGAAAACTCTTATGTAAAAGATGTTCCAAATCTTACCTCTTGAACGAGAGAGATTAGCTTTATAGGAGGAAATGTTGCTTTGCCTCTCGAAGCGGAGAAAAGGTGATTGATGTAAATGATTCTTCCTTGCCCCCATTTGGAATTAAGGACGATTTTAGTAAAATCTCTAGCGGTCTCGAGGTCGAGAAGTCGAAGCGATAACGTAGGTTAAGGTGTGGCCGAACCTCGTCAACAACCACATGTGCTATTGTGTTTGATATCTCTTCCCCCCATATATATATAGTGTTTGATGTGATTTGAATTGCATTGATTTAAAAGATTTTAAGAATCGATTTTAAGCTTCCGTGACACATTTTGTAAAATCGATATTTCTGGATTGAACACCAATTCACCCCTCCTCTTAGTGCCCTTTGGGATCCTACACCTTAAAATATATTTTATTAACTTTTTTCTTTATCTCATATTCTTACCTATTCTTATCAAAATCAATTTGTTTTTTTCAATTTTTGACAAAAATCGAATTGAACCGATTTTTTTATTCAATTCGAGTTTTTTTTTATTGCCACCTTAATGTCCGGAAAGCGACGCCGATCGTTCAACCCACGCGACATTAAGGAACGCACTGGCGCCAGGTTGGAATCTCGGCCCATCATCGAGCCTGACTAATCTGATGTTGCCCCGGAAAGCATGCCTAACTACGATGGGTGAGACTCTTAACGGAAATTTTCTTCAAGTCACTAGAGTGTATCCAGTGACCTGATTCAATGAACGTTTGAACAACTATCAATCTGGTTAATTTATATCTCTCTAAAAAAAGATCATAATGAGTGTCCCAGGTTATTTTAGTTAATAGGTTCAAGCTCTAGTATCAAGTTTATTGCGGTTTGCAGGCATTTTGAGCATTTCACAAGAATGACCACTAGTGCTAGTCAATTGTCAAAGTTTAGTCTCTGTATAAAATATATATGTCCCCAGGAATGTCATACCATATATGAAGATTGTGTGTTAAATTCAGTGTTTTAGTAATGGATGTAAACTAGAATTGCCTACCTGGTTTTGTTTATGTGTAGTCTTTATAGTGCACTTCAGTCAAACTTTGCCACTTTGGATGAGAAAACTGGTATTGAGAAAGAGGGTCCTATTCTTTGAACTGCTTTGGATGGGATGAAGCTTCCATCTTTTTCTTAATATGAAGTGAGGTTCAGGTGCATTAGCATGTTTCACTTTCATGCTTAAACTTGGTAGAGTCATATATGACGGACATCTTTTTGCTAGATAAAGTGTCACTAACCAGTAACCATGTCTCTGGTTACATTTGCATTATGCTTGGGTACCTATAAGAAGTTACATTTTGAAGTTTAAGTTAGCTCCTCTAACAAGGCATCTAGTCTTGCCATGACCAGCTACTACTTACTACTTTACTGATCATTCTCCAACACTACTCTTATTCTAAATTAAATTAAACAATAATTGTGTTGAATGTTCCATGTGCTTCTTTAAAGATGGAATATGAAACTATGAACTTAAATATCTATGTAGTAAGATTAACGTTCTTGTTGGCCTTTTTCTTTCTTTTGAGTGAAAAGGATAATCATTTTACGCCACTTGTCTTTATTGAAGGTTATGTAGAAGACTAGAACATGCCCTTCATATTAAGGTTCAGATGTGAAATTAGAAGATCTGAAGTGAAAAAATGGAAAGGAATGATCTTTTTTTTTTTTTGCAGGTATGCAACTGAACACAGATGTGGTGTGGTTGTAAAAGGTCCAAAGTTGAGTGGAAACATTTCTGGAACTGATCCATTGAAAGATAACAGGTTGCTTTTGACGGCTGAGCCATTGAAAGAACACAGCGGCTGTCGTCAATGAACTTTCAAAATAAATGTCGAAAATTCTGGTATCCCACACACTAAACAAACGACGAGCTGCAGAAGGAAAGAATATTGCAGACATTGTCCTTATACGAGGTTGCAGGATTCGTATTGAGGTTAGCCAGTTTGTCTTTTGGCCGTGTTTTTTTTTTCTTTTTTCTTGTGCATGCAAATCCATTTGAGTGCAAAGACATCTGTGCTGACAATTACTTCATCTGGCCACTGCCTATGTATTTGTATATTGCATCTGCATTTCACCATAAGATGCAGATTATGCTATGTCGCATGTTAAAGGCAAAGGAACTGGAATGTGTTAGTCTACAAACCCAGCTGGTGTGGGTGGGGGAGGAAGCATACACATGCCAAAATAATTAACACTTTTCTTCTGTGCTCAAGTGTTTTGATATTACTCTTATTTGGGTTTCTGGCAAGCACTTGAATGCCAGGAAAGTGAGAAAAAGTTGTTAATTTATTCACAATGTTATCTTATTCAAGAAGTGGAGTCTTCATCTTTTTCTCCAATGTTCTTATCTTTACTTTTCTTGACATTTATATTGGCCGGACTCACCAGGTCCCAACATTTTTGGAGAAACATGGATTGGTTCCATGCATGGTATCTCCAACCGAAATCATAGCGGAGTTGGGCCTGTCATTGGGGATTGATATCCTAGAAGCTCCAGGAGCAACTGGAGATTACCGAACTCTCCTGACATCCAAAGCCACAGCAATAGCAAGAGCTTTTTTTGCTCCCATACAATCAAGGTGAGTTGTAAACAGTCTTAGAACTTGATTACTCACGAAAACTTAGACAAGATTCGATGATTACTCTATAAAGAACTTGCTCGTTGGCAATTACCTAATTAATATAATTTGGAAGACAACGTATACTTGCCACTTACGGCTTCATCTATTGTTTCTATTCCCAGGCAATTGATGATGCTGGCCACGATAAGGCAAGCACGTTGATGGTTAGGGGCTTGGAAGCCGTAGATCGTGCTATCGGCCAGCTCTCAAGATTGCAGCTGCAAAGGGATGTTTGGGAAGGTTTCCAGGAAGCCAGATGATGGGAGTGATAGAAAAGTTGCTCGAGTTAAAGAATGATTAGTTTCGAATCAAGTGCTGTTTTAGTAAGAGAAGTGTACCTTATCCTTTGCGAGTCTGGGACAAGAAAAAGATCTGGGAATAATATAAGCGAAAACTTGCTCTTTAGCGACGCCTCAGCATATTAACTTCCTCGCCTGTTGCAAATTTGCCTACGCTACATATGTCATTCTTGGTCATCAGGATAATGGCCGTTCTAAACATAACTATGTTGCACAACTAAAAATGTCACAGGAAATGAAATATTTCTTCCGCTTGTATGAGTTAATAATTGTGTATTGCATGGACGTTCGAGCAAGCTGGAACAGATTGCTATTGTGGTGGTAATTACCATATCTAACATCAATGAAGAAAAAAAAAAAGACATTACAAATCTCGCAAGTATCACATAGCTTTTTCCAGCCATCGAGGTAGTGTCAAAGAAGTCCTCATTCCGAGCTTGGTCAAGAACACAGCATACAAGATGTGCAGCAAGAAAATAAAGAACCCACTGTTGAGTAAAAGCTGTTTCCAATGGTCAGGGAGCAAGTAGGACAATGTTATACTTTGATAAAGAAGAAAATTGAGAAAATTTATTCTCCGAAATCAGAGCATGAGGGTTCTTGAAACTTACCAAGCTCCCAAAAATGACATATATGGCATCCATTGATGGGATAGTGTTTACTCCAACAGCCATGAGGACATAAGTCATAGAGGCATGAATGTTGATGGTGATCTGATGTTGAACAGATGTTCATATCAGGAGACACAACATAAAATCAATAATAAATGTTGACTATAGAGAAGTAGTACCAATGCAAGAATATTTTCTCTTATCAGGAATGATGATACCAAAACATAACCAACAGCTCCTAATGAACGAACCTGCACAATATAATATTACGTTTTCAAGGAAACTGACAAAAGAATATTGGCACGTCCATACGAAAGTTCAAAGCAGATACAAAGGCATACAAGTGTGCAGAGAAGAATGGAAGCAGTCCAATTAATCTGTAACCTGAATGAAGCCAGAATGATAAGCATAAGTTAACTTGGAATATGTCACAAAGATGTACAAAGTGAAAAAGAAGTGTCTTTTTGAACCTCCAGGAAGTACCCAATGCCAGACCAAGTAGGCCATGCATAAGCTGCATGAAAAATAGAAGGGTGATTTATACGATGTAACTGAGATTTGCATGAAAAACATAATGTTTCAGAGTGCAGCTCATAACATTCTTTTACTAACACACTCAATATCAGAAGCATGGATGAGTCAACATTTAAGAGGTATCATTAGGACCACCATCATGCAAATTCTCGATCCATAACAAAATCAACAGATAGAAGACATTTTCATGAACTGGGATCTTATTGTCCGAATTTGACATCATGTAATGCTAAGTCGGCCAACACATTTGGAAAAAGCATTTCAACTCTGTATACATATCGAAGTCCATGATCCATGAAGAAGTCCACAATGTGAGGAAGGAAAAGATGAAAACCCGACCTCTGTAGGTGACATTTTACCGAATTTTAAGCCTATAAATTGGAAGCATGTCTTTAAGAATAGCTAGTGCAATTGAAATGAGTCCATGTTCATAAGCAGATACAAAAATCCTGACCATATATGATGAAAGGAAATGAATACCAAATATGTGGATGCTTTGACCGGACCAGATAGTGTGAGCAGCAGTATCGCAGTAGCAACCTGAAATCATAGAAAGGAGCTTTAGCTTGACTAGGTTTACAGAGAAGCAGTAAACTAACAAATAGAAACGGACCAATGGACCATAAAGGACATTGAGTTTCAGTAACAATATCTACAATAGATAACTGGAAACAAACCATGGTTTTTCTACCAGCAGCTATTCCCCATCTCATTGAAGTGATCACTATTGGCAACGCAAAGAAACAACCAAAGTAATTCTGCACACACAAGAATTTGTTTACCAAAGCTATGGGATCAAATTGAAATAGCTCAAAAAACAAAGTTACATCTAGAAGTCTACACTTGTACGCATGAAATCATTTTGTTTTCATAACAGTTGAAGAACAAGTATCTTTCAGATTAACCAATTGTAAGGCAAACAGAACGTGGTAAGATGAAACTAAATCTCATACTACAATTATACCTATGAATGGGAAACTTCAGAAGAATGAAGAAAAAGGAGCATCTTGTCAAAAGGAGAGGTTCCAATTTGATCTTGGACAGCATAAGAGCCAAAAATGAGCCCAACCGAGTGGGAATTAAGCTAAAAATTAACTTATATAAACATGAAAGATGTGAAATCATGCGGAAACAAATGTTAAGAATATAAAATTAATAATGCTGCTCTTCCTAACGGCTTAAGCTTTTAGGAAAATTGATCAGCCCATCAAATTTCACATGGTGTCAGAGCCAAAGGTGTTCGAACATCATTAAGCTCTTATAAAAAAGTAATTTTCTCTCTTAGTTGTCCACGTGTTGGACTTGGGCTAAACCAAAAGTTATCTACAACCCACAAGTGAAGGGGAGTGTTAAGAATATAAAATTAATGATGTTGCTCTTCCTAAGAGCTTAGGGTATGTTTGGATTGAGGAATATGAAGAAATGGGGTGGAATATGAGAGAATGAAATTAGCTAAACCATATTTGATTATATTTTTTATTTAAGTTAAGAGGGGTGAGGTAAAAAATCGAAAAATCTTCGCCGATGCGAGCGAGGGCAACTAGGTCGTCCCGGTTCGTGCTCATCCCTAATTAACAATTATAAATACTTTAAATATATAATGAAGGATAAAAATGACTTTTATATGAATAAAACCTTCCTTACCCCACCACATATGGTATATAATTTATTATCCAAACGTGAACTTTCTAACGACACAACACGACACACCGCGCTACCCCACCCCATCCCATCCCATGTCATGCCAAACAAACCATACGCTTTTAGAAAAATTGATCAGCAAATCAAATTTAACAAACAAATTTCAAGATGATGAACCCATAACCACCCAGCATGGCGTATTCTCTCCTCCCATGTTTCCATGAATGCCATACAACCAAATAAAGGTTGGAACTTTTGCATAAAAACGGGAATCAAACACCTAAATGATTTAGAGAAATCCATACAGATTCGATATTAAGTTAGAAACCGAAATCGACCTCGATTGCCAAGGAGTTGCTCAACAAGTAGGCGAGGCCCGCCACGGAGGCGAACATAGCGCACTCGACCAGCCTCAGCGTCTTCTTGAACGCATCGCTGTGGACATCCAAGTCCTCGGAGGACTGCCACGACGATCGCGAAGCGGAAACCCTAGAACCGGGCTTTGGAAAGGGAGAAGGGAACGGGAGGCGGGGGAAGGAGGCGGCGGCATTGAGAGGGAAGGACTGCTGCTTCTTCGTGGCCTCACAGGTGACGAAGGCGGAGACGCGAAGGGTCGAACGGGAAGGAGACAAGGCGTATCGGGAGGGTTTAATGACAGCAGGAGCAGCAGCACGGGAAGGAGTGGGGGAGAGGAGTAGATGGTTTAAAAGAGCCATTTTTTTGCCAAGAGGTGTAGGGGAACATTTTATAATTAAGTCTACTAATTGAAATAAATATTTATTCTCAGCTTTGCGGGTTTTCCAATTTCTATTCGTAAAAAATCGTAAAATTGTTCATCTTATACTTTTTTCTGACTACTTTTTAAGTTTCAAAAATAAAATAAAATTTACACATAAAAATAAGTCCAGTCAATATATATCTAATAAAAGCTAAAATCAAACATAAAAATTAATATTTTCAACATCAACTACGTTAAATAAAATTTTTGAGACACGCACCGAATTAAATTTGCGTAATATATCAATATATATATTGAATAAATTAACTTTAAATTAATATATTTTCATTGTAACTTTATCTATAACATTCCTGAAATGCAAGTGTGTTACTTGTTATCCAATTAAATAGTCCAGTTTTCTTTTAATTTTTGAAAATAATAAAGTAATCATTCATCAATTTACAATTTGAATATCAAAATAATCATTTTGAGCACAAAAAGTGTTTGGTAGCATAATGAGTTTGACTGAGTTAGAAGGTCAGTACAAGTGTTTAGTAAAGATTTTTTTTGTAACGGGAGATACTGGTCATAACTCATCATTATTATTGATTTTTCTATTGTCGGAGACACTTTTGTTTAGTATTTTACTTTAATTTTCATCGGTCTTTCTTGACCGGTGAACTGAGTTTTGAATCTTTATTTTTTTCACAATGAATTTTAGAGTAGAAGGTTATTAATCTAGTCCTTGTGAGTTCGACACTTTTACTCATTCTTTATTACTTGATGGTTGTGTTTGATAACATGCGAACTCGTGAACTCAAGTTCTTAGAACTTGGCAACGTGACACATAGGTTTTTGTCCGGCGTTTGGAAAATATTGACGTGGATTGAAGAACTTACAAGTCTTAGTTCCTCTGAGTTCTGGAGGGCGTTTGGCAAATGTCGTGAACTCTCGTCTAGGACTAAGCTTTTTGTGGAGGTTACTAGCGGACAAAAACACAATTGCGATGAAGGAATTTGTCCACGCGAAGAATGAAATCAGGAGATGTATTCAGAGAACACCGAAGAAGAAACGTTGATAGTGCCATGAGAAAAAGAAAAAAACATAAAGCTGAAGAGAGAAAATCGGAGAAAATTTTGGGGAAAAAATAAAGAAAATGCATGCGTCCACGATCGACGATGACGGTGTTTCGCATTTTGCCTTTACCTCAGTCGTCGCCTTAATTGCAACTTCGGAGCTGAGATCACGGGAGAAATTAGGCGAACTTATCAAATAATTGAAGAAAAACACCACCGAGGAAGGGAACATACCTATGCTTCTTCCTGTCGGAGCTTGACGTCCTCTGCCAGCACGGAATAGACCCAGTGGCCAGTGTCGTGGAAGGGGGATGGCGTCTTCTGCCGGCGCGGAAGAGGGTTTCGAACCGGGTTGGCGTGGCTCAAAGGAAGGAAAATGGGGAAATGAAATGTGGGTGTGGGATACGAGTCTTGTACGGGGCGTCCATTGAGAACTCGTAAGTTTCGACTCCTGGCAGGAACTTTTTTTGGAACTTTTTGAAACAAAAGTCGTTGACTGGAATTTAAATTCGAGTGGGGCCCACCGAAGTTCTCATACCCGTTTGACTGAACAAGGCCGAGTTCTGGCCATTGTTTGCGAACCAAACACGACTGATACGATCTAATATACTTGTTAGTATCTTTGTGCATAATTTGCACGCACCATGCCAATGAGTGTTCTATCGTTTAGGTAAGATTAGGTATCGATCAAATTAAGTAAAAGAATAATATAAAGTTTTTATTTGTGTTTTGGGTGCCTAGTTCATGCAGTCCTCTAGACACTCTTGATGAAATTTGAATACAAAATATTATAAATTAGTGGTAGTAATTTGGTGATTAGATGTTCATTTAGAATATTAATAACTAAGTATTTGATAAACTTAGCGGTATAATTAACTTATGAATATAAAATAACATAACTTCACATATAATAAATTGTTCAATTCAGTAACTATACAAATGTTGATTATAATATAATAAATAAATCACTTATATCTCAATCAAGTGAAATAAAATTCCACAACTAAGTTTTTATTAAAATATATATAAATCTATATTGATAATTAGTTTTAAAAAACTCTAGAATACCTGAAATCGTAGAGAAATATTCATTTTTATAAATTGGTCATTCAATTCATTTCAAATAAGTTGTATCTTGTTCAACCCTATAATGCATACATGATATACAGTATTAATTGTGGAATTACTTTTATTTCTAGCGTTAATAAATAAATAAGTTTCAATTAATTAAGCATAAATATAAAAATATTTATAGTCTAGTGATAAAATAAAATAAAAGGATAATAAGATAAGTCGAGAACAAATAATGCATAAATAATGATAAATTTGAAAAAAATATAGACCTCCAACTTCTAAATGCTAGTAAAAATAGTTTTTCAATATTTTCATTTAAAACATTAAACTCTACTTATTTATGTCATTTACCCAAAAAAGTTAACATTTTAATCGCTAAATGCTATTTGAAACGATAATTTTAGTCTTGCCAAATAAAATCTTAAAGGCCATTTAGTATGAGGTAATTTAGATAGATCATCGATTATTTTATTTAAAATTCTTTCTCTCGCTTGACTGTGAATGATTATCGATAATTTTAGTTATTCTGGTAATCTTAATTATCACATTGTGATACTGATAGTAGGCACGAGAGGTGACTTTCCGTATTACTAGCGGTTTGACATGCACTTTGACAAAAATATTCATTCAATCAAATTTTTGAAATATTACTATTCAAAATAAAACATCATGAATTAATTATTATGAATATAATACATATAATGTAAATTATATTTTTATGTCTACCTTTGTCATTGTATAAGTATAATAGCTCAATCGCTATATTTATCAAATATTTTTTTATCAAATTTACAAACAAACCTCTATCCGCTAATAGCTAATCGCTAATATAGCCAAATCATTATTATCCAGTCAAATCGTTATTCTCTAATCAACTTGTTAACTTTGTCAAACAAAACTTAAATAATATGATTTAAAAGCAATCTCACTAAAATCATTCTATATCCATGTGCAAAATTCATTTGCCACTCACGTTCATTTATGATATCTCTTCACATGCATAACAAATAAATGAGAAAATCTAATGAATACAAAATACTCATTACATTAAAAAAATAATCAAATCCTCATTTAAAAAAGTCTATGATAATTAATTGAGCAAATATAAATAATATGAACCATATAATAACTTTTCGTTGTCAACCAAGCAATTATCAACTAATAATGCACAATTTTATAATCAATTTTAATTATTCATAACAATTATTAGTTCAATATAATATTAATTATCAATTCAAAAAAGTTATTATTGTTAAGTTCTTCAATATTATCAATCAATAGATGAGAATCTCAATAATTTTTAAGTGAACATCATGGTACTTTCATATAACAATACTTGAGCACCAACCATGTTGATTCTCTCAAGACAAAGAATCTTTTATTTTGTGACCATTAGGATTTGTTACACAGTTGGGATGAGATATTGTACAATAATAAAACTATATTTTTATTGTTAGAGGTTGGTGTATTACTCTTTTAGTTACATTATACACGTTTAATTTAATAACAATTATCCATGAACCCTAGAGGCAATCGATAAGCATCATCACCCACAATTTGTTTACTTTTGTTTTATTTTCCTAACATATTTTTTTGTCCTCATTATTTTGATAATCACACAACTATAAATAAATCACCATACTAAAAAGCAATCAATATAATAGAGATAAAGATAACCAATATAATAGTCACAACAATTGAATATAAATTATAACTTAAAAGTAATTTAAAAGTTGTGCGAAACTCCAACTTTAAGGTCAAGTTTAGTTCAAAGTTCATAATAGGAAGGGTATGTAAGAAAGGGGAAGAAAAAAAGATGAGAATAAAAATGAAATGGAATGAAGGTGAATTATTATCCTTGGTTGGTTGACATAATTAAAGGAAAGAGAAGAGAATGAATGTTAAATGATAAATTTATTTAATTGATTTTATCTTTTATATGTATATTTATATGTTTAGTTTTAAGGTTAAAAATGAAAATGTGTTATAAATATATCTTTCATCTCATTTCCATCTATATTGGAATTTAAAAGAGAAATGGAGTGATGATCGGGAACGGAGAAAATAGGAGGGAACTTTTTTTCATTCATTATTCTCCAACTTAAATTCAACCAAAGAGGAGAATCATTCCCCCCCGTTCTCTTACATTCAACCAACCTCCTCTTTTATCTATTTTATCATTTTTTAATATATTACTTTATCTCTCTTTTTACTTACATTTTTTAGCAAATGAAATAAATAATAGTTATTTTATTTTTGAAAAATTGGAAGGTCACATTATAGCTTATTAAATAAATTTGTCTCTAAAATTTACAAGATTTATTTGAACAATTTGGAAATCCTTTAGTTCTCAAGTAGGGTCATCATTTATATAATGTGTCCAAGCTACCATTATCATTGGTACAATATCATTTTTCAATACTTATTAAAGTATTCCAAAATCTATGTTGGATGTTCTTAGTAGCTCAAGTCTTCATTTAGGTTTCGACTCCTTTATCTTGATCACATTCACGTCATCATGGTTATACTTTGTGGCGTATGGTCATAGGAAAGGTGTTGTACGTATGTTTCGTACAATAATTATAATGCTAATATGCAAGTTGTGACTTCTACTCTCTTGAATATTTCAAAGGGTCTGACATATCAATGACTCAATTTTCCCTTTCTTATGAACTTGTCATGCCTACTGTGGGAAGAATTTTAACATCACAATATCTCCTACTCTTTCAACCCTTTATCAGTGTAGGACTTTTATCGCCTATGCCCTACCTCTAGCCTTTTCATGTCGAAGCTCATCTTTCTCTACAAACTTTTGGATATAGTTAAATAATTCAAGATGTATTTTCTTTCACCAACCTTGCTCCAACGAATCATAGTTATGCTTGTGGGGCATGGTCATGGTCATGGGAAAGATGTTGTACATATGTTTCGTACAATGATGGCAATGCTAATATGCAAGTTGTGGCTTCTACTATCTCAAGTATTTCAAAGGAACTGACATATCAATGACTAAATTTTCCCTTTCTTATGAACCTCGTCATGCCTTTTGTGGGACAAATTTGAACATCGCACTCTCATAATCTTTTCAACCTTTATCAGCAAGAGACTTTTACTGCCTATGCCTTGCATCTAGCCATTTCATGTCGATGCCCATCTTTATCTACATACTTTTGGGTCTTGTTCATTAATTCAAGTATCATATATTTCTTTCACCAGCCTTGCTCCAACGAATTAGCGAACGACATGATCGTTCATATAAAATTGAAAAGAATACCATGCTTATATTGGAGTGTTATATACGAATTCGTTGAGTGAAAATGGTTGTTCCAACTTTCGTGTCAGTTCAATGCACATGCTTGAAGCATATTCTACATTGTCTAATTTATTCTTTCATATTACTTATAGTAAAATGATTAAATTCAATCAAGTCTCAAAAGCTTTTTGTGAACTCCCTTCAAAATTGAGGTATGAATCAATGGTTTATGTCGGACATGATGGAAATTAGGATCCAATGCTTTTTGAATATAAACTTTTATGTCATAGATATAAAGTTGTATGGTGTGTTATATCAATCCACTACCACTCATGTTACATTATGTCCTAGTTGGGTTGAATACGGTTGGAAACCATCCCATTTTTATTGAGAATTTTTAAAATTCTAGAAAGATCATAAGATCGTTGATGCTCAATCTTCATTTGTTGATAGACGGTAAACATAGTCTATGATATCCTTCTTCCTAATCTAGTGTAACTTTGTTGAGGATTTTTATTGATTTTCGTACTTCCTAAATGAATGACAAATTTTGAGTTTAGTCGCTCGCATCTGCAAAATATGATTCCCATTCTAAGGATGTAATGGAATGAGCAAGCGTCTTGTTTGCACAATTTGATCACATCGGCAAGATATGATTATTCATTTTTAGAATATAGTGAATTGAGCAAGTATCTTTACACATCGTTTGATAAAATAATATATACTAACTCGTCATCATTTTGTTATGCTTTGTCAGTTTTAAGTATCAATTTAGATGCATGCGAACGTGAGCCATAAACTTTACTCCACTATTGAACAATATTATCGGTCATATTCCATTAAACAAGGAAACAATATAATATAGGGTTTTTCCTTCTAACCTCTCCTAAACCAATGCTATAAAACTTGACCCGACTTTTTTCCTCTAACCTTCCCTGACCGGATCGATGGTCGGGTCAGGTTGAACCGATCGGACCGGATTGAATCGAAAGGTCGAACCGGATCAAATCGATCGATTGGATGGAATAATATAAGTTAATTAAAAAAATAAAATATGTTAAATAACTTTCTCTCTTATTCTTAATATCTTTGTAAGATGCATAATAAATAAATTAAAACATAATAAAGTAAAATAAAATGATATAATAAGTTAAAAAATATAATAAAGTAACTATCAATTAAATAATTATTACATAAAAGATGATAAAATCTTCATAATTATAAGTTAAAAAATATTAGTGATAATATGAAGAAAAGCTAGGGCATGAATTTAAACCAATATACTTATATACATACAAGTAATGTGTCATAATTTTTTAATTTTATTTTCATACTTTATTTTTTTATGTTGACCCGATCGGGTCGCTCAAACTCGTTGGGGTGGCCGATTGAACCCGGGTTTTGAACTGGTTTGATCGGGTCAAAATGGATTAACTTCAAGGGCGGATTTGAGATGACCCATGGGCCGTTTTGATGACCAGACACCGGTCCGACCGACCGGGCCGCGGGCCAAATTTTACAGCACTGTCCTGAATTATGAACTTTTTTCACGTCTATCAATGATTTTCAAATTTTCTGCAGACCTCATTTGAACTATGCCATTTTCTCCACTTAGGGCCATCCGTCAAAATTTATTATTTTTATTTTTTAAAATTATAAAATGACTAAAATACCCTTGTAAAATTCAGATAAGTGAGCTTAAAATAAAAAAAATGTTGTCCCTCATCTCGTAGGCGCGCACGAGGACATCACCGACGCCCCTCGACCTCGTCGACGATGTCACAAGTGGAGCGATACCCCTCGTGCATGCCGACGAGATGGGGGCGTTGCCCCCCTCGACCTCGCCGACGATGTCACAAGGGGAGCGTTGCCTTGCCCCTCCCCCCCTTCTCCCCGCGACCTCGCCAGTGATGTCGCAACGGGGGCAATGCACTCCTCGTGGGTTCCGACGAGGTGTGGGGGCGTCGCCCCCCTGCGACCTCACCGGGGGAGGGGCGGCGCCCCCTTGCCCGTGTCAATATTTTTTATTTATTATTATGTATTATTTTAAGCACACTTATTTAAATTTCACAAGGGGTATTTTGATTATTTAATAATTAAAAAAAACAAAAAATGAGTGGAAAAGTTATTTTGGTCATGAGATAAAAGTTAACAAACGTTGACGGATGAACTTAAGTAGAAAAGTGGCATAATTCAAGAGAGGTATGCGTGACGTGAAAAAAGTTTATAGTTTAGGAGAGATTAGATGAAAAAATATTATAATATAATAGACATGTATATTGTATTGTATTAATATAATATGTATAGGTCTATACTACGTAATCAAGAGAGTAAAGTGCATCCAATTCTTTTTGGATGCACGCACACGTACATCCACTCTTATGTGACATCCATATCACATGTCAAAGTCATATGATCCGAATGTGAAATGAGATCCGCTGGCAGCTGCGTGCACTACAAAATTATGCCTTAGATTTACATAAGGGTGTCATTAATGTCTCTCCATAATTCTTAACTCTATTTTTATTAATTCTACTTTTATTTTTTAAAATTATAAAATCTTTTATAATAGTAAAAGATCAAGAGTCTCCTCTCTCTCTTCAACATAAAATTTATTATTTTATAATGATTAGCATTAAAAGCTTTTTTTTATAATATTAGAAGATCAATGATCCATTTTATCTTTCTTAAAAAATAAGATTATTATTTTAAATGATTAACATGAAAATATTTTAACATTATAATTTTTACTTTGTATATAATTGTGAACAATGTCTATATTTAATTAGCTTATTTGATATTTTAATATTTATTTTATTTAGCTTATTTGACATAGCGTCATATTTTAGTGTCATAATAAATATAAAAAATATTAAATAAGCTGAATAAAATATGGGCACTATGACACAACAAATATAGTAAAATAAAGTAAAAGATATAATATTAAAAAAATTTCATGTTAATTATTTAAAATAATAATTTTATTTTTGATGAAATAGAAAAGGATCTTTGATCTTATAATATTTAAAAAATAAATACTTTTGATGTTAATTATTATAAAATAATAAATTCTGTTGTTGAAAAAAAAAGAGACTTTTCAACTTTCACTATTACGAGAATACAAGTTGATTTTATAATTTAAAAAAGTAAGAATAAAATGGACAAGAGAAAAGTGGCATTAAGAATTATGAAGTGACACTAAGAACACCCTTTACATTATATATCGTACAACATATATTTTATTTATATAATATTACTATTAATCAGTATTCTCATATAATATAATATATGCTTCTTGCATATTTTTTGACGATTAAGAAATATATATATATATAACACAATTAATGTGTTGTCAATTATATTCCACCTTTTTAGCTAAATTGTGATCAAATCACTTATTACATATTTGTTAGTTCATGTGTCATATGAAATGCAGACTCGGGTAAGTGTGTTCATAGGTGGGCAACATCCCATCCGTCTCGACCCGATGAACTCAAAAGTTGTTAGTTCTCAATTTGTGGAGCCCGACCACCTTTTTCACTTATTTTTTTTATTTTTTCCTTTTTATATTATTCAATACAAAAGTTTGTAATATTTGTTTTAAAAATCTAAAATAAATTATCAGTTATTTCAACATTTAAAATATTTTATTATAATAATATATTAAATTTTAAATCAAATGCTGGTTAAATAAATATTAAAATAAAAGGGTTGAATTTTTTTTAAAAAAGATAAAGGTCTTCAACTCATGTTGAGATAACTAGTATTGACTGTTGAATTTTCTTCTAACGTTGGATCCAACCTCATGAACACCCTTATCACGATAAATTACATGAATAGTTCATCAATTTTAGGACAATATATCAATAGTCTCATAACTTTAATTTATAAATTAGATTATCTCTAATTCTTTTTGTGTGCATCGTCCTTATGACCGTCAATAGCCAATTCTGTAATAACATAAGGAAAAACAAAATAATATAAATATATAATAAAATAATATTACAATTAATAAAAAATAAAAAGGCGTAAAAAATAAAAAAAAGGCTGTAGCCATGAGGTTGTTGCCCCTCGCTGTCGCCGACGACTTGCAGATGGGGGTATCGCCCCCCCTTGCATGCTCGTCGAGTTCATTGACGTGCGCGAGAGAGAATGGAAGTGTCGACTCCTCTCTCGCGCGACAACGTACACGAGCAGGATCGTCCGCGCGCGAGAGAGAAGGGGCATCAACCCTCCTTTGTGCGAGCTCTTCGGTGCCCCGTTTGCAAGCTGCCACCTCTTTTTTACGTCTTTTTCATTTTTATTAAATTTTAATAATATTTTATCATATTTATATTATTTTATTTTTTCTTGTGTAATGCTTAACATCATGATTGAAAACTGACTATTACCACTCAGGAGGATAATGTGTGCAAAAAAAAGGTCGAGAATATTTCAATTATAAATTAAAGTTGACTAACCGAGTAGTTAGTACACCTAAAAATTGAAGAACGGTCCGTTTACGTTATCCTCCTTGTGGTGTGGTGCATTTCTCTCTTTTTGTTTTCGTTCCCTTCAGCCTTCTACTCCCTCTCTCCACTCTCTCTCTTTTTTTTTTCAGGCATTCCTTCATCTATTTTCAAAATTCCTTGTTTTTTTATCTCTTTTTTTTTTAATTTTGATTGGGAATTCCTTTCTCTAAAGTTTTCATTTTCTCACATCTTAAAGTCTAAGCATCCGATGGAAGATCTTACAATCCGATTGAGTTGAAAACATAGATTATGTCCATTGGCTGATATATCAGCCTTATCTATTTTTTTCAAGTACTAATTCATAAAAAAAATCTATTTTTTTTTAAAAGAAGACGAATCATTGAATATAATTAGAAGGATTGTAATATATTACATATGCTTACAATATAGTCAAGATTTGATGGTTATACTATGCTTTCCGAATGATAGGTAAGCAAGTGAAGTACTTCCATAATCCATATATTGTATGAATAAACAAGAAAATCTTACGAGTTTACATTACGAACTCAAACAATCAAAAGGAGTTTGCAATAGAAAAAAAGAAATCATCAAAAGGAGTTATTGAAACTTACTTGTCTCCCCAAAGATGGCATATATATCGGCGTCCATGGAGTTAATTTACTCACACGTACCTGTGGTGGTCCTAAGATCGAATGCATGCACGTAATTAAAATACAGAAATCTGCATTCGATGGATCGGACGCTCACATCAATTCTTCTTCTTCTTCTTCTTCTTCTTCTTCTTCTTTTTTGGCTACATATCAAACAACTAGCAGTTTAGTACCAAATCCTTCTGCCTGCATTTACAGGAGTCGTTTGCCTTCACGCATGATAATATGTTTCAGACTGGAAACGTTCTGACAAATTTTGCTGACAGACGGGTTTGAATTGAAGTGTTGGAGGGAGGAGGGGGAGAGAGAGGGAGGGAGGTGGACAGGGACAGGGAGAGTGTGCGAGGGATTAATGTCGAGAACAAAATGGTCCAGACTTGCTGCTATGTTGAGATATTCCATCACTTTGCCTCTCAGAAAGATCATGACAGAACGGTGGTCCTGAGTGAGGCAAAAAGAAGCAATCAAGCAAGAATGGAACATCTACCAGCAGGTGATCAGTGGATCAACGTTGAGCAAAGTCCAGAGGAAGGAGGGCATAAAGTAACGTACAGGGAGAACCCAAGAACATGGACTGCCTCTGCTGCATGCAAGAAGCCATGCACTGCAGCAGCACCATGATTGCGCATTCGCACGCGCATGCCCGGATGCTCGAATTCCAGTAGCTTCAAAAAGGACAATGATTGGCATATCTAGGGACGGCATCTAGGCTCATGTGAGGAGAGCTCTCTGCTACCAACTCCAATGCAATCATGTAATATTCTGATCACTGATTGATCTGTTTACCACCCTTCTCATCCCTTCCGTCCGTCGATTGGAACAGGAAGAAAAAGTCGAGGAGCTCCCTGGATATGTCCGTCTGGTTTTTTGTTCATGGAGCAGAGCAGGAGAACAAGATAAGCTCGACCAGGTCCATTATTAGGCATCAAACCTTTGTACTAAATGCTTCGGGTTCAGGACGCAGATATCTCTATCCATGTATCTTTGGATATGAATGAATAGATCCAAAGTTGGATCTTCGCAAACAATATTGTAGGACTACGTGCCACTTGCACAGAATATATGCATCTTCTTTCACTGGTGATGAGAACAACAGATGCTGTTGCTGTTGCTGTTCCTGTTGTACATACAATGGCTGAACTGAACAGGATAATTAGTCCTCCCTTGTTTTGTCCTTGTTCCCTGACAGCCGAGGGAGAAGAAAACTTCTCAAGACAGCCAAACATACTTTAATCTAAGTGTTTATGTTTAGTTAGGCCCAAATGAACGTGGGCATATCTTTGTTTCATCTTTTTGTCCTACTACCATAAAATCCATACAAGCCATGCACTTGATCAGGTTACACATAATCCTCGTTTGATTTCTAATTATGGCACTAGATTTCATGGGCTGATCAGATCAGCCCACGATCTAATATTTCATATCTAGCAGCACTTTTTGCTACTCTTTTTACTGTCCAGTTGCAGAAAAAAAGGTGGATGTCGACAAAAAAAGTGAGGATTTACGAACTACCAAGTTTTGTGAGAGAACTAATTTTAGTTAGCTGGAGTTGGATATGAAATTGTTACACAGATCTGAGTCGACTCCGGAGAGCTAGATTTTGAAACTGTGCTCTTAGCAAAGATCAGATCAGCAGAAAAAAACAAACAGCAAAAGAACAGTCTTTTACTGCAAGCTGCTGAGATCTTTTAAGAAAACGAACTTGTCTATTCACAAGCTTTTAAAAGTTCAAAGTTTTTAAACTGCTGTACGCATGTCAACGACACCAAGGATCTCAATCAAGCCCCCGGGAGATTGCATCACAAACCTAGGACCGGAAAGAATACATAGGGCCGATAGGGGAGCATTTTTAGGTGCGCGAGGCTTCGAGCAGCTGCAGCAGGAGCACATGGTATTTGGCTTCGAATGCCCAGCCACAAATGCAAAGAGAAAAAGAAGAAGAGCGTCCCTTATCAGCAATGTCCCTCCTCCATCCATGAGAGAACTCTCCGCACTGTTCACAGTCAGAGAACCCCCCCAGGTGAATGAATCTTCAACTGCCCCACCAAGATGTAAAAGTGTCCCCAATAATGAGCAACTCAGTTATCAACATGCACTGCAACTTTGAGAGAGAAAGTAGTAGCAGACAGAAAGAACTCTCCTTGTCTTTTCACATCTTTCTAGCTTAATTAGCCACCTTTAATTAAGACTGCCATATACGTACTTGTAATATGATAAGATAATATTCAATTGTGGTGCTTAATTTGATCTGACATCGGAAATGGAAGACAGCTAGCTAGCAAGTTCTGAAATGGAGTGGTGGAAGGCTGCAATTGCAGTCAAGGAGAAGGTGGTGCAGCAGCAGTACAATGGAGAGGGGGGTTTCTTGATTTTGGTGGATTATTGTCCAAGTGGCCAAGGAATGTGAGAAAGGGAAAAGGTTCCTCGCTCCAACAAATGAGAGCCTTCCAAGTTTAACTAAGCAGTGCAGGAGCAACATGCATTCCATTGCATGCATGCATGCAGAGGAGCATCCCCTTTTCTTTTACTGTTCAGTATCAGTGCCAATCATCATAAAGAGAGGAAAAAGAACGTACGAGAGGGAAGCCAAAGGGGATGCCACTGATGAGAGGGAGAGAGATTAATGTCGCTCCAATGATGTTTTAGGGCTACAACTTATTGTGAGTGTATCTATTTTTATTCTTCTGTTTATACTTAATTCTCCAATAACAAGTTAATAAAACATGTCAGAATTCTTAATGATGTGTGAGAACTGTGATCAATTAAGATGACCTTTTCCATCTTCTTCAGAAGTGATGAGTCCTCTATTTAACTAATTTGCCATGCATGTCTTTGGCATCTGCAAGTCTTCGGACCCAGAGAAAAAAAAAATATTCCTGGCATGTTCTAAATATCTTGAATTGTGAGCACTGCCAATGAGTGTTTACTTTTTAACTTTAACCCTGGGATCAGGGAAGAAAGGATGGACAGACATGTCAAGTTGGAGATATGTTTGTTTGGCCAAATATTCTTCAGACATCAACCAGGATCTGCAATTCTTAGCAGCATCTGAGTCTTTTTTAGTGAACCAGAAAAAAAACAGTTAATGCCATATATTTGATAACATTAAAGAAGTGTTTGGCATCCAAAACTTGAGCCAACGAGAACTTTTCAACTTTCCGTCACGCAATCATTTTCTCGAATTTAAAGTTCTTGCTGGACTTGTTGAACTTGCCTTTTTTGTTTTTTTATTTTAATCAAATTTTAATGTATATATTATTATTTAGCTTATAAACTAAATTATTCAATTTTATTAACAAAACATTATAAATTATTTAGTTCTAATAATTAAAAAATATTTTATGAACTAGTTCAATATTTTGCTTAGTGCTATAGTATAATAAAATTACAAAAAATTCATATTAATTAACTCAATTTACGTAAACATTATAATTATATTTATTGTATTATAATATGAATTAAATAAAATTAATGTATAATATTATATTTATTATAGTAGAATTTTATTAATTAAAATGTTCAATTTTTTATAAAAAATTATATTATATTTGGATCTTATGATTTACATAAATTTTATATCAATGAATATATATAATATCTTTATTTACTTTAATTTTATACTCATAAAATTATAAATTATATTCCTAATTCTTACTTTTTTATCCAAAGATTCATTAAAATTTATCTATCAAATCAACTTTTTAAATTTTCATCATTATATTTTTCATCCAAATATTTATTAAAACTTTTCTATTTAATCAGATTAATTTTAAAAAAACTAACGAGAACCTAAAAATTCTCGTACAAATACAACATAAAGGAAAAAAAATGAAAGTATATGCATATAACCGGCGGTGAGACCCAAATTTTCATATGCATATATAATATATAGTATAAATAAATAAGAATATATATATATATATATAATCGTTCATGAAAGACTTCAAACAACTACATTAATTTGGCATAAAAATAAGCGGATATTCTTTATATTGGCCATTTAAAGTTATCAGACAATTTAACGAATATTGGTTGGCGCTGTTAGTTAATGGGATTGAGTTTTTCGACGAATGCTAATAGAACATTATCATAAGAGCCATCACATTGGTCAGAAAAATATTTTTTCACTATTTCATTCCAACTTCGAATTAATCAAATATTAATAAGACCTCCTGTAAATTTGGCACTCACAAAAAAATTGAATAATTTGGATTGTCTCTTATAAATTTTTTATTTTTTAAATTATCACTAATATATATTATTTAGTTCAGTATACATAAGTGATCTATTGATAATTGATATTGTTATTTATAAATATAAATAAATATTAATTAATGTACATTTTTATCAATATTACTCTTGAGAAAAATAATTAATTTTATATATTCATATAACTTATTTTTTTTAACTTCATAAACTTAGATCATAAACATATATTCTACACACAAAATTTAAATTTATAAAATAGTTTAGTATATTATATACAAAGAATATAATAATATATTAATACTTATTATTATTAAAATTGTTAAACTAAAAAATTAATAATAAAATATTATTATTTATTAATAAATCAATTAATCATACTAACAATACAATTATTAGAGTTGATGTTATGATCAATAACAATGGAATAATAATAGTATTGATATTAATAATAATATTAAAAAATTATTTTATTACAATTTCAAAGATAAAATACATAAAATAAAGCTAAAATGAATATCACCCCTTTTATTGCTGCTTTACAATAAAAGAAAAAAATAAGAAAAATAAATTTAATTAAAGGTGATCCGGATAGATGTCCTTAGTCTTTGTCAAGGTTTGAATGGGTTTCACATGGAATAAAAAAGAAGCATAGTGTTCACGGTCCCATGCAGGGATCAGGCTACACTCCAAGTAGAAAATTCATAAATGAAGGTTTTACGAATTCTACGAATCTCTGACCTATGAACAATACGTATAATCGTTAGCATCGAATAAGTTAAATTGTTGGTCACGCTTTCCAAATACTGGCAAAAAAATGGATAAATTCAATTTCAAGTAATTACTCAGGTATATATTCTGTGGAAGAGGCCACTTAATTTGGCCTCTAAGACCACCCACTTGTTTATGTTATGCTAATCACAGGAAACCGGAAGGAAACAAAGAATAAGCACGATAAGTTTCGAGATACTCCTTTTGAATTAACAGTAAACTTGACTTGATTTTGATGCTTTTCAGATTTGAGCATACCACTAATTAATGGCACCTTAATTAGAGCTAACAAAAATCATGAATCATGAGGGATTATATATTATCTTCAGAGACATATATATAGAAGTTGGCAGGAAGGGGGACAAAAAACATGGAAAAGAGCACTTTCCAGGAAAGGGAGAGAGAAAGACGAGAGAATTAGAAGTCATGAGACTCCACTTCGAAAAATCTGCCTTAGAATGCTTCCCACATGCTGCTGGATGTTGGAGATGAGTAGTCAAACAAATTTGCTAGTCGGAATAATTATCCGTTGATTATATAATTAATATAATGACAAATATTTTAATGATTTGTTTAGTTATGGATGTATGAATCACAAGACTTATATAAGTCTTAACTTTACACACTTTATATCGCACAATTGTGCACTCGAAGGTTGAAAGGTCACGAGTATGCACACTTTATATTGAGGTGTATCCATTTTTTTTATTTTCAATCTTTACTCTTCTTTACTTATCTTTGTAATCGGAAAAGAAATTTACTATCACCTAACGCGAGATCTTTTTAAATGAGAATAAGCTTCTTACCAATTAATCCCAACTTTCTCTGACTACAGTGAATACCAACATAGTTTTTCATGTATCTTATCTGTATCTGTATTGCTTTGTGTATCTGAAAGTGTCATACTGCACACCTTGCATGAATGCTTTGCAGAGGGTACCAAATATAAACGACAACTCGACAAGACAAAGACAGATATGAAGAGCAACCAATTAATATCTACCAGAATACTGAACATATGCCAATTAATCTTAACACTATGATATATCCTCATGCTAATCAACAAATTAATTCAAGGACAGAGAAAAGTTCTTGTAGTCGCCACTTCCCTCGGAAACAAACAGTGTGTTTTCATGCATGAATATTGCATAGGTTTTTCTGAATGGATGCAAAAGTTTTCCATCCTCGACTTCAAGAGAAAGCAGTAAGCATCACAGTTCAGATAACAATTATACATGGTGCCTATGGATCCTCAAGAGCTCATGTCACGTATATATCCAATATCTGCAAGAACACATCAAGGATGTATGGCACATGCAACAAAACTAATGTCACACAATGTTATTGCGAGCATCTGCTAAATACATACATATACATAATACATATATGAACGAAGGCACACATCGAGCTAGCTAGATAAAGGTACAAGACACACGGAGGCCATAACGAATGGCAAACAAACATGCAGGAAGGATTGACAGGGCTGGCAACTCTTTGCCAACTGGGGAACACAGGGAGAGAGAGAGAGTCTAAAGGAAATCTAGACCGCCACGGTCTGGCTCTCAAGGTCCATGAACCTGGACTCATGGAACTTGGCAATGAAGGCAGATGCCTTCCTGTCCACGTCCGGCTCTCCGACGTACCTCCCCCGGTCCTCGTCGCTCGGCCGGACCTTGCTCGAGCTGCACCACGTGTCCTTGACAGTACCTTCATCATGGCTGTTCTGCGTCTTGGAGAAGAAGCAAGAAGAAGAGTGAATTCCTCCCATATCACACTGCAGAAACTGCTCCTCACACTCCCACAAGCTCCTTTGCCTGGAGGGCTTCTTAGGCTTTAGAGGACTCATGCACCTCCTCCATATATATAGAGCCAAGGGGACCGGGACTCAGAAGGGTCACTTGTAGGGGACAGAAACCTTTATTAGATTCCACAAAATGTACAGTACAAAATGTTTTGAACGGTGAGTATTAAATCCAACCAGCTGAAGTTTGAGAAGTGGAATTGGTGGCATGGAGATCTCCCTGATAAAACCTGGAGGCCCTTGGATGATTTGAAGCTCTCTGATGTCAGTGGTTGATTCGTACAGTGTGCACTGTGCAAGTAGAGACATTTAATGTAATAAATTTCTTCATGTATAAAAAATCAAGCTTTGTGATTTTTATGGCGCAGTTAAACGTGAATTATATCTTAGTATTTTTTATTTTCAGGCTGCGTATCGTTGGATCAGCATCTAGAGGCCAGCATGCATACAGCAGCAAGCTTGCAAAATGTTGCGTTTTAATCACTGAGCTTGGGTCTTATGCAATTAAAAAAAAGGCTGTTTTGCTGGACGCAGCTCAAGTTTTCTGAAGCCAAAAGCATTATACTTTTTTGTGATCTAAATTATATTGAACAGGCAAACTTTGTGATCTCTGCTAAGATGTGGATATTTTTGTAAACTGTACTTGTGAGGACCGGGTACTTCCATCATGCGTTCAAGCTGTCTCCTTCAGCTGTTTTTGTCATTGTTTGGCAGACCCACAACATAGCAGATGATATGCTGCAAATTGTAAAAAAATCTCAACTTTTTTTTTAGCTTTCAGTCCATCTGTATCTCAAGCCTTTAATAGTTGCTTGTTGCAATCACACTGCTTAAGCAATATACTATCATTTGGAAGAAAGAATCTTGATCATGAAAGACCTTTCATTGGTTAGGCGAGGTCTTTGTTTGTGGGCTGTTTCAGATTATTCTCTACTGCTAATAAAGATGTGTTATTATATTCTCATTATGAAGGAGTGCATGCGTTAGATTCAGATTGGATGAGTCTGCCTAAAACGGGAATCGATGGAGGGATCAAAAGCTTTAATGTAGTGACTAATCCTTCAGGACTAAAAGGAGGTTTATAAAGATACAAATATTGTGAGGCAGGGGCCATTTGATTTGATGCATATGATGCACACATTACCACGTTATATATAGCTAACTTAAACCATATATAAATGAGATCATCATCCACTTTTCTCGCTTCTATTACTAGATTAACAGTAATGTGTTACTTTTCAACAAAACAATCTAATCATGAGGAGATTATAATATATAAATTGCGAGATTCATTATGCTTCACGCAACAATTTTCTCCCCTTCCCTGACAGGCAGAGTGAGAAAACTGCACTTGGGAAAATCGATTGTTTCTAATTAATATCACATGGAGGCATGCAAGAACAGTAAACAAATAGGAAAGAGCACAAGACAACAAGTTAAGGCTTCATTATTTGTCTCCAAGTTTTTCTGATCATGGGTAGGACTTTTCTCAAGTGATGTCTACATCTAGCTCACACATCATACGACACAAAACAAAATTGCAGTGACATGCAACCCAACATTCTGAACTATGTAACAGATCAATCGAAGCAACTCTTGCTTCACTGTTATCTAGAGGCATCAGACTTGAAATGCTTCAGCAGAGATTGCAGACTGATATATGCAATGGGAAGAAAGAGTCTAAGGGATTTTTTTTTTCTTTTTTGATATTCACTCGGGTGTTTGACCAATTCGAAGTTACTACCAGATCTCTTAATAATGTGTTGAATTCTATCCTAATAAAAAAAATCATACATTTCACAATAAAAGGGACATCACATTAGGGAGATCTTGTTACTGGGTCAGCGAAACCTACGAGGTCAAGGAGGGATCCAAGAGATCGCTACTAGCACTTGACTAATTTGAACATGATAAACTCTAGCCTAGCGTTGTATAATCCAAGCCGGTCGAACCGGTCGGATTTGTCGGACCAGGATCCGAATTCTAAAATGGGTTATGGATTAAGGTTGAGCCATCAGTACAATTAACTTGGATTGGACCGGTCAAACGTAGTCAAATCCATGGTTGAACCGTCGAGCCGACGATTTTGTTGAACCGGTTTATATTTTTTACTCTAAAAATGTTTAGAGATACAACCTCAATAGATTTTGAACTTATATCTCATCACCTTTGAAGAAATCACTATCCACTCAACTATTCTAAACATGTGATACTAAAGTGCATTGATTTATATTATTACCAAAGTCGTAATATTTTGACCACAGTTGAATATCAAAATAAAAATAAGTCATCATATAATAAAAATAAAAAGTTAAATAATTTATTTCTTTTTGTTTATATTTTAGCATTTTTATTTGTCTCAACTAAATATTAATAGTTAAGAGTTGAATTATAAGTTTATATATTGCTTTATATGCTTATGACCAAAGTAAAAAAAAATTTGAACTATTATCTTGTTCCTTTATTCATTAAAATTTATTATTATTATTATTATTATTATTATTATTATTATTATTATTATTATTATTATACTTTAATATGTATAATTTATATTGATTATTGATGAATATATTTATTAGTATTTTAGTTGCACATATTTTTATATTTTTAATCATCCAGTCCGACCTGATTGGACTTGACTAAAAAATTTTTATGAATCGATGTCCGATTTGAGCTTTATAACATTGCTTTGCCAAACATAGTGACTCTAAGTTTCGAACCTGGGACTAGTAATACCCAACGCCCCCAACACAACCTGCTATCCAGTCCAGCGTTGGTTGAAAATTTTCTTTCTTTGACGGAGAACAATATAGCAATTCAATAAAGATTGTTACAACGAAATATATGGCATGTAAAAGAAAATGCATATCCTAATGATTTCTTCTTTTGTGCTGGCCCAAAACTTCTGAAAGACCTTTGTTACAAATTATGCGTACCCCGGGCTTTGCTCGTATGAAAAAAAGGACACCAAATTTTGTGGGCCCACAGGCCCATATCTGAGTGGACGGTCCGTTTTATTCTCCAACGTCCCTCCCTGGGCCAGTTTCCTTTTCGAGGCCCACTCTTCATTTTTGTTTTTGTTATTTCCTCTAACCATCCCTAAGCTATCATGATTTTCTACGTCTAACATCAAATTATGAACTTCATTTTTTAGGTACTTAAACTATCGTAATTTTTCTAATTTGATCCTTCCATCCAATTCCGTTGACCGTTATTTTTTATTTTTCGTATGTGTGAAAAATCCATTGTACCCTTGCTATAAGTATTATTATACTTTTCTTAAAATAATATATAATAATATAAAAAATAATTAAAAAAAAGACTCCCCCTAACCTCCCTCACGGGGGGGGGGGCTGAACAAGCTCGCCAACCGCTCAGGGGCCGATGTCCCCCGCCCCCTCTCCCTCGCGTGCGGCGAGGGAGATTAGGGGGGCGTTGGCTTCCATTTCGCTCCGGCGACATGGGGGGCATCACCCCCCGTAGTTTTTTAATTATTTTTTATATTATTATTATATATTATTTTAAGAAAGTTAAAGTAACACTTATAGCAAGGGTAATAATAGATTTTCACAAATGTAAAAAATAAAAAATAACGGAGAAGTCGGCAAGACGAAATTGGACGGAATGATTAAATTAGAAAAATCGCGATAGTTTGGATACAAAACAATAAAGTTCATAGTGATAATTTATGGGTGGTTAGAGAAAATAAATTTTTTTTTTGTTAGTGGGGGGAGGGGGAAGTAGGGGTGAGCAAAATCGGGTCCGGGACTGGGTTTCGGCCGATCGGGTTTGCTCCGGATTTTTGAAAATGTAGACCAGGTCTTGGTCGGGTCCGGGACCGAGTCGTACCGGTCAAACCGGGATAAAAACCGGGTTTGACCATAAAAAATATAAAATAATAAATAGAATAGTAAAAAAATTAATGTTATTATATAGATACGATAACTATTAATTAAATTATATATATGATAATATAAAATAATATATATTTAAGATATATACTAAATAAAATATTCATTTTTATTTAAAATAAGCATAAACATACTATTTTAAAATAATTTAATATCAATATTATATATTTAATCGGATCGGGATTGGGTCCGAGTTTTAATAATCCCGACCCGATCCCGGTCGGATCTCAAGAAAATGAGATCCGATCCTAATCCGATTGATAACCGAGTCGAAAAAAATTCGAAAAATCCGGATCGGGCCGGGCCGTCGTCCCGACCCGTGCTCACCCCTAGGGGGAAGAAGGGTGGGGGCACGTATTGACATCTCCTCTAATTTTATTTTTCTTTTTCGATTGTTGAAAAAAGGATGCATGAAATTATTGGAACTTGTCTTCTTGTTCTGCCTCGTTCTCTTTCTCATTTTATTCGTTTGTTTATATCTGGATTTCCTTTTTATTTTAAATATTGTAAGCCGCATTTATTTTTCACCCTTCACTTATAATAATATTGTTTCTCTGCCTCGTGCCTAACGATTTGACTTGTCCCATTTTTAATTATCTTGGAGAGCTACATGAAAGCAATGGTACTGTACGCATGGTGCGACGCCAATTGCTATGACATGGTTTTGTCGCATTCGTGCCCCATCTTTTATTTAGTCAATTGTTCGAAGCCACTGGACTGGATAGGTGCATGGCCACGTAAAGGTCCATATTCTTTTCTTTTTTTTCGGTGGGGTCCATATTGTTAATATATTTGTTTGATTATTATTTTTTAACTATACTTTTATTTTCTTTGGCGTTCACTTATTGCCTTATTTAATCCATTAATTTTCAAATTCATATAATGAAATAAATATTATTCATTATTTTTTTTTTGGAAGTTGGGGAGTTGTTGTACCAATAACTTCTGCACATGCAAATGTAACCCTTTGGAAAAGAAGCCATAGATTTTGTCGTGTATCTTTCGACGATCTTAATGTTAGTTGAGACGTTATCGTCATCATCATTTTCTCGTATATATATATATATTATCAGTAGATTATCAGTAGATTCACACACTCAAAGGTCCACTTTTCTTACCATTGGAACTTCACACGGCCACTGGAGAAGCCCTAACCAAACTCGGTTAATTGTACTGCAGTTACAGGAGGGAAGACATCCCCCCAACTCTCTCCCTCTCTCTCCTTTCTCTCTCTCTATCTCAACGCACAGAAACATGGCGGCCGCATTGTTGCCATCTTCTTTCCATTCATCTAGCTGCACTCAAAGTTCTTCAGTTGGTGAGTGGTTCCTCTCTTTCTCTCTCTCTCTCAACCCCCTCTTTCCCCCGTACTCTTTGTCTTCCAAGCCTTCTGTAAACTATCCATTGTTGTCGTGATAATGATTGAGGTCACAAAAAATTTAAGACATTCAGGATACAATCAAATCCAACTTCTGGATCTCGAGAGAAGATCTTCAAACAGAATCAACAGAAAAGACTGTTGTGGCATCAAACAGAAAAGACACTTGGATATTTCTATACCCTCACTTGTACTTTCCTACTTCTCAGACTATTTTAATTGATCTGAATAATGACTTCAGTCGAATTTGGCGTCTTGTTAGTAACATGTCGTAACACTTTTTTTTCTTTTCAAATTTGTTTACTTACTTTTAGATATCCCTCTCCTTCTCTGTGTTAGGTTACTAATCCAGCTGCTTCAGCTCATCAAGAAGTGACTAATTTTCCCTTATATTTGGCTTCAGGTGTCAAGAAATTTGTGTTTGGGTTGAAGCCGAATCAGAAATATGGTATCCGTACAAATCTTTCTTATAATGGTAGCCTAAGAATCAGGGCAAGTGCCAGCAGGGTCGAAATACCGAAACAATGGTACAATATTATTGCAGATCTCCCTGTGAAACCTCCTCCTTTTTTGCATCCAAAGACATTCAAGCCTCTCAACCCTGAAGATTTGTCACCCCTTTTCCCTGATGAGTTGATCAAGCAAGAAATGAGTGATGACAAGTTCATCCCTATTCCAGATGAAGTCATCGATGTCTACGACCTGTGGCGTCCAACGCCACTCATCAGGTTTATATAACTCGAATCATCATGTATCTCATGAGTGTTTGCAGGTAAACCAACAGCTGAATCAGTGAATCTGTTCCAATTTTCAATTGCAGAGCTAAGAGGCTGGAGAAATTGCTGCAGACACCTGCACGCATTTACTACAAGTATGAGGGTACGAGCCCCGCTGGTTCGCACAAACCAAACACTGCAGTTCCACAAGCATGGTATAATGCTCAACAAGGAGTGAAGAATGTGGTAACAGAGACGGGTGCCGGCCAGTGGGGTAGCTCTTTGGCCTTTGCTTGCAGCTTATTTGATCTGAACTGTGAAGTAAGTAAAACCTTCATATGGTTTGTCATTTCACTTTACCATGTAGCTAACTTACCTTCGTCATCTTCTTATTCAGGTGTGGCAAGTCCGAGCATCCTATGACCAGAAGCCTTACCGGAAATTGATGATGCAAACGTGGGGAGCAAAAGTGCATCCATCACCATCCGACATCACCAATGCTGGCAGGAAAATCCTCCAGGAGAATCCTTCTACGCCTGGTAGCTTAGGGATAGCAATCTCGGAGGCTGTTGAGGTTGCAGCTATCAATGAAGACACCAAGTATTGCCTGGGGAGCGTTCTGAACCATGTGTTGCTGCATCAGACGGTCATCGGAGAGGAGTGCCTGAAGCAGATGGAAGAAGCAGGTGAGACTCCGGACGTGATCATCGGCTGCACAGGCGGCGGGTCCAACTTTGGAGGGCTTGCATTCCCTTTCATTCGCGAGAAGCTCCAAGGCAGAATAAATCCTCTGATAAGAGCTGTGGAGCCTGCAGCATGTCCCTCGCTGACTAAAGGCGTTTATGCCTATGATTATGGTGATACAGCTGGAATGACACCCTTGATGAAGATGCATACACTTGGTCATGACTTTGTTCCTGATCCAATCCATGCAGGTGCCTGCTTAAAGCTTTTAAGCTTCACCTCTGTTCCTTTTTTTAGTTCTAGACTATTGAAATGGCTGCATTGCTGTTAGGTGGTCTCCGTTATCACGGCATGGCTCCACTCATTTCCCATGTTTATGAGCTGGGATTTATGGAAGCTGTCGCAATCCCGCAGACAGAGTGCTTTGAAGGCAAGTAATTCAAGTTTGACATCTGCTTCAATTCTGTCATGCATTGCAGGAAAGAAAATTTCTATGCAATCTCTCGGTACCTTATTTATGCAAATCAACAAACTTAGCATCAAGCAAACAGCACAAGTTCATGATTTCAGCATAACGAGATTCATACATGTTGAATGGAAAAGGCCGCCACTTATTTGAAATCACGGTTGATTGTTGTCAATGTATCACTTGGATCTAAACTTGAGTTCGTTGCTTGCAGCTGCCATTAAATTCGCACGCACTGAAGGTCTCATTCCAGCTCCTGAACCAACTCATGCAATCGCTGCTGCAATCAGAGAAGCGCTACGCTGTAAAGAAACAGGGGAGGAGAAGGTTATACTGATGGCAATGTGTGGACATGGCCACTTCGACCTTGCTTCGTATGAAAAGTACCTGCAAGGGAATATGGTTGATCTTTCGTACTCCGAAAACAAGTTAAAAGCATCTTTAGCCGCCATCCCTAAAGTTGTTACGACCTGAAACTTGTTTATGAATGAGCATCCTTGATTCGTTTCTTCCCTCTGCTATGAATTGAGCAACTTCTTTTAAACTGTCCAGTTTGATGTATGTTTCGTCCAACTCATTACCAGTATCAATGTTGTGAAAAAACATACCATTTAAATTCCTCAAATTAAATACCAGCATCGATACACAAAAAAAAGAAGTTGCTGAATGTAGTAATATTGTTCTCAAATAACACTGTAAGTATGAAATCACTGGACAATGCATTGGGATCTAAGTGGCGTTGCCACGTCTTGAATCTTGTCTTCCAGATGTGATGAAGCCAAGGACTATGCTATAGCCAAAGGATTCCAGGCAAGAGGTGTAAACTCAAAAATGTGAGCCTATGAAATATATTATGTGAATTATGTTTCAACTCCTTACGCAGTATGAATTACAGAATCTTAGGAAACAAGGTCACCCAATGTGCACATCCAATGCCTTTAAATAATCAAGATCATTCTTTGATCCCAAAACCCTCGACCATGAGACTCGCTTGTAATCATCTAAGAGTAGCAGAACCAAGAGAGCGAAGGGTGCTGGTAAAAATTTAACACGAGGATATTGAAAGATGACATGAACCGCTGTGTAAGAGTTTACTTTTTTTTATCTACTTAAAGAGTAGTTCACACTGCGGGGTGCTTCATATCCTCCAGCACGAGAAGGCAGTTTCTTTTCTGACCCTTGGGATTGATGTGCTACTGATCCGTATACTGTTTGCTGGCCTGATGCGTAAGTTGACTGCTGGATGGTTGGATGCTGTGGTGCCGAGCCGTAGGTTGGATATTGAGCTGATGCATAGGCGGCTTGTTGTGTTGGTGCATAGGCTGGTTGATGTGGTGAACCATAAGGAGGTTGTTGTGAACCATAGATCGATTGCTGCACAGATCCATAGGCCAATGAAGTTTGTGCCACTCCATATTTGGATGGAGCTTGCATTGATCCATAAGTGGTAGGACTCTTCCCTGCAGCCCCTGTTGACTGAGTATCCCCTGCTCTAGGAGCATCATAAACAGTGCCTTTAGGGCCGTCATAGTTTCCACCCTGAGACGCAGAAAGCCTTGAAGCATCATACACAAAAGACCTTGAAGCATCATAATTAGGGCCCCTGCTTGCATCATATCCTGGCCGGGAAGATGCAGGTCCACCTGCACTTCCAGCATGTTCATTTATGCTACCAGAAGGTCCACGTCCCTGCAGTTTTAACCAGAGAAACGTTACACAGAACATTTGGAGATTACTTTTTCTTCTCATAGGAACAAAGAGAAAACTAAATTTTGGTTGTAACATATAGAAGTAAATAGGACACCTACATATCTCCTCTGTTGAACTAATGATGGAAGTTGGAACATAGAGAACTTTCTATAAGCCATGAATTAAAATTTTTATATATACTGTTAGGATCCTTACTTGTGAAACAGAATTACCCTCTCCATAAGCACTTGGGCCAACTGAATGAATTCCGGGTATTGAGTTCTCCTTTAAAGGAACAGGAGCACCTAATTGTGTACCTTCATTCACAACAATGAAGAGAAAGATGCACAATTTCAATTCACATAGACAAATGATTACAAAAGGGACAAGAAGCTGTGGAACGACCTTCTTTCAATTACGGATCAGTCATTTGTTAATTCAAATGTGATGGGAGTTCTTATTTCATTTTTACTATGGACATTTTAACATGTGGCACATGAGGTCTGAGAAGAAAAGTTTTAAAGTTTGATAGAAATCACATGGATGTTTGATCAAGATAGTGTATAAGTTTCATTGTTTTTGTTAAGCGAAACAAAGATCCATTGTTAGATGGTGAATCCATAAGCATTTCCTTGTTCCAATTACAAAGGAAGAGAAAAAAATAAAGAAGTCACACCTAAAGCATTGTTGCCACTTCTGTCATAGCTAGTGGTGTTTGCCAGTTCAGCTCGGAGTTTCTCCACCTCTCTAACCATAGAGCCATAGTTCTTTTGCATCACTTGAAGTGACTCGTGATGATCAATTCGGAGCTTCCTTTCATAATCATATGTAGATCTGTAGATGCAAAGGAAAAGAGATTCTCAAGAATTTTTAAGGCAAATAGATTGAAACATATCCAAACTGAAATTTGAAAAGAGATTGAAACCTGCAATGTTGATATTCTTGTCTGAGAGCATCAAGCTCAGAAATGAAAGCTGGGATTTGCTGGGCATCCCCATGACTCCTCTGCAAATCCTGAGTTAATTGTTGTGCTTGAGAGGAAAGATCCTGCCTAACTGCAAACAAGTTCTGCGCTTCTGCATGAGCTTGCTGCAACTCCACTTTAACAGCGTCAGAAGATTTCAAGTCAGCTTCCATCTTAGTAATCTTATCCAATAGTGCACTCATTTGTTGCTCTTGCTCAGATTTCACAGCACTCATGTGATTCTGGAGTCTATGTAATTCCTGTTGACCAACAGCTAGTTCCTGTCTCAGAGAAGAATGGGTAGCTGCAAGTCTGCCGTTCTCTGTCGCAAGTCTTTGCATTTCCACATGCTGTGTGGCAAGCTTCTCCTCAATGACTTCTGGGGGTGGCATCATGTCAAAGTGAAAGGCACCAGCTGGAGGGTGAATGCCTGGACCATAAGGATCAGGGTGCAGCAAGCCTGGACCAGGAAATGGCCACCGGCCTTTGCTTCCCATAATTGTCACAGATTTTCTCCTATGAAATTAGCAGCAAAGTACAACATAAGCATCAAAGTGGACATTTCAGCACTGTAAAAGAATGCACTTTTCCAATGTGCTGAGAAAATAATTTGATCATTCTGGCGGCAGCGCGAGACATGTCAAGCCACGAAAAAGGTAGATCAGCTCAAAAAAGCTTAACAACACGCAGCCTCCTTTTCTATAAGAAACCACATACCATTCATCCAACATGAGATTGATTTAAATAAAAGGATGAGCAAAAAAAGAATTAATTGGGTGCCATTGATGCTATAAGTATTTACATTAATTGCAAAATTAAAGCATGAAGAAGGACTAGAAAAGCAATTGGTTTTAATCTTATTGCTCCTAAAATGGTGTAGGAGATAGCGTTACGCGTTACAGGCTAAGGCATGAGATTATTTGAAGTCCAAGTCCGAGTTATTTTAGGAATTGAGACTCAATTAGATTCCGTTAATATTTAATTTCGGTTCCTTATCTAGTCTGAGTAGATTCTGTTAGTATTTAATTTTTTTTTTGTTAGAGTCAGTCTTTCCTTATCTAGTCTATCGAGAATCCTAATTCGGATAAAACTTGTATTGCTAAATCCTATAAAAGGGGACATCTCTAGCAAAGATGTTTGTTGGATTACTATTCAAACATAATTCAATTGCTTCTTGCAGTGCAGATTCATCTGGTGCTGCATTTCCGTGTACCGAAATATCATTTAGCATAAGACGTATAGCTGCCTAAAGACCAAACGCATTGTCCACTTTTCTTTTGGAAGTCTAACCGGCACAGGAGTGCATCGTTTCCATAACAGAACAAATAAATTTCTTCCAAAAATATGAGTTGGCCAATCATGTGAGGACATGCGATACAAAGAAACCCCAATTCTATGAATTGATGCTTGGGCGGCCAAAAGAGATAGAGAATCGAGTAATTGAGGCAGGCGATGAACTCACCAATATCCAGCTCCGCTCTCTTCGCTGCGATCCCGCGACACGGCCTTACGGATTCTCTGCCGTCGGTCGTCGCCGGCGTTGCGGCGAGGTGCCGAGAAAAATTAAATAGGGTTGGACGAAATGCAGCAATTTAAATAGTTTTTTTTCTTTTTTCAGAAGCTTCTCTTTACTCTTTATTACTAGTGAATGGGCCGGACAAAATTAAATAGGCCTCGCAATTTAAATGGACCGGAGTTGTTTTTTTTATTTTTTGAAAAAGAATTGTACAACACAGCGATACATTTATTTTATTCTTATCACGATGTTTTGTTAATTTAACAGTCAATGTTGTAAAATTCGAACTGCACGTCAACTCGAAAAATCTTTCGGGTCAGATTGAATCGATTGGATTGATTAATTCGGAAGGTCGGATTAGAAATAATAAAATAATATAAAGATATATTTAATAAAGTATTTATGAACATGTATTTATTAGTAATTAATATAAATAAACAGTATAATAATATTATTAACATATTTTAATAAAAAAAGAACCAAATAATTGTTTAGACATTTTTTATTTTTATTTTGAATATATAAATTAATATATAATCTCATAACTTATTGATGTAATTATTAATATTAGTCAAGACAAAGTGCTAACATCTAAATAAAATAAATAAACTTGATATTAATTTTTTTATATAGGATAAATTGATTTTATATATTTTTAAAAATATGCTCTTGTTGCTGAACAAATAAAGATATTTTAGTACAAAATCCCTGCATATTACATGTGGTGGCTGAGTTCTTAGATATGCTAATTTGACATCAGTTCGTCAAGGGTTTAAAACACACATTCAATTCTTATTTTTACTTGAGTGTTCAACAAAATCGGCCATGGTTGGACCTGATTTTGACCGATCTAATTTGGCTTAATTAGTCTGTCGATTTTATAGTGACCCACAATTTTTTTGAAGACTTGAATCATGATCCAATCGGTTCGACCAATCAGGTCCGGCTCGAATTTTACAACACTGCATATATATTACTTGGAGTTATCGAATCACTATAACCACATATTAGTTCTTTGAACTTAATAATTTATCTTTTTTTATTTTTGAGTTTCCTTCTCGTTGTATCTCTCATAAGCTCTCAGTTTTGTTAAACAAAAAATAATTTCTAAACGTTAATATTAAAAATTTACCTCTCACGAACTTTTAAAATTACTTTTTGTTATCCCCAAACGTTAAGTTTTCTGTCTTTATGTTTCTAGTTATTAAACTGCATTTTTTTAGCCTGAAGGCTTGAATGAACAATAAAATATTAAACAATAGGAAAAATTATGTGGTCAACAAAAGAAGATGTTTTATTTTATTATCTATGAGCAAAATTAAAAAAATATCTGACTGAACAGTTAAGACTGACGTTAAATGAAAATATTATGAAAACTTTTAAAACTTTTTATATATTATTCTTAAAAAAGTATTCGAGAATCTCAGAAAAAACTAATTTTGGCCATTAACGAAGCTTTAAAAATGTTTGTATTATAGATAAAATCAATGGGCCCACATTAGTATCCGCCCAATGAGTTGTAGGCCCAATATGAAGACGTGTTGGCAAGAGAGTTGTAGGCCCAATATGAAGACGTGTTGGCAAGAGAGTTGTAGGCCCAATATGAAGAGGTGTTGGCAAGCGCCGGGGTGGTGGTCGAAGGCGACCCCGGCCGGTCGTCTTACGAAGCGATGGCCGGACTGCGATCTCTCGTCGTCACGTTCCCCTCCAAAACTCCCGGAGGCCTCTTCGCTTCTGCAATGTTAGCTCTTGTCGTCTCGTTGCCCTGATCGTCGCCTTCGTCCATTGTAAGGAAGCTTAGTTCTTTTTTATCCAATTGCTAGCAATTTCCCAGTTTTTCGGGGGCGTGTTTTCTGAAGAAGAAACTTTGGTCCCTTTTCTGTTGGCGGGTTTGTTTTCTAAGTCAGATAAGAAGTTCGAATGGGATGCGTATATGTCGCAGGTGAGGGTTGTTCGGAAAATTCTGAATCATTCGAAGGATTTGCGCTTAGCAATCGGAATTAGAGTCGGCGGTTTGTGGAAGGGACTACAGCAAAGCTCAAGGGGGACAGGGCCATTGGTGTATCCAGCTGGGTTTCTCTGTATCTGTTCGGGTGTCAAGAATCTAACTGGTGGGGAAGTGTTTCCTGCGCAGGTGGAATGTTAGACTTCTTTGTTTCAGTCATGCATGAGAATCTGCCAGAATCGTTGGTAAACAAAACTGATGAATTATACTTATATGGTTTTGCTATCCAAAATTTTCAGTTGCCAATCTTTAGTAAAAGCTTATATATGCGATAACATGAGTGTAAACAGATAATAGTACACTCATTAAGAAAATTGAAGACTTTTTTCTTTTGATATTCACACAAAATGAATAATCATTTTCACATCCAGGCAAGTAGGCATCAATTACTCTAATTAAGGCACAATGGATTAAGCTGATTCCTTTACAAATTTTGTGTGTATTGATTTTGTCTGCATATATCTCTCCCTTTTGGATTTAGATGATTAGTTATTCGTGTCTCATCCTTTTGAAGGTTCTGTTGTATATTGTAAACCTAGCAGTCATTTTCTTCATCTATTTAAAGACCGATGTGGTACGGCAAGCTTGAACCGAACCTATTTATTTACATTCTGTTTATCTCATCACATTGATTATGTACCTTTCCTTTTAACTAAACGGTAAGATTCGTGCAACTTCCGTGGTGAGCTCTTGGATTGCTTTGTTTGGCAAAAAGAATTAAACTCAATTTTCATTCTTCATTTCTTCAATGATTGTTCCCCTCAAAAAAAAAAAATCTTCAATGATTGATTTGCCATGACTTATTTCATGCTTCCTTAGCTGTGTTTCTTTGTCGAAAGTGGTGTCTAGGCTTGATCATTTTTGGGTACTAACTTTTTCTTGACTTTCTGGTTTCCTCGGAGATAATAAAACAATATGAATCTTCTTGTTGAGATAAACCTCCCAACATAGACATTAAAGCTTCACTTTTCCATTTTTTGTCCATGCAGTTGTGTTGTCTAAGTTAAGTTGAATGCGCTTCTTTATGCTCCAGCTCTTCCTTTTTTTCCGTTGTTGAAGGTAAGATTATGCTTCTAAAGCTAAACTTGTTGGATTTTTTTTGAAGGTATGGATTCATAATTCATAGCTAATTTTGAAGTTCCAACTATCTACCAAGGACTGTAAAAAGTGATGTAGGCTATGGATGTCAAGGATGTTTTCTTTGCTTTGTTTGGTGCTGCTTTAGTACAGGTCTGAATCTTAAATTATATCACCTATTTCCTTTTTTTGTCGATTTTGTATTTCATGTGTTTTTGGATACAAGTGAAGCTCAACTAATTGCAGATCATTTTGGGCCTGCCTTTCGTGCTTTCATTTCCTCTTGAGTGCATTTCAAGAGCTTTTAATTTGGGATGTATTTTCATCCACTTCTGGTGCATTCTCATCCCCAATAATTGTACAAGCACATGCACACTCACATGGAATCCGGGTTTGTCAGATATTATATTTTATAGATATGAACTGATGAGCTAATCCACTTGATTCTCTGTAGCGTAAACAAAAATATGACGAAAGTTGTTGTCATTTTCTAATATTATCCATTCTTTATATTCTTATTTACCTTGGTCATTAGGTCTTATCACACTTCACATAACAGAAAGTTGCACATTTGTTATTTGCAATGAGATAAGTGAATGTTGGCATCAATATGAAATTATTTGTTTGTTGGTTTATTCAGGATTTGTGTTCTACTTCTCGTTCTTGCTTAAAGTGGTAGAACCAACTGCTTTGTATGGGCATTGGCTTCCTTATATTACCAAGGGTTCTTTAACTTATAGCAGAGTAGTTTCTTTTCTTTCTTTCATATGCCTGGATTTCTAGAAAAAAAACCAATCAGCAGCCATTTCTTTACTATTTTTCTTTTCTTTTCATGAGTTTCATATAAAGCTTGTTCAGATAATCTAGATAATCTGTTGATACTATTTTACAACATTTTATCATTTGACTGCCTAAGGTAAATGTCTTCATCTGTTGCGATCAAGACTTAGTGATGCCTTCAACACTTTCCAGTCTGTGCAGCAAATTTTTTTCTGAATCTCAGCTCAAATTTCTCTGTGAAGAAAGTATGCTTAAAAATTGCCCAGCAAAATATCCTTGCTTTAATGTTCTTTTCCTTTTATTTTGTGAGTCTGATTTGTCCTCTGGTTTCTGTGCAGACATTGCCACGGTTATCTTTGTTGGGAATTCCATCAATATTTTACTACATTACAAGTTCTATTCATGATAAGAAATCTTGATTTTCTATTCTACCGAGTTCCTCCCTTGGTCATAGCTTATAATTGAAAGAAGGAACTATGGGTCGTTATGGCTCAAGCTTTTTGTAGACGTATTATTTGTTTTCAAGGTAATAAATAACGCCAAACACTAGTTGTGGCACACATTGCCAAATGATTGTTCCTCTGTGATAATCGTTCAAAAGACATTCTAAGTTGGACATCTGTAGTTCTTAGCTTGTCACTTGCTCTTCGATCTGGCCACAGGCTGATCAGTTTACAAAGTTCTTTAGCTGTCTCATCCAAAATTATGACATCAATGTCATTACCTCCAAACTTTGGTTTGCAGGGAGGGATAGTGGCCATTTGATCCAGTTGCTCATCTTTTCCTTCCTTATTTTGTGTTAGTGGCAATCTGATGCAGCTAATGATCGACGCTGTGAGTAAATGACGTGCATGGCGGGTGCGATTTGCATGGTGCACCTACCGGAAGTCTGATGGAAACTGATCACCTGTATGAAAGAAAGAGAGCACATATATATTTTTTTATACCTAACTAGTAGCTAATGGGTCTCTCTTTTTATTCTATTGATTGAGATTGCCAGGTAACCACCAGGGGACGATCGACGGCGTCTTCTCAGCCACCTTATTACATTAATTATTGGTAATCAGATCATCACCACAGGGTGTGTCGGCACCCATACTTATTTGTATCTATAGATTCTGCTATTTATCCACTGGCTGACTGAGTCCACGTCATCTGTATGTGTTTGTAGAGAGAGAGAGAGAGAGAGAGAGAGAGAGAGTTAAGTTGACGCCAGTCACCATGCTGGAGTACAAAAACAAAAAACATTATGTTGTGTATATTTATGAGTATCAGCCTAGCTGAAGAAGAAAGCTTGGCCAAATTAGCTGTTTCCACTGCTTAATTTGCCACAAACAAAACTCTCCACATGGAGAAAGTGAAAACTAAACTAGCCACTTTTGAAACATGTACATGCATATGATATGGAACAAAATTAACACTTTTCGACTGCATTTCCTTCATGATATCTTCATGAATCAAATAAACACTTTTCCTTCGATCCTGCATGCTGCAATATGGTAATGCAAAAGTCATGAGAGAAACTGATACGTGGTACCTACCAGGCTACCCAGGTCCATACATTATGCTGCCTACATATATATACGATTGAAACGTATATATAAATTGTGATTCCTGCTATCAAGCTACTCAAGACCTCGTCGGTGATGATGATGATTTCTAACCTAACTTCTCTTCTTGTAAGAAATACATATATGCACAATTTTGACCGGATTAAATTAAATCATCTAAATTACATATATGTCACCAATATATAAATATATATATATATATATAATTTTAAGTGCCGACTCTTGGTAATCATATAACAACCAGGAAACTGTTTTAAAATAATAATGAGGAATATATCACGACTGTTACAGTATCCAACCACCAGTTTACATTGATATGGGCATATAAAGAACGTGGTAAGCCACCTCTCATGCATATATAGCTTTCGTCCTCTTAACTTCACATATCGATCCAACAATTCACAATGAAGCACTCTTCTTCTTGTTCTTCTGATCAGCTCCAGAATGGAGGCAGGAGCAATCTGCAGAACACCCCCAGGATCGTTGTCGTACTAACGTCGACCTTGGTGTTCCTCACCATCACTCCTCTGTACCTGTACCCTCTCATGGTCGCATGCTTCTCCTCCTCTACGTCGACGCCGGATCAACACCAGGCGTCGTCCTCTTCTTCTTCTTCTTCTCAGCACCATGCGGCCTCGACCGCCAGCCTGCTCAGCAGCGCGGCGCGCATGGCGAGGTGCGACATCTTCAGGGGCGAGTGGGTGCCGAACCCGAGGGCGCCCTACTACACCAACGAGACCTGCTGGGCGATCCACAACCACCAGAACTGCATGAAGTACGGCCGCCCGGACTCCGACTTCCTCAAGTGGCGGTGGAAGCCCAACGACTGCGAACTGCCGGTCTTCAACCCCGGCCAGTTCCTGGAGCTCGTCAGGGGCAAGACCTTGGCCTTCCTCGGCGACTCCGTCGCCAGGAACCAAATGCAGTCCCTCATCTGTCTCCTCTCCAGGGTACGTCCATATACAAATCCATGCATCCCCGTCGTCAATTTAACTATTACGTTATTGCTAGATAATTGACATGTCCTGTCCTGCACTGCACTGCACATCATATATGCATATATATAATACAGAGCCTCCACTGACCACTATGATTAATCTCAGGGGTATGTGATGAGTGCCTTATCATATATGCATATATTACTGCACACATGACCTAACCCTATTGAGCTAATGCATATATATATATATATATATATATATATATATATATAATGCATGCATGTGTGCACTTTGGGACATAATTCCATCGACCATGCGTCCTGCTATTGTTGAGGGTTTATACATACATAAAACACATACTATTCTCATAAAAAAAAGTACATATATGATATATGTATGATTAATTAGGACATGCATGTAACATATATAGAAGTGGCACGGTCCACAAATATTTCGCTGACGAGTAGATGGATCAGCTGTCAGCTCCATTAAATTCCAAATAGGAGCACAAAATCGGTACGTGACAAAGCCGGACGACCTGGCAGGCGGCGGTCGGGCAAAGAGGCCGGTGGCATTATCACAAGTGCCACCCCAACTAATAATATTATTACTATTTAACAAATTTTTTTTTCATGTCGATCCAATGCATTGCAGCCAATTGGTCCACTACGTGCTGCCTCTACATTATTTCCACTGCCTAGTCGTCTAATTAATCTCGACTTCGCAACAAATGACAATGACGTTGCACTCGCACCACGCATACTGCACATATCAATCAATTGTACAATATTCCACTTTCTACTACTACTACTACTAATAATAATAATAATAATAATGCTCCATCGTACCTTGTTGCAAACATTTGATCACCATTTTCCATCCATTATTAACACATATGATTATTTCTTAAACTATGTACCGAGCAAATATTAATTAGAAGATCATAATTATATGTAATCTTACTTTAACTCGTTGGGCCGAGTTTAAAATAATTTGATTTATTACGTGGTCAGTACGTGCATGTTCTGCCCAAGTTAAACAAATAACGCGCGAGTGATTTGAATTGAACTCGCAGGTGACGTACGCGGTCGACGCGTCGGTGACGGACGACGAGAAGTTCCGGCGGTACCACTTCCCGACGCACAACTTCACGGTGGCCAGCTTCTGGTCGCCGTACCTCGTCCGGACGCAGGAGGTGGACTCCAGGGGCCCGACGCAGACGGGGCTCTTCAACCTCTACCTCGACGAGCCCGACGCCAACTGGACCGCCCAGATCCAGGACTTCGACTACGTCGTGCTCTCCGCCGGCCACTGGTTCTTCCGGCCGACCATGTTCTACCAGGACGGCGGCCGCCTCGTCGGCTGCCACTACTGCCTCCTGCCCAACGTCACCGACCTCACCATGTACCACAGTTACCGGATGGCCTTCCGGACCACGTTCCGGGCCTTCAACAGCTTCGAGCGCTTCAGGGGGAAGCTGTTCCTGCGCACGTACGCGCCGTCACACTTCGAGAACGGGGAGTGGAACAAGGGGGGCGACTGCGTCCGGACGCGGCCGCTCCGGAGCAACGAGACGAGGATGGAAGGGATCAACCTGGAGATGTACATGATACAGCTGGAGGAGTACCGGGCGGCCGAGAGAGAGGCGGCGGCCGGCGCCAACGGCGGCAGAGTACGGTTCAGGCTCCTGGACACCACGGACGCGACGCTGCTGAGGCCGGACGGACACCCGAGCAAGTACGGGCACCCGCCGCAGGCGAACGTGACCATGTACAACGACTGCGTGCACTGGTGCCTGCCGGGGCCGATCGACTCCTGGAACGACTTCTTGCTCCATATGCTCAAGATGGAGGGCGGGAGGTCGCCGCTCCGGCGCGCTGTCGGCCTGAGGAGGAATTAGGAAATTTGCCCCTTTTTTTTTAATTTCATTCATCCACTTTTATCTATAAATTATAAAGATTCAAATGGTGAAGCCTTCGACCTTTTTTTTTCTTTCACGCACTATTTGATTGATCAACTCTCCATGTCAAGGAGAGCTGATGCTGCACTGTGCAAGGACTTTTTTGAGTTTTATATAGAGCTCAAGATTTGTATAGTATCAATAAAGAAAAAGAGCAGACAGACAAGATCTCACTAGACAATCCAAAATCATGTCTTGTATCACAACAGAAAGAAGAATGTACAGACAATTGATCTTTAGAGTAATATTCCTTTCCAACAAAAGGCCCTGGCAAACATAAACAAGGATGCAGAAAGTTTCCTGGTCCTTGTAGCATGAGCTTCAATGTCCTTTGACAGCATAAATATACAATATATTTAAAATTGTCCAAAATGTGATGCAACTCCTTGACCATCAAAATGTCAGAAGTGTCAACATAAAATAAGGCAACACAAGTGATTTCAGCAAGATTTGGAGAGGAAATAGTCGAAGAAAAAGAGAGGGAGTTAAAAAAATGCTATTCAAATTTCTATATTTGATTAAATGTTGCCGACATACAGCTTCTTTTATATTGACTGAATCAGTATGTAGTATAGGTATCTTTTTCGACTACCACGAAGGAAGCTCATTTCCATGACTTGATAGTGAGGAATGGTAAAATTGCTTGTGCATATCCTCAGAGGAGAAAAACTTCTCAGCTGGCAAACAACGAACTGTAAGCTGGCTCCTGTTGCTAAGCCAGGTAATTGTTCTGTCAGATCCGACTTTAAAGATATGTACAATTTGTTGGCAGCACTTCTTTTTCTGCCTCAATATAACTTTGGGTCAGGAGAAAGTTTGGGGTGTATATAAAAGACGGTTCTGGCATTGGCAAACCAACTGTTTTGCATGACAACTTATCCTCCATTGAATTGCTTATGATCACGAATCAACAATCTTCCTCTTCTTTCCTGACTTGTTAGTCAGTTTCAGATTATCTGCTGCAACTGGACCAGAAACCTTCTCCTTATCGAAAATAATAGAGGCATCCAGAGTGTATATCCGGAAAGCTAGGGATGAAATAGTGGGGGTCCTAGCTGCAGCTGTTTGGGAGGACCAGTACCACCACTTATTTTTCAGGTATTCTGTCTTGATCATGCCTTCAAACAGAGTTGTTGCTTGAACCATCTAGAAGAAGTCAAGGGAAATCACATTACAATTTGCAACAAGAACACATCAAAAGTCTGAACAACAAGAAATGTGGGCTCAGAAACGTTTTCTAATGGTCTAACAGACAAGTAAAACCTTTTGCCTTTGCTTGAACCATCTAAAAGAAGTCGAGGAAAATCATAGTACAAATTGCAAAAAGATCACATCAAAAGTCTGAAGAACAAGGAATGTACAACAACAACAAAGCCTTATCCCACTAGGTGGGGTCGGCTACATGAATCATACAACGCCACAATATATTCGTTGATCCATGTTCATGAGATTCGACAGGAATGTGGGCACAAAAAAAAATTTTCTAATGTTTTAACAGAAAAACAAATTATATTTTATCTCAAAGTAGGCATGAAGAAATCTCATACAGCAAACTTACCTTAGAAATAATTTATTCAGCACTAGCAACAAAAAGGGTAAGGATAAGGAAACTAGTTCCAACAACTAAGAGTTAGACCAATGACTAATAGACTGCGATCAATGAGGTTAAGGCATCACCCGATTTCAATGATCCTAAAACCATATGGAGTATATGCCTACTAAAGAACATAATAAAATAAGCATATCTTATATGATTCAGTCTTGAAGAGTTTCTCTTGATAAATCTGATGTTGGCCACATTAATGTTTTCTTTACTAACGACAGTTCAAGGTACTATTCACAGAAGTATTTTTTCGTATCTGGACAGAAGCAAAATGTAAGAATGACCACAGAGTACTCCTAACTTAGGGTCCAAGAGAATTAGAGGAAGACCAAGAAAAAGCTTCCTTTTTTATGAAAAGACTTCTTGCAGACAAATTTAGCCAGCAATTAGGAAATCACTCGCTAAGAAGATTATATAAAGTATGCTGTTTATCTGACCTCAAGTATTGACTTTGCAGATTTGACAAATGCACGCCACAGGATTCTTCTCGGAAGATGAGATTTCGATTGTTTTAATGCTTCAGCAGGTAGAGCTGCTTCCATATCAAGTAAGTTAATCTTGAGCCTTTTTAGGAGTTCTGAGATCTTCCCAACAAGAGGCCTGAGTGATGATGCAGAAGCACAACTACTATGTGATCGTTGATTTTTGTTCTCTGTGGAAGATGCTTCTTCTCCATCACCTGCATCAACAGAAGACCCATTTTCTCTCCAAAGCTTTTTGTTAGCATCACACCCTAGGTGTGGATAGTTGCATTCAGTCCCATCCCCAAAATCATCATGACATGTTTTTGTACTAGCTCTGGGTCCACACAAACGCTTGTCCAAGGTGGTCAACTCACTTTTAAGGCTGATATCAGATTCATTTTGATTAAGCACTATTGCAGACTCTAGAAAGAGTACGGGTGAAGGAACCAAACATGGGATTCCATTCAAACCAATGAGCCCGATTTCCTGAACCAACTCTTTGTTAGAGTTTTTTACTACGAACTTTCTGCTGATTTCATCAAGGTTATATGGACATGACTTCCTACGAAAAATAACTAGATTGGTTATGGCATCAGAATGTTTAGAATTTAATGTCTCGGAAAGACCTGGCTCGTCATGTGCCTCCTTTGATCTAGTGCTCTCAGATCGCATTGCCTTGCATCGCTGCTGGTCCTCACTTTCCCTAACTTCACCTGAACCAGGATTACTCACAGAACACTTTCCGTCATTATGGCTCTCAAGTTCTGCGACAGTAGAAAAGGATTGGTGACAAGAAAGACAATGGCATCTAGAAGGCCATAGAGGTTCCAAGCATTCACATCTATATATTCTCCCTTTAAAAGTCAACTTTGATTTCCTTCCCCTTTTCTTCGCGATTTCATTTGGTTCTGATTCCAGCAAAGGGCCATAGTTGGACTGAAGTACCATCATTGCCTTTGTAGACAAAGAATGTGGAGAAATATGCCTAATTGTCAAATGTTTTGGTTTAAATAAAGGACCGCTAGAATTACAATTAATTTTGTTGTGAGAAGAAATTCTTAGCCATTGTAAGATGTTCTCCTTTAACTCTTTTTCTCCAGGATCAATTTCTGACATCCTATGAGCAAGCTCCTCAATTTCATCTAGAGATTCATACAGATAACAGTAGTGTTGGCTACATTTATTTAGATCATAATCGGATGCAATGACACTTGGATATTGATTCCTTGTCAGCACAGAATAAGAAGAGCCAAAGTCTACTAGGCTGTTAACCTCATATTTCCTGAATTCCTTTCTATATCTTTCTTGTGGCATTGGCATGCTTGCATCAGCAACTAACCAAGGATGCTTACCAGGCCTACCTATAACCCAGTACCACCAACCAGAAGAATCCCTTCCTAGAAAATCCCTTCTCAAAGATGACATCATAAGCTGATATTCGAGATTTAAAATTTCCTCCTGCAACTTTGAAATTTCTTGTAATAATGAACCCATTTCCAGATAATCAGTTCCAGTCTCAGTTGAGACAGCAGGAATGCTATTAGGATCTCCTTCAGCAGCCCAAGCTTGGACTTCGTGACCACTGCATGCCAAGAGTTTTTTCTCTTTCTTATGCACACCACTATCAGAGAACATATGACTGTCAACATCCTGAGATATCATCTCAGTATTGCGTATTTTAGTCATCTCCAACTCTGGAATGCCATTTTCAGTTTCATGTTGGCCCCTTGCATCTGTCTCATTCTCCTGATTATTGATTAATGTTCCCACTGTTGTTACTTGGCCTGACAGTGAAGAACACAGTAATTGTTCTTTTCCTTGTCCATTGATTTTGACTTGTTTGTTGAGGCCCGCGCCTGACAATACATCTCCAAGAACTGAAACTTTGTGCACACTATTGGTATCACTAATTTGTGCTTTGGAATTGGTATGTGTTTTGAACATGCTACTATTAATCAACATATCAGCACTCTTGTTGAAATAATTTTTTCCACCATTTTCAACAGAACAAACTGGGATTGGAAACATACTTTTATGTGCATCATCCGAATTAGTTGGCAGGTTTCCAACATTTTTCGATTGAGGCATTTCATTATTGTCAAAATGCAGATTAGTTAATCCCCCTATTTCGACAACAACATCAGCGACATTGATTTTTTTATTTCCTTTTGCCATGTTCACTGATAATATTTCCTCCTTGCATTTTAAACTTCTCAGATCCAAAAGTAATGGCTGTAATTTTTGCTGAACGTCTCTTGATTTGTCAGTGCACTGATCAAGATGTTCCCTAATAAGTGCAGTGTTCAATACCTCATCGCATAGGAACTTCAGTAAAAATATTCTCTGCAGTGGATGATTTTTATTAGTAAGACAGCATACAAGGTAAAAGTTTTCCTAACAAAATAACAAACATAATTGGTAATAATGAAGGCATCTCTATTAAACAACATTTAAAAAGAATAGGACAGCACCAATTGAAATCAAAACAAATTCACCAAAAGGAGACTGAAGACAAAATGGGATAAGGTTCTAGACTTGCATTATTAACCAAGAATAATAAGAAATATCAATCTGCATATAAAACATGCTCAAACCCCTTTTGAAAAATATAAAACATGATCAAATGTCAATAAAATATCTATGTTGCCAGGTCATATCCAATGCAAGGATAATGGAATTTTGCAATAATAAAATGACTTCAGAATAGATTCCACAAATTTACTGAGGCCAGTAAAATAAGGTTAATTTTAATCCTGCATGACATTATGAAACATCAAAACATTATGATCCACTCCATGGCACTAAAGCGGAAAAAGTACTAATGCGCGCAACCTAAAAGTTATTGTGTTCCCAAAATTGGAAACCATAGCATTAGAGTCTGAGAAGTGAATAAGATAGGACTTCTTTTTTTTTTTTTTTGAGGAATAAGACATTGTCTGAAGGATCTAACCTCATCCACATTTAACTCCCAATATTCCTTTTCCTCCATTGCACTAGCAAGCTGGTTTAGAAATGCTTGAAATGCAAGAACCTCCTCTCCTAGATGTCTCTTCATATGGCATTCCATAATTTGAGTATGGCAATGGTCTTGTACATTTGATTGACCTCTTATACATGAAGGGCAATACCAGTTCCCTTCAGGAATCCGAGCCAAAGGGGGATTCAAACAATAAGTATGATATTCAGAATCGCAAGTATCACACAGCAATACACTGTCATCATCTTTATCAATGCCGCAGACTTTGCAAACTCCCTCTTCCCAGGGAGCTCTTGGCATTTCTTTCACTGTGCAAATCATATCAAGCAGTTCTTTCTTTCTGTCAGAATCTAAAGGCTCTGAACCAGAAGGGGAAACAACCTTCTGTACAAGTGTAAGCACCTGTCAAGAAGCATTATCATTGTTATATCACTTTAATTCGTCTCAAAATGATCATCTAATCAAAGATCCTGGAGATTAAGGTCCACCACGGATATGGGAGAGACCATACAGGAAGAAGAAATCATCATGTGACACCAAGATAATGACATTTCATTACTAATAATTTTTCCCCCACTAAAATGAGACATATATTATGAACAACTATCTCAACTTAGAGAGAAACTGAAAGTATAACGGTCATAAGCATACACAAAATAAGTGGCTTGGAAAATTAGTAGTACCTTATATACTAACATAATGTATGCCATTCATAATTTGTTAATTAACCTTTATAAAACTAGAGCCTCTTCTCATTCTTCATGCAACAACTATTAAGATTACCATAATTTGATAATATCAGAATGAAACATCAGATGAAGGGAACCGACCTCCTCCTCAAATGACAATTCAAAATCCTGTGACAACGTTTCAACCAGTTCCATAAGATCAGACCGATCCCCATATGCCATGCATATATTGTGCCATACCTGCAACATACACCAAAAAATCCACTGAAGAATGCTACTTTTTTTAAGATAATCAAAGTCAACTTTTTTCCAGAAACATCAAAATGTCACCCTCAAGAATACTCATTAAGCCTAATAAAAAATAAATAATCAGGCATGTGTTACTACAATATATATATATATATATTTCTCAAAAGAAAAAAAAAACCTAGAATATGTATATGCACACATTTATGTGGTTGACAACTAATTTATTTTTAGAAATATGGTATAGATACTATGTTAATTCAAATGTGGATCATTAATTAATTGTTTAGTTCAAAAAATATTGAAGTTTACATTTTTCATTCAATCCCGAAATTCGATTAGGACAGGTTACAATCAGATTTATAGATTAACATAAAGAACAAAGATGAGAAACAGACTATGAAAAGGCAAATTCCAAAGAAAAAAGAAATTTAATCAGAACTTTCTAAAGCCTTCCTCCTTTTCCCAATCCACAAGTCCTACAGCAATTTTTTTATTGTGGCTGAGAGAAAAAGGTAGTTAGTATAACTGACCTCCTGGACATCCTCAAGGAAAGCATCATGTGAACTACCATAGGCTCCCACAGCCAGCCTTAAGTCAATTGTACGAAAATCCAAAGGACGAGCAACCATGGCAGGATATCCAAGAATACCCTCATCTTCATAATCATTAATATTGCCCAAGGTAGATCCCAGCAAATTGCAAAAGACTTTTGCCTTATCAGAAGAAACAGAATGGCGCAAAACTACACGGCATTTTTTCATAATGGCATCTGATAGTGAAACATGAACCTTATCCTTCTGCTTCTTCGCAGGCATTTGTTGTTGATTTCCACCATAAACTTCTGCTAGTACAGATAGAACAGCTTTCTGTATAAACCGACATGAAACAGAATGGGGAAGACTCATAAGTAAAAGAAATGAATATTCAGGTAAACATATTTGACAAATAGATAATTCAGCAGAAAAAGTCAAAAGACATCGAGATAATAATGTGATGTTGCTAGTAACAAGTTGTCTTCAGTCTTCAGTCTTTATTCAAATAATTTAATATCCGAAAAGGAGTAGTCCACTACGGCTGTGTTTGTTTGAAGAAAACTAACTTTAAGGATGTTTTCTCATTTTCCAGTATTTGGCAACAGGAACAATGGTCAACAAAACAATATTTTCATGTTGTCCAAAATGTTGTGTTTAATCTTAGGAAAAATGGTCAGCCTTCTATGTTAGGGGCAAACATTTTCTCATAGAAAACCGTCCCACATGTCATAGGTCAAATAAAAATCATTCTTTTACTTATTTTTGTTATATATAATCAAATACATGGAAACACATTGTTCTGTGAAAATATTTACTTTAGTACATATGTCCCTTGACTTGTTTTCAAACCAAGTTAACATTAGCATAATGTTTAAGATACTTGAAACAACAACAACAACAACAACAAAGTCTTATCCCACTAGGTGGGGTCGGCTACATGGATCATACGACGTCATTCCGCTCTATTAGTAACCAAACCTTTCGGTATATTATTCACCAATAGATCTTGCTCTATTAGTTTAAGATACTTGAAAGAATGAGATAATACAATAATGTTATACTGCTAAGTTTCACCTTCTTGTGCCCAATAATAGAGAGGATAGACATGGCAATCCACAAAATAGAAAAATATAAAGTACATCAAGATACTCGTATTTCATTGGTAGATTTTGACACATATAAAAGAATATTTTACCTTCGTTGGGCCGGAAGCATTTCCCTTGTAAACTTCTTTACTTATTGAATGCTCCAAAATCTTTTTTGCCCAGTCCGGAGGATTTCTAGCCAAAGATTCATAAACGCACTTTCTAATTCTCGTACCAACATTAGTGGGAAGCTTTCGAACAGGTTCTAGAGGCTGTGCCCACACTGTATCAGGTCCAGAGGTGCACACTGTATCAGACTCCATGTGCTCAAGGGACATAAGTTGGTTTTCTTGTGTTTGACAAATAGATATCCGCCTTTCAGCCTCTGCAAGTAGCTGAGTATTTGAGAATTTAGTTCAACTAAAATCGACCACATGAATACAGAAATATAACAATGATGAATTAGCTTTAAAAAATAAAAAGCATGCATAACTAAGAAAAAAAGGTCAATAATGCTGGCATCAATATGCATAATTCAGGGCATGCTGACACTTGGTGTTTTTATTATGCTGGCTTGAATCTCTACAGTAATCCAGAAAGGCTGAAACCAAGAAGACATCTGATTTGGCAGAATGCTCATATTTGCATTTAAGACAGTGAGAAAAAGGAAAAGGTTTTTTTTTAGGAGAAAAAGGATGATCACCAGGATTTGTGGTTGTCATCCAGGGAAAAAAAGGAAGACTGTGTGGTGATTCCATCCAGAATTCCTTTATTTGGATCATAACTTGAGCGTTATTACATATCATACTAGTATAATACATAAAAGGAAGTCTACTGACTACTGGAATCACCATGGATTAGAATGCCAAGGCAAATAACAACAGCAACAACAACAACAACAAAGCCTTATCCTACTAGAATGCCAAGGCAAATAGTGACAAAAAAAAAAGGTTTTTATGCTTCCAATCTATGATTGTTCTAATTTCTTTAATACCAAACTTTATTGCATTCGCTAGCCATTTACCAAGCTTGCCTCAAGTGTAAAATAGTGATTTATGAGAGCCTAGAAAGGTAACAAAATAAATGCAATATGTATTAAAAGTTATCCATAATTGCAAACACAAAGGACAAGTGAAAGAATTTTAATATCTACGTTATTTAGAAATCAGCAACTGACATATACACCTTATAGTGACAGTGATTATTCATTCCAAGTTCATGATAAAATTCAAGGATAATCATCTCATGATTTCGGAAATAGCTTTTACAATCATATTAAATGTCCCTGAGGAAATGGTATAGAAGTTATGCATGCATGCCTAAGTTTGGTAAAGAACAACTTAATTCTGTCACATGCATAAACAAGTCTACCTGGTTGAAGACTAATTAATAAGAGTTGGCTTCTTTACCATACATGATATAATTCCGTTAGATGCCAGGCATATCAACTCTTTGAGGTCATGGACACAGCAAAAAGGGTATGTCTCCTATTTGATTTGTATGCAGAATGAAATCAATATTATATGACATTGTTAAGGCTACAAATAGGAATTATCATTCCCCCTATTCGAAACCTGGCCCCTCTAAGAAAACACAAAATTGGCATGTGAAAATTAGTCAAAATATAATCACAAATAGCCTTCTAAGAGATCAAAATTTTGGAAAGAAAAGCTATTATTATATTTTGTGTTTATTACCTTTTAAAATCGCATTTAAATCAGCATCTTATGTCACCATATAACTCTGCATCTATGACCATATACAACCTTCAAGTGGAATGCTTTTTCACTCAATGGTAGGGATAAAAATATGCCTGTGAATGTCGCACATCAATAAGAGCAAGTGCATGCATTCAACAGTGGCTAAAGCAAAAAAAAAGGATCTTAACATGATCATCTAAGCTCGAACTTGTTGAAACTCGAGAGCAGACATAATGAGAAAAAAGTAATAATGAAAGTGGAACAGCCCTTACACTCAAAAAGAAATAAAAGGCAATTTGTAACTGATGTTGATAGAATTATCAGGAAGTCGAAATAAGCTCAGCACCAGTCTAAGAATTATTTTAGCACATTTTTTTAGACCATGTTAGCAACGAATTTTGAAATGTTGCAGATTGAAGGTTAAAGCTGTACCAAATACGATGTCCTCATATTTCACAAGTATGGAAACAACTTAAATATTAAGTTGCGGCACTTCAATTTTGCATCCATTTTATTTCAGTTATTTTAATCAAAACCTTGCCGACCCCACCTAGTGGGATAAGGCTTTGTTGTTGTTGTATTTTAATCAAAACCTTAACTCCGCCTATGTTTTATAGCCGGTCCCAAGCCCGGATAAAGGAGGAGGGTTGTGTTAGGCCCCGACAACCAGCGTAAAACCCTGTCGAATCTCATGAACATGGATCAACGAATATGAGCGGAATGACGTCGTATGATCCATGTAGCCGACCCCACCTAGTGGGATAAGGCTTTGTTGTTGTTGTTGTATTTTAATCAAAACCTTACATTTACAACAACAACAAAGCCTTATCCCACTAGGTGGGGTCAGCTACATGGATCATACGACGTCACTCCGCTCTATTAGTAACCAAACCTTTCGGTATATTATTCACCAATAGATCTTACTCTATTAGTTCGCCAAGTGTCCGCCTTGGCCTCCCTCTACCTCTTTTAATCGGACTCTAGATTATTTGATCTACTCTTCTTACTGGCGCATCTAATGGTCTTCTCTGAACATGACCAAACCATCTCAAACAATTCTCTACCATTTTCTCACTAATAGAAGCCACTCCGACTCGTTCACGTATATGGTCATTCCTAATCTTATCTAATCTTGTATGACCACACATCCATCTCAACATTCTTATTTCGGCTACCCCCACTTTACGTTCATGTTGTCCCTTCATAGCCCAACATTCACTACCATATAACACTGCTGGTCTTATAGCAGTACGATAGAATTTTCCTTTAACTTTATTGGGTACTTTTCTATCACAAAGAACTCCAGTGGCTTTCCTCCACTTACACCAACCAGCTTGAATTTTATGATTAACATCGTCATCAATCTCATCATCTTGTCTTACAATTGATCCTAAATATTTAAACTTTGTCACTTGAGGAATTATATCCTCCCCTAGCCTAACTTTCAAATCGTCTCTAAGTTGTTTATTTGTGAAATTGCTATGCATATATTCTGTTTTATTCCTACTTAAACGAAAACCCTTTGACTCCAACGTATTTCTCCATATTTCCAATTTTGTATTAATCTCTTCTCTTGAATCCGCTAAAAGTACTATATCATTCGCAAATAGCATGCACTTAGGTACCTCCTCTGTGATACTCTCGGTTATAGCATCGATAACTAAGTTAAATAGATACGGGCTTAAAGCTGATCCTTGATGTAGGCCAATTCCTATAGGAAATTTATTTGTCTCACCTCCGCGTGTCCTAACCCTAGTCAATGCCCCATCGTACATATCTTATATTACCTTAATGTAGGCAACACTCACCCTCTTCTTTTGCAAGGCTTTCCAAAGTACATCCCTTGGTACCCGATCATACGCCTTCTCTAAGTCAATGAAAGCCATATGTAAGTCTCTTCTCCTACTTCGATACTTCTCCATCATCCTCCTTAGTAAATAAATCGCCTCTGTAGTGGATCTTCCTGCCATGAACTCAAATTGTCTCTAAAAAATACTAGTCTTCATTCTCAATCTATGCTCAATCACTTTTTCCCATAATTTCATTGTGTGACTCATAAGTTTAATCCCTCTATAATTTGCACAATTCTGAATATCCCCTTTATTTTTGTAAATAGGAACTAATGTACTTAATCTCCAATCATCAGGCATCTTTTTCGATCGTAAAATCTCATTAAATAGTTTACATAACCACAACACACATTTTTCTCCTAAACATTTTCAAACTTCAATCAGTATACCATCCGGTCCAACGGCTTTACCATTCTCCATTTTCTTAAGAGCTTCGCTAACCTCCGAGACTCTAATTCTACGATAAAATGACCTATTAAGCTCACATTCGCTAACTGTCAAGTCCTCCAAATCACAACGGGAACCTTCACATCCATCATTAAATAGCTTATAGAAATACTTGGAAGAAAAACAGCAGATGTCATTAATTGTTGTGTCTGATGAGCACTTGTGATTGTGATGATTAGAGATACTTGTGGTATTTTGACTTATCACTTTAACACACTTCATAATTAGCATAAGGTTACACGCAAAAAGGATTATGATTTCATATACGTGCATCATCAGATAGTTGTAGTAATTTATCATCTCAGCGGGGAAACAAAACTAGAAATATTTGTTTACAATATATCCAATACATGTAGAAATTCCTCTAAAAAAATACATGTAGAAATCTTTTGTATCAAAACAAAAATCATGTAATCCCAAATTTCATCAAAGGTTTAGTAAAGAAGATTGAGATAATGAACCAGTCCAAAAATTTTATATAATCGTCAGAATTAAGATTACAAAGGCACATATTCAGAGATAAGTTTGTCTTACCAAGGCATCTGCTTCCATACCAGAAACACCAGAAAGAGAGCCACAAAGAACACCACCATCGCCTTGTAAGCACCGAAACAATTTCATAGCTTCATGGCTAAGGACATCTGCAGAATCTATTCCACCATTCACACATAAAACAGCTAAAATATATCTCCTGGCTAATTCTGGCCACGTCAACTCATTAATAGCTAGTGTATCATTATTTGTTTCCTTCACAGGCAGAGAATTATCAACATATTTCTTTCTTCCGCGCCTAGATTTTGATTCTCTAAAGTCACTATTTGGATCAACAAATGTTGCAACCTTCAGTAAGAATTCCCCAATCAACACATTCAACAATGAGATATGAATCTTTGTCAGGGCTATACCAGTACATCTGGCATAAGTAGATGATGCATGTTTAACTTCAGCTTCGTTCCGTGTTGATGCAGTTTCATTTGGAATGAAGGAACATCGACTCAAATCTTTTGCAGCTGAATCAAGTTCCTCGGATGGTAATGAGGCTTGGGCATGTGAGCTATCAGGTAGCTGTGAGGCCATGGGCCATGGGTCAATAAGTTCTTCCTCAAGTTCCTCAAAGGAAGGGGGTTGTTTTAGTCCCAATATTTCATAAAACCGCCCAAGGAACTCCCATATCTAAGTTTGTGTCCGAGAAAAAAAAAACAACAAAGGAAACAAAAAAAAAATCAAAGGTTGCAATTTAAAAAAACAAAAATGAGAAGTTCATACCAGATATGTAGTGAGAATACAGTACCTGCAGAACATCTCCCGTCAATTCAGCAGGAAGCCTACTGCTCAAAAGTTTTCCTTGTGGAGGTTGGCGGACACAGTTAGCAACAGAATCTTCTAGCTGTGATCTTGTTCGCCTTTTGTACAAATTACTTGATGGCATATGAGCCTCGTCTTTTTCTCTGCCCCTTTCAACAGCAAGAATGGCCCCACTTGCAACAGTCAATGATGTTGAAAAGTCAATACGATTAATTAAAAATTCATAGCCAGAACAGGAACTTGCCCCTGGAAGGGTTTCAATAAGTTCCTGAACAAAGTTCACATCCAATCCGAACCTATCCTCCTTTAACCATCCTGCAAGTGATTTACATGATAAATCAAGTTCACCAACACTCAGAATCACATTCAGAGAATCATTCGGCCCAGATGTGGAACAAAATCTAGCTAAAGGACTGGGCTGATATGGAAGATTCTGAAGTCCCTTGTTCGTGGTTGACAATAGTTCACTTCTGTGACTGCAAAAGAACTTCAAACATCCTGACTGCTTATACACTTCACGGCATGTCTCAACAAGGGTTTGTGACACCATTTTCCATACTGAACATGAAGATCTTCCTTCTACATAGAATTCTCCAATGCTATCTTTCATAGTGGTAGATATATGTAATGTATTACCATTTTGCTCACAATGGTGACCTAGTTTATCTATCACAATATTTTTTTTATGCATAACCATTGGCACCAATGTCTCACTTGAGCTTCCAGTCAAGTTACTACCGAAACATGATAAGAATTCTTGATCTTCTTGACTTGGATCAGACAAAAGCACCAAAAGGTCATCATCTTTTTCAGAAGCGGAAGCAAGAATCAGATCACTAGTTTTCAGATCACTAGTTTCTGTTCTTTCAGTGGAATCCAATCTGTTAATACTGTTATACAAAAGAACAGTTGCCCCAGCTGGAATGACCGATGCTGAACATGGAAACCTTCGGACCTTAAAAATAGGTCCCATACTACTACCATATGAGACTTCACACTCAAAAAGTGAGCCCGTGATTTTATCATGCCAAAGAGCCTTATATCCTATAGGCCAGATGTGGTTTTTATCATGATATGCCATTTGTAAGTCAATTTTTCCTAAGCAGGTAATGAAAAAATCTTCGTATTGAACTGGAAGCTCACTCTGCAAGTAGGAAAAATAAGTGAAAATGACAATTATGCATGTTTAGACAAGCAATCTAGCACTGTGTGTATGTCCATGCATACCAGGGTAATGTGTTTACATAAACATAAATTTAGGTAAGGCAAGTATGCATATCTATAGTCAAACAAGTATTTCTGTCAGTTATACATTAATGAGCTTCTACTCACGCTTAAAAGCCCAACATAATATCAAATGTATTTAGAATTTAACATCCATATTCAGAGTGATGATTAAAAAAAATTAAACAGAAATCACAAAACAAGCTTATCCAAGAGAAAGTCGATCATTTCTTACATTCAAACTCTGGTTTTTTTAGGAGGAAAATGATGATCACCTGTGATCCACGGCCACAAAGTTCATCCATGCCAGGCTTTGTGGCATTTAAAGCTCTTCCGCCATCAGTAGACTGATGTTCCATCACCTCATTTTCAGAAATGTGATCTGCATTACAATTAGCTGCAACAAAAGATCCCATGACATTTCTTTTTCGCCTAGGTAGAGACAATGACTTGTGAACTGTTCCAAAATCATCACTTTTTTCATCCATGCCCATGTGGATGAAGCTTCCTCTTGCTCCACGAGTGACACTAGACCTCGATTCAAGTCCATCTGGTGCACAGTAATTGTGAAAGTACACTCTCAGATCTAATGATAAATCGTTTAAATTTCACAATAATAATGTGATCCCCCTGAACACATCCAAAAACAAGGTAAAAAACTATAAAGAGAAACATTATGTTACTGGGATCTCTTCAAAGTTACATCCCTACCAAAACCAAAAATTGCAACCTGGAATTTTTTTTTGAGGAGCAACCTGGAATTTGAATCATGATTGTCCAAAGGCAGAAATTTAATTGTGGAATATACCTTCTGAGGATGCTTTTACAGCAGCTTTCGTTAGATCAAAGGTATTCTTCGACTGATCCATGTTCATACGTGGAAATGCTTCACCAAAGCTAGTAAAATTGCTATGTCGGAACTGTGTATCCTGCAAAAGGCATTAAGTTGCATCATCAGCATTGCTTTGAGTGTAAAGTGAGCCTTTAAGAAACATCAAGAAGATGAATATTGAAGAAATGAATCTTTAGATCCATGGCCTTTATACAAAACAGAACAAGGGATTCATTCCTGTTTCATCGCATTCCTCTCCATTCCAGAGTAGCATGATTATGCTATGATCTAACCATGATAATGATCCACTCACAACCAGAGATTCAACTAACTAAAACATCAGCCGACGTTATATAACAATTTTCAGAATTTCTCCTCAAAAAACAATTTTCAGAATTCAAGATATCATAGTCATCACAACATATATTTCCTAGTGCCAATGATGCTGTTCCTCTCTACATATATTATCACAACTTGATCACGACATTTAACAAGCTTAGTGCCAATGCAATTCAGTTTCAGGTTTATTTTCTTGCGAGTTCTTAATCCCTCATCTTTTTTTTTATTTCCAATGAAGTTATCAAATCTTGTTCCTAGCAACACCATCTCCTAAGTTTAGTAAAAGGGCAGAAGCCTAAGCTATAACTCCAAAATATCATGTCACAGATGTAACACTAATAAAAGTTTATTTACAAAATGTAAAAAATCATAGGCATCCATTGATATCACATTATTAATTTAATATTTCTATACCTCATGGTTAACTATATGCAAGTTTGACCACCAAGTTTGAGTGCAACTCTGGCTCAGTTCTAATATGCAGACAATTAAACATGAACGTTAATGGAGAAAAAAAGTACAAAGACATGCGAAACCAATAATATAACAGAAATATTGTGCCGAGGCGGCTATTATTTTTCTTTGCCTGAGAAAAAAAAAGGAAATCTATAATAGGGCCTGTTTAGGTGCATTGAGACATTTGCCGAGATATGAAAACATGTAGAAAGCCACTTTTGCAAAAGTGATTTCGATAGCATTATGTGTTTGAAGCCATAACTGAAATAAGTATAACTATCATCAAAACTGTGTGCACGCAAATAAGATTTGTGGGAGAAAATTTTTATATCATTGTTTGGATTATACTAGTCTCTAAGCAAATATCCTCAACAGAAAGTTTTCAACCAAAGAAATGAAGCCATGATGTTAATAATTTCCATGGAAATGATGTTCATCCAAAAGTAACCAGAGACGTGAAGTTCAAATAGAGTTAACAGAAAAATCTAAGAACTAAATGGCCAAAATAGCCAAATGCTAATAGCACAAAACGAACAATAGATTGCATAAAGAAGCAACTCCTTTGGAAGAAAAAATGAGTGGAAAGGCGTAATTAGAATGCCTGTATCCTCCGTGGCCTTTGCCTCCACAAGCCTCCTCTGCTACACAAGCGTCTCCGTTGCTGTCGCTGGGTGGTAGTCCATTGATGCCAAGCAGCCTCCCCTGGCCGATCGCCGCGGGCACAGCGGAGATGGAACCCGCGCTCGCACCCGTCGCCGACGAGAGACCCACCGCAAGTCTCTGGGCGGCCGCAGGCTCCGCAAGGGAGGATCGGGGACCCAGCGCGGGCCTATCCCAGGAAGTCTGCCGCGTCGCTCTCGGCGACCTGAGGGGCGGCGTGGTATTGGCAAGCGAGGGCGCAGGCGTCAGACGGGAGGTAGTAGGCAGACAGCGGCGGCGGCAGCGGCGGCGTGGGAATAAGTTGAGGTGGCGGAGACGAAGGCGGAGCAGGTGGGGAAAGTGGAGGACGGGGGATGTCTCCGGCGAGGGCCGGAGGGGTGTTGCTGAGTGGGGAAGGGATCTCGTTGATGATGTAAATAAAGTATTTATTTATTTATTTCTGAAAAAAAAATTAAAAGGATAAAAGAGGTGGTGAAGAGATAGAATTTAAATTGAAGAAAAATAAGGAGAAGAAAAGTTGTTTTATTAGAAATAAGTAAAGAGGTTAAAGATAAGTTTCGAGTTGAAGTGGTTTATAACTTAATTATGAATTAAGTAAATTAATTATCTCTTGATTAGGTGAATTCGAAAATTTGATCTAGTTCGACTAGATCATGATCCAACCCAGGGTCGGGTTCGATTGGAGAATTTCATATGCCTCGAAGAGGTTTAGCACGAGATTTTGAGTCTCGCGTGTCTACCATTTCACCAAGGCATTTTTTAAAGTGAATCGTATTCCATAAAAAAACCTCTTGAAAGAGAGGGATGTCTTCGAGAACGTGAACACATGTGGTGCATAGCTATCGTTAGCTTATATCATAAGGTGTTAGGTTAAGTCTCGCAATGAGCGTAACCCTCATATTTAATTGTCACCATTGAGTGTGGAACCCTTTTTGTTCTGATCCGATTAGACAATTCGTTTTTTTATTTTAAATATTTTTTTACTTAGTTTAAGTATTTTATATCATTTAAGCATCATCTAAAGATGAGGGTTAAGATCTCACTTATGGGTGAGGATTATAACCTAGGAGCCACCACTCTTCTCATTCGACAATATAAAAAATTATCTAAGTAAAAATGAAAGATGAAAAGATGAATGATGAATGATGAATGACTTAGGACATAAAAATAAAAATGATAAAGATGAAGAAAGCACCTATGAGGATGCAATATGAATGTCCACTTGTCACATCATATTATGATATGACTAAAGATGATAAAGTAAAGTAAGATAAGATCATGATATACATCAGCATAGTGATAAGTATGATGATAAGTTATGATATGCTTTAGTATAATATGAAAATGTTATATGTTTACCTTGTTTTACTATGATCATATTGTTCATATGTCATATAGTGTGCATAAGTAACTCATAGCATGCATGCAAATTATGTTTCATTATGATGCAATGCATATGTCCTGACATATAAAAAATATGTTATAAGATCATAGCATGCATGAGCATCAACATATTCTAACGGAAGAAATCATCTGCACCCTATGAATCCGTGCAGGTATGGACGAGGCTTAGGTTCGACGATGAGAGCCTCATGACGGAGATATTGCACATGAATGGGTCGGGCTATGGTCCAAGTTATCTTACTTATATTTATGTCATGATGATAAACTCTTACAAGAGTTAATTATATATAACTTATGGGTCTCATTGGAGTCATGTACTTTTACTTGAACTCATTATGTATTATGAACTATTTGTTGGGTCTATGTTAGAGCTTAATTGACCCATGAGCTAAATTGGTATCTACGAATTTTAAATATTAAGAAGTCTTCCATTGTTCATGATATTATTGTTTATGTTTAATATTATATTTTCGCTATGATGTTTCATGTAACTAGGTCATGAAAAGTAATGTCACTTAGAGTTCGATAAATAAATTGGGGCCGAATTTTTGGGACGTTAGAGAACCTCACTAGAAAATGTGCATCAAGTTAATTATTTCAGGAGTTAGAAACTAAGATATGTAAGCTTCCGGATTTACTTTTGAATAAGAATTTTTAATTGAGATGATAGATGAATTAGAGTTGATTTATGTCTCCCCTATGATGCATGAACAATTCCATATAGATTATATGCTGAAAAATTATGATAGATTTTTGTTCCAACAAGTCGGAACTCAGCTCGAGCAATAAGACTGGGGTCGGGTTCTTCAATAGGATCGCGACCTGATGTGGTCTCGCTCTGAACCCAACCTAGATTCGGAGGAAACCCGGCTAGATGACCCTGCATGAGTTGAGTTTATACACGGGACGAGTTGGCAAGTGTTATATGCTAGACGATGGCATTAGCAGATCCAGCCACCTCAAACTCGGGCCTAGTTCAGTCTAAAAAAATTAGTTAGAAAATGAATCCAAGGAACATAGCATGAGTTCCACTACACACCCCAATTCAATTAAAAATCGGTCTGAGTTCTAATATACTCAACCCGAATGCTATCAACAATACAAGATTTAAGATTATTTAATTTCTCTTTTTATGAAAAAAACCATTTTACCCCCATATTTATGATAATGAACAAAAAAGTAAAGATGTTAATTAAGGCAAAAGATAAAGGAGATAAAAAAGAGTTCCATTAGCACTAGTTGTTAACATATCAAAATAGAAGTATTAATAACCTCATCATCATAATAGAAAAAATAAAGATGGATATTAATAATCCTATCACTCTAACAGTAATAGTAATAGTGAGTATTAATAACTTCATACTCATGAGATTTGTAAATTAATCTTAACCTCATTCCTTTTTATTGAATTTGAGGTATCCACTCTTAGTCCTATTTGATTCACATTGACCTCCCATGAAAATGTCATGATTGCTCATAATAAAAAGTCGAGTTCGCATTAGAATAACATATAAATGTTCTAAAAAAATTGTTAAAATAAAAAATGTAACGAAAAAATAGGACAGAAAGAACAAATGGAAAATAAATTTTATTATTATATATTATTATATTCTTTTCTAAACATTAGAAGAGAAAGACAAATTGGAAGGGTAGTTTAATTTTTTCGTAATAACAATTTGAAAAAATATAAAAGTTAATATAGAATGGATTAAAGTAAACATTAGATGAATTTATATATTAGAATTAGACTTAAAAAATCGTTATAATTCAGATAATTTTTCAGAAATTAATCCAAAATAAAAACCTGTGATCTTGATGCGTGCGCTTTTGATGGTGCTGGGTTGGAATGGTGAACCGGCCCACTGCCAAACATGAAAGAAAGGCCCATGTGATTGGATCGAGCCCAAATATTAGAAACTAAGATTAAATTGTTCTTGTAAATTAGCACAAATAATTTTGAAATGGAATGATCCGATTTCTTGCATGTTAAATTTGATTTACTTAAATATTAAATTTATATTTTTTTTTTCTTCGGAAGGAAGGAAACGAATATAAATTTCTTTAAAATAGTGGTGGTGGTTCGGAAATTGGAACAATCCGAAAGATTCATCTGTCGCTACGTGCATTGTAGGAGTTGGGTTGATGGAATGGCTCGTCTCAAGTGATGAAATATATGTATGTATTTATCGGAATTAAAGAAAAAACAACAGATGAAATGTGTACCACCAACCGAATAAGAGACGTATGCATGATATACCAATTTATCATTAGATTTAAATATATATAAATTTGGTGGATACAAATCTCCACCTGATCGATCGTGGTGCCGTCCCATTGGCTGAGGGAAATTGGATACATAATACATATTATAAAATTTGGGGGGGCCCACTTTTTTTTCACGTACGTTTTACGTTAATAATAATAATAATAATAATAATAATAATAATAATAATAATAATAATAATAATAATAATAATAATAATAATAATAATAATAATAATAATAATAATAATAATAATAATAATAATAATAATAATAATAATAATAATCAACCATCGCACAAGAGTCCAAAGTTTTAAACCTAATTTGTCACATTGTATTACTAGTATTAATAACTAAAGTAAAAAAGCACACGGAGATACCTATCTCTTATGCATGCAATGCATGCATGCATATACGTGATACGTGTAGGCATGGTCAAATGTAGCAGTTTGTACCGCCAACTAAACATCTTTACCTAAATTGACTCCGCTCAATTTCGGGTTTAAGTTATGTCGAGTCGGTACTAAAAAAAATTGTAAATAAATTTCGGACCGATACCAAAAAACAAATACAAATAGATAATAAATGATGGCCACACGAATAAAAGAATTAACTATTTAGCATGGAAATTAGCTAAATTAATTTAAAAAAGAGAATAATAATATAAACACTTTTATTATTTTTTTTAAAAGATGAGATATTAACCATTGATGATTAAGTCAGTCCTGATACAAAATATCGAGGAGACCCGGCGAAGGACAATCCTCTCAAAAGATGTTTGCGGCCACATTTCGATCGAGATGAGACAAAAAATTGGCGGTTTGATTGGCAGTACAATAAATGTGTGTACATTTGAAATCATTAAGTTTAGAAATGTAGTGTGTAATGTCCCGAATAACATTAAGAATGCGCCATGGACAAGGAGCAGCATTGTTGATGATCTGCGCAAGAATCTCTGAATCAATCGACAATCCACAAATTTGTATTCACGCAGGGTACACCATTTAATGCCTTCCAACATAGCCTTAGCCTCAATCTCCATATCCGAAGTCCCAAGCTGCTTACTAATCCCTACAAAAAGAAACAGAGGATCGAATAATGAAACCAGCACCCTTAGACGCATCAGATTCCCGAAAGGAACCATTCGAGTTGAGACAAACCCAACTCGACGCTGGGGACTCCACGGATATCATTAAACAAAATAATATAAACAAATGAAAAGATGACGGTAAACAATCCTGTAAGAGGGATAGAGCGGTTTAGTATTGCCTTTTAGGTTTTTAGGTAAAAAATGGGTTGGATTTTATTTTTGGTCTGTTAGAAATTCATCCGGATCCGATCTTAAATTCAGCTGGGATCAAGATTAGGACATCCTAACTGAACCATGATGCCTTGATTATTTTGTTTCATATTAATAAAAAATTAAATAATTATAAAAATATTTTGATGGATATATGTCCCAAAACATTTTTCTACATAATTCATTAGATGTTGATAATCCCAAGTTCGATCCTTGAAGTCAAATCAGAGTACATATTATTTTTTACTCAAAATGAGTAAGGTGTTACTAGTTTAGACATTAGAAACGTCCAAAAAATGACAGTTATTGATATAATATCATAATAATACGTTCTCTTTAAAATATATACACTACAAGAAAATGGGGCTTAGCGACGCAATATAGCGCCTTAAAAAATAGTGACGCTATATAGACGCCACTAGCATCTCTATTGCGTCTACTTCGCGTCACCATAATCAGACGCGACTTGCCTCTCGATAGCGTCTCATTCGCGTCTTACTTAGCTACTCAACGGATTGATGTTAGCTCTAGCGCAATCGAGGCACTACGTAGACGCTATTATTTCGCGCCACGAACCGCAAATGCGCAGCAGCACCTAGCGTCGTTCTGGCGTCGACCACTTTAGACGCGACATTAGCGTCTCATGTCTGAAGACTCTAAAGTGACGCTATATCGCATCTCCAACGAAGGAGACGCTAATGAGACGCTACTATATATATTTAAACACTATATTATATATACTATATGTCAATCAATAAATTCATTAAATATTATATTAGTATTAATTACACGATTATCAACATATTATCAAATAGCATATTATCAACATATATATGTATTAATTACACTATTATATATATATTTACATGATAAGAGTGTTCATAAATATATAATTTGTTACATATATATATTATTTATGTTATCTATACATATAATATATATAATATCTTAATTATGCATATATCTTAATTATGCGTCTTCTTAGCTATTCAGCGGGTTGACGTTAACTCTCTAGCGCAATCGAGACGCTACGTAGACGCTATTATTTCGCGCCATGAACCGCAAATGCGCGGCAGCACCTAGCGTCGTTCTGGCGTCGACCACTTTAGATGCGACACTAGCGTCTCATGTCTGAAGACTCTAAAGCGACGCTATATGACGTCTCAAACAAAGGAGACGCTAATGAGACGCTACTGTATATATTTAAACACTATATTATATATACTATATGTCAATCAATAAATTCATTAAATATTATATTAGTATTAATTACACGATTATCAACATATTATCAATTGCATAATATCAACATATATATGTATTAATTACATGATTATATATATATATATATATATGTATTTTTACATGATAAGAGTGTTCCTAAATATATAATTTATTACCTATATTATTTATGTTATCCATACATATAATATATATAATATCTTAATTATGCATATATTATTATTATATACTTAATCATGAGATTACGATGGTTGATTAAGTGAGTGATATTTTAGCGTTACAGTAGACACTCAATAGCGTCCACCTAGCATTTAACGAGAGCCGCAGCTTGTGTCGACGCTATGGTGACACTATGGGCGTCTCTCTAGCGTCGCATGTTCGAGATGCCATATTGTTTTAGACGCTAGTTCGGCGCTACGGTGTCGCTAAATGAATCTAACAACTCAATGTCGTCTGTATTGCGCCTCCTAAGCTGACTTTTTACCCCTCTCTCAATCGGGCACATATAGACATATAAATACACGTATATGCTGATACTTATATATAATAAGTGCATATATACATATTATTATAACCTAATCTGACACATATAAATAAATACATATATATATTCATTTCGAATACGTATACATATACACGTTATCTATATATATATGACTCGCACATGTATAGACATATACATACACATATATATTTATAATACATATAGACGAAACACATTGTTGTAACTTAATCTCTCACATGTAGACATATATATACATACGCATATATTACATATGTATATATATACACACACAATTGTGTTATATACACATATACATACATATTTATAATTTTGTATTCATACATGATAGATTATCGGAAGAAAATAAAACAATTGGAACGGGGCATAACGCGATGAGACGTTACATTGATAAATAAAATTTTATACATACTAAAAAATTTTGAAAAAAACTTTTAATGAACGTCTCAATGGCGCCGCGATGATGAGACGCTACACCATTGAGACGCCCTGACGATGCTATAGTGTCACTACAGTATCTTAGCGACACATTAGCTTCTCTATAGCGCCGCTCTCGAATTGTGATAGTGCCGGCGCCTACATGGCGTCTACGTAGCGTCTCGTTTCTTTGCGATGCTAAAAAATCACTTAATCCCTAACCCCTCTTCTTCGTTTTCACTTTTACTATTTACCATTGTTTCACTTTTCCCCGCCCGACGCGCCCCGACACCCGACCTCCAACGCCCTCCACTGCCGCCTCCGTCCTTCGCCCGACGTCCGACGCCCGACAACCGCCCTCCACCGCCGCCGCCGCCCTTCGCCTCATTCGACCGCCGCATTCCACATTCGACCGCCGCCCTTCGCCTCCTCCTCCTCCTCCTCCCTCCCCGACGCCCGCCCTCCACCGCCGTCGCCGCCCTTCCTCCGCCGCCCTCCGCATTCGACCGTTGCCCTCCGCGTTTGACCGCCGCCCTTCGCCTCATCTTTCTCCTCCCTCCATCTCGTCCGCCCTCCATCGCTGCCGCCGCTCTCCTCATTCGACCGCCGCCCTTCGCCTCCTCATCCTCCTTCCTCCGCCTCCACTGCCCTCCACCGCCGTCGCAGGGTGCCTCCGTCGCCCTTCGCCTCCACCGTCACCCTTCGCGTCCACCGCCGCCTCGTCCGCCCTCCACCGCTTCCTCCCTCCACCGCCGCCTCCGCCGCCACTACCCTCCGCCTTCACCGCTGTCTCGGCCGCCCTTCGCCGTCCTCCGCCGTCGCGTCGTCTGCCCTCCGCCTCCACCGCCGTCCTTCGCGTCCACCGCCGCCTCGTCCGCCCTCCGTCGCATCCTCCCTCCACCGCCGCCTCCGTCCGCTTCCGCCGCCACCGCCCTCCGCCTCCACCACTGTCTCGGCCGCCCTTCGTCGTCCTTCGATTAAGAAGGCACTAGCCCACCACCATGTAAATTAAGTTAATTATTAATGCATGAAGTTAAATTAAGTTAATTATTCATGTTAAGTATTACTTATTCATGTTATGAATTAAGTTAAGTAGTACTTAAGTTAATTATCATCTCTTTGGATCAAGCTAGTATTACTTATTAAGTTTAATATTAAGTATCATCTCTTAGGAATTAAGTTAAGTATTACTTATTCATGTTATAAATTAAGTTAAGTAGTACTTAAGTTAATTATCATCTCTTTGGATCAAGCTAGTATTACTTATTAAGTATCATCTCTTAGGAATTAAGTTAATTATTACTTATCCGCGTTATGAATTAAGTTAAGTATTACTTAAGTTAAATTAACTTATGTTAATTATTAAGTTAACTTATGAACTAATTCATGTACTTCCACATTCTTAGTGATAAAATGAGATTATGATTCGACGATGAAGTACTTTAAACATGTGATTTTGGACTTAATTCATAAGTTCAAAATCACACGTTTCAAGTACACGAATTTGATTGGGGTCGAGCATCTGGGTCATCTGTCATGGTTAATAGGGGTCGAGCATCTGGATCATCTTGCTCTTCCAAGCGTTCACTACAGATGAGTCAGTCATCACAACCACCAGGTAATATATTTATTGTGAGCTGCTTATCTATAGTTGATTATAATAGTTAAATTCCTTTTTTAATAATATCAGTTCCTCCGTCGCCGACGGGGCATGTAGCCGGATCATCACATAGTAGGTGATCCATTGGTGGGTCTGCTCAGCGTATCACTCTAGGTACGTGACACATTGTAGACAATAGATAGTAGGAGTTAGAGTTTTTTAAATATTTTGCTTTTGTGACAGTTGCTCTACCGTCGACGGGGAACATAGTCGGTACGTCTCAATCGCACGACGATGATCGTCATGTCACACCAGGTTATTTTTTGTATATTACTTAATTTTATGTAGGAGTCAAATTTTATGTATTTTGTTATGATGGTAGTTGCTACCCCACCGCCACCGTCGAGAATACCAGATGCTTCACCACAATCTAGCGTTGGCGAGCGACATCTTATGCCAGGTGATATATTTATTGTTATTGACATTTCTCAATTAATTATATTAATTATTTTTTAAAAATGTTAGTTGCTACGCCGTCGATAGCACAAGCACATGACTCAATTCATTCAGACAAGCATACTGCTACTGATCATGCGGTACACATCAATCGAGGTGAGAACATTACTGTACATCTATCAATTATCACAATTTTAATTTGGTATGACACTAATGATTTATTATGTATTAGGGCCCATAGCTCATGTCGGACCTACACAGCCTACCTCAGCTGTACTAGATGATGATTCTTCTTCGAGTGATGAAGAAGGGTTACACGATGATGGGGTGGTCACTATGAATAATATTGCTCGACCGTAAGTTAAATAATTTGTATAGATTACTTGTTATAGTTTTGGTTATCATTGAAAATTAATTCTTCTTTGTAATTGACGGGACCACTTTCATACCCGCTAGTACTGTACGGGATGTCAGTGCTCTCGTTCTTTCTCACTTACCGGAAGAGGCAGGATCATAAAAAAATGTTCCAATTCAATTGCGAGATGACATGTTTCGAGCCTTGACGGTACGATCTTCTATTTGGGTTACATAATTCGATTTATATTTATTTTAAAATTACTAAGTTTTAACGTTCTATTTGTAGGTGGCAAATTAGTTTAATCCGGATCTTAGTTTAGGGACGATCCGGAGAGCTTTTGAGGAGGTCATTGCGAAATGCCTCCGAAATCGATTATACAAGTTTCGCAAGGTCGTCACGTCCGCCGACCTCACTTTGGAGCAGGGCATACAAATATGCCCAAGATATATTAGGCGCTCGGTTTGGGAGTCCCTCTGTAGGAAGTGGTAAGTATGTATACTTTTACATTATTTTTATGAAAATTATAGTTTTTTTGAAAGTGTAAGTATTTGATGTTCACAAAAGGACGGATGAACGATGACAAAGGAAGTCGGAAAATGCAAGAGCTAACCGTCTTTCGAAGCCCGATGCCCACATCCACACAGGGGGATCGATGCGATTTGACGAGCATCGACGGCGCATGGTAATTTACATATAAATTCAATTTATCAAACTTTTGACTTATACTTATGTTATCAATTTTGAAACTTTATTTTATGTGGAGAAAAAATGCGATCCCGTAGACTTTCGTGTGGTCTATGAGGCAAGCATAAGAGTCGGAAGACGAACGACTTAGTCATGCCCACTGCTCGTAGGCTTCTAGTAAGTCTCATGATATGGTCATTTGGCTGTTGCACTATTTTTGAAATACATAATGTTTAAATTTTATAGGATGAGTATAATGCGAAAATGACTGAAAAGTATGGAGATGATCCGAGTACTCAGCCACAAAGTAATGTTTCTTCATTGGTTTAGTCATATTTTTAATTTATGTGCTTCTTGATATATAATTTATATATTATATGATTGTATAATTTTTCTATTTCGTAGAGGACCCTTCTGTTTGGGAGGAGGTGACCGGCACGACACGAGGGATACTTGCGTGGCCTCGGCACAGCCGCTCAGATACCTAGGAGGATCGGAGGATATGCAGGAGGTGCATCTGCTCCGAGCTCATCCGCTGCACCTGATATGACGCAGCTATCACAGCAGCTATCGACGCAGATATCGCAGCAGGTGTCGCAGCAGTTGGCTCCTCTATTGTAGGCGATTCAGGGATTGATCCCAACGCAGAATCCATCCCCACAAGGCCATGGACCGAGCACGTCTGGGTCGAACGTCCAAAATGATAACAGTAACTCCCAAACCTAGGATAGAAAATAAACTATGCATTTGTTACTTATAGACTTACACATACATATAGTTTGTTAGTTTGGTTTAGTAGTTTTCGTATTCTTATGTTATATATTATGCCTTTGATGGTTTTATATTGTCTGTGAAGCTTTTATATTGCTTGTGATGAATATCAATGCATTTTGAGATGCATTATAAATTGTATGGGTGTGGGAAGGGAAAAAATGAGGCTGGGACGGGTAAAAAAAATGTGCAAGTAGTGACTCCATTGCGTCTCATTGGCGTCGCAAAACATGTCGACGCAACTTTAAATATATCGCACTTAGCACCCTCTGAGCGTCTCATTGATGACGCGTGCACGATCATATTTGCGTCAATTTGGCGCCCTCCTAACGCCTACAGCAGCGACACGTGGGCGCTGGAATTGCGCGTCGACTGAGCGACGCTCCTCTGCTTCGCACAGTCGCAAAGGTAGCGTCTTAATAACGTCTATATAGCGTCAACAAGGGGCGCTAGTTGCGTCTCAATATCTTTGACTCTAGTGTGATGCCACTAGCCACCGATTTTCAGCGTCTCAATATTGCGGCACTAGTTAGACGTTAAAGAGACGCTCTTCACAATGGAGACGTAATAGCGCCTCCGTAGCGTCTCCTATGTTGAGTCGCTAATAATCAATTTTCTTGTAGTGATAATTATATAGGAAGTGCAATTAAAAATTGTAGGACTAATATAATTTGAACTATCTGTTTCTTTTTTCATTTTATTTGGAAACATGATGTCATGACTTATGAGATATCGGGCATTAAAACGACCTTGGAATGGTTGCACGGGGGAAATCAAGCTGTCTTTCATCAGCAATCATGCACTTAATTCTAATGCAATCTGGTGATGAACATTGTTGATGATGTCGATTGTGCAACAACTGTCAAAAATGCAATTTGAATCAATGAAGAATCAAACAAAGATGGAAGGAAAAATCAAAACACGAAAAAGATTTAAACAATGAAAGAAATTCGAATTCAATTCTTAATCCAAATTAGAAATGAGGAATAAAAAACCTAGAAAAATAAAAAAGGAAGGAAAGAATTAAAATGTGAAAGAAACCAAACAAGAAAGAATTCAAATTCGAACACAAATCGTATAACATCTGGCAAGCATAAACACAGATATGGAAAGGATTCAAATGCAAATCGAATTCAAAGCATGGGAAGAGAAAAAGAGGAAGGAAATTCGAAATAAAAAAAAAAGATAAAGGAAACGACGAACAATAAATCGGAGGAGAGATTTCCTCCCCCGATTCACCCTTCGATTGCGCCTCGAATTAGACCAACATGAAGCTATAAAAGGAACACTAGGAGAAACCTTCGTGACCCTTTTTGGAACTCATCCCAATCGGTCGCCACCATCACTCCCCTATACTTCATCTTCCTCCTCTTCGGCGAACCCCACGCATGACGCAGGGATGATCCAGCGGATGTCCACACACCATAGCCTTTCTCGACGCACTTGTGGAGATCAGCCACACCCCCCTTGCCGGCCAGGAACGATCAGAATTGGAGCGGGCGACAACAGTAGCACCGGCGAATCGAAAACGACCGGAAAAGGTACTTTAGGACATTGAAATCCCCTTGACGATGAAATATAGATCTTTTGATGTGTAATAGGATTTCATTATGATCCCGAATGCCTTAGCTTTATTTTTCATATTATTGTCGATCCAATTCGATGGCCGGAGAGCCGTCGGAAATGAAAAAGATGACCGGCGGCTCTATTTTATCGCAGGAAGCGGTCGACCGGTCCGATGAGCGGTCAACCGATCTAGAGTTGCGCAGTCATCTTCATACTGCCAGTCGACCGGTCCCCTTGAACGATCAACCGATCCGACGATGTGCCGACATGCCCAGATGATCGGTCGACCGACTTCACGAGAACGATCGGCCGGTCTGGTCTTGCGCCTTGCGAAGAAGATGGTTGACCGATCCATGTGGAGCGATCGAGTGATTTAATAAAGCGATCGACCGGTTCACGAGGAACGGTGGACTAGTCTAAGTCGACTGGTTCAGGTCGACCGGACCAAGAGAAATGATCGATCGATCCATAAGACGGTCGATTGGTTTAGCCAGATCAACCGGTTCAGACCGCCCGATTCGCCTAGATCAACCGATTCACCCAGATCAACCGGTTCATACCAACCGATTCACCCAGATCAACCGATTTAGACCGACCGGTTCACCAAGATCAATCATTTCAGACCGATCGGTTCAAGCCGATTGGTTCAAACCAACCAAATCAATAGATAGGATTTGAACCGATTATATGTACGAATGCTGACAAGACCCGAGTCGAACTCCGACTCGACCTGGGTCACGCTCCCGGACCCTAAAGGAGAATATTCGAGCTGGATTAATTTCAATCGAACGAATCTTATTATAAAAGACAAATACACTTTGGGTTCTTACCTATGCTTTTAGACCCCATCAAAGATAAACAAAGACAAGTAAAGCAAAGATGAAACTACGAAATTGTCATGTGCCGCCCCAAGGTATAAAACAAAGATCGTAGCATTGAATAGAGAGGGGCAGGTAGCTAAGCTGAGGAGACAACAAACCTACTGATCTTTGATTACTACTGTTCCTGAAAAACAGGTCCTCTTCCACCTGTGGCTCGAAGAAGGGTGATGCATTGACACACTTCTTCCCCAAAGAAGTACAATTTCATAGTACCGAGTAAGAGGAACATGTAACTAGCTGAGGAGACAATGAACCTACAAGTTCTTAAATGACCACTTTTTCTGGGGTACAAGTCATCTCACACCTGTATTCCGAAAAATATATGCATTGGCATTACACCTTCCCTATCATGGACATTATGGCTTTACAAATTCAGAGAGGCACCCCTCACATCCCAACCTAATAAAGTCAAGCTCGCATATGACAATTAACTCTAAAGACAGCACAGTAATGTAAAAGACGTAGCACAACTCACAAAGCATGGTATAGCAAAATACAAAATACAGTATAGTAAAGCACAAAACAAAGCATGACAAAGTTAACACATTGATCAGTAAAGTTCAAAGCAAGGCATAGTAAAGACAAGACATAGTCATGGTAAAGAACAGAGTATAGATATCGATATGATTGAAGCATGAGTTATTGTTATTGTAGTCAAAGTATAGAAATCCAAGGCATGTTATTCATCGCTTATCTATTTGTGATACAACCATTACTTGATTATTATTTTATCATTTATGCTTCTATTGTACTGGGCGTTTTCGCTCATGGATATTCGATTCCCCTGCATTGGAATTTTGCATGTGAGAGTTCTACTTAGAGAGGTGTTGGAGGGCGCAAGGGTTGGAGAACGCTGCACATGACTTGCTTATATCAAAATCATCCTGTTCTCTCAATTGCATTTAGTTTAATGACTTATCCTTGCTTTAGAAAGATATTATGTTATTTCGCTTATCGAACTTCTTCTCAAATGTTGAACTTGTTGGAGATTGTGGTCTTTTCCTTCCTTGTTATAGACTGCATTAATTAGTTATGCCCTTTGATATTCTGATGTCCAATATTCCATAATAAAGTTCTTGATTATATTATTATTATATTTGATGTCACGTATACAAATTGTTGAATGATCAATGTCACAGTATGATCAATAGTGTATAGGTAATGTAGCGCTCCCGGGGTCAACCTGACTGCCTACATGGCAGAAGGGTCAATTTTGGGAGCGTTTCAGATTGTGGTTAGGGATTTGGCAACGGTTCAAAGGGGAACACCTTGGCGAAGATAAAGTCTAGGAACGATGATGAGGCTAGGGAGGTTGTTCCGGTATTCTCGTGAGAGGATCACCTCGATGGTGCACGGCAAAGATGTGGCAACAATTCGAAAGGGGACCACCTTCGTACCCTCCATCTCTTCCCTCCCGGTGCCTTCGTCGCCTCCTTGGATATGAGATCGGTGGTGCATTTGGGGTTTAGGAAGAACCAAAGAATCCAGGGATTGAGAGGAGAGACGGAGGAGATGGAGATCGAAGATGATGTAGGAGGAGTATAGAGTTTGGTTCGCATTTAGAAGGAGGGGCAAAAGACGACGCTCATCTTGTCTTCCCTAGGCAAGAACTTGGTGATCCCCTTCAAATTGGTTCTAACCTCACTAGCTACCGTGCACGATCCTCATTCCGACGTCTTTCGGCCACCTCACATCCTGTCCCCTCGTCCTAAATTGTGCATGTTTTAATCATGTGTTGAATGGAAAATCAACGACGCAGGATGAAGGAAGGTTGGTCCTCGGGAGGACAAACATTAAATCTTAAAAAATATAACGTAAAGAATTTGAAATATTATAAATTATTGTTATAGTATTTAAATATGTGAATATGCATGGACTTAAAATGACGTATTTGGACAATGCCATGTTATATATATTTTTAAAAATAACTTAAATTGTTTTGAGAAAAAAAGAGTTCTTTGTAATATTTTTACTAAGGATACATTTTTTAACCAAAGAATCTAGCGACCCAAATCCTTATCTGTAATAACTAGTTTTTTCAAATTCAAAATTCGAACTGAAATCGAAAAAAAAGAACTAGACAATCGAGGGGCGAGTAACCTCCTACCCCGATTCTCTCTCCCCACATCGCCACCAAGAGAGAGAGAGAGAGGGGGCGGCAAAGACAATAAAAGGGCATGAGGGAGAGCCTCACACCCTTTTGGACTCTCCACTCGGCCGTCGACCTTCCCCCCTGCTTCTTCTTCCTCTCCTTCGGCGGGCGACGAATGAACAAATGATGAGCGAACCATATAGAGAAACAGACGATCCGACGGACGATCGTGCGAGGTTGTACTTTCTCGACGCGCACGAAGATCAGCCACACCCTCCTCGTCGGATAGGGACGATCGGAGGCGGAGAAGACGACGCTCAGGATGCTGATGAATGGAAAACACTCGAAAAAAGGCACCATGGATGTTAAATCTCCTAGATGATAAAATGTAGATCATTTGATGCGTGTTACAATTCCATATTGATCCTGAACCTCTTAGAGACATTTTTCGTATTGTGATCGTCGGCATCCGACGGCCGGAGAGGAGAGAAACGACCGGCGGCCCTGTTTCATTCGGAGAATCGGTAGACCGGTCCACAACTATTCAAGTCGGCCTTACAATCGGTCGACCGATTCGACATGATCGGTCAATCGATCTGACAAGGGCCCCACCGAAGACCTATGCATGTGATCGATCGACTAGCTCCAGCAAAATGGTCGACCGATCCTGTGATGCATTGACGCGTCGTAACGATTGGTCGACCGATTCAAGTGAACGGTCGACTGCTCTGTTGCACCGAGCCGATCGACCGGTTCCAACTGGAGCGATCGACCAGTCCAATCGTAACCGGTCCAAGGACAGGAGGGATTTCGAATCCTAATGTAAAAGACAAAAATACCCTTGTGGCCCAACCAACCATCATTGGGCCCGAACTTCGGCAAGCCCACTGGGGGTCATATCCAATACGGTACATGCTCCAAAGAACCCTTCTCACCTAGAAAGACGGTTAAGACTTGATACAAGGAACAAAGTAACAAGACGTAGTGTCATTGCCTCAAAGATCTGAGATATGACTCTACCCTTCTTTGATATACGATTTCTAAACCCCACAGATGATAATAAGATAAGTAAAGAAAAGATGAAACTACAGAATAGCTATGTGCTGCTCAAAGTACAAAGCAGAGATCAATGTATAGTATAGAGAGGGGCATGTAGCTAAACTGAGGAGACAATGCACCTACTGGTCTTAACGATCACTGCTCCTGGTTCACAGGGCCTCTCTCGCTTATGTTCCGAATAAGGGTGATGTATTGATACACTATTCCCTTACAGGGCAATACATGAATTACAACGTATATGCCAGAGGGACATGTAGCTCAACTGAGGAGATAACGGATCTACGGGTCTTTAATGAGCAGGAACTACTGTTCCTGGAGTACTAGTCCTCTTCCACCTGTATTTCGAAAAGGGTATGCCTTATCATACACCTTCCTTTTCATGAGCATCCTAGCTACACAGATGCATAGAGGCACCTCTAGCTTCCCAATTTAATCAAGTCGAGCTCGCATGGGACAACAAACTTCAATGACCTCATAGTAATGTAAAACATATAGTATCACATAGAACAAAGCAAAGCATGATAATGTATAGCAGAGTAAAGTACAGAACAAAGTATTGTTAAAGTAAAGAACAAAGTATAGAGATGAATGAAGTATTATTCATTACTCACAGTGATTAAAGCATTGAGACCATCGTTCAAAGCATGCGTTCTATTGATTATCCATTACCATTGTTCATCATAATTTGACTATCATTTTATCGTCTATGCTTCTATGTGTACTGGGCGTTTTGCTCATGGGTATTTTATGCCCCTGTATTAAAATTTTGCATGTGAGAACCCTGCCTAGGGAGGTGATGGAGAGCGTGAAGTTCAAGGATAGCTGCACATGACTTGTCCAATGCCATAGCATTTCACCCTTTTATTTCATTATTCGAATTATTAATTCTTGTATTCCAAGGATATTACGATTCTCTCTTTTGACGTCGCACATACGACCATTTGCTCGAATTATTTGAAATTTGTGAACTTCCCTTTTCTCTCGAATGATTTCATTAAATATTGATGTCCTTTGGTTTCCTTTGATTTCTTCTGCAAATCATTTATTTCACTTGTTTCGCTATTATTTTTATTGTCACGTGTCTCATATGTTAACTGATCAAAGTCAAGAAAGCAGTAGGCAGTGTAACGTCCTCACGGTCAACCTGACTGTCTACAGGATATGAAATTAATTTTTGGGGCATTACATTATCCCTATCCGCTTTATCCTCTCAACTCTTTGATATGATCTCATCGACACACTTGCAACAAGTACCTGTCCATGAGCGATTCCATGGACACGGCCGAGCAGTCGTCGGCGTCCGACAACCCGGGGGCTCTGATTCCCGTCGATCACGACGTCTTCGCCAAGCGTGACTACTGTGGATTCTGGATCCCCTTCTCGACAGTGTTGTAAGACCCGGCTTGGCACACAAAGTGTGCATGCACACTTTGCAAGCCGTGAACACGGCGGGGGCGACGGCGTCCCCCGACGCGCCGAGCCTACTCTCTCGACAGTGGTGGGTGAGCAGGGGCGTCAAGACCTTCGAGAAGGTCTGGGAGTGGTCCGAGCTCGTGGCCGGGCCCAAGTGGAAGACATTCATCCAGAGGTTCTGACGCAAACGCAACGCTAGCGGCAGGTTCTACGGCCGGAAGTTCGGGTACGATCCCCTCAACTACGCAATTTCGACTAAGGGCAGGACTTTGCAGGAACGTTATTAAAATTATTTTATTTTGTTTTCTCTTGTTCGATTTTTTTTTTGAAAAAAATAGACCGCTATTTAACCATTTATTACTATTTTTCTTTTGTGATGTGATGTAAAATAAAACCGAGTATTAATACTGCCACTACTACGGAGGGACGTTAATAGTTCTTCCAAAAAAAAATTAAATGTTTTGCATTTGTTTTCTCACAAGTATTTTCTATAGGAAAAAAAGCGACATAACGTTACTTTTAATTTTTAACACGGGCTCATTTTAATAGTTATTACGTAATAAGTAATGGTCCTGCAAATTATATGTTTACAAATTAAATAAAAAATAGTTGATATATTTTATCATTACTTACAAAATATGATAATTGTAAATTCGAAAAAAATAATTTATTAGTCTATCTAATGTCTTTGGTGTCCCATTTATTTCTCTATCTTCTTAAAAATAATATTTTCATTTAAATTTTAGGTATTAATTTATTAGTACATTTTATATCTATATGAATTTCATGATACATATAATCATATATTATATTTGTTTTGATAACTATTCTAATTATTTGGAAACATGTTAAATTTTAAATATATGGTGAATGTTTGATAATAAATTCATGAAAATGTTGAGTTATCATTATTTTTTTATCAAATCCTTAAATTATTATTTTGCTTTTAATATATCATAGTAGTTCTACATTATATACAAAATATGTGTTCTAAAATTTTTCATGTTGCTTGAACTTTTAAATCATGCATACAATTATGTTTTTAGTAATAAAAATATGAAACTTGGCATGTATAAAAAAGAATTGTCCAATAAAACTTTTGGATATTGATGTAGAGATAAACTACAATAATTATTCATGTTGCATGATCACACTACAATCACCATGGTAATATTCAAAGCACATCCATCGTTTCAATTCTTAATTCCGCCATCATTAAAATAAAAAGATTTCATTCTTATTAAAGTTAAAAAAAGTTGTCACATGAACACATATATACATTTATTTTTAATAAATAGTTTTATCTATGAAATATAATGTCATTAACGTAAAATATTAACAATCAATTTTTAAAATAAAAATGTGTTATGTTTTGATATGATATAATAAATTATTAAAAAAAATAATCATGTTGTATGTGCCCACACCTTGAATAACTTGTCACATGATCTGTAACGCGCAAAGACCTACGTGACTTTCACGTGCTCAGAGTCGTCCTAAAGGCGCTACTCAATTTTCTATAAAATGTTTTTGCGGAATAAAATTTATTAAGTGCAGAATATAAATAATAAATGCGGAAGACTTTTAAATAATAATAGACAATAATTCATAATATTCAAATTGATTATGCGAAAATAATAAAAACTAGACCACTTGATCTAGAATATGTGCAACATCTGTCAGTCACTGAGCATAGCCACATGCAGGATCATCCTCTATCAAAGCACTCTCACTTGCACGGATCCAAGTATAGAAAAATATCCATGAGTATAAAAATACTCAGTACGTAGGATCTGCTAAACAATCAATATGATCAATAAAAAATAAAATATAATAAATGATGAGTCAATTGAGCAATCAATACAATAATCAATTAACAATATAACTATTTATCAATATGAGCAATTATATCAGGTTATGATTAAAAGACCAATCAATAGCAATATCAATTAATAATTGCCTAATCAATTGGATCGATGATTCAATATAACAATATGCCAATAAAGTTATAGATCAATAGAAAGGATCAGGAAAATGTCAAATAACCGATCAATATTGATTTAACAATTAAATTTCTGATCACTATGACACTATTCAATTTAACAACTTTCAATTCAATATCAATGGTCCTTGGTCAATAACAATTTCATTCGATTCAATGGGCGGAGGCAATGTCAGTGAACGCCAGTATCCAAATGATCATGATCTATTCAATTCAATTCGATTTCAATCCAATTCAATTCGATTCGATTTTAATTCAATTCAATTTACAATGTTCGGAGATATCCAATTCAATGAGGAGTGTTCGGTCAAATTAAGGAAAACTCCATGTCTCTTTCATGTAAGTCAGTAGGGGATTAGTACCATGGCAAGTCACTTAACAATATAGCGCTAACAATGATTCGTGAATGACGGGGACCATGATCAAACACAGGACAATCATAGCTTCTCTAAAGGATGATGACGCCGCAAACCTTTAGGTACACTATCTACTACATTCAATTCAATAATAATATGGTCCGGGGGTTTAGAGACAATCAGAGAACATGGAGATCCAGCAGCTTTAAGTTTTTATCTTGTTTACCTAATATGTTTATCTTTTAACAATTTAATTTAGGTGTAACAAGATCCAATAAAAAAGACTACTGAATCAGTATCATGATAAGATTGGATGATGATAATGAAATATGACGATATGATCTGATATGATATGATGATGATATAATAATCTGATGTTCTAATATTATTATCAAGTATGATGAATAATATAATCAAGTATGCTAATCAAGATCGATCAATAATCATCTAATCAATATATCACAATATTAATAATAAGATCAATAAAATTAGCAATTAAAATTGCTAATAAATAAAAAATTCAATAATAAATGAGTACTCTCCGTTTCCCATCTCTATTTTCATTGCTTGTAGGGAATGTAATAAAACAAATTCTAAGGCTGCGTTTGGTACGGGAATATTGAGAGAACTTTTATTCTCGAGAACTAATTGATGTGATAGAAAAGTTTGGATTGGTGTTTGGATGAAAAAGTGTAATGATGAGGATTTAAAAAGTTAATGTGATGGATATGTTTTAGTGGGTGTTTGGATAAAAAGTAAGAACTAAGAATATAATTTATTATTTTATGAAGTATAAAATTATAGTAAATAAGAATATATTATTAATATTATAATTTACGTAAATTGTTATATTATTAATATTATTTTTATTTATTTTGATTAAACATTTTAAATATTATTAATATTATAATTTACGTGTATTTTAAAATCCAAATATAATATATTTTTAAAAAAATAATTGAATAGTTTAATTAATAAAATATTTATTAATTATTAGAACTAATTATTTTATAGTTTTTAATTAATAACATTTAATAAATTATTTTATAATATTCTTAATAATGTATTAATATATTATAAATTATATATACATACATTATAAAATAATTAAACAAATAGATGAAATAAAAAAAGTCAAACATTGAAAAAAAGCAAATGTTCACGAAAATGTTCTCGTCCGAGGTTACGTGATGAAAATATTTCGCGATGTTCCGTAAAATATTCCAAACTAAACACGACCTAAAAAAAATTTGAATTCCCAAAAATATTGAAACACAACTCCAAGACACCTAACCTTTCTTGTTCATATTTTATTTTATTTTCTACTTTCTTTCTAACTGCCTTCGCTCTCGTTTTATTCCTTTCATTTATCTTTTTCTTATTCTCTCTCCTATTCAATCAGCGGCATCACGCCCTTTTTTTGTCCTATTTTTTTCTCCTTCACCCTTGCGGCCTTACCCTCTTCCTTACTTCTTTATTTCTCTTTTTTTTTATTTTGTTTTACTTCTCTCTCACCATCTCTTTTTCTTCTCTCTCTATTAGGATGCGGCTGTGATCTCTCAATTCCTTTTTTTTTTGCCTCGCTTTAATCTCTTTCCCATAGTCCCTTCTCTCTCTTCAAAATTATTTAGCACCGCCACGTGTTGTGCCTCTCATCCTATTTGTTATAACTATTTTTTTTTCTTTCTTTCTCCTTCGGCACGAACAATCTGATAGCGCAAAGATTTTAGAAAAAAAGTTATTATTTTTTCTTTATGTTTTTCTTCCTTTGCACGGATGCAGACACACCTTTTTAATTAATAAGTCAAAATCGATCATTTCATAAAAGCATAATTATATATCATAATAAACCTACGAATCCCCCTACGTACCTCATAGCCGTTCGACGTGGAATCATGTCTTATCGTCACCTGGACGTCACGCCTCTGTCGCCAAACATCGAGAACCAAAAAGGAGATCGAGAAAACTCCTTTGACGACTGATCTTAAAGATTTATTTATAGGACTCTTAGATCCTTAATTTTCAATCTATCTATAACTTCCAATCCCAATCAAATTTAATCTTTTAATTAATCTCTTTTAACAAATTTTAATTATTTCAATAAATAAATGAATTTTGAATTTAATTATATAATCCCATTATGCATTTTATCCTTAATTAAAATCCTCTTCAATTTTCCTCTATTTTGGAATTATTAATTATAGTAATTTTAGTGACCATATTTTTCCAAATAAAATATTATTTTATTAAATCTTCAAAATTTGGGTCGTTACATGATCATTTCGTGGATGAAATATATTAGAAATATATGCATTACTCTTGTGCTATAAAAGTTTGCATGAAACATGTTATATGCACAAATAGTTTCATATAGAGGATTGATGTCATTTTTTATTTGCAATTATACAATAGTCGAAAGACTTATAAGAATATGACATAAATTCAATCCTAAAGAAAAAAAATATGTAGTACAATTTTTTTTGCACATGTACACTAATAATATTTAAGAAGAAATAAAATAATATGAGAAATGCTAGAAATAAATATAGCATTTCTTAAAGACAAATAAAAAATATTATTTATAATAAATAGAAAAAGAGATAGTAATGACAATATTATAAAACAAATTAAAAGGAATCAAATTCTCAGATAATTTAGAAGGAATTGTTTTGTAAAACAAAAAAAATATTATTTTAAACGATGCATGCATAATATGGTCATAAAAATATTATAATGAAAATTTATTTTTTGTATTTATTTACTTATTGATATAAATGAATTAAATATGATAAATAAAAAACCAGTAATGATAAAATTCTAAAACAAATTATCATTAATCTAGCTGTCATATAAATAAAAAAACTATTTTATAAAACAAAAGTCATGGTCACAATTGAAAAACTAAATTCTTTGCATTTATTTGACATTAACTTCTTGAAAAATACGAATTTAATATAATTTTTATTCCCAATTTATAAGTACATTGTCATATAAAATTATAGATCATGCATAGAACAATAGTATAAAAATTAATTACATGAAAAGATAATTAAAAAATATGTAAGAATATAATAAAATGGCTCAAAGCGAGGTCTATCATTACACAAATAAATCATATATTGCGAAAATGTTTGCTTTTGTAAGCTACTAATATTTGAAGAAGAAATGCAATGTTATAAAAGATGTTATAAATGAATAAGATAATGATTAAATACATTTAAAGAAATTATAATGAATAGAAATTTAACAGTAATGACAATTTTCTGAAATAAATCAAATTTATTAGAATTTTTAAAAATATTTTATAGAACAAAAAATTGGTTATAAAACAATGATGATAGAATATGGTCACAAAAATATTATGTAGAGATATTTGAATTTTTTGTAATTTCTTTATTTCTTCACATATATATAATTTATTAAATTACACAAAAATTAAGCTAAACAAATTAAAATAAATCCAATTCTCACATAAATTAAAGGGGATTATTTTATATAAATATAACATATGGTCATAAAAAATTTGCAGATGGAAATAGCTCACAGTGATGAGTCTTATCAAAATAGAGATAACTAATATATTGAAAAAATGATTGCATTTGTTTACTAATAATATTTTAAGAGAAATAACATTATATAAAATTTATGTAGACAGATCATGTTAATGCTTAATGACAAATAAAACAAATGTTTTATAATGATTAGAAATTTAACCATAATGATAATGCTATAAGTTTTTTTAAAGAAGTCCAATTATCAGAGGTTAAAAATGCTAATAGAATGTGGTTATAGAAAACTACAATAAAAGACTAAATAGCAAGCTAATGATCCATTATAATGGATACAAATTAAACAATTATAATGAAATTTCTCTCAAATAAACTAAAAGGAAACTAATTTACACATAATTTTAAAAAAATATTTATGTAAAAAAATATCGTGATAAAAACGGTATTAAAATACAGTCATAAAAATATTATGACCAGATTAAATTCTTTCTATTTATTGACTTCATGATATATGTACATAACTATATAAATAAGAAAATGAAATAAAGTAACTATATAACTAAAATGAATTATTTTATAGAAAATAAAATATGATCAAGAAGAAAATGATGATCTAATATGATAAAAAAATCTTATTGAACATAAAAAGTAATGAGAATAAAAAATATCTCAACATTTATTTACGTCATGACATAATTTTTTTATTTTTCAATATCTAAGTACATGTGATCATAATAAAAACATGGAAAAAATTTAATACGGCTTAAGAATCATTTGAAAAAAAATAGACTGAGCTCATCCGGATAAATAAAGCATGCAACTTAGCATTTTAACACAAAAAGATACAATCAGGAGCATATTAATTATAAGCATAAACAAATGCACAATTAAAATTTACATATTTAAAAAAGACAATTTCACAGTGACGGTTTGTGTTTCAAATAAGTCTATACCCATTTTTAGAACCTTTCTATATATAGTTGAAAGTTTAGAACTAAATAATTTTAATTAACAATTAAGTTTTTTTTATAAAATAATGTAAATAAAATTTCATCCAAATAAAAAAAACCAAAGTGTGGTAGGTGCCCAGTCCATGTAAGTTTTATTTTTATTTTTGTTTAATGCTAGTATGCATGTACTCAGCTTACCACGTAACCATCTATTGAATGCAAAATGGTAGAACTGCCCGCATTCCTCTCGTGCTATATTCTATACGTGTTTGCGTGCAACACATATTTATGCGGCGCCGTTTCGACGAATATTATCTTGAAGTTATTCAAAAGAATGTCGTCAAACAAATAGTGGAATAAAGATAAATCAATCAAATTTCGTTTTTGTTAAAATCATTTTAAAAATATAAAAACCATCATTTTAATCCACAAAATCTCAATACTCGTATTGCATCCAAACGAAAGAATGGCTGTATTCTCACGATTTTCACGTTTTAATAATTTTTATTTTTTTATAATGTAGCCATATATTATTATATTTATAATAATAATAAAAATAAATGTCAAGTATTTATAATAAAATTTGTTAATGATTAAATATTATATATTTAAAATCTATTCCTTTTAAATCAAACATAAAGAAGAATGGGGGAATATGGGTGTCCCCCCAACATACGTGTGGGGGGGACTGTCCCCCCATGATGCGTAAGCCGTCGGATGGCATCCGACGGCTGACGCTGTTAACTCCGGTTCACGAAGAAAGATCGTCGATTCAATCTCAGTTCGACGATATTCCGTCCGGTTCAGGAGATTTCATATACAAAAAGAGTCCTCCGAAAATTTCATCTCTCATCCCAAAACTTTCTCTCTTCCGCAGCACGCTCTCGCCCCGCTCCTCTCTCTCTCCTCTTCTCTCCTATCGATGCCGACAACGGACCGGATCTGTGTGTCGACCTCGAGCACAGACAGACCAGATCTGTGCGTCCACTCGAGCGCGTCGATCTCTCTCCTATCCGGCCAGATCTGTCAAGCCTCGCCAATCTCCGGTCAGATCTGGGCGCATCGACGACCCTCCGGTCAAATCTGCACGCAGCGGCGTCTCCCCAGCGACCTCGAGCACCCACGACACCCGCCGATCTCCAGACATCACTGTGCCTGCCTCCGAGCTATGCCGTTGTGCACCGCCGTCGACCTCAAGACCCCTCCGACCTCGAGCAACGAGTCGCCGCTCCTGCCTCCAAGCTATGCCGCTGTGCGCCGCCGTGGACCTCAAGACCCCTCCGACCTCGAGCAGCGTGTCGCTGCGCCCGCCTCCGAGCTTCGCCACCGACCTTGAGCACGCCGCGACCCCTGTCGATCTTCGGGGGTCGTCGTGCCCACCTCTGACCTTGAGCATGTCGTACCCCCGATGATCTCCGACATGCCTCTGAGCTACGTCGCTCCGAGCTCCACCGCCGACCTTGAGGCATCGGCAACTCGCGGACTCATCCCAGAGCTGGACCACGCCTCGAACGCACGCACCCGCATCTAGATCCCCGAGTGCAGCCTACCTCCAGGAGTGCCGCCTAACTCCGGGAGCCGAGGCTTGTTTGAGAACAAGAGTTGATAAATTGTAATTCTTGTGGAACTGTAATATTTGTTAACAAGAGTTGATAAATGTTATTTTGTGTGATGTTCTTATGTTAATCTGGCGTAATATATGTGATATATATATGATGGACGAAAGTTTTTCTGTTTATGCTGTGAAATTTTGCTATAAACTATATGAACTTTTTATTCCTACATTTTCATGTGTGCACCATCATTGTTTTGAAAGATTCCTATATTTTTCCAACAATGAAGCGCCTCACTTTTTTAGTCGTGTGCGCCCAAAAATGCAACACGACCCAAAAAATGCAACACGACCCAAAAAATGCAACATCTAACACTGAAGAACATGTAAATGCCACACACAACAAAGATTCACATTTCGTGTCGTGCTTGTACAGGAGTTTCATGCGTAACAGATGCAACAGGCAGTAAATCATTTTTTCTACAAATCTTAGTACATATCACAAAAAAAATTGGGAAGGTCGGCGGTCGTCGGCGGTGAGCACGTGTGAGTGGGTTGGCTTCTTGAGTCGTCGGCGGTGAGTTCTCTTCGGGCGAGATCGCGGCGGGGCAAGCGAGCTCAGAGGCGGTGGGCGGGCGAGCTGGACGACGGTTGTGTGCGAGATTGGTGGCAGGACTTCATGGAAGGAGGTGCGCAGGGGTGTCGCCGACGACACGATGAGGTCGGCGGCGACGGTGCTCGGGGTCGGCGATCGTGCGTGAGAGGCAGATCTAAGGTGCGGCGTGCTCGATCAGGTCGGCAGTGGTGCTCAGGGGAGTCGCCGGTGAGAGGAGGTCGCGGCGCGGAGAGGAGTGAGACAATGCTCGATTAGTTGTGAGCAGGTCGGCTTCGCGAGTCATCGAGAGTGAGTCCACGTCGGATGAGGAGATCGGAGAGCTTGACGGTGCGCTAGCTAGGTTGGCGAGGCGCACATCTGTCGACGACGCATAGATCTACGTGCAAGGGACGTCGCCGGTGAGAGGAGGTCGCAGCGCGGAGAGCTCCGTCACCAGTGAGAAGGTCACGCTGCGGAGAGCTCTGAGCTCGGTGAGAGAGAAAAACACGAGATCTGGCATCCGGTGACGAGATCTGACAGTGAGATCCGACGGCAAGAGGAGGGGGCGCGGAGAGGAGAGAGAGAGCGTAGGGAAAAAGTGGTGAAATGTCGACAGCCCTAGATTTTGTACCCCGCCCATGGCCGAACATGCGTCCCGCGAACCGCCCACGCCGAACCGCCCCTCGCCGAACCTATTCTTCGACTTTTTTTCATTGAACCGGCCATTTGGATGGCATACGGATGCGCCAATATAGGGGGACCGTCCCCCCACTTAAGTTGGGGGGACATACATATTCATAGAATATATGAGATAATATTTATAGGATAAAATGGAATTTTGATTCTCTTTTTCTCTATAATTTGGCCATTAGTCCGTTTAGATTTTGCTATTATTTGTTCTTAGCATTAGTATTTGTGTGTTTCTATAATTAATTGTCTACATATTTGTATGTTAAAGGTTGTTTTAGTATTATGGAGATGGATGCAGAGAGCATTGTTGGACTTGATAATATGGAAGAGATGTCTAGCGAGAGATTAAACGAAGAAGATATTGAGAAAGACTATGGAGCATATATCAAATCTTATGAGCTACCAAAACCATATGATGGGATGACCTTTGAAACATAAGACGAGGCATATAAATATTATAATATGTATGCTAAATTGGTTGGCTTTTCTATTAGAAGGCAAAATCCACATAGGTCTAAGATTACGGGAAATATTATTAATAGAACTTTTATTTGTTCTACAGAAGATCATAAGAGATTGAAGCAAGGAACTGAAAAAACATTTACACAAATAAGGGAAGTCAGGGACGATTGCTCTACCCATCTATATGTTTGATGTAAGAAAAGATGAAAAGTGGGAGATAAGAAAATTTCATGAAGAGCACAGTCATCCTCTTACAAGTCCTTCGAAAGTAAAGTATTTGAGGTCGCATAAAGAAATAAGCTCAACATCCAAAGAAGCTATTGGTAACTTGCGTGATTTCAGCCATCCAGGATTGCTAGAGCACTTAATGTCTGGAGAACCACTTATAATGACCCAAAATTGTATTGACCATTTGAGAACTAGAAGAAAAGACAACTTTCGATCGAATGTCTAAATATTATATCTATTTTTCAAAGTAAGACAAGTGTTGACCTAGGTTTCTTTTATAGATGGGAGTTCAATGGAGATGGTACTGTTCTAAATTCTTTTTGGTTTGATGGCAGGTCGAGAGATAGTTATTTGACATTCGGTGATGTGGTAGTGTTCGATACAACATATCGAACAAATAATTTAAGAATGCCATTTGCTCCTTTCACTGGAATAAATCATCATTAGCGGTCATGCTTGATTGCAGATGAGACAGAGGAGACATTCACATGGCTATTTGAAAAATGTTTTAAATGTATGAATAAGAAACATCCAAAATGTATTATTACATATCAGAATATCGCTATGGGCAATGCTATACGCAAGATTTTCCTGCACACTAAGTATATATTTTGTACATGGCATATTGCTAGGAATGCAATGACTCATATGCAGGATTTATATTCACTTTCGACATTTAAAGAAGAATACAATAATTGGCTTTATGGATCATCGAACATAGATGAATTTGAAGAGGGTTGACTCCATTTGAAGCAAACTGTTGATATGCCTTGAATTATCTACCCTGTATCCAAAATTATGAAAGAAAAAAAATGAAAAAGGAGGAAAAATGAGAATCTGTGGCGAAAGCGGAGGGCTTGGGCCGTTAGTGTTTTATAAATGTACACTCTCTTTTGGCTCATAGTGAAAATTTCTGGTGGCGGCATCCTTTGCTCGTGGATGTTTCTCTCTTGTTCACATTGATCAAGAGAGTTTTACCACGTTAAATCTCTGTGTTCATCTTCTCTTTCTTTCGTTGTTTTGATTATTCATCGATCCTCGGTGTTCTATTCCCAACAAATTGGTATCAGAGCCGAATTTCTTTCCGCGAAGATGACTACAACGAAGTTCGACATCGAGAAGTTCGACGGGAACACAAATTTCAGTTTGTGGCAAGTTCGGATGCATGCCATCCTGGTTCAGAATGGGTTGAAGAAGGCGCTGTCGGGTCAAAAGCCTGACGCCATGGAGCCGTCCGCCTGAGAGGATCTCGACGAGAAGGCCACGTCTGCGATTCAGTTGTGCCTGACGAACGATGTTCTTCAGGAAGTTCTCGTAGAGAAGACGACGACCGGTCTTTGGACGAAGTTGGAAACTCTGTATCTGACGAAAACTCTAGCGAATCGACTTGTGTTGAAGCAGCGGCTGTACACCTTTCGTATGGCCGAAGGTACGTTGATCAAATCACATATCAGTGAGTTCATTGCCCTAATCAATGATTTGAAGAACGTAGATGCAAAGGTTGATGATGAAGATCAGGCCCTATTACTTCTTTGTTCTCTGCCATCTTCATATAAAACCTTTAAGGAGACGATGATCTACGGTAGGGATAAACTCACATTTGAAGATGTTAAGGGCAGACTGCTGAGCAAAGAAAAGTTGGATAATGAATTGGGATCAAGCAGCAAATCTGATGATCAAGCCTTAGGTCTGATCGCAAGAGGCAGACATCAGACAAGAAATCAAAATCAAGATAGATCCAGATCCAAGTCGAAGAACAGAGATAAAGTCTGCAATTATTGCAAGAAGAAGGGTCATATCAAAGCAGAGTGTTACAAATTACAGAATAAGAATAAAAGGATTAACGATGGTAACGAGAAGGGAAATCAGAAGGCTGAAGTTGCAGATGCCGATGTAGCAGAAAGTGATAATGAAGATGTTCTGTTGGTAACGACATCAAACAAATCCAGATCATCAAGTGAATGGATTCTCGATTCTGGATGCTCATACCATATGTGTCCCAATCGAGATTGGTTCTCCACGTACAAATCTGTTGAAGGTGGAGTCGTTCTTATGGGCAACAATGTTGCTTGTAAGACTGTTGGTATTGGGTCCATCCAGATTAAGATGCATGATGAGATTATTAGGACATTATCAGAAGTCAGACATGTTCCTGATCTGAAGAAGAATCTTATCTCTCTCGATGTCTTAGACTCAAATGGTTGCAAAGTTGTTATTGAGTCTAATGGAATGAAAATTTCCCGTGGTGCTCTTGTGTTGATGAAAGGCCTCAAAATCGGTAGTTTGTATGTTCTCCAAGGTTCGATGGTGATACGTTCAGCAGCAGTCTCATCTACCTCAGACGAAGATTGCACAAAGTTATGGCACATGCGTTTGGGCCATATGAGTGATAAGGGCATGCAAGTTCTCAGTAACAGAGGTCTTCTTCCTAATGCAAAAGTTGGAAAGTTAGAGCTATGTGAGCATTGTATCTTCGGAAAGCAGAAGAGAGTTAGTTTCGGCTCAGCCATTCATAAGACGAAGGGAACCCTTGATTACATCCATTCAGATTTATGGGGTCCTTTTCAAGTTCCTTCGAAAGGAGGAAATAAGTATTTGCTGACATTTATTGATGATTTCTCTAGAAAAGTTTGAGTCTATTTTCTAAAGCATAAAGATGATGTATTCGAAACATTCAAGTCATGGAAGACTTTGCTAGAGAAGCAATCTGGAAAAGTTGTGAAGAGGCTGAGGACTGATAATGGACTAGAATTTTGTAATTCTAAGTTCAATGAATTCTGTGACAAAGAAGGTATTGCAAGGTATCACACAGTTGTGAGAACTCCACAGCAGAATGGAGTCGTAGAAAGAATGAACAGAACTCTATTAGAAAGAGCACGATGTATACTGTCAAATGCGGGACTTGGCAAGGAGTTTTGGGCAGAGGCTATTAACCTGGCATGTCACTTAGTGAATCGGTCTCCTCACCGATCCTTAGACTTAAAAATTCCTGAAGAAGTGTGGTCAGGTAATTCTCCTAATTACTCACATTTAAGAGTTTTCGGTTGTCCTGCATATGCACATGTTAATGATGGAAAGCTTGAACCTAGAGCTAGGAAGTGCATATTTCTTGGTTATAAATCTGGTGTTAAAGGTTATAGATTATGGTGTCCTGAAATCAAGAAATTTATTATCAGTAGAGATGTTACTTTTGATGAATCTATGATGCTTCACTCGAGAAAAGATTTGTCTATTATTGGTGATACAGAAAAGCAGAAAACTTTGGAGAAGGTGGAGTTAGAACTGTCAAGTTCATCTGATGAAAAAAATGATACTCCTGATGTTCCTGAAGTTCATACATCATCTCAAGTTCAGCAGCAATACATGTTAGCTCGTGATAGACCGATGAGAGAAATAAAAGCACTTCAAAGGCTCGGATTTGAAGAACTGGTCGCTTATGCATTAAGTGTTGCTGAAGATATTGAGTTACCTGATCCTTCCTCCTATTTTTAAGCTATTCGAAGTCCTGATTATAAAAAGTGGTTAATAGCAATGCAGGAGGAGATGGAATCTCTATAGAAGAATGGCACTTGGGATCTTGTAAAATAACCCGTGAATAAGAAGATTGTTGGCTGCAAATGGGTGTTCAAGAAGAAAGAAGGAATCAATAATGAAGAGACAAAGTACAAAACAAGATTGGTGGCAAAATAGTACAGTCAAGTGGAGGGTGTTGATTTTCATGATGTGTTCTCTCCAGTTGTGAAATATACTTCTATTCGTACTTTGTTTGCTATTGTTGCTTTGCAGAATCTTGTACTTGAGCAACTAGATGTTAAGACTGCATTCTTACATGACGATCTAGAAAAAGATATATATATGGAGCAGCCAGAGGGTTTTCATGTTGAAGGTAGAGAAGATCAAGTTTGCCATCTGAAAAAGTCCTTGTATGGACTTAAACAATCCCCTCGGCAGTGGTATAAAAGGTTTGATTCATTCATGTTGAGTATTGGTTTTGCTAGAAGCAAATATGATAGTTGTGTTTATTTGAATCAACTTGCCGATGGTTCATTCATCTATTTGTTGCTCTATGTTGATGATATGTTAATTGCAGCGAAAGATATATCTGAAATTAATATTTTGAAAAATAAGTTAAGTTCTGAATTTGAGATGAAGGATCTTGGAGCAGCAAAGAATATTTTGAGAATGGAAATTTCTAGAGATAGAAGTTCAGGAAGACTATTTCTATCTCAGCAGAAATATATTGAAAAAGTTTTGAAGCGTTTTGGAATGCAGAATGCTAAGGCTGTCTGTATACCGATTGCAGCACACTTTAAACTCTCAGCTTCATGTTCACCTCAATCTGATGAAGACAAAATGTATATGTCAAAAGTTCTTTACTGTAGTGCAGTTGGTAGCATTATGTATGCAATGGTTTGCACTCGTCCAGATATATCTCATGCTGTCAGTGTTGTTAGTAGATATATGTCTAATCCAGGAAAGAAGCAGAAGCTGTTAAGTGGATACTGAGATATTTAAGAGGTACTTCTGATGTATGTTTGGAATTTGGTAGAAATTCAGCTGGACTGGTTGGCTACGTTGATTCAGATTTTGCAGGAGATCTTGATAGAAGAAGGTCCCTAACTGGTTATGTTTTTATTATTATTGATTGTGCTGTGAGTTGGAAAGCTATTTTGCAGGATACAATAGCATTATCCACTACTGAAGCTGAATACATGACCATCACTGAAGCTGTGAAAGAAGCTATCTGGTTGAGAGGATTAATTGGAGAGCTCACTATGAAAGAGGAAGCTACTGTCATATATTGTGATAGTCAGAGTGCAATACATCTTACAAAAGATCAAATGCATCATGAAAGAACAAAACATATAGATGTGAGATATAATTTTGTTTGAGATATTGTGGAAAAACAAGATGTTCAAGTTCAGAAGATTAGCACACATGACAATCCAGCAGATATGATGACAAAGAGCTTACCTGTTGCCAAGTTCGACTATTGTTCAGACTTGGCGGGCGTTACGCAAAGATCAACTAGGCCCTCGTGGGCCATTCGGCAAAGGAGAGCATGTTGAGCATTTTATTTTTGAGAGTTTTGTGAAATTAAAGTCAAGGTGGAGATTTGTTGATGTGCCTTGAATTATCTACCCTGTATCCAAAATTATGAAAGAAAAAAAATGAAAAAGGAGAAAAATGAGAATCTGTGGCGGAAGCGGAGGGCTTGGGCCGTTAGTGTTTTATATGATGTACACTCTCTTTTGGCTCATAGTGGAAATTTCTGGCGGCGGCATCCTTTGCCCGTGGATGTTTCTCTCTTGTTCACATTGATCAAGAGAGTTTTACCACGTTAAATCTCTGTGTTCATCTTCTCTTTCTTTCGTTGTTTTGATTATTCATCGATCCTCGGTGTTCTATTCCCAACACAAACGTTCCAAATTCCATGTGGACATTGGTTAGAAGTAATGTACAACAAGCATTCATAATGGGTTTCACTATATTTTGAAGATGTGTTTGCAAGTATGCGGACAACGCAAATGGCGGAAAGTATTAATGCTTTTTTTGATGCCTATGTCAATGTGAACACATCACTTTCAGATTTTATAGAGCAATATGAGAGGGCTATCCAAAGTCATCATGGGCGTGAAGAACGAGAAGACTTTCAAACAATGAACTCTTCATCTGTGCACGTTTTAAGAAATCCCTTAGAGGTCCATGCAGGTAACATTTACACACATACCACATTTTACAAGTTTCAATAAGAATATGCAGAATCTTTCAGCTTAGATGCTAATAAGATTTACAACGACACAAATAAATTTGTATACTCGATTTACCACATGAGCACTAATGATGAGGGCAAATATATTGTTGAGTTTATTAAGTCTGAAATAATTAGTGTCAAATGTTCTTGCAAGAAGTTCGAGTAAGAAGGAATATTTTGTTGCCATATTTTAAATGTTCTGCATAAGAAAAAAAGTGAGATCCTTGCCTGAAGAATATCTACTTCATCGATGGACAATAAATGCAAGATATGCAAATGCACATGCCATTTATAAGAACACATCCTCTTATAGTGATTCCACAACACCCATTCAAAAATTAACTTGGCAAAGTAATTTATGGAAAGTACAAGAGATGTGTTTGATTTCAGCTAAACATTTGCACTTTGGGGCACCACTTGTTGATGATTTGATAACAAAGATCATGACTTTTCATATGGAAAATATAGTTATAGATGCAAGTAACGCAAGCACAAGTCAAGTTCATGGTAGTGAGCGAGGAAGCACAATCGTTAATCCTTTGAGTCAACCAACTTCAATCTCCTTGAATGATTCACAATTCATTATTCGCGACCCACTACGTGTAAAGTCTAAGGGCAGACCTAGAAATGTTGGAAGGATTAAATTTGGAATTGAAATTTCTATGTCCCATAACGAGTCTAGAAAAAGAAGTTGTGGAAAGCATGGACATGATAAAAGAACATGTCAAACGTTCAAGATATAAAATCTTTTACCTCCTTTGTCCATTATATCATTCTATTTATCTATAATTTTTCTTGCTTTATTTATAGGATGCTGGAAATGAAGGAGAACCATGAGATATGCTTGTCAAATATGAAAATGAAGGTTCGTTCATTTAATTTTTTCCTTGACTTCTTGAGTTTTTTTATATGAATAACAATTTTTGCGTATTTATAGGATTGCTGGACATGGAAAGCGAGTTGTTGTTTCCGCCTCTTGTTATGATTGGAGAATTTGAGTTCACTTAGTTTTGTTGTCATGTGTTGTTTGAAAGATTCATCATGTGGAGATTGTCTAGTGTTATGTATGAAACTATTGAAGGCAGATTGTCTTACTGCAGAGGCAAAGTAATACTAGTGTTTTGTTTAGTGTTTACTGCAGATTGTATGAAACTATTGAAGGCAGGTTGTCTTACTGCAGAGGTGTAATACTAGTGTTTTGTTTAGTGTTTACTACATATTGTATGAAACTATTGAAAGCAGATTGTCTTACTGCAGAGGCAAAGTAATACTAGTGTTTTCTTTAGTGTTTACTGCAGATTGTATGAAACTATTGCAGGCAGATTGTCTTACTGTAATACTAGTGTTTTGTTTAGTGTTTCGTGCAGATTGTATGAAACTATTGAAGGCAGATTGTCTTACTGCAGCTTATAACCACTATTGGAGTCACTTGCATTACTGTAGAGGTGCAGATTGTCTAGTGTTTTGTTACATTTCAAGTTGCTACTACAGAGGTGTAATACTGCAGTTGATTTCATAAATGTGTATCACTGTGATATATATACAATTGCAGACCACCGAATCAGTATAACATATGTATAGTTTGCGGAGAATTAATCGTCAGTATAACATATGTTCGTGTGGACTTCGAGCTCCCTTCGAGTGGAAGCTATATGATATGAACTTCGAGCTCCCTTCGAGCGGTTGCTATATGTTCGTGTGGACTTCAAGCTCCCTTCGAGTGGAGCTCCCGTCAGTATAACATATTTGTAGTTCTGAGAGATGCATTCCCCTCTTGTCAGCTGTATCCACACCACACTCAACGTCAAAAGCAAATATGACAGGAAAATATACAAGGGATGCTGTGATAGGAAAATATGATAAGAAAATATATCCATTTTGCACTCAGGTTCCATACATCCACAAGCAAAAGCCATAAAGTTGATAATTAAATACAAGCGACACATCCCACAACATGATTGCATGTGTTGTATTACAATATGACCATCATGTCACGTAAACACACTACAAGAATACTAATTATAGCAATGATTTTACAACATAACGGCATTCCATAGGCTTGGACAATGTCTTCATCTTCGGCCAGATTACGAACTTCAATTCGATCAAGTTTGCGCAATAATCTGTCTATCATATGGATAGGTCTTTCATCAAACGGAGGATCCATCCATGTAAAGTATTGGCACGCTCTTCTTTGCTACAAAATAAAAGTATGTTAAAATTAGTAAACAATACACACAATAATTCATTAATCACTTAAGTCGTCGAAACTCACTCCACAAAATGGACAACCGTAGAATATTCTACCTCCAAGAGGTCTTTATTGTTGCTTTTTCTTGACAATAACACTTAGGATGTGTCATGACTACAATTAGAAAATAGGGTATTAAATTCTATGAGATGTATAAACTGATAACATAAGTTAAACACTCCCAAGGATTATTCTTTATTAGTATAGTGAATTCAAACAATGGAATCTTTTAAATGTTTTTGCATAAGCAACAAACGATGTCAATGTTCTGCAGAAGCAACAAACGAAAAATGTTCCAACAAAGATGCATAGTTGATTTCCCAAATCTGATTCGTTAGTAAATATATCTAAAAAATGATAGCAGAAACGCCTCAAGAAAAATAAAGTCTCACATTCTCGACGGTGGCAGCAGCGGCATCGTTGTCCGTGGCAGCTGTGGCGTCCGGGGGGGGGGGGGGGGGGTAGCGGCGTCGCGAGCATCAAATGATCACTACAAGAAAACTGGGGATTACCGACGGTCAAAACTGTCGGTAATTTCCTAAAAAATTGTCGAAAATACCATTTTCGATAGTTTTTTCGATGGAAACCGAGACGTCCGAAAAACGGTCGTCGCAAATCAATTTTCGACGGTTTGGAAGGAACCGCCAAAAATTTTGACGGATTTCCGACGATCATGACCGCCGATATTTGCGGCGGTCGACAAAACCGTCGAAACTTCGGCAGTCACGACCGCGATATTTGCGACGATCGACAAAACCGTCAGAAACTTCGACGGTCGAGACCGCCGAAGTTTTCGACGGTTTCATTGATCGTCGCAAATATTGGCGGTTGCTACCGCCGAAAATCTCGACGGCCTTCGGGCGACCGCCGAAGTTTCTGCAGTCAAAACCATCGCAAAGAATTTTTATAATTTAAAAAAATTAGCCGGCCGGCGGCCAGCAGCCGATGTTGGATCCGTCCGCCAGCCAACCGAGGTCGGATCCGGCCGCTGGGGGCCAGATCCGCCGCCAGGCGGCCAGCGGCCAGATCGGCCGTCGGGCGATCGGATCCGAACCCTCAGCGGCCGATCCCGCCGCTGGGGCCGGATCCAAACGCACGGCAGCCGATCCGGCCGCCCGGCGACCGATCCGTGCCAGGCGGCCGATTCGGCCGCCATCCGATTGCCAGCGGCGAGATTCGGCCGTTGGGGGCCAGATCCAGCCGCCAGCGGCCTCCGACCGGAGAGAGACGCCGGCGCGAAAGAGGGTCGTCGGTGCGGGAGAGGATCTCCGGCGCGGGAGAGGGTTGTCGACCGGTGCTCACGGGCCGAGAGAGAGGAGCGGAGGGAGAGAGAGAGGTGTATATATATATATAAGGGGAAAAGATGAGAGAAAGCGGGAAAAGAAAAAAAAAGTGAGATAATAAAATTTTAATTACCGACGGCTCCGGCCGTCGAAAATATAAATATTAACTATTTTTAAAGTTACCGACGGTTCTGACCGTCAAAAATATATTTAGTTATATATAATGTTTATTTTTTGTTTTACCGACGATCAAAACCGTCAGTAATTATTAATAAATCGTCGATTTGGACCGTCGCTAGTTTTATTAATAAAATACTCCTCATATGATATTATTATACATTTATTGATGGTTACGATCGTCAGAAATTGCGATGGATTTTGTGACGGATTGATATTCGTAAAAAATATCGATGTTCCTAATCGTCGAAAAATAAAATAATAATATAACAAATTATATAATTTATTGTTTTCCTTTCTGATGGTCGTAACCGTCGAAAAATCTGTTGCAAATTGCGATGGATGGGTATCCGTCGGAAATATCGACGTTCCTAACCGTCAAAAAATAAAATAATAATATAACAAATTATATAATTTATTATTTTCCTTTCCGACGGTAGTAACCGTTGGAAAATCCGTCGCAAATTACGACAGATAGGTATCTATCGAAAATATCGACGTTCCTAACCGTCAAAAATAAAATAATAATATAACAAATTATATAATTTATTATTTACCTTTCCGACGGTCGTAACCGTCGAAAAATTCGTCAGAAATGGAACCGTCGCAAAATCCATCGCAAATTGCGACGAATTTCAAACCGTCGGAAATTGCCCGTCGGAAAATGGCAATTTTCTTGTAGTGGATGTCAATGTGCTGCAGAAGCAACAAACGAAAAATGTTAAAACAAAGATGCATAGTCGATATCCCAAATCAGATTCGTTAGTAAACATATCACAAAAAAGAGATAGCAGAAACGTCTACAAGACAAAAAAGTCTCACATTCTCCGCGGTAGCAACAGTGGCATCCACTGCACTAGAGGCGAGATCTAGTGCACGGATGCAGAGTAGGTCGGCGGCTGTCATGAGGGAGGAAGTGACCCGTCGCCTCGCAGATGGGGAAGTTGCCGTCACAGAGAGTGGTGGGAGTGGCGAGCGGGAGTTTCAAGAGCACGGGCGGTGCCGGCGCAGCGACGGTAGCATCCACTGCAGCAGAGGCAAAATCTAGGTCACGAACGCAGAGTAGGTTGGCGGTCGTCAAGAGGAGGAAGTCACGTCGCCGTCTCGGAGGAGGAAGTTGCCGTCGCGGAGCGTGGAGGGAGTGGCGACGATGGCAGCGGCGTCCACTGCAACAGAGGCATGAGGGAGAAAAAAAGATGAAAAGGATTCGGATTCAACACGGCCCCTTTTGTATGTAAACCCTAAGTCGAACCAGCACATTTTCGCAAATCAAACTGGCGCACATTTATCTCCTCCACGAATCGGCCGCGATCTCTTCCTAATTTTGCCTAGACCGGTCCGCCTCGATCTAGGCCATCGCCCCGAGATCGGGCGGTGACCAGTCTAGGCAGGGGTTTCCACCCCCTTTAATGGGGGTGGACACCCATATTATCCATATTTATATTCTGCGTAATAAATTTTATTATTCTCTTTAGTATATCCAAATGGTACCAAAGAGATTTACATAGAGGCATGTAATGTCATATTTAATATTGTATAATATATAATAAGAAATTAATGGCACAAATATAGTGGTAAAGAAATAAATAATATGCTACGGGAACTATTGCACTTATACCGCACTAATGATACTTTAAGAAGAAATACAAAAATATATTCAAATGGTATATACATATATGAAAATGCTTAAATAAAAATAAGAAGAATCTTTTATGAGAAATTAATATATAATAATTCAAATATGACAATTTAACGGCACAAATATAGTAATAGAAAAAGAATACACTATAAAAGCTATTGTACTTGTAGTCTAATGATACTTTAAGAACAAACACAAAGTTATATTAACATGCTATACACATATGATAATGCTTAAAGACAAATAAAAAGATTGTTATAATAAAAAAACTTGTTATGACCATCTTCTAACACATATTATAAGGAGTTATTTCGTAAGGAATTAAATCATAGAAAAAAATTAATAGATATGATAGTTGCTGACAGGCAAACTAAAAGGATTATTAGTACCCATCACTCCAATAACTTATTATATCTACTACAATGATTATATCCATTACAATCCTCATATCCAGTCAGAAAATTATTCAAGAAAAATAATATGATTTAACTGATGAATATGTGGCATGATCCCATGATATATTAATGCCAAGTGTATTTATCTCCTTACTTATTACTGTTTCTTTAAATATAGTAAGAATATATGATAGATAAATATATCTTTTGCTTTTGAAGAAATTAAAAAAGTTAGCAAATTGTGAGAAAAAAGAAGATATCGAACTAATATTTATTTTTTGTTTCAATTATTTTAATGAGTATGTAACCGACCACCTATTGAGCATATATTTTTATTTTGATTCAGTTACTATAATTATTAGGTTAGTTGAACATTTAATCCTTTAAAAGCTACTAGACAAAAAATATTGTTTAGTAATTTTTTTAACGATTAATTATTTTCTTTCAGTTATCTAATGGGTATAGTTACTTATAATAGTTACCTATCAAATAATTACACATTATTTAAGTGTTTAAATTATTATTTATGAGGATATGGACGTGGCACTCCTTCAAATAATATCAAATAGAATTAGTGCGTGTAATTTTATTTGAAGATAATATCAAATAATTCACAAATGAAGCCTTATAAAATTAAGGCACACTGTCTGAATTTTATTTTTTTAACATTAGGGCATGCTGTTTTTCTTACGCGATTGATGATATTGTTTAATATCTAATTGATCAAATATTAATAATTTTTATAAAAATAAATTTAGAATTATATATTTGCAAGTGTCTGAAATTTGTAAAGAAGAGAAAAACACAACAACGTAGAAAAGGGGAGGACAAATAGCTAGACTCAAAGAAGAGAAAATATAATCATTCTCATCCCTTCAGCTGAATAGTTGTTTTATAGGTTAATTATTAATTATATTTATAGTTTATAGAAAAGAGATAATTAGAAAATACTGAAGAGCCATTATATTAATTTTGGCCACAATGCGAAAGTTTAATATTTATTATATGCATTCATTTCTTCTGTTAGAACTATTAGCATGCATGCGTTACTTACTTCCCCCACAACTCAAATATTTGTGATCCTTGAAAACAAACAATCCGATGAAATTTATATACCAGTGATCGAATTCAATAATTATTTTATTAACTAAATATACTCTGCTTGTCAAATTCAAATATGGAAAATGGAGGATTATTTTGTTTTCGTCATTTAATGTTAGAATCTGTCGTGTGTAATTTTTGCATTCTTTATTTTTCACTGCGTCTTTACTTTTTCGGGGCGAAACTATTTTGCATACTTTTATTGATAATGTTATTTTTACTATACAATAACATTTTCTTCTTAAATTCTGTTGAATTCGTAATTTTCTTAAAATATGTTATTTTGATAAGGATTTAATATTTATCATACGCATCAAAATGCGTATGGTAAACATACGCCCTCTGCCCACCGTCCGATTAGATATGATGGTGGGCGCTTAAGCGGAGCAGCGGCGGAAGGGAGACGGCCGGTGGGGAGGAAGAGAAGGAGGAGGAAGAGGAGAAAGGGGAGACGGCCGGCGGGGAGGAAGAGAAGGGAGACGGCCTGCGATTGTCGCCCTCGCCGTCGATCGGAGAGAAAGGGGATACCCTCGCAATCGGCCGGCCTCGCATCGTCGGCCGCCCTCGCCATTGCCGGATCGGAGAGAAAAAGGGAGAGATCGGATCGTGTTGTTTCTCGCCGCTCGTGTTTCACGTCTCGCCGCTCGCGTCCCGCCGCCTTCGCCGCCCGCGCCGCCTCGCCGCTCGCGTCCCGCCGTCCTCGCCTCACCGCCCGCGCCACCTCGCCGCTCGCGTCCTGCCGTCCTCGCCTCGCCGTCGTCGTCGGATCGGGGAGAAAGGGGGAGAGATCGCGCCTTACCGTTGCCCTTGCCTCATCGTAGCCCGCGTCTCGCCGTCGCCCCCTTGCCACCGTCGCCTCACCGCCCGCGTCCCGCCGTCGCCGTCGCCTCGCCGCCCGCGTCCCGCCGTCGCCGTCGCCGCTTGCTCCTCGCCGCCGCCGTCACCTCACTGCAAGATCGGAGACGGGCGTGGTCGGGGGAGAGAGAAGAGAGAGCGGAGGGTGGAGAGAGAAGAGAGAGGGGGTAGAGAAGAGGAGAGAAAGGTCGAGCACAACGCCCACCGTCCGATCTAATCGAACGGTGAGCAGAGGGCGTATGTTTATCATACGCATTTTGATGCGTATGATAAACATTAAATCCTTTTGATAATGTTGTTTTTTATACTAATTTTTCATTTTTACGCATGTAGTTATCTGCGTGTATTTTCTATTACCTTTTCCCTAACTAACTTGCGTTTACTTTTCAAAGTTTGTAATTATGACATATAAGATAGTGGTTATATATATAAAATTTCCAATTGATAAATATAGTGGTTAACATATAAGAGCAGTTACCTATCTATGAGGTGTCCTATAAATATCTACAACTAGCTAGGAAGCACTTCCAATTGTGATGCTTTTTATACGGTATTCTTTATTATTGCATTTTACTATTCGGTTCATAGTTAATTTTTAATTGGATTTTTTTCTTTGATTGAAATCATTATATTATTTTATTTTCATGATGCTAACAAAGATCATGTCGAATTACTTGGTATTCAAATTATGCATTCAAATGTTATCTGAATTTAAAAGGTAATAAATTCTTCACTCAGTTTTATTTAAGATTGTGTTATTTAAATTTTTTCTATGATAAATGCATTGTTAAATGCTTTAGGTAATAAGCTTTTCTCATCGAAAATTATTTGAATTAATATTTTTTTTTCATTTCTCCTCCTATATTTTTAGTTTTGTACAACACATTGTTACCATGACATAAGTCCCGTGGAATTTATAACTAATTAAAATATTGCATGATCTTTTATAATTTTTTGAGTTTATAGTTATTTAGAAATTTAAATGGTTAATTATTAATCATTTTATTTCCTAGGAATTATAGAATTTATAACTAATTAAACTATTTTATAATATATTATATTTTTTTGAATTCATGGTTAATTAGTATTTGCTCCCTTTTCATTTATATATCACTTTATAAATAGCAAGAAGAAGCCACATTACTTCATATCTTCTCTCTTTTTTCATGTCGTTTTTATCTTTTCCTGTTATTGTAGAGAGCTAGTTTTGTTTAAGGGTTAGTTGTTTTTTTAATTGATGTAAAACCAATTTGAATTTAAATTATATTATTTAGATGGAAAACTATTTTAAAGTCAATTTATGAAAATTTTTAATAAAATATGTTGGAATTTTCTACTAATAGAGTCCTCAATTGGAATCATTTATTTGCAAATATTTTGGAATAATATATATATGTACATTATTTATAAAAAAACACTTAAAATTCCTCTTTGAAATATAAAATGATTAAACATTATAATCTTATATATCATAATATATGATATAATTAGTATTTTATTATAATAATTACCGACAGTTCGGACCGTCGAAAGTTTTGACGGTCCGAACAGTCAGTAATCATAAAAATAAGTATTTTATTATTATAATTACCGACAATTCTAACCGCCGAAAGTTTTGACGGTCTGAATTGTCAGTATATATCATAATATATAATATAATTAGTATTTTATTATTATAATTACTGACAGTTCGGAACGTCAAAAATTCTAAAACCATCGGTAAAGTAAATATGTTATTTTATTATTACATTTTGCAACAATCAAACTATCGATGGTTGGCACCGTCGGAAATTTCTGACGGGTACGACCGTCAGAACTTTCGACGGATGTCTGCTGCCCATCGGAAAAGTGTTTGCGATAAGCAATTTTCTAACATATCATATCCGTCGAAAAAATCGTCAAAAATTTTATTTTTCGATGGGTTTTCCAAAATTTGCGACGGTCGTGACCGTGTGAAAAATCGATTTCTCTTGTAGTGTTCTTATCCAAAAGCGAAATATATATTTTTTCTTCATAAAAAAATGAACTCTATAAACAGAATTATAATATATATATATATATATATATATATATATAAAAGATAATTTCAAAGTTATGTTTCTTACGCGGACAAAGCTAAAAATAATTAGAAAAAATGTCGGCAAACAAAATTGTTTACTTTGGATATTGAAATCTATTAAAAATAAAAAATACATTTGGTGGAATGTAGCTGAAAATTTTGGGTATAAAATTATGATTTACATTTTTTTATTATTTATATTCTTCGTAATAAATTTTATTATTCTCTTTAATATATCCAAACCTACCAAAGGGATTTAGATAGAGGCATGTAATGTCATATTTAATATTGTATAATATATAATAAGAAATTAATGGTACAAATATAGTGGTAAAAAAATAAATAATATGCTCCGGGAGCTATTGCACTTATACTGCACTAATGATACTTTAAGAAGAAATATAAAAATATATTAAAATGGTATATAAAAATATATGAAAATGCTTAAATAAAAATAAGAAGAATCTCTTATGAGAAATTAATATATAATAAGTCGCATATGAGAAATTAATGGCACAAATATAGTAATAAAAAAGAATACACTATAAAAACTATTGTACTTGTAGGCTAATGATACTTTAAGAACAAACCAAAATTATATTAAAATGCTATACCCATATGATAATGCTTAAAGACAAATAAAAAAGATTGTTAAAATAAGAAAAAGCATGTTATGAAAGTCTTCTAAAACATATTATAAGGAGTTATTTCGTAAGAAATTAAATCATAGAAAAAAAAATTGATAGATATGATAGTTGCTGATAGGAAAACTAAAAGGATTATTAGTACCCACCACTCCAATAACTTATTATATTCACTACAATGATTATATCCATTACAATGCTCATATGGAGTGAGAAAATTATCCATTAAAATAGAATTAGTGCGTGTAATTTTATTTGAAGATAATATCAAATAATTCACAAATGAAGCCTTGTAAAATTAAGGACACTGTCTGGATTTATTTTTTTTAACATTACGGTATGCTATTTTTCTTGCGATATCTTTTAATATCTATTGATAAAATATTAAATTTTTTATAAGAATAAATTTTAGAATTATATATTTGCAAGTGTTTGAAATTTGTAAAGAAGAGAAAAAACACAACAGTGCAGAAAAGGGGAGGACAAATAGCTAGACTCAAAGAAGAGAAAATATAATCATCCTCATCCCTTCAGCTGAGTAGTTGTTTTATAGGTTAATTATTAGTTATATTTATAGTTTATAGAAAAGAGATAATTAGAAAATACTGAAGAGCCATTTTATTAATTTTGGCCACAATGAGGAAGTTTAATATTATACGCATTCATCTGTTAGAAAGAAGAAATGAAATATTTGTGATCCTTGAAAGCACACAATTATTTCTTTTCTAATAAGTACTTACTTACATTATGATGATGGAGAATGAGAAGTAATCATATTATTAATACAATAAAATGTATGCATTACTATGTTTCTTTTCTATTTAACATGTTTCTTATTTTCGCTTACCCTTTTTTTGTATTTTTTCTTGTTATATGTGGAAAGAAGAAATTAAAATAGTAGATTTATTTAATTGTTATGATATTTCTTATATTTGCTGGCTAACAAGTCAAGGGAATATCTTGACTCTTGCAAATATTATACTTGAACTCTTCTATCTTTTACTGCAAATAAATTGCCTTCTTTTGTTTAGATAAAAATACATTAATTAATTAATCAAAGGATTTAATGCTTGTGCTTCATGTGGGTGAGCAATGAGCATGATTAATTATTCAATCAATCCGATGAAATTTATATACCAGTGATCGAATTCAATAATTATTTTATTAACCAAATATACTCTGCTTGTCAAATTCAAATATGGAAAATGGAGGATTACTTTGTTTTCGTCATTTAATGTTAGTGTAATTTTTGCATTTTTTATTTTTCACTGCGTCTTTACTTTTTTCAGGGCAAAGCTATTTTGCATACTTTTATTGATAATGTTATTTTTACTATACAATAAAATTTTCTTCTTGAAATATGTTGCATTAATTTTTGGTTTAGTCATATTTTAGTTACTTTTTTTTTTCGGGGTTAGACTAGTTTGCATACTTTTATTTATAATGTTATTTTATATACAATAAAATTTTCTTCTTAAAATATGTTGCATTCATAATTTTCGGTTTATTTGTATTTTAATTTACAACTATTTGCTGATTTTTCAAAAAAAAAAATTGGATGAATTTGGTTAAAACATAAATTTTACTTTTATTTTTTAACATGGCTTTCTTTCTAGTTTAATACGTTTCCATTGTTATGGGTTTTAATAATGTTTTATAATATCCTTTCTTATTCTTTCGTAGACGGTGAATTCTCCAAATCGAATCAATTTTTTTCTTTACTCTTCCAATTGATAATTAATTTGAGCATGATGAAAGATTTACACTTCCAATTGATCGATTTCAAGAGCTTGTGATTTAGGAATCAAATTTGAGCCATGATCGATTTGTTTTTAATACTAATTATTTCATTTTTACGCATGTGCATGTACTCTATTACTTTTTCCCTAATTAACTTGCGTTTACTTTTCAAAGTCTGTAATTATGACTTAAATCACTGTCAATTTATTTTTCAAAGTTTGCAATTTCTTTCAAAAGTAATGTTCAAATTATTCACCAGCTAAATATCCGAGAGTTTGCTGATGTATTGTTCCGTTGTCCATTGCGTAATTAAAGTTTCATTTCACTCTGCTAAAAGTAAATTAACAGCGTGGTTAAATGTTAATTCAATATATATGCCAAACATTAAAAAAATATATATATATATTAACATGATTGTGATATTATATTCTCAACTCTTGGAGGGTGGGTAGGCTGTCTGCGAGTGCCATCCACTTAGCACATTTTAATCCTTCATAGCCATCTATTTTCAAGTACTTTAGACAACGCGGAGGCTTCAGTTCCTCCATCTCTTTAAGTTGCGGACAGTTCAAAACTTCCAAATATTGGAGGGCAGGCAGCACTACTCCTTCGGGCAACAAAGAAGTGAGATTAGTGTAGTTTCTAAGTTCCAAATTGCGGAGAGCAGTGAGGCCGTCCAATGCTAAAGATGTCAATCTTGGACACGAATCAACAATCAACTTTTGGAGGGTGGGCAGTGATACTCCTTGGGGCAACAACGATGTGAGATCATCGCACTTATAAAGATTCAAACTGCGGAGAGCAATGAGGCCGTCCAATGCTAAAGATGTCAATCTTGGACACGAATCAACAATCAACTCTTGGAGGGTGGGCAGTGATACTCCTTGGGGCAACAACAACGATGTGAGATCATCGCACTTATAAAGATTCAAACTGCGGAGAGCAGTGAGGCCGTCCAATACTAAAGATGTCAATCTTGGACACGAAGAAATTCTCAACTCTTGGAGGGTGGGTAGGCTGTCTGCGAGTGCCATCCACTTAGCACATTTTAATCCTTCATAGCCATCTATTTTCAAGTACTTTAGACAACGCGGAGGCTTCAGTTCCTCCAGCACTTGCTCTGCAGCATTTGTTTCTCCACCACGTCTTCCCCAGTTGAGTTTTACGGAATTTAGATCTTTGGAGTGCAAATTCACCTCTCTGGCCTCTTTGGCATCCTTCAAGGATCCCAAATTTTTTAGGAATAATCGGGATGAAAGGTGCAGCCCTTTTAGCTCTCCTATGCTCCCCTTCTTGCAGATTCTTCACCCACAGCGTACCTGGTTAGTGTTTGCAAGTTGGTCATTCGTCCCATGCCTCGTGGCATTTCCTCTAGGCCTCTACAGCCATCCAGATAGAGATGTCTGAGGCTAATCATGCATGGCATCCTCTTGGGTAGTCGATGCAATTTCCAACACCCAGAAAGATCCAACGTCTGCAAGTTGAGCAGTGCGCATATGGATTCAGGTAATTTTGATAATTCACTCCTGTGTAGCCCCAAATATCTTAGGTGCTGTAGACGCTTCAGGGATCTAAGACTACGAGCATTTAGTATCAACAACACTCTTAAAGAGGTCGAAGCTGAAACGTTTATGTTAATGCCTTCCGTAACAAACCAACGGTCTAAGAGTTTTATTATTGTGCGGAGGTGTGGGGAGACTTTTAACAGGTGTTTCATGTCCAATTTCCGCACATCTGGAAAGGACAAATGATATGCATCCTTTATGTCCAAATTCCAAACATTAGGGGATTCTTCTTGGACGACAACACAATCATTCCCTGCGATAGACTGTGCAAGATCATGTATGAGATCATGCATCCTACATGTTGTTCTTTGAACATTAATTTCTTCCTTTAAATCTTGTAGAAATGATCTCTGAACTAGCTGATTAAAAATCTCGTTCCCTTTGACCTCTAACCTTCCACCGTCGGAGGGAATAAAACCATGGGCCATCCACATGTTGATCAAGACCTCTTTGTTCATCTCGTAATCTTTTGGAAATATGGCACAAAAGGCGAAGCAACGCTTGGAGTGAGAATGTAGGCGATTATAGCTCAATCGTAGTATGGGTAATATATCATTTTCTGTGTTCCATATGTCACTCTCCTTGATCTTCAACCACTGACTTTTGTCACTTTGCTTGTACAATAAGCTCCCTAGCACTCCAAGTGCAAGGGGCAACCCCTTGCACTTGTTAGCTATGGCCTTCCCGATCGCCACAAGTTCTTCGAATTTCTCAGCTCCAGGGGCAAATGCTCTTTTGCTAAACAAATCCCATGATTCTTCCTCCGACAAATACGACGGACGACAGGTTTGGAGAGTTGCTGTTATATCTGATACGCGGTCGCTACGAGTGGTCACGATGACCGCACTTCCCTTGTGGCCGCAGTTGATAAGGCTTTTCAAAGCATCCCACTTACGGGGATCTTCTTCCCAAACATCATCCAGCACGATCAGAAATCGTTTTTGTGTCAGTGTCTCTTTAAATGTAAGTTGTAGCCCTTCCATGCTAACCGATTCACACTTTTTTCCAGCTAAGTTTAAAATTTCTTGAATGATCTTTTTGGTGTCCCAAGGATCAGAAACACAAACCCATGCCCGCAATTTGAAATGGCCCAGGACTCGTGGGTCATTGTAGATAGAGTGAGCCAAGGTGGTCTTACCAAGGCCTCCCATACCAACTATAGGAAGCACTGCAACATTCTCAGAAATATTGTGATTGACTTGGCTGAGTAATAATTCCACCATCTCATCTTTTTCTCTACGCCTGCCCACTACTTGTGATTCTTCAACAAAGGAGAACGTTTCTTCGGAAACAGGAGCAGCAGTTTCGGTACTGGGTTGTGTGTCGACCACCTTATCAAAATTGAACTTTATACCCTCGTCCGTAATTTTATTAATCTCTTCCAGGAGATTGCTCACTTTGCGCCCCATCTTCAGTCGAATGAGTAATGGGTTATGAGAAGAAAAGAAGTCGCGTACCTTGCCAATGCCACCGCTGCTGCATAGTGTCTTATTATCCAGATCCGACGCCACCTCCGCCGCCTTGTGGCGCAGCGTCTCGTAGTTGAGCTCATCGAGGACGTCCTCGGCCTCGTAGGCCACTTTCTTCAGTGCATGGAGCCACGCCCTCACAGCAGCGTCCACGGTCTGCTTCTCCTCTGCGTCGTCTGTAAGCATGGACTGAATCCGCAGCAGAAGCCTCTTCAGTTTCTCCAGGTCCCCTTCCAGACCCCATGCAGCTCGGAGTTGTCCTGCAATGGCATCTGCTGCCAAGCTCGCGACCGTCTCCACGATGGCACCAACGATTGCTTCAGCGGCCATGGCACCTTAAGTAAATTAAATTGGTTCAGAAGGAGGAAGAGTAGAGTGGGTATGCAAATGTGATTGTGGTAGGTGATCAGCTTTCAAAGGCAACATATATATATTAAAGGTTTGACTTAGGCTCACGCAATTCCAATATTCTTCGCTTCGACTCTTCTCCTAATTAAATTAAAGGTGCCAGCCGTACACCTTGTGTTGTGAGAGCATCGCATCATATTCGTTGAGTGCACAGCTGTTTCAAAGGCAACATGTATTAAGAGCATAATATGTAAAGGTTTAACTCACATAAATACGAGACGCAATTCCAATATTCTTGGCTTCAACTTTTTCCTAATTAAAGAGCATCGTATCATGTTCCTTTGAGTGCACAGCTGTTTGAAAAGTAACATGCACTAAGAGCATATATAATTCAATTCAAATATTCTTGGCAATACACCAAATGTTGTGAGAGTCTCGTAGTCATATTGGTTGAGAGCTCACCTGTCTCATCCTTTGGATTTGATTGTTAAGAAAATTTGGATAAATAAGCAATGTTAATTATTAAATTTGAAAATATTTTTTTAAATAATACTATTTAGTTATTTTTTGAATAATATGGTGATTATAGAATATGTAATTATCATGATGTCCAACCATTAGGTAAACACACAAGTAATTAACAGAAAGATTTATTTAAATTAATTATTATAAACTTAAAAAATGAGAAATTACTTTATTTATACTCAAATGTTAATTCATACCCAGTGCATTTGACATGATAGATTAATTTTATAGGGCATAATTTTTTTTTGTCATTTCCAATGATTGGGTTCAGTCATGGACTGATTTAATGCAGTCAAGCGTATTCAAATGGATTTATACAATAATATTAAGTAAGTTCCTATACTATCCATAGTCTTACATTATGGTAAGGCATGTTTTATGATATAGATTATGATTCACGTTAGTGAATTTGCATGATATGAAATGATTGTTTGTGTGCCATGTGGATTATTTGTAAATTGTTTAACATATATAGCCATTGATGAATGAGATTGGTCTTTATGGTATTTTCACGAATTTTATGAGCTTTATGAAAGCTTTCACTGGAGGTTAATTTTGAATTTGATATTAAGATTATATTCAAATGCATGTGCATTCAAACATCATAGTGCATATCATCCAAAAATTACTTCCTAATGAATTTTTTTATTTTATCGAAGCTTGAACGGCTCTGAGTGGGTGTGACAATAATTAAGATCATTCTATTATGGCAAAACACTACAAGAAAACTGTGAAATGGTGACACAAGCCGCGATGCTACGGAAACGCTAATGGGTGTCTTGAAGCTATAGCGTCTTCTTAGTGTCGGCCTAGCGTCGACAATATGAGAGCCTGTAAACGGTAGCTAATAGCGTCATCATAGCGCCAAAGCAGGCGGAGATACAACTAGCGTCAATGGTCGATGATATCTAGACGTTAAGATGATGCGAAAAGTCTTGTGACAAGTAGTCGAGTTAAGTCGCTAACACGACATGAAGGTGGTGTTGAATGATACGACACTATGCCGACGCTCAAGTGCCGCTAAAGTCATACCTACGTCGACGCTAGTTCGGCGCTATTGTGACATCAATGTGATGTTTTAATGGGACTCCAAGGAGACTCTAAAGAACGGGACGCGAAAGTAATGCTAAGTTGATGCTAAGAACATATATTTAAAATAGCGTCGACTATGCATGCGATGACATTGCGATGCAACGGAGGCGCAAATGTTAGATATTTTTGCCCCATTACAGCCATATTTTCTTTCCTTTTCACACCATACAATTATATAATGCATATAAATGCATTCATCATTCACCACAAGAACTATATCAAAAGATAAGAATATGAAAAGTAATACTAAACTAATAAAAGTATAACTATTACACGTATATCATGCAAAGTTTCTATCCTAAGTTTGTGAGTTGTTGTCGTCATTCTGGACGTTCAATCCCGATATGCTCAGTTCTTGACCTCGCGGGGATTGATTCTACGGCAGGATGAAGGAGCCAGCTACTGCGCTGCTGCGACACCTGCTGCAATAGCTGCATCACATTAGGTGCAACGGATGATCTTGGAGCAGATGGGCCGTCTGCATATCCTCCGCTCCTCCTAGGTACCTGAGCAGCTATGCTTAGGCCACGCAAATATCCTCTTCGTGTCATGCCAGCCACCTCCTCTCAAATAGTAGGGTCCTCTATGAAATAAAAAAATTATACAATCATATAAACATTATAGATTATATAAATTATATAACATCAAAAAACACAAATTAAAAATGTGAATCACTTTTGAGAAACATTACCTGGTGGCTGAGTACTCGATCTCCATACTTTTCAGCCATCTTCGCATTATAGTCATCCTAAAAAAAATTAAACATTGCGCATTTAAAAAATTATTTGCACTAACGTCACCAACCAAGTGAACATGTGATGAGACTTACCAGAGAGCAGTAGGCGTGATCAAGTAATTGGTCTTCCAACTCTTATGCGTGTTCTCGTAGACCATGCGAAAGTCCAGACCGCTTTATTTCTCCTCCTGCAATCAAATTTCAAATTTTATAAAATAAGTATAAAATAAAAATTTGATTATTCGATTTTGTATATAAATTATCATGTGCTATCAATGCTCGTCAAATCGCATCGACCCGCCTATGTGGATGTGGGCCTCGAGCTTCGAAAATCGGTTAACTATAGCCTTTTTCGACTTTCTTTGTCATTGTTCATCTGTCCTGTTTGAACATCAAATACCTAAACTTTAAACATCCATCCTGTAAGGACATAATTCTCAACAACGGTGAGATATCCGTCACTCAAGACAACTTTGCATCCTATATCAAGAAGCCAACATGGGTATTTGAATATAGATAAAGTATTTATGTTAACTTCTCTTTTACCACCATCATCGTTTCTTGGAATTTGGATGTGTCGTGATTGTATATGTGGCTCAAAGTACTTTAAAATGAAGTTCAACACCTCCTCAATGAGAAATATGCTTCACATACAGAGCCTTCAATCTTTGCATTATTCTTCGCCTTTCTTTTCAAATATAATATGTACCTTTCAAAAGGATACACCACCGATAAGGAACCGGACCTACAACTTTATTTCATATAGAAGATGTACAATCAAGTGTTTCATCACATCAAAGAAAGAATGTGAAAATATCTTCTCAGCCTTGCACATAATAATCATAATAGAAGACTCTAACCGAGAGATGTTTTCTGCCCAAATGATGGATGTACAAAGCTCTTTAAAGAACATAAATAACTCTGTTGAAATTTTCTAGATGGCCTTTGACAAAAATTTTTTAAAGGTAATTGGAAGCGACATTTGCATAAAAATATGACAATCATTACTCTTTATCCCATGTATCTACTACTCATATTTCAGGTTAAAATAATGAGATATGTTTGATACATATTCGTCGAGGAATTTCAATTGCTTGACCCATTCAAAAATCACTTTTCTTTGATCATTGCTCACGATATAAGTAGCTTTTGACTTTTTATATTTATCATTTTGAAGATGAATGATATCTAACTCTTCTGCATATCACTTTCATTCTTTCCGTGCCTATATGTTATCTTTTTTCTTCCTTTAACATGCATAATAGTGTTGAAAATGTTGTCAAATACATTCTTCTCCACATGCATGACGTCCAAGTTATGACATACCAAATTTGAAAACTAATAAGACAACTAGGGGTGGTAATATTTCCCGCCCCATGCGGGGCCCCACAGGGATTCCTCGTTCGGAGCCCCCATTCGGAGATTTTTTTTTCCTCGCAAGGGCGGGGATGGGGGCCAAACTGCTCCCCCCTTTCGGGGATCAGGGCAGGGGTAGTTCACCCCGCCCTGTCAGGTCCTCGAATCCTCGACATTATTTATAATTAATAATTTATTATAATCATATTCATTAGATTAGATCTGAACCGTCCATTATATATATATATATATATAACATCAAATGATCAAACCCTAACTCTCCCTTTCTTTCTCCCTTTCTCTCAAGCTCTCAACGAGTCAAGACTCAAGCACTCTCAACTCTCCATTGTCGGTCGCCGCCGCCGAGACTCTCCACTCGCCTAGCCGTCGACCGCCAGCTTCCCTTCGTCGGTCATCAATGTCGTCGAGGGTGGGTCATCGTCATCGTCGAGGGCGGGTCATCGTCGTCGTCGAGGGCGTTGCCGTCGTCGACGACGTCGTCGTCTATCCAGTCATTATCGAGGGCATCGTCGATCCCGGCGGATCGGTCCGGTCGTCGTTCATTCGAAAGGGGCGCGTCATCGTGGTCGTAGTGGTCGATCCGAAAGGGGTGACGGCCAAAAGGGGCGAATTGCCTCTGCGCACATTCGTGCATAGAGGTGAGTCACCTCTGTGCACAGTGCAGAGGTGCTGCGCACATTTTTTTAATTGTGATATTTTTTGTAAATTTTTTTAATTACTCACATTTTATTTAATAAAAAAATTAAGGAATCGGGTCCCCGCAGGGATCGCGATGGGGGATAAAATTTCCCCCCGGATCAGGGATTCGGGGAGGGGTCGGGTGCCACCCCTAAAGATAACTTTAAAAAAAAATACTTCTTTTCTCCCAATTATGTTCACTTCCAAATCCAATTTGCTTGTAAGAATCGACCTTCAATCTCAATGAAATTTCATTAAACTTGTTTACTTGCTCTAGCAATTCTTGTCCCGTCAAATGACTTAGAAGCAATGTGCATTCGGTTGTATTCTTTTTAAATGAATTTCGTGACGCATCCAATTCTCCAATGGCAAAAATATCTTATGACAATCAAACCAGCAAACTTTCCTATAATTCTTTAAATAAAATTATTTTGTATTCTTTCCACATATGGGATAAGCAAGTTTACCTTTTGTGCTCTAACCACTCAACATTCCATATGCTGAAAAATCACGTATGGACCATATGAATGTGGCTCTCGGAATGAAATTTTACTTCTTAGATTTGTTATAAGTAACAACGCCATCCTCTCACAACATGTTGAGTTCATCAATCAAAGATCTTCAGTAAACATATAAGTAATGTGTTCTTTAGTCTCATACACATGCTTATAGACAAATTATAAGGTGTCACAAAAATCGGCCAACATGACCGTCGGAAATAATTTATATTATTATTTAATTTTTTAACGATTAGGAACGTCGATATTTCTGACGGATATCCATCAGAAATACTTTGATAAGCCAAATGAATTGAAGCCATCGGTGCAAATCTTAATTTAATTCACTTATGAGTTGTTCTATTTGTGGCAAGCCCAGATACAACCCAAGAAAGAATTTTCAAAGTTCAAAAAAAAAATATGGCAAATGCAATATTGAAATACTTTCTCATTGTTCCAACACTGCAACGGCTATTTTTTCTGAGAAAACTGCATCATTTATGAGGTGGCACAGAGCAACATCACCCCAACTACAAGAAAATCGCGATTTTTCGACGGATAATTTCCGACGGTTCTAAATCCGTCGTAATTTGCGACGGATTTTTCGACGGTTCCATTTCCGACGGATTTTTCGACGGTTATGACCGTCGGAAATAATTTATATTATTATTTAATTTTTTAACGATTAGGAACGTCGATATTTCTGACGGATATCCATCCGTCGCAATTTCCGACGACTTTTTCGACGGTTACGACCGTCGGAAATAACAAAAATTAATTATGTATTTTTTATATTATTATTAAATTTTTTCGACAGATTTTCCGACGGCCACGACCATCAGAAATAAAAAAAATTAATTATATAATTTATTATATTATTATTTAATTTTTCGACGATTAGGAACGTCGATATTTCCGGCGGATATCCATCCGTCGTAAAATCCGCCGTAATTTTCGAAGGTCGTAACCATCGGTAAATGTATAATAATATCATATAAAGAGTATTTTATTAATATAGCTAGCGACGGTCCAAACCGTCGCAATTACCGACGGTTTTGATCGTCGGTAACGATTACCGACGGTTCAAACCGTCGGTAAAATAAAAAATAAACATTATATATAACTAAATATATTTTCGAAGGTCACAACTGTCGGTAATTATAAAAATATTTATTATTTACGTTTTCGACGGCCGAAATCGTCGGTAATTAAAATTTCGTTATCCCACTTTTTTTTCCCTTTTCCCGCTTTCTTTCCACTTTTTCCCTTTATATATATTCCTCCTCCTCCCTCTTCTCTCTCTCCCTCCTCCCTCCACTCTCTCTCTCCCCCTCCTCTCCTCTCTCTCTCTCCCGGCCGCGAGCACCCTCTCCTGCGTCGGACGCCGGCGACCCTCTCCCGCAGCGGCGACCCTCTCCAGCGCCGGCGTCTCTCTCTCATTCTCTCTCCCGCTCCGCGCCGGCATCTCTCTCTCTCTCCGGCCAAAGGCCGCTGTCGGCCGGATCCGGCCGTGGCCGTTCAGATCCGGCCCTCAGCGGCCGATCGGCCGCCAGGCGGCTGGATCCGGCCGTGGCCGTACGGATCCGGCCCCCAGCGGCCGATCGGCCGACTGGCGGCCGGATCCGGCCTCCAACGGCCGGATCGGCCGCCAGGCGGCCGGATCCAGCCTTCAGGCTGTCGGATCCGACCTCCAGCGGCCGGATCGGCCGTCGGGCGTTCGGATCAGGCTGCCTGGCGGAGGATTCGGCCTCCAGGCTGCCGGATCCGGCCTCCAACGGCCGGATCGGCCGCAGCCCGATCTGGCCATTAATTTTTTTATATTTAAAAAATTATTTGCGACGGTTGCGACCGTCGAAAGATCGACGATTGCGACGCCCGTCCAAAGTTTCGATAGTTACGACCGTCGAAAAGTTGTGACGGCTCGAACCGCCGGCCTTTTCCGGCGGTTGCAACCGTCGAAAATTTCAACGGTTCGGACCGCTGGCCTTTTTTGGCGTTGTAACCGTCGAAAATTTTGACGTTTCGAACCACCGGGGACTTTTCCGGCGATTGCAACCGTCGGAAAATTTTGACGGTTCGACCCGTCGGGGACTGTTCCGACGGTTCTGACCGTCGATATTTTCGACGAATTTTTTTCAACCATCGCAAATTCATTTGCAACGAGCATTTTTTCGACGGATCGATTCTGACTGAAAACCGTCGGTAATTGCGTTACCGACGGTTTTCGGGCTGATTACCGACGGTCCGGACTGTCGATAATCAGCGTTTTTCTAGTAGTTGTTGTCGACTTGAATGATTCGTGAGGATTACGCCTCTTCATGTTGACAAATACTTGAGGCTTCAAAATGTGCATCTCCCTAGACATTTGTGATGTTGCTATTCTCAAGTGGTTTCGATTATTTATTGAAATTCTTGTGCTTCCTTGCGAGTTTTGGCCTCACAAAGATTTTTTTCTAAAATATATGATGAATTAAAAAATAATCAGGAAGATTAATAAAATCCCAAATAATCAATAAAGTAAGAAAGATAAAAAAATTAAACTAGTCCTTGGCAACGGCGTAAAAAACTTGATGTGATAATTTCATGTGCAAAATACTAGCAAGTATACTAAAGAGGAAGTAAGAGTTGTCGATTCCACGAGGACTAGTGACTAATTTACTTTCTAACCATAATTAATTAATTATAAGAAAATAGATTCATGATTTAAAAATAAAATAGAATTAAAGATAATGTCAATCTCGAACCTTTAAGTAAAGAGAGAGAAAATTAAAATTCAGGTCTTTAATCACACATTACCTTTTAATTACTTATAAAATCTTTTGTAGAATTTAGGTGATAGAAAAATCGCCAAAGGTATAGGTTTCGATTAGGACAACCTAACTACCCTAAATTAGGAATAGATGAAAGCAGCTAAACAAATCAATTTTTAATTTATGTTTTTAATTATTAAACAAGTTAATTAATAATCCACAATTGACAGTCTCAAATTAGATGGCCGAAAATTGACTTCACCAAGCCAAATTTGGCTCGAGTTCAGGGTGACCCGGCTCGAGTTGTGCCTTGTTCTTCTTTTGCTGGACAAACTTGGCTTGGGTTCACAAGGTGTGGCCCGAGTTGAATGGATACCCTACCTGGGTTGATCAGACTCGGCACGAGTTCAATAGTAAGCTATTTCGACGAGTTTTTAATCAATTATCATGCACAAGATTCACATGTGGCTAGAGTTTCAAACTCTGAGATTGCATGCTCATTAGGTTCTTGATACATCCATATTAATAGGGGTGATGACCTTTTAAGATTCCGAGTTGAAATCGCGACTTAAATTCGAGGGAAAGTTCGTCGAAAAATCACAGTCATCCATCAATTTGGCTCATTGTGCTGAACTCGGGCCAGGTTTAGTCCAACTCGGACCGGGTTCTGATCAGATTTTATTTGTGGAGAGAAATTGATTCAAAATCAGGTTTTAACGCCAACTCGGTCCGAGTATGATGGTCCAGCCCGAGTTCTTCTAAAACTTATCCATATGCCTTTCTCTCGCTTAATTTTTCGTGTTTTTCCAATTCCATCGCTTTGCACCTCCAAAATAATGATCCTAAAAATAAAATAAAATAAAACACAAGTTTATAGCTTTGGAATAAAAGAATTAAGAAAATAAATAAGAAAATATATGTATACAATGATAAAAAATGAAAAATAACTTAAATGATGCATGTAAATATGTATAAAAATACATGCATCAGCTCTTTTAAGGATTTAGAGTTCATGGTCACATTTCTTAAGTCACGGGGAATCACAAAGTATCGCAATGTCAATGTCATTCAATTTAAGCTTGCGGCTCCAAAGAATACATGGATCGGTCCTGCACTACGCAATCTTGAGAAGTATCAAGTTATCCATTCTTTTAGCACAATCTTGTAAGATCATCATTATAAATGAACAAGTTACCCATAATGCATTAGTCTTTTACATTTTCACTTTTATACTTAGACTTAGCATAGTTGGACTAACAATTTTGTAATATTGGAGACATGTTAAATTGCACCCTTGAAGACTATTCTTCGTGCCACATGTCACCAACTCAACTCCTTTATATTTAGAACCTTCCTAAGCTCATATGTATTTTTAGTTTCTACATAATGCAAGCAAACTTCATAATTCTAGTGTCTGACTAGAGCGTAGAGTGACAATTGATGTGAAAAATTGGTAATAATTAAATGCTATGAAGTACACTATTCGCTTAAGTAATAAAATAGGCAGTAGAGTGTCAAATTCCCAAGAAATTAACTTATTTAACTAAACGAACTTCAGAGATTAATAAGAGACAACTTAGTTTAGGTAAAAAAGTTGCATAAAATAAAATAATAGAAAATAAAATATTAAAAATAACTAAACTAGTGATGTCTAGGGTCTTAGTATGAGTTAAAATGTTTAAAAATATATTTTTTAACTTATGTAGTGATTGATTTAATAAAAAATAATAAAATTCAACTTTTTGATAAATTAGGAACACCTAATCTATGATTTCCCTAGGGTAAATCAAATATTCTTAATTTTAATAAGACCGGAATACTTTAAACTCTACTCTCAATCCTACTTAAATCAAAATGTTATGTGTTGCAAACTGCTCACTCGAGTCAACTTGACAAACCACGCAATTTAATATTTCGCCTAACTTTAGTAGATTATGACATGAATTGCTTAAATAAAATATGAATTAAGAGATTGATCATACTGTCCAATTAATAATTAACTAATAATTCAAATAAAACTAATGAAAAATCTTAAACACATCCTTAAAAGGTAATTAAACTATAATCAATACTAAAGAAAAGTTCACATAGCATAATATTCTATATTCCAACCCTAAATCTCTCATTAAATTTCTTTAAAATCTAATGTTCAAATTATTCACCAACTAAATATCCGAGTTTGCTGATGTATTGTTCCGTTGTCCATTGTGTAATTAAAGTTTCATTTCACTCTGCTAAAAGAAAACACAAAGCTATAACATGAGTTGATTACTTTTTTTGTTTCATTGCGCGTGGTTAAATGTTAATTCAATATATATGCCAAACATAAAAAAAATATTAACATGATTGTGATATTATAAAACTAATTAAATATGCTCCAAATTATTGATGCCGAATACTATTTCCCAACTTGTTAAATATGTTCTATTCGTTTTACTGTTTTGCGGACAGCAGCCATGAAAGTTTTTTTTAAGGAAACATGATAGATTAATTAAGTGATAACATCTGTGTACAAAACTAGTGGAACACCCAGAGGTGGAATGTCCACCCAAAAAAGATCAATAGTCGATCTGCGACCAAAAGAAGCTAAGGTGTCTGCCTCAATATTACATGAACGATTTACATGAATGCATTTGAATTGTAAAAAGGAAGCAGTCAGTGCAAGGATGTGGTTAAAGATGTTGCTGAGCCTCCATGGGCATGGTGATGCTTTGTTGATGATATTCACTGCCAGAGTGGAGTCAGACTCTAAGATAAGCATTTGAATTCCATGATAAGACCCTTGTTGCAAACCGGCAAGAATCGCTCGCGCTTCAATCTCCAGAACCGAGTGGGAAAGCACTTGCACAAAAGAAAGTGGTATTAGAATCTCTAATAATGTAGCCTGCTCCCCCCACTCCAGTCCTGCTCACGAAGGAGCCATCCAAGTTCAATTTGAACCAAGACTGGGGTGGATGCTTCCAAGAAACCAAGGATTGGTTTGTTGGGGAAGTCCCCTCAGCGGTGATGAGTGGGTTTAACTCATAGTAGGAGATCAGGACACACGACCAGACCGCAGTTGCGGTTGCCAGGTTGGAGTTGAAGTGTGCATCATTTCTCATTCTCCAAATTCCCCAAAGAGTTAAGGCAAGTAAGGTTTGCAAGTTTGCTTTTGAGGAGGCAGGAATAGAATTACCTTCAAGAATCCATCCCCCATCACCCCAACTACTAAAGTGTTGAAATGTGTAACCAGTTTTACATTGGAACAGGTTCCATAATGTCAAGGAGATAGAACATTCAAAAAATAGGTGGCGGTTAGTTTCATTGATAGTGCCATAGAGGGGGCAGATAGGATTTGCAGATGAAAAGAGTCTAGAGAGGTGATGATTTGTTGGTAACCGATTGTGAGCTAATTTCCATAGAAAAATATGGATCTTTGGGGAACGTTGATGCACCAAATCTTACTCCAACGTGGCCATCCAACAGACTGAGTTGGCACGGACGGTCTACTAATGAAGTTGTAGACAGAACGAACTGTTGGAATCCCATCAGGTTTAGGAGTCCACACCCATGAGTCATCATTGGGGAAAGCAGGCAGGGTAATAGACACAATTTTATCCACTAAACAAGGGGCAAAGCATTCCATAAGAATATCAACATTCCAGAAGTTGTTCGATATCAAATCAGCAGTCATATAAGTAGCAATAGGTGAGGAGACATTAATATAGGTTGGCATGCAACATAGAGGCATATTGAAAATCCAGGGGTCGTAGTAAGCATGAGTAGTGACACCATTACCAATGTGCTTCCTAATGCCCAATTTAGTCTTGTCTAAGGCTTGTAGCAGTTGCTTCTAGCACCAGGAATGCTTTAATTTTGTTGGATTTTGGTAGTCAATGTGATTGCTGGTATTATGCCATGGGTGAGGGAGAGTGTACTTCTGAGTGATTAGTTTGGAGAAGAGATCATGAGGATACTTGAGTGTGTTAATGATTCTTTTTGAGAGAAGAGCAGATTGTATGTGAGATAGAGACTTGATGCCTAATCCTCCATCCTGCTTAGATAAAAGAGTGGTTTCCCAAGGAATGAGGTGAAGCCCCTGTTTCTCCCCAGAGGAAGACTAGAGAAAGGACCTAGCTGATTTCTCAATGGAGTGTAGGAGTCCAGCAGGAACATGCAAGGAGCTAAGAGTATATATTGGAGTGGAGGACAAGGTGGATTTGATTAGAGTGAGTTTCCCTGCCTGTGTAAGAGTCTTTTTCTTCCAGCCAGCGAGTCTAAGATGGTTTTTTATTTCAATATGAGTAAGAGATTTATGATTGACATATTTGTATGAGATTGGAATTCCTAAAGGTGAAAGGAAAGGAGTCAATTGAGATGTTTAATATGTTTCTGATAAGATTCTTCCTTCTTAGCGGGAATTTGGGAGGAAGGTAGATTGCTGATTTAAGTTCATTGATTTTTTTTATTTGTTAAATTCTTGTATTGTTTAAGAAGTTTCTTGAGATTGAGACAATTGCAAGCAGTGGCAGCCATGCAGATTAATAAATCATCAGCATAGAGAAGATGGCTAATAGCAAGGGTACCAATCTTAAAGGGCTTAATAGAGCCATTGTTAACCTGTTTGTTTAACAAAGAAGAAAAGACCTGGGATACCATGATGAAAAGATAAGGAGACAAGGGATCTCCCTGTCTTAACCCTTTAAAGCTTTTGAACTGAGAAATTAGAGACCCATTTATGTTACAAGAGAAGATTGGAGATTGAATACAAGTCATGATCCAATTGGTGAATCTAGGGGAAAGCTCATTAAATTGAGGACTTGTAAGACAGCATTCCAGGAAACACGATCCAATGCTTTTTCCATATCAGCTTTTAAGATTAAACATTTGTTTTTTTCCCTTGCTCATGGAGTGAGCTATCTCCTGAGAGATTAAAAGGTTGTCCTGATAGATCTCCCTTTTATAAATGCAGCCTGATTGTTATCAATTAAGTTTATAAGTGTTGGTTTTAGTCTTGATGCTAGGATTTTTGCAATGGCTTTGTAGAATGTGCTACATAGGGAGATAGGTCTGTAGTTAGTGACATAGAGAGGGTGGTTTGATTTTTTTGGGATGAATGTGATAGAAGTGAGCTCAGCACCCTTAGGTATTATGTTATGTTGGAAAAAGGATTGGATCTCTGAAGAGACATCATTGCCAATAATGTCCCAATAATTTTTAAAAAATTCAGATGTGAAACCATCAAGACCAGGGGCTTTCCCAGAGGGCAGATGCCAGAAACAGTCTTTGATTTCCTTAGTTGTGATAGGTGAGAAAAGGGATGGAATCCAAGAGTTGTCCAGCTTTGGCAGGTCAGGCCAATCATTAGGAGAAGGAGGGGGTAATGATTCAGGTGCCCAGAGGGTAGAGTAGTGTTTGACAAAGTAAGATTTAATGTCATCCTCATTTGTTATCATCTGACCATTTTCATCTTTAATTTTAGTTATTTGGTTCCTTCTACCTCTTATGATAGTGTTAAGATGAAAAAAATTTGTATTTTTGTCTCCATCTTTGAGCCAGTTGATTCTGGATTTGGTCCACCATTTAATGCTAATTTGCCTGAGTAAGGCAGCATGCTGATTGTATTTTGAACTTAGAAGTTTTAGTTCATTATCAGTTAAGCCCAAGGATTCATCTTTATGCTCCTGATTAGTTATCTCCTGTTTGACAATAGCAGCTTTAACTTCAAGTTTCCCAAGGCAAGATTTGTTCCATTTTAAGGTTTGTTGTTTAATGAGATTCAATGAGGTATTGATTGCAGTGTGGTTATTTCTTTGACTCCATATTTTTTTGACAATTTCTCTGGGTTGCTGGTAATCAGAATGGCTCGTATTTGAAGGAGGAAGGCCTGCGTTTCCTGGAGTTAGAGTCAAGTAATAAGGGGGAGTGGTCTGATGTGCCCCTATTGGGGGCGGTAAGCGATATGTTTGGATAGGGGAGAAGCCAGTGATGGTTTATCAGAGCTCTATCGAGTCTACATAGGATTCTTGCATTCTGGGATCGATTATTACACCAAGTGAATTGGGACCCAGACATGGAGATATCAATTAAACCTTGATTTTGGATGAATTTTCTAAATGTTTTGATTGACTTTTTAAGGACAAAGGGAGTACCCCCACGTTTATCTTCCGGAAAGCAGATGGAATTCATGTCGCCTATGACAAGCCAAGGTATGTCATCGGTGTTTAAAAGTCCTAAAGATGACAACAGTTCATTACGAATCGTGGGTAAATTGCTAGCATAAACAACAGTTAAAAGGAAAGAAAACTCATTTATCATAACTACAACATTCATGTGTTGTGAGATAGAATTAATGAGAGAGATTTGAGCGTTACCAACTTGCCATGCAATAAGAATGTCGCCAGAGGCACCAGTTCCTTCTTGAAAACAACCAGTCCAACTACTACCAAGTCGTTTAGTTATGAGGTCGGATGACTTACGTATTGCATGTGTTTCGAGCAGGATGATGATGTCCGGAGCATGGTCCTTAATGAGACTCCGCAAACGATCACGAACTTTGCTTCGGACTGCCCCTCGGCAATTCCAAGCAAGGATCTTCATTAATTTGAGAGGGGGATGGTTGTTTCCTCCGGTGCCTGCGCCGGAGAAGAGAGGGAATTAGAACGATTGTGTTGAGAGTTGGATTTACCTTTCTTCTTTCGTCCGCCTTTTTTTCTTAGAGAAAGTAAGGGAGGGGGAGAGAAGCGAGAGGTCGCCTTCCGGCTGCGTCGCGGCTCCGGGCCAGGGTCCGCATGTATTTCGTCATCGACTGCCTCTGAGTCATCATCTGAGTCTTCGGTGAACTCACGACGGGGTGACTGGAAGCGCTCCAGGACCTGAGCCACCAACGCTTCATGTACCTGCGTAGGATTAGAGGAAGAAGGAGGCGCAACAAGCGGTGCCTGGCGCGGAGAGTGAAGAGAGGAAGAGTTAGGTTTTGCGGTGACGACGGAGGGAGACCCTCTTTCGATCGAAGGAGAAGTATTCCTGCCAGGTGGCTCAATCACGGCCGTTGCGGATAGCCGTTGATCAAGCACAGAAAGCGAGGAGATGGGCGACAGCTGTAAGGGCGCACTGTCAACGGCTAGATCAAGCGAAAGAGGATTAGTGTGATGACGTGTACGCTCCTGATGCGGGGGGGGGGGGGGGGGTGGGGGGGGGGGGGGCTAGGGCATCAGATCCGCTACCAGGGGCGCAGTCCGGCTGACGGCGAACCCCGGACCAGTCCGGCTCTCGCGGGTGCACAGTAAGGTTACCGGCTGAGGTATCTGTTATTGGCCTCCGGCGACGAGAGTTCGACGACTGCATCCAGGTGCCATACAGCAGAAGGCCGTCCTTCCCCGCCGGCAATAGACCTGAATCGCATTGTCTTGATGGACAATGATCGAGGGCATGTCCAATATGTCCGCAATTAAAATAGAAAAGAAGGGGATTTTCATACTTTACCATCTGAAAGTATCGGGTGCCGTCGGGGAGCTTGATCCAGGTGCCGGGCTTCACCGGCAAGGCCAGATCCAACTCGATGCACACCCGGGCATATCTCAAGCGGTCACCTTTGATAGTATGTTGGTCGACCTTCAATGGCTTGCCGAAGATTCTTGCAATGCGTGTGATGGTGGCGGTGTCGCCGAGCTCGTAGGATAGTCCGGGCAACTGGATCCGGACCGGCGAAGTAGATATCGATTCGTCGTGGGGTCGGAAAAAAGCTTTCGCCTGAGAAACATGCAACAAATTTCCATTAAAAGACAATGGACTGCGAGTTAATACTCCTAACCTGTCTTCCGCAGATTCAAAATTGAAGACGAAGTATTGGTTCCCAAGCTCGGTAACATGAACCAAGAGCTGCCAGATCGCGCATGAGGGTTTCGAGTGAGCCTTCGTATACAACGAGCCTTCCCAGAAGAGCAAGTTGCAGATCTGCCGAACACTGAGCAACATCTTCCGCATGAATGACAACCTCATCTTTTGAGGCCTCCTGGATTGCTAGAAGGCGCTGTTTGGATATCTGGAGCGGAGCTGACTGAGATCTCGGGCGAGCAACGTCAACCCATCTACGCGGAGGTCCAGCCGGAGTGGGGAGAAGAGGAGAGAGAGGATTGGGAGCGGTGGATGCAGGTGGGGGAGGTGGGTCGGGAAGAGGGGGCAGAGGAGGGTTCTGGAGAGGAGGTGAGGGAGCCATCAGTCGGAGAAAGCTTGATTTGCAACCATGAAAGTGAGTCCTCTGTATTTTATTTTAAAACTACCTAGTAATATTTCACAATATAGAAGGGCAAAACAACTTTCAACTCGGCAACAAAAAAAATAACAACAACAACAAAGTCTTATCCAAAAAAAAAAAGAAAAAAAGAAACCAAATATGTCTAAATTTAAAGTTATAAAAAAAAAGAAGAATTGAGGAGGAACTCCTTCAATATTATATTTAAAAGCCGTCTTTTGGGTCTTTTCGCCCGGAGCACGTCTCCCTCTCTCCCTCCCTCCCTCTTCGTTACTTTTCAAAGAGGTATCATCGGGCGACGCGCCACACTGCGCTGCCACTTCCCTGGTTTCGCTTTCTTCGTTGCTTCGTCGACCTGTGCTTTATGTTCACGGCAAAGGGAGAAGAGGAGCAAATGCATGAGAGAAGAGGGAAGAGAGAAGAGAGAAAGAGAAAGAGGGGGGAGAGAGAGAGAGAGCGGTACCGGAGGAGTAGGAGGACGTGGAGGTGGCGGCGGCGCGGCGCGGCAGCCGCAGGGAAAGGGACAATTTTAGTTTTATCGCACTGGCCGCGGCCGCCGGAGGGAGAAGAGAGGCAGAGAGCGGTTGCCGACGCTTATGCTGCCTTTTTTTTCAGGAGGGGCCGAGTGAAATGATGGATGGAGCATCATGTGTTACTCATACTTGAATAGTATATAAAAAAATAAATAAAAGTTGTGAAGTGAAGTAATAAAAATTGTATTTATATAACAATTATTTTTACCATTAATTATATATTACATTATTTATATATACTTTTTTAGCAATTAATTAAATTTTTTTCTTCTATTTTGTTTGGCCTATTTTTTCCTATTTTAATTATATTATTTATTTATTTTAAAATTTTAAAAAAATGTAGGTAAATATAGATTATCAATATGAGAAAGAGAAGAGACTAATGAAAAAAAAAAAAAAAAAAGAGAGAGAGAGAAAAGACGGAGACAATTAAGTGGATTTAAAATTATTAAGTTCGTTCTATTTATAAATTTTGTGGAACGAAAAAAATGAAAGGAGAAGTTAACTATTTTATTCATCTATCCTAATTAATATAAAATAATTATTCTAATATGATTCATACTCTAAAAACGATTAATTCAAATAAGCCCTGCTTTCCAAATTGGACAAACACCATTCTCTAGCTGTGAGGATTAGATACGCTAATCCACCCATGAATAAGTTTGGATTTGTTATTTGCATTGATTAGGAACTTAACGATCATTTTAGCTCATATAATGTATTTCAAAATTTTCTGTTTACCCAGTTATCAGTTTCCTATTTATTTAACTACACTTTTTCTTTATTGTTATTTGAAAACAGAAGTGGAAGGAACTATAAATAAATTTTTGAAATAAGAAAAACACTAATAAAACAAAATTTCAAAATTATTCTTCTTTTACAATTTTTTGCAACGTGATGGAGCTACTAAGACCACAATAATTTTAAAAACTGAAATAAATAAATAATATTTTATTAGATACACGCGTCCCTTGCCTGACGAGCGACGACTGACGACGACGCCTCTAATTGTAGGTGTCAAATGTGACGACGTTAAAAGAAATGTGACGACGTCACCCGCCAAACAAACATCGATCCAAAACTATGAAAATGAAACGAATTACCAATAAATAAGCGTTTTTTTTAGTGTAAAGCGATTTCACTTTATTTAAGTAAAATTTTAAGCTTGATTTTTTAAAATGTAAATATTTTTTATTAAAAATTTTATGGTGCGATGCTTTAATCAGATTAATTGAATTTAATAGTCATGAATAATATCATATTTACTATTGCATGAATTAGATCGTTGACTTAAAAATTTATGAAATGAAATCCAGATCACAAATATTTCGATTTGGTATCTCCCGACAGCATATTCATTGGATGTCATATTAATTAATATCGATAGTCAACGTTTTCTCCGATCAATTTAGATTATAATAACTACTTAACTTGTGATCATGAATAAAGATATGTTTTAACTTCAAAAAGTGGTTTTGACTGAGTGAAGAGGAACCCAGATGTTTTTTAATTTAATTTTGGTTTGGACCTTGGGGCTACGTGACACGTAAATAAACTTTAAGTTTTGATATCTTGGTTAGCGGGCGTTCCACATTCCAGATTATATTAACTAAAGATTAATAGCTTTGTTTAACACCCCAATTGACACTACATTAATAAACACAAACACTTAATGATAATCAACTCGTTAACACAAAACAAAGCAAAACAAAAAAAAAACGAAACGAAACAAAACTTTTGACTCGTTGACACGTAAAAAATATGCAGTACGGGGTGGAAATAAAGAGTAACAGAAAGCACATAATTATGATTACTGAAAACACCAGAAGTAATAGACAATTAAATATATCTACACTTCTACTTTTGTAACATGAGTATGAACTTGGCAAATGGTAATACCACATTAGGGCAGTGCAAACAATTGCTAAGAGAGGTGCTGCAAAGTTAGACATAACCTATTGGATGATTGTGAGAGGGAAAGGTGGCTGCAAAGGAGAGGCACGGTGGAGAGACCTTCGTGCGGTAGGCGCAGAAGTCTTGCTTCACGGTGGAGAGACCTCCATGCGGTAGGCACAGAGAAGTGGAAGGGGCTGAGGTCCTTCGGTAAACCTGAGATTGAGAACAACGAATGTGAGAAGGAGAACAAAGCGAGAGGGAGGTTTATGGTTCACACCTTCGTGCGGTAGGCGCGGAAGTACGTCTTGCTTCGTGGTAGAGAGACCTTCGTGCCGTAGGCACAGAGAAGTGGAAGGGGCTGAGGTCCTTCAGTAAACCTGAGGTTGAGAACAGTGAACGTGAGAGGGAGAACAAAGTGAGAGGGAGGTTTATGGTTCACACCTTTGTGCCCTAGGCGCAGAAGTTTTGATTCATGATGGAGCACCCTTCGTGCCCTAGTTGCAGCGGTCCATGGCGGAAGAGCATTCGTGCCCTAGGCGTAGGCGCAGAGAGCAGAAGAGATCTCCTAGGCGTAGTCGCAGAGAGCATTAGAGGTTGCCACGGCGGAAGAGATCACCTCGCCTAGTCACAGGAGATCATTCCCCTTTTGCAAGATACCCTTTCGCGAAGAAGCGGTCCATGGCGGAGAGCAGAAGAGATCCCCTTTCGTGAGCCCGGTGTGAAAAATCATGAGATCGCGATTCAACATGCAAGCCATCCGATCAAGCTATCGGATCCGACGGATGAGAATGGGTGAATGCACTGAATGCATCCAAAGTGAATGCACCCTAATATACCTCTCTTTCTCTCTCTCTCCCTCTCTCTCTCTCTCTCTCTCTCTATATATATATATATATATATATATATATATGTATGTATGTATGTATGTATGTATGTATGTATGTATGTATGTATGGAGAAGAAATCTTCTTTTTTATTAAAATTTTAAATAATATTTGAGTAATTTTATCTTTAGTAATTTAAATTATAGTTTGCGGTGTTAATATTTACCAAACATATAATTTAATGCAATTGGTAGTTTAATTTTTGTTAATTTTATACTATTGGTGACGCAAAGCTAATTAATTAAAATCAGAAATGCCACAAACAAACGATGCCTAAGGAGAATAAAGATGTAGTGAACAGTTATTCAATTACTGCAAATGAGAATTACATAATAATCAAATCTTAAATCAGGAGCTATTTTTTTATCTAATCGAATCACATGTTATAATAAAATAAGAAAAAATGGGGGTCCCCCTACTTAAGTAGGGGGGATTGTCCCTCCTACTTCTCTAGCCATCGGATGTCTCAGATGGGCATCCGATGGTTAGCATAGATCTAATCTTATTTAATGATTAAACCACGTTCATGGTTCATTTTGGTCCGGTTCATTCGACGGCCGATTCATTTTGGTCCGGTTCACGGTGTTAACCCTAAAAGAAATCAAGTTTGCAAATTTTCTCTCTCCTCTCCGTTTCCTTCTCTCCGATCGTCACAAATTCTTCTCCTCTTCGCCTGCGACGCTGCCGCCCCCCGCCGCCGAGACCTCTCCTCTCCTACGCAGCGGCGACCGCGACCTCGAGTGCCTCACGATCAACTGCCGTCGACCAGATCCGCTTCGCTCGCGACGCTCCCGCCAACCAGATCCGCTTCGCCCGCCGATCGTCACAAATTCCTCTCCGCTTCGCCCGCCATGCTGCCGCCCCCCGCTGCCGAGACCTCGCCTCATGATCAACCGCCGTCGATCATATCCACTTCACCCGCGACGCTCCCGCCGACCAGATCCACATTGCCCGCCCCGCCGGCGCCCCCCGCTGTAGAGAACATCCGCGACCTCGAGCGCCTCCGCAATCGACCTCGAGCACGTTGAGATAACGCCCCGCCGCTGACGACGACGATGAGCATGCCACTCACATGCCGTCGCACGCCGCCATCGACACGTCTGCCATCGACCACGAGCACATCCGCCGCCGACCAAATCAGTGCAGCGGCGACCGTGATTCCAACGCGACGCCGCCGACCACGAGCATGCCACTCACGCCGTCGCACGCCGTCGTCGACACGTCCACGACCGACCTCGATCTCCTCCGCCACCGACCTCAAGCACATCCGTCACCGACCAGATCAGCGCAGCGGCTACCGCACCCCCACCGCGACGTCGCCGACCCGTACTCTTTTCTCTCACTTTCTTTTCATTTTCTCCCTTTTCTCCCTCGTTCCGACCTGATCTCGAGCATGTCCACCGCCGACCAGATCCGCTTCGCCCGCCCCGCCGCCGCCCCCCACCGCCGAGCACATCCGCGACCTCGAGCTCCCTCGACTGCCACCGAACAATCGACCTGATCTAGGACGCTGCCACCCTTGAGCACGCCGCCACCGTCGCCTCCACCCTCGAGCACGCCGCCGCCGACCTTGAGCACGCCACTCACACGGCCGACGTCAAATTAGTGTAATGTGCACGAGTTAATCCACTGTAATTTGTTTCAATCATTATGTAATCACATTGTAATTAGTGTTAAACATGGGCAAACAATGATGTAATGAGTTAATCACAAGATTTTTTTTCAATGTGTATGAAAATTTTAAAGTTTTTACAAGATCTAACGAGAACTTGTCTCAATTTTTTAAGTAAACTTAATTTTTCTTTTCTAACGAGCGAGATCCAAATTTTACGAGGATCTTATGCAAGGTTTGAATCTCTCCATTTTGTTATTTTTTTCTATATACATTTATATTACTTTTTTTTTCTTTACACCACTTGGATAATTATGACATGCATAGGAAAATAGGTTGCTAATGGACGCCGAAGGTGAAAATAGTGTTGAATATGATAACATCGCAGAATCGACCAACGAATGGATAAATGAAGAAGACATCGAACATGACAAACCTCCTAATGAAGAGCATGTTGATTCTGTGAAATCTTATGAGTTACCGAAACCATATGTTGGAATGATATTTGATACAGATGAGGAAGCTTACAAGTACTATAATATGTATGCCAAATTAGTGGGTTTTTTGTGAGAAAACAAACTTGGCACAAGTCCCGAATTACTGGAAATATAATTAATGTGAAGTATATTTGTTCTAAAGAAGGACACAAGAGAATGAGGCAAGGGCATGAAAAAACTTCTACACAAAAAAGAGAAGTTAGAGACGATTGTTATGCCCATTTATATGTTGGTCTAAGGCAAGATGAAAAATGGAAGGTGAGAAAATTTCAGGAAGAGCACAGTCATGCTTTGACAACTCCTTCATAATCAAACCAGCGCAACTTCTAAAAAAGCTATTAGTAATCTGCATGCTTTTGGTATGGGTCCATCCAGGATTGCTAGAGCACTTAATATATCTGGAGAACCTCTTATAACTGTCCAGAATTGTATTGACCATTTGAGAACTATAAGAAAAAGTAATTTCTCTGTTGAGTGTCTCAATATTATTAGTATTTTTCAAAGTAAAGTAAGCAGTGACCCGGGTTTCTTTCATAAATGGGAGATTGATGCTTCAGTGCTTAATTTTTTTTGGGCTGATGGGAGGTCAAGGGATAGTTACTTGACATTCGGTGATGTGGTTGTATTCGATACAACATACCGAACTAACAATTTGAGAATGCCATTTGCACCATTTACAGGAATTAATCACCATTGAAGATCTTGCTTATTTGAATGTGCTTTACTTGCAGATGAGACATGGGAGACATTCACATGGTTGTTTGAAAAATGGTCTAAATGCATGTTTGAAAAACATCCATATTGTATTGTTACAGATCAAGACATCGCGATGGGGAATGCTATACGTAAGGTTTTTCCACACACCAAACACATCTTTTGTACGTGGCATATTGCTAGAAATGCGATGACTCATTTACAAGATTTATATGCACAACCAACATTTAAAGACGACTACAATAAATGACTATATGGATCATCGAACATAGATGAATTTGAAGAGGGTTGGCTCTCTTTGAAAGAGAAGTTTCATATTCCAAGTGGGCATTGGTTAGAAGTAATGTAGAATAAGCGTGAACAGTAGATTTCCTTATATTATAAAGATTATTTACTGCAAATATGCGAACTACATAAAGGACTGAAAGTATTAATATTTTTTTTTATGGTTATGTCAATGCACATACATCACTTTCGGATTTTGTTGAACAATATGATAGAGCTGTGCAGACTCATCGTGAATGCGAAGAACGAGAAGATTTTCAAACAATGAACTCCTCACCAGCATACATTTTAAACAATCCTTTGGAAGTTCATGCAGGTAACATCTATACACATGCCACATTTTCTAAGTTTCAATCAGAATATGCACAGTCTTTCAACTTCATAGCACACAAGATTTGCAAGGAGACTGATAAATCTTACTACTTTGTTTATCATGTGAGTGGCATTGATGAGGAAAAAAATAGTGGAGTTTAGTCAGGTTGAAAAAATTAATGTCAAATGTTCTTGTAAAAAGTTTGAGCAAGAAGAAATATTTTTTGTCATGTTTTATGTATTTTGCATAAGAAAGGTGCAAAATTCTTGCCTGAAGATTATGTGCTTCATCGCTAGACAATAAATGCGAGATATGCAAAAGCACATGCCATTTACGATGATCAATCCACTTATGGCGATAGCATAACACCCATTCAAAAAATATCTTGGCAACGTAATCTTTGGAAAGTACAAGCACCTATGCATTTGCAATGCGGGGCGCCGATTATAGATGATCTGATATTAAAAATGAGTGCAATTCATGTGCCGAATGATTTTATGGATGCAAGTGGCACAAGCACAAAGCCTAAGGACAGGCCTAGGAATGTTGTAAGAATTAAATCTGGCGTGGAAATATCTCTGTCACAAAATAATTCTAAAAAGAGGAGTTGAGGAAAATGTGGAAAGCAAGGACATGATAAACGAAAATGTCCATTGTTGCATGTTCATAATTTAATCTTTCTTTCTTTACTTGTCTTTTTTTAAAAATTTCATAATTAATCGACTTTCTTACTTGATAGGATGCTGAGGATGAAGGTCAACCATATAACTGAGCACTTATGGATGTAGTTTTGGTATAGTACATAAATTTGTACATAATGAAATGTTTATTTACTCATGTAGTCATCTCACTTATTTTTTCTTTGTAGGGAATTTTCTCATAATTTGATGTCTACAAGTGCCCGCTATTGTTGACTCATTTACTTGATGTTGGATGTTGCTTTTGTAAACAGTTGCTGATGATATTTATTTTATGTTGGATGTTACATTTAATGTCGGATGTTAATGTTGAATGTTGCATTTTAAATATTATATGTTGAAAAATGCACCAGATTCTTTCAATGTTATATCTATCTTTTGGGATGTCGTATCATGAAATCTTCATGCTTTCGCTCTAGTTTTTTGAGCAAATATAAAACATCTATATTTTGTAGTTGTTGATTTTTTTATAAAAGTATTGATTAGCTATAAAATGTTTTTATAACATGAAAGTGCTTTAATAGCAAAGAACCAAGTGGAATTACAGACCGAAAATGCAAGTGAAATCTTGGCTACATCACCTCCACATAGTTCATGTATCAATCAAAACATTTTATATTGTCATTGTTCACCAATAAAAATGCAATTCTCAGCAGATATGACATCCAATAGCAAAAACAGATAAGAACTATCCTTCTCCCAACAACACTCCCGAATGAAAGAGTGATGTTCATGGTCTCAACGAAACTATCTCACAACATGAGGAAGATAAGATATTCTAGTCAGTAATCTTGTATTACAGTGATTCAATTGGTGAGCACTGAGCTGCACACATAATTCATAAAACAATGTAGTAGTAGCCAGAACTGATGAGAACAACTCATAGCCGCTGCTAGCAAAATTCCACAACATTCTAGGGGATATATATTGAACAAATTCCCTCCATGAAATTAATATGCTGATTAACATGAGCAGACCAGAGATCAAATATATCTCAAGAATCCGAGTAGCTGGGAGGTTTGTCTGAAGACTGAACTATTCTTGAGGTTGTCTATATATCTAAAAACTTCATGGGCACTTGGGCTTCTGTCCTTGGGTCTTCAGGTTGGCATAGGTTCCTGGCGGAACACACTGATATTGCAGGCAATATATGTTCTTCATCGATGCCTTTGCGGATCTCCTCGCGTACGAGAAATCACATTCTGGCATGGAAAGAATTTAGTTTAACACATTCTACTTACAAATATCAAAAGTTCATCACAAAAAAAGAAAAACAACGAAAGCGAACCTTCAGCTTTAGGCCACCATTTTTCTTTCTTGTTTCAGAGTGCATTCACTTTGGACAAAGAAAGTATATATATGATGCAAGTGCCTTCATCGAGGCGGCACGGGGCGTGCGAAGCGGCGGCGGGGCGTGCGAAGCGGCGGCAGGGCGGGCGATGCGGCAGCGGGCATGGGAACTCGGCGGCGGCGGACGAAGAGGCGGTGGCGGGGCGGACGAAGCGGAGGCGGGGCGTGCGAAGCGGCGGCGGCGGCGGGGCGTGCGAAGCGGGGTCGGGGCGTGCGAGGCGGCGGCGGCAGCGGGCGTGCAAAGCGGCGTCGGGGCGGGCGATGTGGCAGTGGCCGTGGGAACTCGGCGGCGGCAGGCGGGCGAACTCGACGGTGGCGGGGCGGGCGATGTGGCAGTGGCCGTGGGAACTCGGCGGCGGCAGGCGGGCGAACTCGACGGTGGCGGGGCGGGTGAAGCGGCCGTGGGGGCGGGTGAACTTGGCTGCGGCAAGCGGGCGAACTCGATGGGGCGGGCGAAGCGGGCAGACGAAGGGGCCGTGGGGACGGACGAACACGGCGGGGTGGGCGAACACGGCTACCGCGGGGCACACGAACTCAGCGGTGGCGGCAAACTACACGACGGGGCGGGCGAAGTTGATGATGAGGCGGGTGAAGCAGCGGCGGCGGGGCGGGCGAAGCGGCCATGGGGGCGGGTGAATACGGCGACCGCGGGGCGGCCGAAGTCGGCGATGCAGACGAACTCGGAGGCGGCCGGGCGGACGAAGCGGCGTAGCTGCGTGAGGGGTTCGGCGAAACCCAGATCTATGGCTGCGGTGCTGGGGGGTGGGGGTCTCGCAGATCTAGTTGGTGGTCGTTGATGCTCGGTGTCACGCAGCCGCCGTCGGCTCATGGTCGCGGCTGGTCGGGGGTGATCGCAGATCTGCCGTCGGGGGTTGCGCAGCGGGGTCCTGAAGGCAACATCGCGGTCACTGCTGCGCAAGAGAGAAGAGGTGTGGAGAAAGGGGGAGAGAGAAGAGGTGCGGAGAGAGGGGGAGAGGGCGAGCGGAGAGGAGGGAAAGCGGAGGAGGGTGGGTGCCGTCGCGAGAGTAGAGGAGAGGAGAGAGAGAAATGGCGATGAGTGAAGAACTTTAGGGTTAACACGCGTGAACCGGTCCGACGAATTTTTCGGGCTAACATTTCTATCGCGAACCGACCGTGGTTCAGAATAGGTTCAGAATTTTTTAGGCTAACATTTCTATCGCGAACCGACCGTGGTTCAGAATAGGTTCATAATTTTTCAGGCTAACATTTCTATGACGAACCGACCGTGGTTCAGAATAATCAGAATTTTTCAGGCTAACATTTCTATCACGAACCGACCGTGGTTCAGAATAGGTTCAGAATTTTTCAGGTTAACATTTCTATCGCGTGAACCGGCCGTCGAATGAACCGGACCAAAATGAACCGTGAACGTGGTTTAATTATTAAATAAGATTAGATCTGTGCTAGCAATCGGATGCCCATACGAAACATCCGACGGCTAAAGAAGTAGAAGGGACAATCCCCCTTAAGTGGGGGGGGGGACCTCCATTTTTATATGCACACACATAGATAAACCTAACAGGTACGACCTATAAAAATATGTAATCAAGAAGATGCGATAAACAAGTAAGGTAGAAAAAGAATTGCAAACCAGGTAGCTCGCTTAGGACTTAGGGAGTCCTTTGACTTGAAGTGGGCGAGAGTAATTAATAAGTAGGCCAAAATTAACTTATCTGAGCATTTAATATATATATCTTAGAGCTTGTTAAGTTGATGGTTAACAACTTACAAGTAGCAAAAATTTTTTTTTTCAACTTATAACCATGTTACCATGATTTCCTTTTACTTTCGCTCGTTTGTAACATAAATAGGTTGGTCAATCCGGAAAGTATTTTCTTGTTGACTAGGATAGGCCATGTTTAAGAAAATGAATTTTCCATCTTCAAATGGAATTTTTCTTTCTCTTACAAAGTCCCATAAGCTAAAATATCAAATACGCAAAAAAATATATATATTTGATTTTCAAGAATTCATTTTCTACTTATTTTTTTTTATTATGATGTTACTTGTCAACATTTGTACCCTTATCCTTTCAAAATATCACAATGAGACAAGAATTTCTTTGATACTTTTATTTGTTATTTTCATTGTTTTACTCTCTTATTCTTTTTCTCATGTGAGAGAGGAGAGAAGAAAAATAAAAATGATAGACATAGAACGAAACAGGGTGTAAGCAAAAAAAATAGAAAACCTAAAAACCTAAAAAATCGACCTGATCTGACATAAAATATTTAGGTTTTTTCCATTAAAAAAATTAGGCAGTTTTTAAAATTTAAAAAACCATTCACAGAGCCCAATGGAGACCTACATAAGTAAAAATTTACAAACTATATTTTGAATATTTATAATATATATAAAATTATTCATTAAACATATTATTTATCCTATAGCATGTATAGGAAATTAATATAAGCCATAAATAATACTATTACAATATATAATATGTGAATGGCGTTAATTTATAAAATAAAATATCTCTTTATATCATTAATATTTTTTATAATATAGGCCCCGAAAAAACTATTCAAAAAATTTTGATAAGATTTTTTAAATTTTAAAATACAACCAAAATATATAGGATGATTTTTTTTTTCACGGAAAAAATCATTCGACCCGTACCGATTTCGCCCCTAGAAGGAAGGACAAAAGTGTGTAATAATAATAATAATAATAATAATAATAATAATAATAATAATAATAATAATAATAATAATATATCAAAGATGAAAGAGTAAATTACGTGATCAATTCAATCGGCTTATCAACTAGAAATAAGGAGGCCTTTCACAGGGGGAAAAAATATGGAGGCTTACTTACTGGGCCCATAAGTTTGTAAGCCCATAAATATATTTACTAACCATTGAGAATGATTTAAAATGATAACAAGTGAGTTTGACAAAAAATTGAGACTAGGCACACACCTCTCTTATTTAGCATGAGTTTTTCTCATTGCTTAAATTAACAAATAAAATTAATTAATTAAAGCACCTAAATATGCTTTGGACAATTTAAAAAATATTCCTTTGATTTTTACTCTCATATCTTACCCCTGAAGCCCTTATGCCCCTTTAAAATACCACACACCTCTAATGCTTTATGTTTTAGATGTTTCTTTCTTCTCAAGATGGTTCTAGTTCATCTGAGATTCCTCTTCTGCATTCTCTTTTCCTCTCTTATTCCTCTTCTCCCATTGACAATCAGTTGAATAAAAGAGGAGCGCCCACAAAAGAAGGAATAATGAAAGGAATATCCAAGACAAGGCATGTAACGAGGATGAAAAAGGCATGTAACCAGGATCCAAGATTTTCTGTAACGCCCCAAAATCGCACCTCCCGCCACGTAGGCGGTCAACTTGACCTCAGTGGCGTTACACTATCTACTGCTCTACTGACTTTGATCATTCAACAAAACGACTGACGTGGCATTAATAATAATAAAATAGAGAAACTTAATATGCAAAAATTCAATAGTCGAAATGTCACAATGAAGGACTTTAATACGGAAGTTCATGGTGTCTCTTGATATAGAAAGTATGCGGAAACATAACCAATAATATTACGGGTAGAAAAATTCTATGAGCGGAAGAAAACATGATGTCTCTAAACAATAAAGATAGTTTAAACAAATATGCAGTAAGAGGGCTCGAAGTAGAATTCTTCAGTCATGTGCAGCGTTCTCCAAGCTCTGCGCCCTCCATCTTCTCATTAGTTGGCATGCTCATCTGCAAAATCTCAATGTAGGGGAATAGAATACCCATGAGCAATGATGCCCAGTACAATAGGTGTGAAATAAGGATTAAGGATGATCAGGAAGTCAATATAAATACATCTTTAGCCATGTCAACACTCTGTTCTTTGCTATGATGTTACTTTATCTTTACTTTACTCTACTTTATTCTACTTTACTTTACGGTACTTTGCTTTACATTACTCTACTGTACATTGCTTTACTTTACATTGCTTTGTTGTTCAATACTCTGCTTTACTTTACTTTGCATTGCTCTGCTATGAGTTGTGCTATGTCTTTTATATTACTAAAATATCCTTAGAGTTGGTTGTCCTATGCGAGCTCGACTTCATTAGGTTGGGATGCCAGGGGTGCCTCTCTGATTCACTGATGCCAGTAAGCCCGTAAACGGGAAAAAGTGGTGGGTGTTACTGCCTCACCCAGTTCGGAAAGTAGGGGGAAGAATTCTTACAATGCAGGAACAGTGGTCGGTTACTAAATCTGTAGGGTCACTATCTCCTCAGCTTAGCTACATGTCCCTCTGGCATAATACTTTAATCTTTAGGGGAAGAGGTGTGACCATAGCATCACCCTTCAATTCGAGATATCGATGGGAGAACACCTGAAATCTCAAGAATAGTGGACATTTAAGGCAGTAGCTTCGCTGTCCCCTCAGCTAACTACCTATCTCCCATTGCTTTAACTCTGATCATTGCTTTAACTTTAGGGGCGGCACATAGCAATCACACATCTTTGTCTTTACTTTAATATCTTTCATTACTGTGAAATCTATGATTTAGAGTTTACTGAAGGTTGATCTTTGCACAATGAGACTCAGCCAATATAGGTGAACTGGTCAGAGTCGTAATTAAGATTAGGGGTGGATCAATTCGATTAAGTTCGTTCAATGAGTCTCTGTCGGGCCGATCGACCGTTCCAGATGGACCGGATTCTTTGATGAGACGCTTACGAATCGGTCGACCGTCCAAGGTGTCGGTCAACCGTTTATCAGGCCATGGAGATGCGCACTGTGCATCGGATCGATCGACCGTTCACTGGGACCAGTCGACCGATCGCTTGCTTTAGATTTTCTGTCATCATATAGACCGGTTAACCGCCATGATGAAGCCGGTCGTCCGGTAGAGAGGAATTGGTATGAGTCCTGTAAGCGGGCCGGTCGACCGTTAAGCAGAATCAGTCAACTGGTCCCTACGATAAAACAGGGCCGCCGGACTTTATCTCTGATTCCGGCGGTCCTCCGGCCACAATTAAATCACGACTTGAATAGAAAGAAAACGTAGATAATAATTTCAGGATTTCAATGAACTATTTATGAACGTCCATAGATCACTATTTCTTCGTCTAGGGATTTTAAACGCTAAGGATACCTTTTTTGTCGAAAATCGAGTTTGCCGAATCGCCGCTCATCGTCCGTCGATCGCCGAACGGTTACAGTCGCCTGGAAGGATTTGCCTCTGTCCTGCCGCTCGCGCACGCCGGTCGCCGGACAAGAGAGAGAAGGAAAAGACGAGATCAGAGAGAGAGAGAAAAAAAAAGAGAGAGTGAGTGAGAGAGAGAGAAAGAGAGAGTGAGAGAGAGAGAGAAAGAGAGTGAGAGAGAAAAATGAGAGAGTGAGAGAGAGTGGGGGTGCAAGGGGGCCCCTTCCACGACCCCCCCTCCCCCTTTTATACACAAGGGGAGGTGAAACGAAATGACCGTTCGTTTCATCTTCCTCTCATTTTTTAATAGTAACGAGGCGTCACATTATTACTCTCTAAAAAGAAAATTCGTTCTCGAATTTAGATAAGAGTTAAGGCTTACCGAAAAGTTCAAGGAACTTCTTTCGCATTTCGGACTCTATTTCCCACATTGCTTCTTTTCCTTGGTGATGCTTCCATGCTATTTTGATCAGTGCTACATTTTTCTTCCCTTGTTGATGTACTTTGTATTCCAATATCTTCGTGGATTATTCTCATACGTCAGATCCTCCTTGAAGTTTGGTTTCTCAATTTGGATCACGTTGGCGTAGTCGTGCTTGTACATTCGGAGTAGGGAGACATGGAAGACGTTGTGTACTCTTGAATAGACTGGAGGCAGGGTCAATCTGCATGATGAATCTCCAACCATTTCTAGTATTTTGAATGGGCCTACGTACGTTGGGCTCAATTTTCCTCTTTTGCTGAAACGCATTACTCCTTTGGTGGGGGAAACCTTGAGCAGAACTTGATCACTCGCTTTGAACTTATGTTCTCGGCGCTTCTTGTCCGCGTAGGCCTTTTGACGATCTTGAGCAGACTTCATTCTTTTCTTTATCAGTTCCACCCTATCTATATACTCCTGTGTCTGCTTCTGTAATTTGGCACTTAAGATTTTTCTTTCTCCAACTTCGCCCCAACATGCCGGAGAACGACATGGGCGACCGTACAGTGTCTCAAAGGGAGACATCTCTATGCTAGCATAGAAGCTATTGTTGTAAGAGAACTCTATAAGGAGACATCCCAATTACCGTGCCAATCCAACGCGCATGCTCTCAACATGTCTTCCAACATCTGGATTGTCCTCTCCGATTGGTCGTCCGTCTGAGGATGAAAGGCTGTACTATACCGAAGCCTTGTCCCAAAAGTGTTCTGGAGACTCTTCCAGAATCTGGAGGTGAACCTGGGATCTCTGTCGGACACAATGGCTGCCGGGATCCCATGAAGCCTAACAATCTCCTGCACATATAGATCCATGAGGCTTTCAAGAGATTATTTTATCTTGATGGGTAGAAAGTGAGCCGATTGGTGAATTGGTCCACTATAACCCAAATGGCGTCGTGCCCCTTCAGAGTCCGAGGTAGGCCTATGATAAAGTCCATTGTTATTTTTTTCCACTTTCACTGTGGGATATCCAGACTCTTCAAGGTCCCTTGAGGTTTCTGGTGTTCCACCTTGACTTGTTGACACACTATACATTTGGAGACATATTCTGCTATCTTCTTCTTCATGTCCGGCCATCAGAAACTACTATGCACATCCTTGTACATCTTTGTACTCCCTGAGTGGATTGCAAACTCGGATTTGTGGCATTCGTCTAGCACTTCTCTTCGAAGTTCAAGGTTATTTGGTACCCATAACCGGTCGCAGTACCTGATGCCACCATCCGAAGAGACCTTGAGATTCGTTATTTCCATACTTGTCTTTATCATCATATCTTGATACTTTGTGTCTTTCACTTGTGCTTCTATGATTCTTCCTATCACATCTGGTACTATGCGCTGCATCATCATTAACGATCCATCGTGCCTTATTTTTTGTGTCCATTTGAACAGTTCTTCCATAAGTTCAAACCGTCGTAGACGCATATAAGCCAGTGATCATTCCCATTTTCTGCTTAGCGCGTCAGCCACTGAGTTTGCCTTACCAGGTTGGTAATTGATGGCAAACTCGTAATCCTTTAGAAACTCCATCCAACGCCTTTAACGCATATTCAGCTCCTTTTGTATAAATACATACTTCAAGCTTTTGTGGTCTGTATAGACCACAAATTCTTTTCCATATAAGTAGTGGCGCCAAAACTTGAGGGCGAACACTACTGCTGCCAACTCGAGGTCGTGTGTTGGATAATTGACTTCATGCTTCTTCAGCTGTTTGGACGCGTACACCACTACCTTTTCGTGTTGCATCAATATGCATCCCAATCCTATACCACTAGCATCACTGTACACCACGTAACCACCATTGCCTGATGGTAACGTCAGGATTGGTGCTGAAATTAGCCATTCTTTTAACTCTTGGAAGCTTTCCTCGCACTTGGGTGACCAAATGAATTTTTCTCCTTTCCTTGTGAGCTTGGTCAGTGGCAGTGTTATCCTGGAGAAGTCCTTGATAAAACGTCTGTAGTAGTCGGCTAACCCAAGGAAACTTCTAATCTCGAAGGCATTTTTTGGTTGAGTCCGGTTGGACACTGCCCCTACCTTTGCGGGATCCACTGCAACTCCGTCTTTAGAGATGATGTGTCCGAGGAACATTATCTGTTCTAGCCAAAATTCACATTTAGAGAATTTTGCATACAATTGCTTCGCCCGTAAGGTTTCCGGTATAATCCTCAAATGTTCTCTGTGCTATTCCATACTTGATGAGTAAACGAGAATGTCATCCACGAAGATGATTACGAACTTATCCAGGTGTTCCTGGAAAGTTCGATTCATGAGATCTATGAATGCTACCGGGGCATTCGTTAATCTGAACGGCATTACCATGAACTCATAATGTCCATATCTTGATCGGAAAGTCATCTTTGGAATGTCTTCTTCTGCTACCCTCAATTGATGGTATCCGCTCCTCAGATCAATTTTGGAGAACACCTTTGCTTTAGATAATTGATTAAATAGATCATCAATACGAGGTAGTGGATACCTGTTCTTTATTGTGACTTTGTTCAATATTCTGTAGTCGATACAAAGTCTCAATGATCCGTCCTTCTTCTTGACAAAAAGGACCGGTGCACCCCACGGTGAAACACTGGGCCTGATGAAACATTTGTCCAATAGCTCTTGAATTTGATTTTTCAATTCCTTCATCTCTGTTGGAGCCATGCGGTATGAGGCTTTGGAGATTGGTGCACTTCCAGGTGCCACCTCAATACGAAAGTCTATCTCCCTTTTGGGCAGTAGACCACTAACATCCTTAGGGAAAACATCAAGAAATTCCCTCACAACTTCTATGTCCTGAGGAGTCTTCTTTGGTTCCTCTTTACATCCCTTTTGCAGTAACTTCTGTGCCTTCATGGTAGGTACTATGATCTTTGATTTCTTTTGTGCAATTCTCCTGACTATGACTTTATCTTTACTCTATGTACCTATGATTACTTTCTTTTGTTTGCACATGATGGAAGTATCATGTGAGGTTAACCAATCTATGCCCAGAATTATATCGTAATCTCTCATGGGGATGAAGATGAGATTGACAGGATGGTTTCTTTTCTCTATCTCTATAGGTACATTAGTGAGCTGCTTTGTGGTAATGAGGGTGCCTTGTGGGGTCAGTATATTCATCTTTTGCTCTAAATTCACTGCTTTTAACCCTAATATTTTGGCACACTCTTCTGATATAAAGGAATGTGAAGCACCGGAATCAAATAATACTTTTGTAGGTAGATCGGCTATGAACAGCATACCTCGAATGACATCAGTGTCATTCTGGGGAGCATCCTCTTCCAAGTTGAAGAGCCTTCCTTATATCAACTGTTGTTGTCCACGTCTCGGACAACTTGCTACCATGTGACCCATTCCACAGCAGTAATAGCAGGCTCCGGACTTCATTTGGCATTCCCCAGCATGGGTCTTGCCACAGGTGTTGCATAAAACCCGCTCACCTTATGCGGGTGATGCCTGAGGAGCTCTATGAGGTTGTTGCCGTTGCTGCTGGGCTGGACGTCTTTGTCCCTGCTGAGAGGGTCGCTGTTGCTACTATTGTTGAGGCTGCTATTGCGGTGGGGGAGAAGCTTATTGTGGAGGACGGTAAGGTTGTTGTTGTTGTTGTGGAGGACGGTAGTTCTGTTGAGGCGCAGAATACAGGTGGTACCGGTTATCCCGTCGTTGGTATTACCGGTTGTTTCCTCAGAACTGCTGTTGCTGCTGGGAGTTCTGCCATACATTTTGCTGGCCCTCCTCTCCTTCATGTGATCTTGATGGTCCCTCTCGGTCAGGGTTGCCAGGCTAATCGCTTCATCCAGGGTTTTGCAATTTCATGGCCTGATCTGGGACCTCATTGAGGGCCTTAGCCCGTCCACGAAACGTTTCACTAGCTCCTCATCGTTCATGGTCAATTTAGAGTATTTTTTAACCAGGTGAACTTGGTCACATATTGGTCCACGGTCATAGCCCCTTGTTCTAGATGCAGAAATTCCTTCTGCTTCAGATCTTTCTGGAAGGTTGGGAGGTAACGCGTCTCAAATGCCTTGCGGAAGTTTCTCCATTCCACGATTCTAACTCCCGAAAAGCTGATGGCCTTCTTTGTCTTCCACCATTCCTTAGCATCTCTTTGGAGGGTATCTCCTACAAACAAGACCTTCTTGTGCTCAGGGACATCGAGGATGTCGAACTTCTCCTCCAAAATCTCAATCCACTGTTCCGCGACGTCAATCCCTCCCTCCCCGTTAAACGTCGGAGGCTTCGATCTCCAAAACTCTTGCAGAGTACAAGGGATGGAGGCCCGGCGTCCTTGTTGAGGTGGTGAATCGGGCCTAGGTGGGGTAGGCGGAGGAGGATTCAATGGAGGTGGAGGAATAAAATGGGCCTCCTCTTTGTTATACACTTCATATTCGCTGGACGTTGATTCTCTTCTTTGGTCGGCCATCCATAAAGAGATCAGGGTAGTGTTTGAGATTGGTGTATAGCTGAGGATCTTTAATAAGGATAGAAATTTTAAATTAAAAATTTGGAAACCATACTATTAATCATTTGCTAAAACAAAGTATCCATTCATCATTAAGCTTTTAAAAGATAAATATATGTCTGAGGCTCACTAAGGCCTTACATAAAGAAAAACAACAAAATACTAATCACTACGCTGAGAGGGTCCATCTGGTCCATTCCCGGATTCTTCAGAGGATTAGGGCATTCTTCTTCAAAATGTCCCTCCTGATCGCAGAGGCCACAGTATGGCTCTGGATCAAACTGGCTGATCGGACTGGTCTCCCGACTCTGGACTTCTTTTTCAGGTGCAGGGGCTTCTTCCTCGTCGTCAGAGGACACAAAAAATGGGGTTATCGATGCATCATCCTCTCGTATGAAAGTGCCACCTCTGATTCATCTCCTCACGTGTCTCTGTGGGGAAAAAGTGTTGTGGGGAAGGTAACTTCGGGTCGTTACTTCCCACGCTCTCTAGATCGGAATGCTCTAGTTCCTCTGGAGCAGGCTGTGGTGGGGTTGGAGGATCTAGTGGGTATACATGTATCCCAATTATGTGACCCCTACCCCTTCATAAAATCTTGGTTAACATGCGGCGTGGAGGCATCTATAACACGATTTAAATTTAATAACATAAGTATAATTCTCATAGAAATGTACTTATTACTTACTTGAGGAGTGGAGCCGCAGATGCTTGAGAAGCTTGCACATGACTTTACTTTGAGCTGTGTAACAATAAGAACGATGAATGATATGCATGAACCTATACTCTACTATGATCAACGAGGGAGCCAAGAACTTAGGCTTTGATACTAAATTGTAACGCCCCCAAAATGAAGGACTTTAATGCGGAAGTTCATGGTGTCTCTTGATACAGAAAGTATGCGGAAACATAACCAATAATATTACGGGTAGAAAAATTCTATGAGCGGAAGAAAATATGATGTCTCTGAACAATAAAGATAGTTTAAACAAATATGCAGTAAGAGGGCTCGAAGCAGAATTCTTCAGTCATGTGCAGCGTTCTTTAAGCTCTGCGCCCTCCATCTCCTCATTAGTTGGCATGCTCATCTGCAAAATATCAATGAAGGGGAATAGAATACTCATGAGCAATGATGCCCAGTACAATAGCAATAGATGTGAAATAAGGATCAAGGATGATCAGGAAGTCAATATAAATACATCTTTAGCCATGTCAACACTCTGTTCTTTGCTATGATGTTACTTTATCTTTACTTTACGGTACTTTGTTTTATATTACTCTGCTGTACATTGCTTTACTTTACATTGCTTTGCTGTTCAATACTCTGCCTTACTTTATTTTGCATTGCTCTGTTGTGAGTTGTGCTATGTCTTTTATATTACTAAAATATCCTTAGAGTTGGTTGTCCTATGCGAGCTCGACTTCATTAGGTTGGGATGCCAGGGGTGCCTCTCTGATTCACTGATGCCAGTAAGCCCGTAAACGGAAAAAAAGGGTGGGTGTTACTGCCTCGCCCAGTTCGGAAAGTAGGGGAAAGAATTCCTACAATTCAGGAGCAGTGGTCGGTTACTAGACCTCTAGGGTCACTGTCTCCTCAACTTAGTTACATGTCCCTCTGGCATAATATTTTAATCTTTAGGGGAAGATGTGTGACCATAGCATCACCCTTCAATTCGAGATATCGGTGGGAGAACACCTGAAATATCAGGAATAGTGGACATTTAAGCCAGTAGCTTCGTTGTCTCCTCAGCTAACTACCTATCCCCCCATTGCTTTAACTCTGATCATTGCTTTAACTTTAGGGGCGGCATATAGCAATCCCACATCTTTGTCTTTACTTTAATTATCTTTCATTACTGTGAAATCTATGATTTAGGGTTTACTGAAGGTTGATCTTTGCACAATGAGACTCAGCCAATATAGGTGAACTGGTCAGAGTCGTAATTAAGATTAGGGGTGGATCAATTCGATTAAGTTTGTTCAATGAGTCTCTGTCGGGCCGGTCGACCATTCCAGATGGACCGGATTCTCTGATGAGACGCTTACGAATCGGTCGACCGTCCAAGGTGTCAGTCAACCATTTATCAGGCCATGGAGATGCGCACTGTGCATCGGATCGATCGATCGTTCACTGGGACCAGTCGACCGATCACATGTTTTAGATTTTGTCATCATATAGACCGGTTAATCGCCATGATGATGCCGTTCGTCCGGTAGAGAGGAATTGGTATGAGTCATGTAAGCGGGCCGATCGATCGTTAAGCAGAATCAGTCAACCGGTCCTGCGATAAAACAAGGCCGCCGGACTTTATCTCTGATTCCGGCGGTCCTCCGGCCACAATTAAATCACGACTTGAATAGAAAGAAAACGTAGATAACAATTTCAGGATTTCAATGAACTATTTACGAACGTCCATAGATCACTATTTCTTCGTCTAGGGATTTTAAACGCTAAGGGTATCCTTTTCGTCGAAAATTGGGTTTGCCGAATCACCGCTCATCATCCGTATATCGCCGAATGATCGCCGTCGCCTGGAAGGATTTGCCTCTGTCTGCCGCTCACGCACGCCGGTCGCCGGACGAGAGGGAGAAGGAAAAGACGAGAATAGAGAGAGAGAAAAATGAGAGAGTGAGAGAGAGAGAGAAAGAGAGAGAGTGGGGTGCAAGGGGGCCCCTCCCCCTTTTTATACATAGGGGATCGTTCGTTTCATCCCCCCCCCCCCCCCCCCCCTCCCCCCCCCACCCCCCCCCCACCCCCCCCCCCCCCCCCCCCCCCCCCCCCCCCCCCCCCCCCCCCCCCATTTTTTTATTTTTTTTATAGTAACGAGGCATCACATTTTCTCTTTCCTATTTCCTTCCATGGACATGATGAGTAGTGAAGTACATTCTTAGTGCCCTCTTTGGACTGTCCTCGATGGATCAATGAATGCTATTAGGATTTTGATTTTCCATATGTGGATGATTATCCTTAATCGAGATCTATGTTGTATTCTTGCTTAAATATATCAACATGTCATAAGATTCTAAATATGAGAGTTACAATACCTAGAAAATATAGTCACAATCGCTCTGGTTGCGATCAATTAATCAATAGTAATGTATTGAACGATTAGCGATAAATAATGCAATACTGCCATTGCTATTGCACAGTGGCGAAGTTGTTAGGTCACAAAGAACCAAAAGAGGAGGGCGACGAAGGCTATGAATTTATGTTTAAAATGATATTGATTTCTCAAAGTAGATGTGAAAAATACAAAATTGATTCATGAAACTCATACCACACAACAATAAAAGCAACGAAGGTACGAGACAATTCAAATACTAGTATAAAAGAAATTATTACTTGCACTTTGGTATACTCCTTACTTAAACTTCTTGACGATGAGACCATTTAAAATCTACTAGCAACATTCTTTTATCCCAAATGTGGCAAGAAAAATTCATTAATTACCTTCTCCATTTCAAGAACTAAGACAATCTATCCTTCTTGGAAGTTTCCACCTAAATCCTTTATCTACAAAGAGGTAAGGTTCAACTTTTTTTTTATAATTGAGCACCTTTCAACTTATATATATATATATATATATATATATATATATATATATATATATATATGGAGAGAGAGAGAGAGAGAAAGAGAGAGATTGCTCCTCCTTCTACCATTCCTATTTATCTTTTTCTTGTATTTTTTAGAATTTTCACACTTTAGTTTTTCTTTAAAACCTGACATAAAATTTAATGTTATAAATGACATGCTTTTGAAATGGTCATCACCTATTAATTATCTATATTTTGCTAGATAATTCAAAAGGTTTAAAACACATTAATTATTTTGACTGACAAATAAAGAAATGAATGAACTATTTCACCACCCACCTATTACTTTTTTACAAAAATATTAATATAATCATTATGTATATATATAATTCTGTATAACATTATTACACTAGACCTTTCAATATTGACTCACACTGAAAAGAAAAAAAATTTACATCTTATACTACACCTTTCATCATGTCAATTTATATTTTACTTTAATATTATTTTATCAATTGAAGAAAACTTATGTTAGAGTTATGGACCATTAATAATTGCCTTTATCATTTGTAAAAAAGGAAACAGACGAAATTATTGAACCAACCATGATCTTCTTCTTTTTTTTAATCTCAATATTGAAAGGTCACACTACAATGTTAATTATGAAAATGTCACACTGAAATGGCATGATTATGAGCTTGCCATCAACTCCTTTATTTTTTGAAATTTTCCATGTTACTTTTTCTATTTTTTAAACATTTGAAGTAATACAATTTGTAAAAGAAGTTGAATGAATCAATGAAACATAATAAATACACCATATATTCTCTCATCCATTTGAAAGATTACAATAAAACACATTTCTTTACCTTTTTGAATAATAAAGAAAAATATAGAGCTAACAATCTTGGATATGGTCAAAATGATTCCTTATTAATTGAGTGTAAGGCATGGGATTTACCAATATAAATTGCACATATTCATATTTAATTACAATTGTACTTAACTAATACATACATATATACATGTAAGAATAGGAAGATATAAAAACAATAAATTGATATAAAATACTCTAATATTCTTATAGTAAAAATTTTATACATCAATTTAATATTAAATATTAATGGATTAGCTAAAATTGCATGACGCGCGAGGACATTCCCTAATACAAATTTACTTCACACACCAATATCTTTTTTACAATATGAAGCTAATGTATGTGATGAGATGTGAATAAAAAAGTGAGAGTTATAAAAAGTCTCAACAAAAGTAATGAACTAACTTTTAAGAAATACAAAAGTAAATATTTTTGGGACTTTTTTCTTGATATAGAAACAAGAAAAAAAGGAAAATAATTAATGCAAGAAATGAAGATAATCAAATAAAAAAGAACATTAGGGCCGAGGAGCTTCCTTTGGAATAAACTATTGTCAATGGACAATTAGGTTTATGAAATACAGCTAAAATTAAGAAATCAGAATGTGGATAAACACATTGTCTTGGAGAACACCCTTCAAATCCCTCGCACTCTTGTGACTCGAGACATCAGTTTCAAACAAAGGAAAATCCAATGTATATAAGACTACTCTTGTAGCTCCTATTCCTTTAGAATATATCCGCTATCATATCTAATACTTGAGATTGCAATCAAAATTAGTCTGAGATCCAAAGTTTTCTTGATGTATTAAGGATTTCCTAAACTTGCTTTGTCTATAAAAACAAAAATTATTTTATCCCCAACTTCTCAATTGGTGCCTAATAATTAGAAGAAGACACGATCACTTCCTCACCAACAATTAGCTAGCCTTTTGGATCAAACGCTAGCTGATAATGATATTTGTTCCTTCTAAGAGAATTAGCATAAAGGAAAGAAAGCGACCATTAAAAAAATAATAGTTCAATAAAGAATAACAAAACAAATAATGAAACATCTCTCATTGAAATTCAGCCAACATGAACATAATAAAATTGAACAGATGCATATACCAAAAATATTGAGGATTTAAAATGAAAGTGACAACAACAACATTCCACAAGTAGTCCTCAGACTAAATAAACCATTTTAGCTACAAAATAACATGAAAAGCACACAAAAAATGCAACCTTAATCATCCTATAAAAATCCTATTCTCAAAATAAAATGCACAACTAAAAAAACAAAAATATAACTTGATAAAATGCATAAATAAGGAATATATCTTAGATCTACAATTAGTGATGTACTTCTTTCCAAATGATGGTCATCCTCTTGCAAAATGTGTGAATCCTCATCTTCTATATTTAGCGTTCTTTTTTTTTCTTTATGAAGTTCTTGACACCGTCCTTTTAGTCCATAAATGAAAGCTTCTTTCTGGTAGCGTGAATGAAATCTTTGTAGGGGGGGGGGGGGGTGTCATTTTGTCCTTTTTTACATTTTTGTCATTTCTTGCACATCGAGTACCCCTACTTGATGTCTAATGCTCGAGAGTAGGTGGCTAGATGTCTGTATACAAACAAAAACTCTAAGAAGAGCAAGGGTCTCTCCTCCGCCCTAAACATATAGTTTTGAGTGGATTAAAAAGACATTTTATCAAAATATAAATAATACAATAATAGATAAAAAACCTAATAAATTGGCAACATGGACATAATATCGTGAAAAACTTCAAATAAATGTGTTTTCAAGTTAGTGAAAATATGTATAAAATTCATATCATCAAACTCATCCAAACTTGAGTATTGCAAATCCACAAGCAGAAATTAGGGAAAAAAATTAAGGCAGAAATAAGCCTTCTTCAAATTGAGTCAAGAAATTGGAATAATCCAAGTTATTTGGACTGAATCATGATAAAATTGATTTTTGGTTTGCATAATTTATTTTTAATTTTAATATTTCCACATCATATTTTTTTATTAAATAACAATTATGTATTCTCTTGATGCCTCAAGATTGCAATTAATACACATTAGAGGTTGGTTAGTTCTTGTTTATGATTTTTTTATATTTTTTAAAAATTTAATCATCTTTGAGTTTTATGGCATCAACTTGTAGTTCTCCCAAGGGGTTCATTGGGTTTTTTATCCATCAAGATTTAATGTCACATATTTTTACCCATTAGAAAATACAATTGACAAATTATTTGTATTCTCTTGATCTTGATATTTGAAAAACTGTATAAAATAGATTTGCAAAGTTGACAAAGAGTGGAAATGATGTTTCCATTAATCTTCCATTATGTGGTTATAGTATTTTTCAAATTTCTTATGTGAAACTCGAGTTTAGAGATCCAAATGCAATTTATTATTCTTTGTATGTCTATTATAAAACATATCGATAGTTACTTTACCACATAAGAAATTTCGCAAGTTTTGTTAGCTGAATTTGAAGGGAGAAATTGTGATGAAAATGATACATTATATAAAAGTAAAAAAAATCCAATCCACATCATCAAGCAAAGATCTTGAGCTATGCTTAGTGACAAAAAAAATAAAGGTGATAAAGTATAATGAAATCATGTTATCATTCTACCTCTACTAAAAAAATGATAAGAATTATAATCTTTATTTTAATGCGATACTTTTTTCTTTATTCAAAAGTATCATTTTGTGAAGAAAAAGAATACAAATATGATGAATGATTTTAAAATTTTGAAAAAAAGAAAGACATGCATGATTACTTCAAAATGATAAGAGAAAAGGCACTTGTTAATTCTTGTGCATCTTGTAACTCTTGACATATGATAATGCAAAAGTAAATGCTTTAGAAGAAGATTTGAAAAGAATAGTGCATGCATGCATGATATTGAAATTTTAAGAAAGGAAAACGAGTCTCTTGCATCAATTATTGAACACATGAAAATTTTAAATTCAAATTTGATTACATTGCATGATTAATTGCGAAAGAAAATCATATATGACTACGAACAAAAAATATGCAATATCTTTAAAACATAATAATTCAAGGATCTATTCTTGATGTCCAAATTCTCACAAAACCAATCTCATATGTCAAGAAAGTAAATTTACTTGAAAAAGATATTCTCTTGAATATTATTTGAAATATCTTAATCTAAAGTTCAAAGATTCTTATGATTATCATGTAAAACTTAAACATTCTTATGAAGATTCCTTGAATGATAAACATTACCATGCCTCTCATAATTACACCTTAGAAACTTAAGTTGTTAGATCATCATTCACCAAAGCTGGGTGGAGGCTAAATTGGTGCATTTCTAACGTCTTAACCATGATATCATAAAAAATTGACTTGCTTTTCTTTAGGGCAAGTAAGACCTATTATATTGGCATCATTTTTTTTCTCTTTTTTAAAACATAAGACTCACTTCTTAAAGCTCACATCACATTTTCTTCACTTAAAAGACTATGTGTGAACCTTTTTTATAAATTAGTTAAGTCTCTGATAAATATACAACACTCTCTTTTACAATCCATGTTTTCAATCACTTAAGAACAAAAGGGAGAAAATGTATTTTCAAATTTGTCTTAAGAAGTTTCAAAATTTTATGTCCCCTAATTCTTGTTTTTTTCTATAAAATTTTAGTTCATTATGATTCCTTGGTAGCTTTTTTGAAAGGGTTATTCATCAATATGATGGTTGCTAATTGTTTGAACAAAGAATTATTTATTGTAACTTTCAGCTTGATATTATTATAGTATTTTGACCACCACTTTCTATACAAATGTTCAATAAAGTTTATTCTTAATAGAAAATTGTCATGTTTTGTATCTTAAATCAAATCTCATTGAAAATTTTTCAAATTATCATTAAACTTAAAATCTGTTAATAAAACTTTCCAACTTGATATGCCCGTGTTATTTTGATCATAAGTTTTAAAATATATATTGGATTGAGATGATATTTTATTTTGTAGAAAACTAACAAGATTGTATATTTCATATATTCATATCTCAACCTAACCTAAAATATTAAGTTAAAATTAGAAAATATTTGTTTGAATTTTATGACGAGAGTCATAATATTTTAGTTATAACTTCTTGCATAGTAATGGAATTAATATAAAATTTATTTATATGAAAATATAATATGATATACTATGATATATATATATATATAAGATAAATTAATATCATCAAATATTAATGTACATCCTAATGCATAAATTTTTTTTTCCAATTTAAACATTTTTACACTTTAAATATATACAGTCTTGATCATTCAATGATGAGAAATTGAGAAATATAAAAAATATATAAATTTGGAAGAAAAAAGATATTAAGATTAAGATTCCACTATCTCTAAATCTATGTTCCCCTTGATGTAATACTAAAATAAACTTGTAGGCGTAGCTTATAGGTTTTGTGTTCAAATCTCTAAATGCTAGTAAAAAAATGTACCAAACACTTTTAATAGCATTTTGATTCTAGCAAAATGATACTCGCTACTAAATATTTTACTTTTTTACATGTCAAACAGTGCCCAAGTGTAAAGTACTTTTGATAGTGGAATTATTTTCATTAGGTCCACAACACCACGAAAATATTTTACTATTGGATCAACTATTTTACTTCTTTACTTTTTTTATAAGAATATGTGATAATTTAAAAATCATATTTTTCTCTACTTTTTTGTCTCATAAAAAAGAGTTTCAAATCAAAAATATGAAAAAGACAAATATTATCATTCTTCATCTCGTGACATGTTCTCCTTGTTAATTAGACAACATATTTTTCACCACATTTTCTTCCTTTTGACTCATAATAAAAATATATTTTAAATCACACATGTTTCTCTATTTATTATTCTTCTTTCTTTTATGTTTCTCCAATCATTCTTCCTCTTTCGCCATACAAAAAAATATGCATGTAATAGACAAGGCTTTACTCTCTCTAATCCATTCTCCTCCTAGGACTATGTACTCCATATCCGCTACTTTTTGTCATTTTACAAAAAAATATAAATTAATACATGCCATAGATGACATAAGTTCTTATGTAACAGGATCAGAATAACATGTAAATTAGTTATTTGGACTATTTAGCAGAATAACATGTATAGTTGGGGTTGAATCTTATCTTTAGCAGAATTTTATTTCATAGTTTTAGAATTGATCTTTAGAATTTTGACTTTATACCTGATCTTGTATTTTCCACACTTCTATTTGTTGGACATATTACTATTACTCCTAAAAAACATCTTAGTTCGAGTTGATTCATATTCAACTTGTTTTTTTTTTGTTCTACTATTGTTGTGTGCTTGCAAGATAAATTTTGTTTGTTACGTGTGCTAATTTGATACATTGCATCGTATCAGGTTGCTCTAGCGACTCGTAGATCTATTCTACTATTGCTTCTCCATCAACCTCAAATAAATCAAAGCATAGCTTTTAAAAGAATTGAAAATGATACCAATTTAAATTTTCAAGCCTTAGAAGTATTACAAAAGGATTAAGAGAATGAAACTATTTTTGGCATAAAGTCATGGCATGATAATATCATAAGACACTACAATTTAGCACATACATTGCATGTGAATAATTTGAAAATATAAAAATATTATTCAACAAGTTAATTTGATTTAGGAATACACAATACAATAAACATTATTTTTAACACATATGTTTTTATGTATTTCCTTTCTATTTACATTAATATAATTAACCAACTTATTTGAATATAATGCATTACAATAAGGGAATAAATGTGTAGCACAATGGCATACACCGCCACTCAAAAGTCAAAAAGTCACGAGATTGAATAGTGGGATATATGAGCTCCTTTATTTTAGTCTTTACTTTCGATAAATAATAATAAGATGCATACGCACACTAAGTATTGTAAAAACAATCATGCACATATAACACATAAAATAGATGAGAATTCCATATTTCATATTGTAACTGCTTATCATAATCATGGTTGTCGAGATGATTCCTAACCGATCTCGATTTTATTTTTAGAATCTTATGTGTAAAAATTTAATACGATCTTGATTTTGATCACACGATCTCATATGATTAATATAATCATTTAAATATTCATTAAAATAATATATTTATAATAGAAATAATAATTAATTTAGATTAAGTTTAATATATTTTCTTCATTTTAGTATGTTTTGATGTAATTTGGCTTAAGCATTGATAAAAAAATTAACTTAGTGAGGTGTGATTAATATTTCAATGTGGTAACTTTATCAAAAAAGTATTTATTATTATAAAATATACTTATTTTATTAATATATAAGATTTTATGATTCTCAATTCGATCTTATGATTTTTTTATCTTATGATCCTTCTTCGAACTTATGTAAGATCTCGATCTTGATAATCTTAATCATAATAGTAAAGTATAAAAGAAATGCTTAAAAGATCAAATATAATCATAACAAATTTTCAAGTAATATGCATTTCTAACTTCATGTGAGCATGAACGCTATATTGACATTTCAAATGATAATTATTAAAATATAATATGTACAACAAATATTTATGAAAACATAAATAGTCATTTAAGATGTTAATTATATAAGAAAATGTTGTCAATGTCACAAGATTTTTCTTATAAGCACAAATCATCCTAATCTATATGTACTTTGAATAAATATAGTTATAATTTTATAATCATGATCACTAGGAATTTGATACAAACTTTTTCTTTTAAATCATTGAGGCATGGGTATAGATTAAGATTTTTCTTATCACTTCAAGCAGCATTTTTTCCCAAAAAATTAAGCAAAAGCTATTTCAAATAAGCTTCCAAAAAATTCAAAGAAAGTATTGGTCCTATTATATTTCAATAATAACATTTATTAGATATCTACTAAATGATTTGTGGTCCAAGCATATAATTCAAAATATATTCAAATAGTTCAGGATTATGATACAAGTAGCTATCATGCATAAGCAATCATCGTAATAAATTCTTCTTTGATTGTTCTCATCCTTTATAAATCAACTTTAAGCATGAGAAGGGCATATACTTTATCTTTTTCATAAAAATATCAAATCAAATTGTTAAACATATTAGTAATGAGAAGATTGAAAGTTAAACTATGCTTGGTTTCATTGACACGTGGAAGAAGTAAATAGTCAGACAACTAAAATAAATCACAAGCTAAGAAAAAAATTAGAACAACATGTTTCATTTTATTTATATTCTTATTTTTTCATTCTAAAAGATTTCTAAATTTTATATCATAAAGAGAATAATGAACTTTAATTGTGTAGAAACATTTGTCATTATCCATCATCAATTGCAAAAAATATTTATCAAATAAGTTAAGAGTAACATGGGCTACTAATGAATTAGGAGTTCAAACTACTACATAACATTAAGCTTGAAATGTTAGTCAAAATGTCAACTAGTAAATACAAGCATTATGCATAATCAAATAGATAAGCTCAAAAATTTTAAATAAACATGTTTAGACAAGATGAGCAACATATAATTTTCAAAGTTGAATAAGCAAAATATTGTGAAATTCTAATGTAAGCAACAATGATAATGCATATATCCTATATTCCTAATTACATGAACATGAGGATGACATGATGTATTATATCCATGCCATTGTCATAAAGTCACATATCACTTTTACAAAAATAGACATTTCCTGGGCAATATATCAAGATAAAGACAAAATACTGTATATCTTAAAATAACATCATAACAATATTTCAATTCTAATATCCAAGTCTTAGCACAAAAAATTATGCTTCTCCTTCATCTGTGCCTTTTTTTCTTAATTTGTCTTTAGCCTTTTTTACTGGAACTTTTTCCTCTTATTATTGTCCATGCTTTGATGCCACTGACAAAGAGAGAGAATGAGAGAAAATAAGAGTTATGTCCTATTTACATATGATAAGACCTTGAGGATAGAGTTATAATCTAATTGTATTTTAAATTATTAATTTAATCAATTTAGAACTCTTAATTTAAATAAATTTTATTTTTCTCTTCTTTTTTCTCTTTTTTTTCTTCCCCTTTTTTTGTTTTCTTCTTCTTCTTCTTCTTCTTCTTCTTCTTCTTCTTCTTCTTCTTCTTCTTCTTCTTCTTCTTCTTCTTCTTCATCCAAGTCGTGATGTCACAATATTCAATGAACAATCTGATGTAGCATACTAGTATAAATTATATTGTGTGTCATTATTCATAAGTTTTAGAAATAAAAACTCGTTCAAATGAATGAAGGAATAAATAACTTTAACCTTTTTAACAATGAATAGTAATGATTTTGTTGTACACTATATTATTATATACTTCTATTGTATTGTTAAAAAGTGAACAAAGTGAAGAGTGACGACAATGTGAAAATCCTTGCTGTTAGACATTTTGTAATCGCGTCTAAGGTTTGATAGGTTATGTAGCTGTGAGAGAGTTCAAGTTAATTCAATTCACAATTTTCTTATTATTTGTTACAATTGAATAACCCTAAACAAGGCTAATTGAAACGGATTGGTGTTTTTTTTTAAGGAGCAAGAAATTAAATTTGAAACTTTGATTATGAGAAATAAGTTGCATATCACTTGTCAAGGTTTAACATCTTCAGATTAACATTCTACTATATATCTAAAAAAAAATTAATTCTAACTGTACTCATATTATTATGAAATTTCACAATCTTTAATTAAACCAACCATATATCCAAAAGTAATAAATGATCACGGTGCAATGACATGCATCTCCATTCATCCACCAAAATACTTTTTTTTATTTTGTTTTGAGACATGCACAATTATTTGTTCTCTATTCTAAATAATAATAATAATAATAATAATAATAATAATAATAATAATAATAATAATAATAATAATAATAATAATAATAATATCATCGAAGAGTTACAAATGCTTATTATTTACACACACATACACACACGAAAATGACACAGGGATTGCACAAGTTCTTGGGGCTTTCTCAGCTCCGGAGGCAAATGCTCTTTTGCTAAACAAATCCCGAGAATCTTCCTCCGACAAATACGACAGATGACAGGTTTGGAGAGTTCCTGTTATCTCTGACACGCGCTCGTTACGAATGGTCACGACGACGGCACTTCCCTTGCGGCCGCAGCTGATGAGGCCTTTCAAAATATCCCACTTACGGGGATCTTCTTCCTAAACATCATCCGGCACGATCAGAAATCGTTTTTGGGGTCAAATTACTTTTCCGAAGGGCAAGATGTAGCTCTTCCATGTTGGCCGACTCAAACTTCTCCTTAGCGACTATACTCAGAATTCCATGAATGATCTTTTTAGTGTCCTAAGGATCAGAAACACAAACCCATGCCTGCAATTCGAAATGGCCCACGACTCGACGGTCATTGTAGATAGATTGAGCCAAGGTGGTCTCACCAAGGCCTCCCATACCAACTATAGGAAGCACTACAACATCCTTAGAATTGTGATTGACTTGGCTGAGTAATAATTCCACCATCTCATCTTTCTCTGCACGCCTGCCCACGACTTGTGATTCTTCAACAACGGAGCACGTTTCTTCAAATCCTTATTAAAATTGAAGTTTTTACCCTCGTCTGCAATTTTATTAATCTCTTCCAGGAGATTGCTCACTTTGCGCCCCATCTTGGGTCGAATGAGTAATGGGTTATGAGAAGAAAAGAAGTCGGGTACCTTGCCACCACTGCTGCTGCATAGTGTCTTATTATCCAGATCCGACGCCACCTCCGCCGCCTTGTGGCGCAGCGTCTCGTAGTTGAGTTCATTGAGGACGTCCTCGGCCTCGTAGGCCACTTTCTTCAAGGAACTGAGCCACGACTTCACAGCTGGCTTCACGATCTGCTTCTCCTCTGCGTCTGCAAGCACGGACTGGATCCCTAGCAGAAGCCTCTTCAGTTTCTCCAAGTGCCCTTCCAGACCCCATGCAGCTCCCAGTTGTCCTGCAATGGCATCTGCTGCCAAGCTCACAGCGCTCTCCACAATGAAAACAACAATTGCTTGAGCAGCCATGGCACCTTAAATTAACGAGGAATAGTAGGGAGAAAGTAGTGAGAAGTATTGCCGTGGTGGAAGTAAATGGACATATATAACACAAAATGAATCGTGAGACAACTAATTAATGAACATTTCACAAGGATAATTAATGAATTGCAATACATGTCAAAAGGAAGTAAACATACCATTCCCAGTGGTCACAAAGAAGAGGTCGCCTGTTTCATTCCATGCTATCTCATTTACCTAATCATTCAAAAACAACCATGAAATGCTGAATAAGAAGATAATAAACATTTACCAAATCATTTACCTAATCATTCCATGCTATCTCATTTACCTAATCATTCAAAAACAATCATAACAATTTTTCGACGATTACGACCGTCGAAAATAAAAATAATAAATTACATAATTTATTATATTATTATCTTATTTTTCGATGATTAGAAACATCGATATTTCCGATATCCATCCGTCGCAAATTCGGACAGATTTTTCGACGGTCGTAACCGTCGGAAATGAAAATAATAAATTATGTAATTTCTTATATTATTATTTTATTTTTCGATGATTAAGAACGTCGATGTTTTTTACGATCCTAACCGTCGGTAAATGTATAATATAATATAATATATATTATAAGTAAAATAATAATATAAGTAAATAATATAATATAATATAATATATATTACAGTATTTTACTTTTATAATTAAATAATTTTCGACGATTTCGACTGTCGGTAAACTAAAAAATAAATATTATATATATGTAAGTAATATTTTATTATTGTAATTAAATAGTTTCCAACAATTTTGACCATCGGTAACTTTAAAAATAATTAACTATTACATTCATATATATCTTTAATAATTTTTCGACGGTCATGACCGTCGGTAATTAAAAATACTCTCCCGCCGCTCCTTTTTTCGTTTTCCCGTTTCCCAACTTTCTACCTTATATATATCTATTTTTACTTTTCCACTCTCCATTCTCCACTTCTTTCCCTCTCTCATCTTTCTCTCCATCTCCTATTTTGCCAGCCCGACCCGTCGGCGACCTCCCGGCCGGCGACCCTCTCCCTATCGACGACGACCCACCGGCGACCTCTTCCCCCCCCCCCTTCTCTCTCCCCAGCCAGAATCTGGCCGTGGGGGCTAGATCGGCCGTTAGGTGGCCGATCTGATCGCCCGCGACCAGATCTAGTCGCTTGGCGGCCGGAACTGACGCCTGGCGGTCGGATCTGTCGTCTGGCGATCGGATCCAGCCGGATCGACCGCCTGGCTGTCGATCAATCGTTGATGGCCGGATCAGCGGCTTGGCTGCTGGATTCAGCAGCTGGCGGCCGGATCTCGGCTGCTAGCCGCCATCCGTCAATGGTCGGTTAATTTTTTTATATTATTAAAATTCTTTACGATAGTTTTGATCATCGAAACATCGGCGGTCACGCGACGATCGTCGAAATTTTCGACGGTTTCTATCGCCGATATTTGCGGCGGTCGACGAAATCGTCGAAAACTTCGGCGGTCACGACTGTCGAAGTTTCGACGGTTTCATCGACCGTCGCAAATATCGACGGTCGTGACCGTCGAACTTCCGTCGAAATTTTCGGCGATTTTTTTTCAATCGTCGAAAATTGATTTGCGACGATTATTTTTCGGACGAATCGATTTCGTCAAAAAAATCGTCGAAAATGACATTTCCGACGATTTTCGGGGAAGACTGTCTGTAATTTCCATATTTCTTGTAGTGTATACTTGCATGGCTCCTGTGGCTACAGTTCCCTCTAACATACATACATATATATATATATATATTATTTTCTCTAATCACCCCTAAATATATATATATATTATTTTCTCTAATCACCCCTAAATTATCGCGATTTTTCACATCTAATTCCAAACTACGAACTTCATTTTTTGTGTACCTAAACTATCGTGATTTTCCATATCTAACCCCAAACTACGAACCTCATTTTTTGGGCGATTTTCCACATCTAACCATAAACTACGAACTTCATTTTTTGGGTACCTAAAGTATCGTGATTTTTCCAATTTGATCCTTCCGTCCAATTTCGTAAACTTTTCGGTTAACTTCAATTTTTTATTTGTGAAAAGACCATCGTACCCCTGCCTTACACTCCTTATATTCGTAATATTCCTTCACTTCTTTAGTAGGCAAAACTCTGTGCTATCCGAAGATGGGACCCTAGGGCTCCGGCGATCTCTGCGGTTCTTCGTCGGCGTTCATCTCCGGCGTCCATCTCCAGCGTTCATCTTCGGCTGACCACTTGGTCCTACAGCAGTCGATTCCTCCAAGAAGATGGCTTTCTGAAGTTGACCTAACTTTTGCCTTTTACCGCGACTTTTGAAGGTACTGTTCTAACCTCTTTAGTGTTTTTGCTTTCTCAATGTACGTTTCTAAACCATATGGTCCTCCTTTCGACGAGTACATTCTTGTTCTATGGTCCTCCTTTCGACGAGTACATTCTTGTTCTATGGTCCTCCCACTCCGTTTTACCCGACACATAAATGGTTTAGTGTGCTATGGTCTCCCACTACACGTGCATCTCTATTTTTTTCTACAATCGAAGCACACATGCTCGTTTGTAGGGTTTCTACAATTTTTTAGGATTATGTTCTTAGACCTCCCATTAAATTTTTAGGGTTCTATTTTAATGCAGTTGCAGAGTACACATGGAGTATTACATGTTAGAGATGCACTATGGTGGACATTTTTATTCACGAGCCGAAAAGTTCTTATGTAGGTGGAAAAGTTATATGGTTTGAGGCCGTAGATCCAGATTTGATGTCCTATTTTGAGATTCTTGACATGTTAAAAACTCTTGATTTACCGTCAAATGTCTGCATGTATCACACTAAACCAAACTCTAATAATTGGATTCAAATTAAAACTGACAATGATGTACTGAACTTGTTTGCAAGTTATGGTAGTAGTAGAAAAACAATTACAATATATGTTGAGGCTTATGTAAATGTTCTACCACTGCAAAGTGACACTTCCTCAACTTGTTTTGAGAAATTTACAAAAAATCAACAACAAAGTGTACCTCAACATAATGAATTGCCTAAGGTAACTAATCCTGATATTGGTGTTAGAGAATCTACAGCAAATTCTGATATTGGTGTCTGTCGAAATTCTTCGGACAGAGAAAGTGAAGATGAAAATTATGCTAATCGTGATGAAAATGGAGATGAAAGTCTTGGTAGAGCTGAGAATATGGAGCACGCTTATGTGATAGATGATGAGGACAGTGACAATTATGGAGATGAATTAGAAGAAAATGGTCGATCATTCTTCATCTTTAATGAAGCAACTGATATGACAAATCCCATATTGAAGTTGGGTATAATATTTACAAATGTAAAAATCTTCAGAGAAGCACTAAAGGCTAATAGTAGAAAAATTGGTTATGAATTGTTTTACAAGAAAAATGAAAAAGTTAGGGTTCCAGCTATTTATGCTGAAGATAAATGCCCTTATAGGATTCATGCCTCTTTATTACATGGGATCACAATATTTCAGATAAAGAGTCTTAAAAAACATGCACTATATCCAAGAAGGTACAGTGTTAGGAGTGCCAATTCTACCTGGGTTGCTAAACAGTATTTAGATAGATTGATGGATGACCCCTTCGTGGAAGGTTAATTCTATGAGAAGAACAATCAGAAAAGAAGAACACTTACTTATGACAAATAGGCAAATGTATAGAGCAAGGCACAAGTTAGTAGAAATGATCCAAGAAAATTATCAGCAACAATTTCAAAGGGTTAGAGACTATTGTGCACAAGTAGTTAAACAAAATTCTGGAAGCATGGCAAGGGTTGGTGTGTTTAAGATTTCTCCAGAATGTTCTCCACATTTTCAAAGGGTGATTGTTAGCTTTGCTGCTCAAATTAAAGAATTTGTGGATGGCTGCCGACCAGTTATTAGTTTAGATGCTTTCCATTTTAAAGGAACATTTGATGATCATTTGATGAGTGCTATCTTAAGAGATGGGAATGATCAAATGTTTCCTGTAGCTATTACAGTGGTAGAAGCCGAGTGTAGAGAAACTTGGACATGGTTTCTTGAGCATCTTATCGAGGCAATTGGAACTCATGAAAAAAAGGGATGGGTTTTTATCTCATATCGACAAAAGATATGAATTGTATATTTCACTTATAGATTATAGCTTATTCCAAATCTAACTTCAAATTTTATGTTACTGCATAGGGACTTCTACAAACATTTGCCAAGTTAATGCCTGATGCAGAACGTAGAGTTTGTGTGAGATACCTGTGTGCTAACTTCAAAGCAAAATTCAAGGATAAGAAATTGGAGATGTAGCTGTGGCGAGCTGCTGGGACATACACTAAAGAGGATTAGAAAGAGGCAACGGACACTCTACGGACTCTAGATTTTGAAACTCACGATTACTTTAAGAAGGAGCCAGCGGAGAATTTGTCTAGATCATATTTTGGTAATAGTTCAAAATGTGATTTGATATCCAATAATATTTCTGAGTCATTTAATCAATACGTGAAGGAAGCATGTGAAAAATCTATATTCTCATTGTTAGAAACTATACGACGACAACTGATGACAAAGCATAATGAAAAGAAAGAATGGGCCTCTCTCTAGTGATGGGAAGTTTGAAGTAATAGGTAGTAGAGGGCATTATATTATGCATCTAGGTTTGAAAAGTTGCTCTTGTAGAAAATTGGATGTCACAAGTATTCCATGTGAACATGCATGTGCATGCTCAATTGCTGGTGATGGGAAGTTTGAAGTAATAGGTAGTAGAGGACATTATATTGTGCATCTAGGTTTGAAAAGCTGCTCTTGTAGAAAATTGGATGTCACAGGTATTCCATGTGAACATGCATGTGCATGCATTATTGCTGATAGAAAAAAGTGTGAAGAATTTGTGCATCCATGTTACTCTATTGAGAAGTATAAGGTGGCATAGTCGAGTATCATACATCCTATTCCAAATGAGAAGCAATGGAATCACATTGAACAAGAATAATTGCAGCCTCTCATTATCTTAAAAAGACCAGGTCAACCCAAGAAGCTAAGGAAAAGAGATCCAAATGAACTTAGGAGGATCACATGAGAAGTGAAGAGGTCACTTAAAAATCGAAGTTGTAGGAATTGCGGGGAGAAGAGCCACAATATTAGAACTTGTGTAAGAGCTAAGGAAAGTAGTCAATAAAAGGTGGTATTACATATAGACTTAATTAGTTCCTTGCTTCATTCATGCTTTTTTTTATATTACTAATGCTTCTGATGTGCTATTGTTAGGATGCAAGCTCCAGTGGAAAAGGCAAGAGAAAAACAAATGATGTTTCTAATACTCAGACCCAGGTAATATATTTGTTGTAAGAATGTAACTACAGAGATGTTTTGTTCACTGACTTATATCACATTGCAGGCATCTTCCCGCCGAATAGCTGAAGTTAGAAGAGAAGCTACTGCAGGAGGCGTGAGCCAAATGTCTATTGAAATCTTGAGGAATGTCAATGTGTATGGCAATGTCATTTTCAGCCAGACATCTGCATCTGCTAATGTTTGAGGAATGCTATTATGTATGGCAATGTCTTTAGTGTTTAATGTGAAATCTCTTTTGTAACCATGCAATGCGTATGGTATGTGTAGTGAGAGTATCGTTGGAATGTAATTCTTTTTGTAGTCATACTTGTTATGTAACCATGCAAAAGGCATGTGTGTGGTGAATTTATATTTTGAAATGTGGTTCAGCTACCCCTACTCGTACATCTGTTGTGTTACAATGTAACTTATGAATTACAATGTCACATTATGAATGTGATTCTTCTTATATTGTGTTTCTATCATTTTTTTGCCACTTTATTAATTACAATGTCATCGCATTACACAATAACATATATTGAATGTAACTTGCATTGTCATATATGAAATGTAACTTGCATGAACATTCAAAATACATATCGTCTAAAAAGGACATAGCATTCGATAACTTTCAAAATACATTCCATATAGGACTAAAGAAAATGGATTCAAACAGATTCCAAGTTCATACATCAGATCGACATAAAACTTGCGAAGCATTGCAATCTTTACTCCATTACAAAATACTCCATTGCAATTACAATAATGAAACTAAGTACGATCAACAATAGAATACAACATATTTGTTTCTTCAATTTCCTTTCAAAGCTTCTTGCTTCCACCAAAGTAGTCATCAGCAAATCATTCGATATTTTCAGACCCCTTTGGTTTTCTTTAACTTCATTTTTAGTTCAACAATTCGTCTTTTGACTCTTTCATTTTCTTCCTTAAGCTTCGATATTCTGTCCAGAATCTTGCTACTCCAAGCCATGCCCCTCGGATAGGTCGCTGTATCAATCACTTGAAAAATCCGCATCCGAAACCTTGCCCTTTGAAATTGTGACAACCGATGAATCGTCGATCAAGATTGTCCTTAGTAAAAGAATACTTTGCTCGGGAGTTGATACCCCAGTAATACTTTACTTCATCTTCATGGAGATAACCTTCTACATGACTACTACCACTTGTGCTTTTTGTATTTGATCAAGACGAAATCATGTCTTCAGTTTAATACTGTGCAAATAAGAAACGAAAATTTGTGACTACAAGTAACACATTCATAATGTAAGAAACCCTAAATCGGCACAAAATTGAATAATACTTTCAACATACGAATGCACATCAGCGGGGAAGAACGCGAAAGCTGCGGATCGAACTCCATAGATTTCACCAAAACGCTAGAGGATCTTCAGAGGTCGAAAGAAGACCGAAGTACAAGAAAAATGTCGGAGCAGAAAACCAACTTCTCAGGTGGTCGGCCGGAGCTGAACAGATGGACGCCGGAGATGAACGCCTGAGATGAACGCCGGCGAAGAACCGCAGAGATCACCGAAGCCCTAGGGTCCCATCTTCGGATAGCACGGGGTTTTGCTTACTAAAAAAGCGAAGGAAGATTACGAATATAAGGAGTGTGAAGCAGGGATAAGATAGTCTTTTCACAAATAAAAAAAATCGAAGTTAACAAAAAAGTTCACGGAATTGGACGGAATGACCAAATTGAAAAAATTACGATAGTTTAGGTACCCAAAAATTGAAGTTCGTAGTTTGGAGTTAGATGTGGTAAATCGCGATAGTTTAGAGGTGGTTAGAGGAAATAATCCTAGTCCCTATATATATATATATATTCCTATAGAAATTTTGGATATAATAGTGATGTCGCGGTATGAATATTCTTACTAGCCACAAGATTTCTGTAGTGAATCTTTTCTTCAATCTTATATTTGATTATACTATTATATTTCTAACTGCTAGTAGATTTGTTATATCGGATCTCTTTAATGATATGGTACATCAGTGAACTTCATCGTGGTCTTCTCACGATTTCATCAGTGGTTCTAATCAATTTTCACACTATCATGATGACAATGTTAGAACAAATTGACGTCCGATACTTTTTGGAAAATCACCGATGAACTTTTAAACGGACGACCACTCGACCTTTTCGACGTCCGATTTGTGGACGGAGAACGTATGACCATAACCAAACCTTATAATTTTATAAATCTTGTCCACCTGATTAATGACTCATTTTATATAAATATGAAAGGATGATTCGGAGCCACCCTTGCTCACTACGATCTTGATTGATCCAAAGATAAGTCCATGGATTATAAGGCATGATGAAGGGTTATCGTTTGCTCTATCTAGATGGGAGTTTATCCCGTACATATATTTTCGTTTTATGCGAAGTCATCTTATTCGACGGGACACTCGCCATAGCACTGATCCCCTATTGACCCATCATGGTCTAGATAGTTGCACACTTACGTGACTGCAATGTTATTCCCTAAAAAAAGAAGAGCTCTTTCAAACTATGAATATGATGAAATGATATGAACGGTCAAAAGATGAAAGGACGGTCTTTGTCCTTATGAATACATATATGAATCAAAACTAAAACTATGAACATGAACAAGAATAATGAACATGAAAACGAACATGGAAAGTAAAGGAAATGTAAAAGCATCAACTATGATTCCTTTTATCGACTCCTCTATTATGATTCACTCTTATATCTGATTTTCATATTTATCCCATGCTTATTATGATGGAACTAATTTATGATTTATACGAACTCATATTTAACTTTATGCTTTATACGAAATGGAGTCGGTACTAAAAAAAGTTGTAAATAAATTCCGGACTGGGACCAAAAAAGAAATACAAATAGATAATAAATGATGGCCACACGAATAAAAGAATTAACTATTTAGCATGGAAAATATCTAAATTAATTTAAAAAAAGAGAATAATAAACACTTTTATCATTAAACAAAATAATATAAACAAATGAAAAAGATGACGGTAAACAATCCTGTAAGAGGGATAGAACGATTTAATATTACTTTTTAGGTTTTTAGATAAAAAAAAATGGGTTGGATCTTGATTATTTTGTTTCATATTAATAAAATAAATAAATAATTATAAAAAATATTTTGATGATATATATCCCAAAATATTTTTCTATGTGATTCATTAGATGTTGATAATCCCAAGTTCGATACCTGAAATCATATCAGGTACATATTTTTTACTCAGAATTAGTAAGGTGTTACTAATCTAGACATCAGAAACGTTGAACAAATATATAATTATATAGGAAGAGTTTAAACAATATGCAGTTAAAAATTGTAGGACTAATATAATTTGGAAACATGATGTCAAGGTGAATTATATAGGAGATGGTGTCGGTTACTTTGACAATTGATTCCAGCCATCAATTAATTTTGGCATGATCACATCCAAACCGTAGATGCATAAAAATGGCCCATCTTTAATATGAGCTGCTCGCATGTTTTTAAATTTATTGATATTAAACTGTTGATGAATCCTAGCCGTTGATTCTCTACGTGGTCGTAGTGCTAGTTATTTTTATTAGTTAATTACCACATAATTATTGTGATAATAATTTGGGCAATCCTTTTACATGTTTTCATTTGTAATCGTAGATAAGTCCATAGTACAGTGATATATTTTAAATTGTTAGAATTATATCTCTTCTAATATATTGGTAGTCATTGTGCAACCATTATTATCATCATCACAAAGTTAGCCACTATTGAATTATTAATATTTCACTATTTTTGAAATTATTAAAATTACTAGTATGTTGATTGTTTAAATAATTAAGATATTATACCTTTTAAATAAACATCTTAACTTATGATTTTGAGCTGGGAAATTGAAATGTATGAACGACGTTCAAAATTATATGGAGCTGATATGTATGGACTATTAAATGACGATCAAGATGAAATTAATAATTCTCTTAAGCTTGAGCTTTGGGAAAGTGCCATTGAATAGTAGGCCAATATGAAAGCAAAAAGAAAGTGGGAGCGGGATGGCAAACAAAATAATCTTATTAGGATAAAGAAACCTACAAGATAATGTATGATCTATTAGAATTATCAAGGTATAAAATAATGTATGATCTATTAGAATTATCAAGGTATGTGCAATTTGAAACTAAGAAGTACAACTTCATTTGTACAAATACAAATTTGTAAGATGAAGGAAATTGATAATATAGATCATATAAAAGGAATGATTGTCAACAATGGTTAAGTATTTAATTAACCATGCAAGTATAGTCATATTGAAAATATTTCATGAGAGAATCCTAAATAGTTTATTTTGACCTCTATTGTGTGATAAGACTGTCACAACTTAGTGACTTAATAAAATTGTTAAGTCGGTCACAGAAATGTCAGTTCATTAACCATGAAATTTGATTTGGCTAAAATTAAGTGGGTGTCTTTAAAGCTAAGAAAGTGAAGTCCATTGCGATACACATTAGAAACATCTTGACTTTATTAAAAAGCAATTAATAATGAACAATAGGGAGCATGCCATTCTTGTGAGATATGTGGCCACATCAAGGCAAATTATCACAAGGTGAAAAGTTTAATTCGGTATATAATACTGGAATAAATGGAGTCCAAAAAGTCCAAGTTCGCTATAGTCGTCAAAAGTATTGTGATGACGAAAATCATAAAGATCAAGGAATAATCTGTTGACTTCAATGAAATGAAGAAATGAGACAAAAAAACATATGAGAATAACACTTATCTGAGTACTTATAGTGTTAAAATTTATAGGCGGAACGCGAGTGACAACCTGTAAGTTTACACTCGGTGATAAGCTGGAATCTTACCTCTAGACTTGTTTTTCGGAAAAAAATTTATTTGAAGTCAATTTCTATTTTAGATGTGTATCTTTCGGAAAGAACAAAAAAATTGATTATGAAAAAAATTGTTCCTAAAGATGATTTATTTTGTCTTTTCATGATATGAATAATTAATGAATATGTCTTCTAAATATTATATGTATTGTTGTTATCTCTGTTAAGAGATCACACACTCGAGAAAATTAGAATTTGACAAATTATGAGAATGAATCTAACGTCTAACTTATTGGGTGCAAGAATATTGTATTGGAATGTTGTTTGACCTATGCAACATATAGATGTAAGAGCATTATATTGGAATGTTGTTTGATTGTCAAAATAATTGTTAAGTGATTCATTCAGACATTTATGATTCAGCGAGTGTGGTTACACGTAAGAAGACATAATAATTCATGACATTCATTAATGAGTTATCCTTTTGTCAAATTTAAGATCTCTTGAAAAAAAAAAGTCATTTTTTGTGTGGACAAGAGATGTAAGACAGAATAGGAAAATGAATTAGGAAAACCAATTCGGAAAGTACAGACAGGTAGAGAAAAAAATGGGTGATTATTGCATTTAATATGTAGGAATACTACTCTTATGTCCTATGTGCCACAACAAAATAACATGCTGGAAAGAAATTTTTATGAATGCAATAATGTGTATGTTATCGCGCTCATGAATCTTAAAAGGAATTTATTTTTTGAAAGAAAGTTACAGACAAAGAATTCCCACAAAGTTCACAAAATTAATACCATACAAATTGATAATGGTAGGAAGCTCGAGTTGAGCCATTTCCGAAGAGGAGATGTACAATTGCATGTGTTGATCCAAGTCAAATTTGGGATAAGCTGTACTTTAGGATGGTAATATGTAGATTTATTGTATGTGTCCAAAGGATATTTATGCTTCCACAAATAAATTTGTCTAAGTGAGAGTGATGCAACCTTCATAAAAAGAAAAGGTGCAAGAATAAAAAAAAGGAAGAAGGGGTGATTAGCCTTTGCGATATTAAAGTTGACTCTAGAAGAGACATATGGACGTATGTCTAATAGTGGAAGAAAAGTTAAAGAAAAACTTTTAGAGGAAGTGGAGGAACTCATATACTTTTCACAAGTATAATTGACAACAAGAGGCCCTCCGAATGAAACTCGCACATTTGGAATCTATACGGGTGCGAGATGTTCGTATTACACCGTGATATATATAAGAGGATTGTACAGATCCTATCACAAAAGTGATAACTTCAGGTAGTCTGGAATTGTGACTAGAAAGCATGAGAAAATTGGACTCAATTTTGTCGACGGTGGAGCAGGCAAAGTACATAGGGTGCAAATGGGCATTTGAAAAATGTACTTAATTGTTGGTACTATTGAATCGCACAAAATAATTATTGTCAAGGATTATACTAGTTAGTCAGAATTGATTTTTAGATAACCTATTCTCTAGAAGGTAAGTATGCATCGAGAATGATGATCTTAGTAATGATTCACATATATTAATTTGAAGTTATTTCCAATGGGATTAACTCACTCAATGAATAATTGAGGAAATAAATATGTGATTATTTCAAGTGAAAGAATTTTGGAGAATAAGGTATAAAAAATCATAATATTGCTCAAGAAATTACAACATCATTAAAATGCCAATAACGAACATCCAATTTTAACTTTGTTATGAGTAAATTAGATTATTATATGTGCATCAGTTTAGTGGGAGCAATTTTGTGATAATGTTAGTTCATGAACATGACATTTTGCTCACTGTAAAATGATGTCATAGGCTCAACAAGATAAATGAAATGTTAAGCAAAGAATTTAGAAGAATGAATATGTGCGGAACAAGTTATGTTCTTGAAATTCAAATGACTCGGAATAAGAACTCAAGAATATTGAGTTGAAGTAATCACTTGTGATTGGAAAAGACTTTAAAGACAGTGTCCTAAGAAAGGATGGAAAATATAAAATAAAATCTAATACACAAGAGATGAAAGCTTGATATATGCAATATTATGTACAATGTCCTTTTTGACTTATGTAGTAAGTTTGATCGATAAATTTTCAAGATAATTCTAAAAAGGCAAAATTAAGAAGTCCTTAAGAGGATTATGAAAAAAAATTTAAAGGCAAAAGTACAATTGAAATTGACATGCATAAGTTAATACACTTGAGACTGTAAACTTTTTCGATGTGAATTCTAATAAGAAGATTGTCAAAATTCACATCAAAGTCACCTATTAATATTGGGTGGTGCACTTGTTTCTTAGCGTTGCAAGAAACATGAACGTGTGATTGAACACACATAAAAAGTGGAATACATTATCGGTACGAAGACAACCATCCAAACGATGTTGATTCAATATCTTTGTTATGCAACTGACGTTAACATTGTCAATGGACTATATATGCTGTGATGATCCAGAAGCTATAAATTTGATGAACATTGGAACAAATAGTTACGAAGAAAAACATATTGAAATTAAGGAACACTATATTTTGATATAGTGGAAAGAAAAGATGTGACATTGATCTATTTGCCTATAAGTGATTTGTTGATTGATTCGCTCGCATAGAGAATTTAATCGAAATATTTATTAAACATTTTGGTTTAGTGGGATTCAAAAATACTTGAATCGGAAGAAAGTTTCATGAATAATGAACTTCATAGTTGATATTAAACATTTGTTCAATTAGAATTCAAGATTATTGATTCAAGTTGAAGTCTCACGAATAGTGAACTTCGGAATAACATCATTAATAAACACTACACGAAGAGTGGGAGTGTTGGATATTGTAACACTATACGAATAGTGGGAGTGTTGGATACTGTATAAATATATGAAACTCGGCATGTACAAAAAAGAATTGTCCAATAAAACTTTTGGATATTGATGTAGAGATAAACTACAATAATTATTCATGTTGCATGATCAAACTGCAATCACCATGGTAATATTCAAAGCACATCCATCATTTGAATTCTTAATTTCTCCATCATTAAGATAAAAAGATTTCATTCTTATTAAAGTTAAAAAAACAAAAGTTGTCGCATGAACACATATATACATTTATTTGTAATAAATAGTTTTATCTATGAAATATAGTGTCATTTACATAAAATATTAGCAATCAATTTTTAAAATAAAAATGTGTTATGTTTGGATATGATATAATTAAATTATTAAAAAAATTAATCATGTTTTATGTGCCCACGCCTTGAATAATTTGTCACATGATCATTTCGTGAATGAAATATATGCATGTCATGCTATAAAAGTTTGCATGAATCATGTCTTATATGCACATATAGCTTCAGATAGAGGATTGATGTCATTTTTTTATTTATAATTATACAAATAAAAAATTATATGATAGTTGAAAGACATAAGAATATGACGTAAATTCAATCCTAAAGAAAAAAAATATGTAGTGCAAATTTTTTCACACTTATACACTAATAATATTTTAAGAAGAAATAAAATAACATGAGAAATGCTATAAATAAATATGATATTTCTTAAAGACAAATAAAAAATATTATTTATAATAAATAGAAAAAGAGATAGTAATGACAATATTATAAAACAAATTAAAAGGAATCAAATTCTCTGATAATTTAGAAGGAATTGTTTTATAGAACAAAAAAAATATTATTTTAAAAGATGCATGGTCAAAAAAATATTATAATGAAAATTTATTTTTTGTATATATTTACTTATTGATATAAACAAATCAAATATGATAAATAAAAAATAACCAGTAATGATAAAATTCTAAAACAAATTATAATGAATCCAACTGTCATATAAATCAAAAGGAACTATTTTATAGAACAAAAGTCATGATCACAATTGAAAAACTAAATTCTTTGCATTTATTGGACATTAACTTCTTGAAAAATACAATTTTAATACAATTTTTATTCCCAATCTATAAGTACATTGTCATATAAAATAATAGATCATGCATAGAACAATAGTATATAAATTAATTACATGACAAAGATAATTTAAAAATATGTAAGAATATAATAAAATTGCTCATAACGAGGTCTATCATTACACAAATAAATAATATATTGCGAAAACGTTTGCTTTTGTAAGCTAATGATTAAATACATATAAAGAATAGAAATTTAACAGTCATGACAATTTTCTAAAATAAATCGAATTTATTAGAATTTTAAAAAATATTTTATAGAACAAAAAATGGTTATAAAACAATGATGATAGAATATGATCAAAAAAAATATTATGTAGATATATTTGAATTTTTGGTAATTTCTTTACTTCTTGACATATATATAAATTTATTAAATCACACAAAAATTAAGCTAAACAAATTAAAAGAAATCCAATTCTCACATAAATTAAAGTGGATTGTTTTATAGAAATATAACATATGGTCATAAAAAGTTTGCAGATCGAAACTGCTCACAGCGAGGAGTCTTGTCAAAATAGAGACAACTAATATACTTAAAAATTGATTGCATTTGTTTACTAATAATATTTTAAGAGAAATACCATTATATAAAATTTCTGTAGACAGACCATGTTAATGCTTAATGACAAATAAAACAAATGTTTTATAATTATTAGAAATTTAACCATTATTATAATGTTATAAAATAATTTTAAAGAAGTCCAATTATCATAGGTTAAAAATGCTAATAGAATATGGTTATAGAATAGAATATGGTTATAGAAAACTACAATAAAAGACTAAATAGCAAGCTAATGATCCATTCAATGGATACAAGTTAAACAATTATAATGACATTTCTCTCAAATAAACTAAAAGGAAACTAATTTACACAATTTAAAAAGATTATTTATGTAAAAAAAATATCGTGTTAAAAACGTTATTGAAATATAGTCATAAAAATATTATGACCAGATTAAATTCTTTCTATTTATTGACTTCATGATATATGTATATAACTATATAAATAAGAAAATGAAATAAAATTAGTATATAACTAAAATGAATTATTTTATAGAAAATAAAATATGATCAAGAAGAAAAATATGATCTAATATGATAAAAATAATCTTATTGAACATAAAAAGTAATGAGGATAAAATATATCTCGACATTTATTTACGTCATGACATAAATTTTTATTTTTTAATATCTAAGTGCATGTGATCATAATAAAAATATGGGTCAAAAATTTAATACGGCATAAGAATCATTTGAAAAAAAATAGACTGAACTCATCCGGATAAAATCATTTAATGCAACGTAGCACTTTTAACACAAAAAGATACAATCATGAGCGTACTAATTATAACCATAAACAAATGCACAATTAAAATTTAAATATTTTAAAAAAAAACCAGTTCACAGTGACGGTTTACGTTTCAAATAAGTGTATACCCATTTTTAGAACCTTCTTATATATAGTTGGAAGTTTAGAACTAAATAATTTTAATTAACAATTAAGGCTTTTTATAAAATAATGTAAATAAAATTTCATCCAAATAAAAAAAAAAACAAAGTGTGGCAGGTGCCCGTTCCAAGTAAGTTTTATTTTTATTAATTTTGTTTAATGCTAGTATGCATGTACTCAACTTACCATGTAACCATCTATTGAATGCAAAATTGTAGAATTTCCCGCATTCCTCTCGCGTATATAAAATATGTAACCATCTAGTATGCTAGTTGTTTTATAGGTTAATTATTAGTTATATTTATAGTTTATAGAAAATAGATAATTAGAAAATACCGAAGAGACATTTTATTAATTTTGGCCACAATGAGGAAGTTTAATATTATACGCATTCATTTCTTCTGTTAGAATTGTTAGCATGCATGCGTTATTTATTTCCCCCACAACTCAAATATTTGTGATCCTTGAAAACACACAATTATTTCTTTTCTAATAAGTACTTACATTATGATGATGGAGAATGAGAAGTAATCATATTATTAATACAATAAAAATGCATGCATTACTATGTTTCTTTTCTATTTAACATGTTTCTTATTTTCGCTTACCTTTTTTTTTGTATTTTCTCTTGTTATATGTGGAAAGAAGAAATTAAAATAGTAGATTTATTTAATTGTTATGCTATTTCTTATATTTACTGGCTAACAAGTCAAGGGAATATCTTGACTCTTGCAAATATTATACTTGAACTCTTCTATTTTTTATAGCAAATAAATTGCCTTCTTTTGTTTAGATAAAAATACATTAATTAATTAATCAAAGGATTTAATGCTTGTGCTTCATGTGGGTGAGCAATGAGCATGATTAATTATTCAATCAATCCATTGAAATTTATATACCAGTGATCGAATTCAATAATTATTTTATTAACCAAATATACTCTGCTTGTCAAATTCAAATATGGAAAATGGAGGATTGCTTTGTTTTCGCCATTTAATGTTAGAATCTCTCGTGTGTAATTTTTGCATTCTTTTTTTTTTTCACCGCGTCTTTACTTTTTTTTTTCGGGGTTAGACTAGTTTGCATACTTTTATTTATAATGTTATTTTACTATACGATAAAATTTTCTTCTCAAAATATGTTGCATTCATAATTTTTGGTTTATTTGTATTTTAGTTTACAACTATTTGCTGATTTTTCAAAAAAAAATTTGGATGAATTTGGTTAAAACTTAAATTTTACTTTTATTTTTTAACATGGCTTTATTTCTAGTTTAATACGTTTCCATTGTTATGGGTTTTAATAATGTTTTGTAATATCCTTTCTTATTCTTTTCGTAGACGGTGAATTCTCCAAATCGAATCAATTTTTTCTTTACTCTTCCAATTGATAATTAATTTGAGCATGATGAAAGATTTACACTTCCAATTGATCGATTTCAAGAGCTTGTGATTTAGGAATCAAATTTGAGCCATGATCGATTTGTTTTTAATACTAATTATTTCATTTTTACGCATGTGCATGTACTCTATTACTTTTTCCCTAATTAACTTGCGTTTACTTTTCAAAGTCTGTAATTATGACTTAAATCACTGTCAATTTATTTTTCAAAGTTTGCAATTTCTTTCAAAAGTAATGTTCAAATTATTCACCAGCTAAATATCCGAGAGTTTGCTGATGTATTGTTCCGGTGTCCGTTGCGTAATTAAAGTTTCATTTCACTCTGCTAAAAGTAAATTAACAGCGTGGTTAAGTGTTAATTCAATATATATGCCAAACATAAAAAAAAATATTAACATGATTGTGATATTATAAAACTAACTAAATATGCTCAAAATTATTGATGCCGAATATTATTTCCCAACTTGTTAAATATGTTCAATTCGTTTTATTTTATTGAAAGTTTATTGAGGACATATATGCACATAAAAAGAGAGGTAGTAGATTGAGATGTAAATATTCTATTCTAATTAATCAACGCCATCTTAATTAATTATTTTGAGAAAAAAATTTGGAAACAATATAGAAGGGCAAAACAACTTTCAAATCGGCAACAAAAAAAGAACCAAATACGCCTAAATTTAAAGTTATAAAAAAAAAAGAAGAATTGAGGAGGAAATCCTTCAATATTACATTTAGAAGTTGATTTTCCCTGTCCTCAGCTGATTTAGATCCATCTCTTCAAGTTCCGGACACCCCCAAACTTCCAACTCTTGGAGGGTGGGCAGTGATACTCCTTGGGGCAACAAAGAGGTGAGATTAGTGCAGTTTTTAAGTTTCAAACTGCGGAGAGCAGTGAGGCCGTCCAATGCTAAAGATGTCAATCTTGGACACGAATCAACTCTCAACTCTTGGAGGGTGGGCAATGATACTCCTTGGGGCAACAACGAGGTGAGATTAGTGCAGTTTTCAAGTTGCAAACTGCGGAGAGCAGTGAGGCCGTCCAATGCTAAAGATGTCAATCTTGGACACGAATCAACTCTCAACTCTTGGAGGGTGGGCAATGATACTCCTTGGGGCAACAACGAGGTGAGATTATCGCAGATATAAAGTTTCAAACTGCGGAGAGCAGTGAGGCCGTCCAATGCTAAAGATGTCAATCTTGAACACGAATAAACATTCAACTCTTGGAGGGTGGGCAGTGATACTCCTTCGGGCAACAACGAGATGAGATCATTGCAGTTATAAAGTTGCAAACTGCGGAGAGCAGTGAGGCCGTCCAATGCTAAAGATGTCAATCTTGGACACGAATCAACTCTCAACTCTTGGAGGGTGGGCAATGATACTCCTTGGGGCAACAACGAGGTGAGATTAGTGCAGTTTTCAAGTTGCAAACTGCGGAGAGGAGTGAGGCCGTCCAATGCTAAAGATGTCAATCTTGGACACGAATCAACTCTCAACTCTTGGAGGGTGGGCAATGATACTCCTTGGGGCAACAACGAGGTGAGATTATCGCAGATATAAAGTTTCAAACTGCGGAGAGCAGTGAGGCCGTCCAATGCTAAAGATGTCAATCTTGGACACGAATCAACTCTCAACTCTTGGAGGGTGGGCAGTGATACTCCTTCGGGCAACAACGAGATGAGATCATTGCAGTTATAAAGTTTCAAACTGCGGAGAGCAGTGAGGCCGTCCAATGCTAAAGATGTCAATCTTGGACACGAATGAACTTTTAACTCTTGGAGGGTGGGCAGTGATACTCCTTGGGGCAACAACGAGGTGAGATCATTGCAGTTATAAAGTTCCAAACTGCGGAGAGCAGTGAGGTCGTCCAATGTTAAAGATGTCAATCTTGGACACCTAAAAACTTCCAACTCTTGGAGGGTGGGCAGGCTGTCTGTTGGTGCCATCCACGTAGGACATTTTAATCCTTCATAGCCATGTATTATCAAGGACTTTAGACATCGCGGAGGCTTCAGTTCCTCCAGCACTTGCTCTGCAGCAGCATTTATTTCTCCTCCTGCTCCTCCCCAGCTGAGTACTAGGGAATTTAGATCTTTGGAATGCAAATTCACCTCTCTGGCCTCTTTGGCATCCTTCACGGATCCCAGATTTGTGAGGTATAATCGGGATGAAAGGTGCAGCTCTTTTAGCTCTCCTATGCCCCCACTTCCTGCAGATTCTTCACCCACAGCGTACATGGTTAGTGTTTGCAAGTTGGTCATTCGTCCCATGCCTCGTGGCATTTCCTCCAGGCCGTCGCAGTCATCCAGATAGAGATGTCTGAGGCTAATCATGCATGGCGTCCTCTTGGGTAGTCGAAGCAATTCCTTACATTCAGAAAGATCCAACGTCTGCAAGTTGAGCAGTGCGCATATGGATTCAGGTAATTCTGATAATTCACTACTGCTTAATGACAAATATCTTAGGTGCTGTAGACGCTTCAGGGAAGACGGTAGTCTAAGACCAGGTATCAACAACACTCTTAAATAGGTCAAAGCTGAAATGTTTATGTTAATGTCGTCCTCAACTTCCCAAAATTCCACAATTTGCATTATTGTGCGGAGGCGTGGGGAGAATTTTAACAGGTGTTTCATGTCCAATTTCTGCACATGTGGAAAGGACAAATGATATGTATCCTTTGTCACTGCAACAATGGGGGATTCTTCTTGGACGACAACACAATCATTACCTGCGATAGACTGTGCAAGATCATGTATGAGATCATGCATCCTACAAGTTGTTCTGTGAACTCGCAAAGAATCAATTCTTTCCTTTAAATCTTGTAGAAATGATCTCTGAACGAGCTGATTAAAAATCTGATTCCCTTTGACCTCTAATCTTCCACCGTCGGAGGGAATAAAACCATGAGCCATCCACATGTCGATCAAGACCTCTTTGTCCATCTCGTAATCTTTTGGAAATACGGCACAAAAGGCGAAGCATCGCTTGGAGTGAGAAGGTAGGCGCTTATAGCTCAATCGCAGTATGGGTAATATATCATTTTCTGTGTTCCATATGTCACTCTCCTTGATCTTCAACCACTGGCTTCTGTCCCTTTCCTCGTACAATAAGCTCCCTAGAATCCTAAGTGCAAGGGGCAACCCCTTGCACTTGTTAGCTATGGCCTTCCCGATCTCCACAAGTTCTTGGGGCTTCTCAGCTCCGGGGGCAAATGCTCTTTTGCTAAACAAATCCCATGATTCTTCCTCCGACAAATACGACGGACGACAGGTTTGGAGAGTTCCTGTTATCTCTGACACGCGGTCGCTACGAGTGGTCACGATGACCGCACTTCCCTTGTGGCCGCAGTTGATAAAGCCTTTCAAAGTACCCCACTTATGGGGATCTTCTTCCCAAACATCATCCAGCACGATCAGAAATCGTTTTTGGGTCAAACTTTTCCGAAGGGCAAGTTGTAGCTCTTCCAAGTTGGCCGACTCAAACTTCTCCTCCTTATTGACTATGCTTAGAATTCCTTGAATGATCTTTTTGGTATCCCAAGGATCAGAAACACAAACCCATGCCCGTAATTCGAAATGGCTCAGGACTCGCGGGTCATTGTAGATAAATTGAGCCAAGGTGGTCTTACCAAGGCCTCCCATACCAACTATGGGAAGCACTGCAACATTCTCAGAAATATTGTGATTGACTTGGCTGAGTAATAATTCCACCATCTCACCTTTCTCTGCACGCCTGCCCACCACTTGTGATTCTTCAACAAAGGAGCACGTTTCTTCGAAAACAGGAGCAGCAGTTTCGGTACTGGGTTGTGTGTTGACCACCTTATTAAATTTGAACTTTAAACGCTCGTCTGCAATTTTATTAATCTCTTCCAGGAGATCGCTCACTTTGCGCCCCATCTTGCATCGAATGAGTAATGGGTTATGAGAAGAAAAGAAGTCGCGTACCTTGCCAATGCCACCGCTGCTGCATAGTGTCTTATTATCCAGATCCGACGCCACCTCCGCCGCCTTGTGGCGCAGCGTCTCGTAGTTGAGTTCATCGAGGACGTCCTCGGCCTCGTAGGCCACTTTCTTCAAGGAATTGAGCCACAATTTCACAGCTGGCTTCACGGTCTGCTTCTCCTCTGCGTCTGCAAGCACCGACTGAATCTCTAGCAGAAACCCCTTCAGTTTCTCCAAGTCCCCTTCCAGACCCCATGCAGCTCGGAGTTGTCCTGCAATGGCATCTGCTGCCAAGCTCGCGACCGTCTCCACGATGGCACCAACGATTGCTTCAGCAGCCATGGCACCTTAATTGAATTAAATTGGCTCAGGAGGAGGAAGAGTAGAGTGGGTATGCAAATGTGATTGTGGTAGGTGATCAGCTTTCAAAGGCAACACATACATTAAAGGTGTAACTTAGACTTACGAAATTCCGATATTCTTGGCTTCAACTCTTTTCCTAATTAAAGAGCAAATGTTGCGAGAGCATCGCATCATATTCGTTGAGTGCACAGCTGTTTCAAAGGCAACATGTATTAAGAGCATAATATGTAAAGGTTTAACTCACATAAACATGAGACGCAATTCCAATATTCTTGGCTTCAACTTTTTCCTAATTAAAGAGCATCGTATCATGTTCCTTTGAGTGCACAGCTGTTTGAAAGGCAACATGCATTAAGAGCATATATAATTCAATTCCAATATTCTTGGCAATACGCCAAATGTTGTGGGAGTCTCGTAGTCATATTGGTTGAGAGCTCACCTGTCTCATCCTTTGGATTTGATTGTTAAGAAAATTTCGGTAAAGGACAATCCCTGTAATTCATGGGAAAAATATCTTAATTCAAAGTTTCGGATTGGGTGCCTCTCCTTCCACGGTATGTACGCGACGCAAAATTTGGATGGAGATTTCTTCCACACTTGTGCAAAATTTGGGAAATATGCCTCTCCTTCCGTCACACATTACAAGAACTGAATATTTGATCCATATATATGTTGCATTTCCGTCACACGTGTCGCCATTATTTCCGTCTGAAATCATTCCAAAATCCACTGAATCTTATACAAAACTGAATGAACTACTACTGTTTGCATGCTTTCACAGTTAACTTGAACCACCTTTTGATTGTTCAAGAATGACGACTGCCATCTCTATTTGACAAGAAACAAATTGATTGGAATGTTCTCTTATATATTCAAACTTGACTTAAATGCTTCATGATCGAATATATAACACACCTAATTAAATAGTTCCTCCAAACATATTGCCACCAATAGATCAAGCGCTTTTGTTTAGCTTTCTTTGGAGCATATTTCCTCCTCCCTTCTCAAAAAAGTGTATTTTTTTGCGGATCACAATAGCTTGCTTTATCATGAGTTTGATGATAAAATTTATATTGTCAATCTATTTCTGGCTATGTGCTATCATGACCTTTGTTAGACACTACAACAAAATTAACATTTGGAAACTACACTCTAGAGAACAATGGACATGAACCTAGATTTGAATAAGGGACCTGAATTATCATGATCTCTCACAAGAAAATGTCCTCAAAATCATCAACAAATTAGCTTCGCAAGAATTTAGCCAAAATTATTTTATGATTCACTTTGTGAAATAGTGTAGTCTGCTACGTGAAATCGCTTTGTGGTGCATGCCATTTGAGCCTATCTGAGTCATTGTATATTTTGCAGGATTTACTAGTGGAGCTATAAGAGCTTGCTGTAGAACAAAAGGAGTTGGTAACTACAATTTCAATGTTAAGGCATAATGCACCAAAGCCGAATCAAGCATTTGCAGTAATCTAGCAACATATGGGTACTGGAATGGGATTCACTTAACTAAGGTTGCTTACAAACTCATTGCTGGGTGGCTCGGAGGACCTTATGTCAATCCACCCATTATTTAATTCATACAATTTCTTTTTATGATTCTTTTGTTGACATGTATAATTTCATGTACAAATTAGTTTTGTGGATGACAATTTTTACATTTTTTAAACATTATTTTTGTAATGGGTCGAAGAGTAATATGAAGTTTTGTGGCTGAAATTTTTCTTTCATCTTAATTTTTATTGTCTAATATTTGTGCATTTAGAAATTACTAAATTGACAACTAGTACATTAGTGGAGATAAATATATAATGGGGTCTAGCTTGTTGATCTTTCTAAAGATGTTATTAGGGATCAACTTCTAGGTTCCTAAAAGTATATTATTAGGAACTAATTTTTTAGTGTCAATTGCTTTATTTTTTGCTGCTAAAACTATATTGATTTGGGACCAAAAGTAATTATTGGAGACCATTGTATGGTTTTATGGGGACCAATATATTAGTGTCTAAAAGTGATACTTTTGGAATCAAATGCAAATTTTTTGTCCCTAAAATTTTTTTGAAATTTTAAAGACCAGCTTATAGGAACCAACGGGGTCAAGAAAATTTTTGTCCTAAGAAAAAATAGGGACCAAAATTGATGACGTTGGGAATAAATTTTTTTGTCCCTATAAACACTTTTTATTGTAGTCGACGTAAGAAAAATATCAGTCGAATCACAAAGCTCACATTGCTGGTATTAGATTGATAATGATACAGGTGCTGATTACGCAATAGTCACTTATGATACTCAAATTCAGGATCTAGCTAAATCAAGTTTCCTCTTCCGATGTGACTTCTCAGCACTGCAAGAAAAGAGATACCTTTAGCTAATTTATTTAACTTAAGCAAATACTTTAGTATTAAGATAAATATCAATTAGTCTATTAAGTTAACATAGCCACGTCTAGTATCAATTTATTTAACTACTTTCATTTCAAGTTGACTATTATACCTGTCTTTCCATTACAAATATTATCATTGTTTAATAATAAATTTAAGTTATTCAAATAGAAACGTATGGTTATTATAACCGTATAGATACAATAACTATACTAAATGGCAATTATATAATTATCATATTATATAAAATTTTATGGACACTTATCAACATATATTATGCCAAGTGTAATCTCCTTTTTGCAAACTTCTTTGCTTTTAATATAGTATAGATATATGACACTAATATACATAATAAATATTAAAAATGATACTTTTACATCTCTATATATGCTAAAAATTATTATAAGATATTATTTTAGATATCAAGTTAAAACTACATGAAAGTTTGCTGGTAGTTTAAACGAGAAGAAATATACGTAAAAAAATTTGTGCACTCAAAATAAAAATCTATACCAAAATTGATTTGAGTGCTCGTATGTACGCGAAATGAGAAGGCCGATATTATAAATAATTTAAATTTTAGTTAAACCCTATATTACTACATAAGATTTTGTGAATAAGAGTAAGGAAAAAGCAAAATCAAATAATCAAATAATAAAAGATAATAAACCAACAGTGATTGGCTCAACTGGTAGCATGGTTGAGTTCCAAGCGATCGCTTGGTGCTAGTAGCGTCAGGTTCGAGTCTTGGAGTCGCCACTTGGTCAGGAAATAAACCATTTCTACTTTCTCTTTCCGGCTCTGGATTAGTCGAGTGCTAGTAGCCTCAGACATCGGAGATCTCCCCATAGATCCAGGCCGGCATAAAAAAAATGATAGGTTAGGGACAATATTTTATTATGTTAGTGAATATAAAAGATAAAAGTATACCAATAAATTATACCTTATGCCTTCGTAAGAAAAAAAGAGAAAAAGAATGTTTTGAACGTGAGAAAAAAATATGACTACAAAATATTTATCTTACATACACTTTAATCAATTATTATTATATTGATGAACATTACTAATAATTTTCGTTATAGTGCAGTAAAAAGGACAATATTCAAAATAATAATAAATGATGAAAAAATGTACTTAAAACTATTTAAGCATCTAAAAAAAAGAAAAAGAAACATCTTACATTGTGCGTCTCCAACAACGAACATGCTACCGAATGGTGATTTATCCATGTCATTATTTATAGCATATGTTTTAGACAATTATTGTGTGGCAAGAACTCTAACCGAAAGCTAATCATGCATTCATGGTTCTATTCAGTTATGTATTTAAATGGTTATGCTTCTATGTAATTATGAATTCATGAATTTTACAAAATACATAGAAACATAATCACATAAATATATTATTAATTTTTCATGTAGGTAGATTTTTTTATAAAAAAAACTATCATAGTATAGTATATATATTATTATTTCCATAGTCAATTAAAAAAATATGAATATTTTGAATTATATTATAATTTTTATTCATTATTAGGTTGCTAATTAATAAAGAAAACATCATTTTTTATCAATTTAAAATAAAGATGTGTATTTATTTATTCTAAACATACAAAATTGTTATATATTTATTTATTTCATTATACATGTACGCTTAATTAACCAATTAGCGATCAACATATAATTTTGATTTTTAAATTTATATAAAGTAATGGTTTATTTGTGGAATATTATCTTTAAATATTGTGAGATTTACACCTGAAATGTCAAATTAGTATTATCGGTTGTCAGTTATTTGAATCGTTACCACGATCTGAATTTTAATATATGTGTTGGATCTGAATCGTTACACACTAGTTAGTATTATAATATATGTGTTGGATAGTTATAAACAAAATCATTTAAGAACACATGACAACATATTATGATGCCAAATGTCAACTCCTCTTAATAACTACTCTCCTTAGATTGATAACAAATAGAGTTAGTGCGTGTAATTTTATTTGAAGATGATATCAAATAATTCACAAATTAAGCCTTATAAAATTAGGGCACACCGTCTGAATTTTATTTTCTTTTAACATTAGGGCATGCTGTCTTAATATTGGGGCATGCCATGTTTTTCTTGCATGATTGATGATAGTTTTTAATATCTATTGATCAAATATTATTAATTTTTTATAGGAAGAAATTTCGAATTATATATTTGCAATTATATGAAATTTGTAAAGAAGAAAAAAACACAACAACGCAAAAAAGGGGATGACAAATGGCTAGACTCAAAGAACAGAAAATATAATCATTCTCATCCCTTAAGCTAAGTAGCTGTTTTATAGGTTGATTATTTTTAGTTATCTTTATAGTTTATAGAAAGAGATAATTAGAAAATAGTGAAGAGCCATTTTATTAATTTTGGTGTAACACCCCCAAATCGACTCCCGCCACGTGACGAAGATCAATCTGAGAATGCTACGAACGCTATGACTTTGACCATCTTATTGACCAAGTCTCAATCAATAACTGAGACACGTCGGTCAAAGAAAGAATAAAATAAAGAAGGATATCATATATTGTGAAAGTCCATAAATGTCTATATCATAAATTCATAAATGCGGAAGAAAAATGGGTAACTAATAGGCTCTGTAATTCATGTGCTTTCATATCGCCATAGCTTTGTCGTAGCACACCAGCTCAACACCATCACTGACCTGGCCCTGTGAAAATCAAACACAGGGGAGGAGGTCTTTCCGTAAGCTTTACAGCCTAGTGGGGAACCAGTAAGAATATGTAATACATAACTATTAAATAGGATTAAATTGGAATCGATGAAGTAATTTATTTGATCAGAAATTAAGCATGGAGTCATTAGAAAAATAAAGGTCAGTAAATAATAAAAAATAATCATTAATATCATGAAAATATATAGTAAACTTGGAATCAGGAGGAAGCTCATTAATCATGATGAAAATTATAACAATACTGGGCATCTTACTTGCATTACTTGAACATTCTTCTTTACTTTGAACTTTACTTATAAATCATATAACTTTAGGTGACTTTAGACTCTTTGATATCATACTTGCATTATTTGTACATTCTCCTTTACCTTGAACTATACTTATAACTTAGATGACTTTAGGTTCCTTTAACTTTTGGGGTTACGCCAAGCAAAATAATATAAACTTAGATAGGTCAATGGTTGATCGAGTCATGACCAAAGGAGCGACCCTTAACTATAAGCATTTGGCATGAGTTGGCCACCCATTTTTTATTCTTTCATCTTTCTTTAATAATCGCTTTATCCTTTCGTCATTCTTTCATACGATAAAGGTGGCTAGATCAATGGAGGGTAAATCAATAAGTTATCTTCGGATTCAGTTATATGGATAATCAATCAAAAGGGAAACCAATAATGATCATGTCAAAATCTAGATTTAATAATAAGTAGGAATAAGGGTCAGACTCAAGGTTCGGTCGACCGATCTATTGACATCGGTCGATCGGTATTTCTTAATCGGTCGATTGATAATACTAGATTCGTTCAATGAATTTCTATCGGTCGGTCGACCAAACTGCGCACTTCAAAAGCAATGATTGGTCGACCGATTTCCATCGGTCGGTCGACCGATCTATGTACATGGACGAATACCAACAGGATGTCGGTCGACCGATCCTATGTGGTCGGTCAACCGGTTGTTAAGTATCAGATCACGAATAGAGCATATAAAATTTGAGCGATTTTTATCCTACACGTATCACTACTTCAGAGCAATCATCAACACAAAACAATGGTGAACAGAACGCACTCATATGATCACCAATAAACAACAAATATAGAATCAGGGGCAAACAATCCATTCGTTTCCTTTCTTCGTTTGATCTTGAGTCATGTCACACAATTTTAACTGCAACAATTCTGATCTAATCCTATTCATGGTTATGCAGAGTGATTTCGATTTCACCCACCTCTTTTTCGTGTTCGATCTCTGTTCGTTGGTTTGTCCAAATCAGTGGTGTCATGGTCCTCATGGCACCTCAGTAGGTTGTCCTTCCTCTGCAGTTCGATTCAGATCGCAGGAAGTAAGGGAGGACAAGGTTACAAGTGAAAAGGACATGAGGAGGGAAGGAGAAAGTATTTGACCAACCCCAGCAATGGTTCTTACTCCTCTTAGCGGTATGTACCTCTTACTTGGAGATTTCTTTTGTTCGTTTGCAGGTGGAATATGGCAAAGGTGAAAGCTTCTAAGAGGTGGATTCAGGATGAGTTAAGAAGGCAAGATCATTTAGGCGGGCGTTTCTCTATTCAAATCCCCAGATCTGAATTTTCCTCCTCTCTCGTTACTGCCATTATTCTCTTCTTAATTTGCTTAATTACTATTCCAGATTTTTGGGGACTCATTTCAATTCCTTTCATAACTGCTACTTTATTTTTGTATCCCACAAAATAGGGGATTGAGCTGGTCTTGCTCCCCATATTTAATTGGCTGTTACAGCTTGCTTATTTTCCTTTCCTTTTTTTTTCTTATTTTTTTTTGTTGCATGAGGTGGAGGACTTACTGAAAAGATGCGGGAATTCTTAGCGCATTCCCAACTCGAGCTTTCATGTTCCCTCTTCGTCATGGTGGAACATGAGGCTACTTGAACCATGGGTACTTGTTTATTCTGTCGACGTTGTACCTTGCATTCCATAATATGTGTCAGATACTCGGCAAAGGTGAGTTTTGCGGTTAGATCAGGCTCCTCAATCCGGATGATGTTAGCAGCATCATGCTTGCACTTCTTGAGCATGAACATATAAAATACATTATGCACTCGCCCACAATACGGGGTAGTGTCAACCTATGGGTAGCTTTGCTAACTATCCTTAATATTTAAGTGGTCTATCACAGTGAGGACTAATCGCTCTTATTTACTTATCTGCATTACCTTTTTCATATAGAAAACTTTCAGTAGCATTTGATTACCATCATTAACGATGTCTTTTCGTATACCTTCGTTTGCGTAGCTCTTCTACTTTTAACCTTTTCTTAATTCGTTCGTTCAACCTTCTTAATATATCCTCTTCATTTATGGTTTCTCTTTGCCTATTTCACCCAATTAATTGGGTGAACAACAAGGTAGTCAATATAATCGAATGGTATTCTAAAGTATTTGATTGGTGGCCGTTAAAATAAGTAATTTCGATCACATGTAAACGATCATTCCGGCTACCATGCCAATCAAGTGTACATATCCTCAACATGTGTTCCAAAGTCTAAATAGTTCTCTTATCTACCAAAATTTCGGCGTATATTATTATAGTTGTTTGGGTCAATAACCTCCTTAAAAGGAGTGTTAGCGAACATGCTTATCATTATTTTTAATCACATTGATATATCTGAACTGAATGAGCAAACACTTATATTTACTCTTCTGAAATTATGTTCAATTAAAATTTTCAACATTACATATACTTACTATCATTTCCTTCATCTTCATATTTGACCTATCCCCAACCTATGATGATTATAGTTAGATACAATTAATTTATTGCACTCCGAAATTATCTTGGGTCTTTATACTTTTCAACATTGCATCCCTTTGTATGGAATCTTTATATTCCTAAATCGTTTAACATTGGAATTCGAAGAAAAATCTATCATTATTTCATAACTTCATAAGCTCTTAGGAGTGAGTTAAATTATCATATGGCTATCGATCTGATATACATCTGACATCCATAGTTATTGATTCGATATACATCTGACATTCATAAGGATTCGGGATTCGTAATTTATTTTGATTTTTTGAAAATCAATGATTAGCATCATCCAATGTCGATATCTTGGTGGTATCATGCGATGATCATCGTCTGGAGATATGATCACTTGACCTTCGACTTAGATAAGATATCTTGAGGAATTGAACAAAGTTCAAAAATGGGTAATTGTTGGATAGGACAATTATATTTAGAATCAGTCCAAAGTCTTATAAATCATTTGAGGATGGATCATCATTAGCAATTTATGCCATTGGAATAAAATGTTTTATTGATCAAATGTCATTTAATATCTTTTATATGTCTTGATCCTTTGTATCTATGCTTTGTCTAATAATTTGATCATGGGAGTTACTTAACTTAACTTCTTGATTTACCTTGCATTGTCTTCTATTAATCTATCTTTCCATTGCAATATCATGTCATATACTTTCATAGAAAGTCAGTGGTTATATATATATCACCGCGGTAAGTTCTCTTCTTTTGGAGTTGAGTGTCTTTTCCTCCATGTATAGGGGAATGAATCAATATAATAATCTTAGGGGAGTGAAAAGCACCCCGAATCAACGTTACGATTACGATGATGATTCGATCGGTCGATGAAACACATGGTAAAATCTAATCCATAATGAACACAAACAATTTATGCACATTACATAACATAAGTCCTTAATAAAACATCATCAATGCAGGCAAACACATAGAATGAATGTAAGCAATAAAGCAGGGAAAACAAAACAATCATCAATATAAAAGATAAGCAATTATCTTTATCTTTTGCACATTGTCCATTTTCGTATCCTACCATAGTCCATTTTCATATCATACTTGAGTCCATTTTCATATCTTGCATTGGTCCTTTTTCATACAATTGTTCATCTTCTTAACTTGACATCAATAATAAGAATCATAACTTCATACATGTTCATCCTTAACATTCTTAGACATATATTAACATTAAACTTTTAAGAAGAATCATGGGTATTTGTTCCTCATTCATGGTTTGTCCTTCATGTTCTTTCATTCGTGTTCTTTGTTTTTAAGGACGAAGTCCTTTCATATCTCTTTTGGTCATTCATTCTTTCATACTTTCGTTCATTAGAAGAGCTCTTCTTTCTTTTAAGGTATATCCTTGTCAGCACATAAAGTGCAACTATCTAGACCTTCATGGGCCAGTGAGAGGTCAGTGCTACGGTCAGCTCTATTGAGCCAGATGACCTCGCGCATGGCTAAAACATCTGTAAGGGTGGGGTTAATCTCGCACTAGATGGCAACATCTCTCGTTGGAGATGACCTCGCACTAGATGGCAGTATGCGTAAAAATGAGGATAACCTCGCACTAGTGGGAAACATCCCTCAGAGAGATGATCTCGCACTAGGTCATGACATAAGTGAGGATAAATCTTGTGATATGCTGAAACATCCCTCGAAGGAGATGACCACGCTACCTTGTGCTAGGCGGAAACATCCCTCGAAGGAGATGACTTCGCTCTAAGTCATAACATGAGTGAGAATAAACCTTGTGTTAGGAGGAAACATCCCTCGAAAGAGATGACCTCGCTCTAGGCCAGCATAACTTTTCATCATTATCGTGGACCTCTCTTTCGACCTGTAAATAGATCAAGGTCGTATTGAGCATAGCTCTGAATCATCTTTAAGTTCATTTTATTTTATAATAAATCGGGTGGACAGAGGCTTAATAAATCAAAGGGTTCGATTAGGATCAAATTTCGTTCTATCCACATGTTGGACGCCTACAAGTCAAATGATCATCCGTTTCTGGTTCATTCAACGGTCGTCCGGAAGGAGGAGCGGACGCCTGTTTGTCAATGTCTTTTGATCAACCGAAAAGGGGTAGATTTGGTATTCATTCTTCATTCAATCCAATGTGACTCATGAGTCTTTTAAACTTCTATATTTATTCATCCATATATTATACATGATTCTTAGACAACCAGAGTATACCCAAGTTCTTTTCCATCAAAAGTTATAAAAATTTTGAACTTAATTATTAACTCTAATTCTCAACCTCAATATGAGGTAATACAGTTAAAAATTCATATAACTAGTTTGTATTTTCTCAAGATCTTTGTCAACATACTATAGAAGTCATATGAAGTCTAAGGCACAACGAGCATTACGGGTCCCTACTTATCCATATAAACATATAAGATAATTCATTAAACCCCTATCTTGTTAAACTTATGGAACCACATAAGTCATATCAATAAATCATAACTTAAATGTGCTTGATTTTCTATAAAATTCACTTCTACTATTTTGGAACCATCTCACACCTACTTATTGCGTGAGGCTAATCTTTTATTTACTCTTATAATTCTCTCATTTCTCTCATAAATCTACATCTCTTGGCAATATGCCTACTCATTTTCCTCTTCATACTGCTGCAGTCAGCAGAAGAAGTCCGTGAGTAGGGTGATCATGAAAGAGATGGAAAATATGAATTATTATTCTCTAAATATTTATAAGACTTATTCTTCATGTATGTATAATTATCCCATTCATTACTTATTCTTTACCAATTTTTTTTCATAGCCTTTATGACTTTTTTGCATAACCATTAATGCCCTTTAGGTTGATTCCTACCATAAAAAATAACCTCCTTAAGAATCAACCACTAATATGAAATATGTATTAAAACATCAATAAAGAATAACACAAAGCAAGAAGGATCTTACTTGTACTTTACGGTGGAGGGTGTAGCGATTGCTCGACGAAAGCACATGAACTATTATCATATTATCTTATACAATAGGACGTCAAGAGAATCCTGACTTTAGGCTCTTATACCATAAATGTAACGCCCTCAAATCGACCCCCGTCACGTGGCGAAGACCAACCTGTGAACGCTACGGACGCTATGACTTTGATCATCTTATTGACCAAGTCTCAGTCAATAACTGAGACACGTCAGCTGAAGAAAGAATAAAATAAGGAAAGATATCATATATTGTGAAAGTCCATAAATGTCTATATCATAAATTCATAAATGCGGAAGAAAAATGGGTAACTAATAGGCCCTGTAATTCATGTGCTTTCATATCGTCATAGCTTTGTCGCAGCACACCAGCTCAACACCATCACTGACCTGGCCCTGTGGAAATCAAATACAGGGAAGGAAGTCCTGCCGTAAGCTTTACAGCCTAGTGGGGAACTAATAAGAATATGCAATGCATAACTATTAAATAGGATTAAATCGGAATCGATGAAGTAATTTATTTGATCAGAAATTAAGCATGGAGTCATTAGAAAAATAAAGGTCAGTAAATAATCATAATCATTAATATCATGAAAATATATAGTAAACTTGGAATCAGGAGGAAGCTTATTAATCATGATGAAAATCATAACAATACTGGGCATCTTACTTGCATTACTTGAACATTCTTCTTTACCTTGAACTTTACTTATAAATCATATAACTTTAGGTGCCTTTAGACTCTTTGATATCATACTTGCATTACTTGCACATTCTCCTTTACCTTGAATTATACTTATAATTTAGATGACTTTAGGTGCTTTTCACTTTTGGGGTTAGCCAAGCAAAATAATACAAACTTAGGTAGGTCAATGGTTGATCGAGTCATGACCAAAGGAGCGACCCTTAACTATAAGCATTTGGCATGGGCTGGCCACCCATCTTTTATCCTTTCATCTTTCTTTAATAATCGCTTTATCCTTTCGTCATTCTTTCATACGATAAAGGTGGCTGGATCAATGGAGGGTAAATCAATAAGTTATCTTCGGATTCAGTCATATGGATAATCAATCAAAAGGGAAACCAATAATGATCATGTCAAAATCTAGATTTAATAATAAGTAGGAATAAGGGTCAGACTCAAGGTTTTCTCCTGGTCGGTCGACCAATCTGTTAGGATCGGTCGATCAGTATCTCTTGATCGATCAACCGATAATACCATATTCGTTCAACGGATTTCTATCAGTTGGTCGACCGAGTTGCGCACTTCAAAAGCAATGATCGGTCGACCGATCTATGTACATGGAAGAATACCGACAGGATGTCGGTCGACCGGTCCTATGTGGTCGGTCGACCGGTCATTAAGTATCAGATCACGAACAAAGCATATAAAATTTGAGCGATTTCTATCCTACACGTATCGCTACTTCAGAGCAATCATCAACACAAAACAATGGTAAACAGAACGCACTCATATGATCACCAATCAACAACAAATATAGAATCAGGGGCAAACAATCCATTCGTTTCCTTTCTTTGTTCGATCTTGAGTCATGTCACAGAATTTTAACAGCAACAATTCTGATCTAATCCTATTCATGGTTAACCATCATGCATAGTGATTTCGATTTCATCCATCTCTTTTTCGTGTTCGATCTCTGTTTGTTGGTTTTTCCAAATCAGTGGTGTCTTGGTCGTCCTCCTCATGGCACCACAGCAGGTTGTCCTTCCTCTGCAATTCGATTCAGATCGCATGAAGTAAGGGAGGACGAGGTTACAAGTGAAAAGGACATGAGGAGGGAAGGAGAAAGTATTTGACCAACCCCTGCAATGGTTCTTACTCCTCTCAGCGGGATGTACCTCTTACTTGGAGATTTCTTTTGTTCGTTTGCAGGTGGAATATGGCAGAGGTGAAAGCTTCTAAGAGATAGATTCAGGATGAGTTAAGAAGGCAATATCATTTAGGTGGGCTTTTCTCTATTCAAATCCCCAGATCTAAATTTTCCTCCTCTCCCATTACTGCCATTATTCTCTTCTTAATTTGCCTAATTACTATTCCAGATTTTTGGGGACTCATTTTAATTCCTTTCATAACTGCTACATTATTTTAGTATCCCACAAAATAGGGGATTGAGCTGGTCTTGCTCCCCATATTTAATTGTCTGTTACAGCTTGCTTATTTTCCTTTCCTTTTTTTTGTTGTTGTTACATTTGACCACAATGCGGAAGTTTAATATTATACACATTCATTTCTTCTGTCAGAACTATTAGCATGGATGCGTTACTTCCAGTGATCGAATTCAATAATTATTTTATTAACCGAATATACTCTGCTTGTCAAATTCAGATATGGACAATGGAGGATTACTTTGTTTTCGCCATTTAATGTTAGAATCTGTCATGTGTAATTTTACATTTATTTAATATAAAAAATATTATTTAATATTTATCTTAAAGTATAAAATAAGTCTTCCAACTATTAAATATTATTTTTGTAATTAACATATTTTATTATAATTTTTAAAATCTTTAAATCAAATATAGACTTATATTTAAAGAAAAAAAATCAGATCGTCGAGTTGGATTGACTCAACTCGGATTGGATGAAAAAATCCAATCCATACACGATCCAATCAAAACTAAATCGGGTTGGATTGTGGGATTCACTGGGTCGACCCGACATGGTGCACACTCCTATGCGTGTGTGACATTGTTGTAATAAATGGTGGCACCATGCACATACGAATCTTGTGCAACATTTGAGGAGGTCAAGGTTCATATTTTTATGCCCCGTAAATCATTAATTTGAAATTAAGAAATATTAATCATACCTTATGCATAATAAATATACCTATTATATTGATTAGTGGTATGGATCTTAAGACGATTTTTTGTGTTAATCTAATTCATTTGAGTTATTTTTGTTATACAATTATGATTATATTCATAATCAATACATTTCAGGTTTTTTTTTCACTCTGCTAATGAATCTTATATCACATTATCATATTCTCAACCTTATAATTATTATATTTAAAGTGAAATTATTTATATACTCTTGAAATAAGCTAAAAAACCAATGATTGAATTTCAAATTGATATTGATTAAAAGCATGGTATGTAAGGACAAATCAACATTTGTGACATGATTGCAATGTCACATCTCCTCTTAGATATAGCTAATTTAGAAAAATAATCAACATATCATTGAATAATTAATTCACAACTAGACATTAGTGGGGTGATCACTACAAGAAAAATCATGTTTTTCGACGGATCATTTTCGACGGTCGAAATTCTTTCTAAAGTACCGAAGAAATTTTCGATGGATCAAAATATCTGTTGTAGTTATGGACGAAGTAGTTTTCGACGGTTGCAGTCATCTTAACTTACAATGGTTATGAACCGTCAAAATTTTTTACAGTTACAACCGTCGAAAGTTTAGAGGGGTGTATACCCATCAAAAGTTCAGATGTTCGTAACCGTCGAAATAAGTGGATGAGCGCGATTAGTTTTCCATGGCATTGTTAGACGACTTAGACCATCCAAAATTTTTACGGTTCTACACCCGTCGAAAGTTCCAGCGGTTCCGACCGTTAGAATTTGGTTAGGTAATATATATTATATATGTAACGGTATATTACTATTAATATAATTATTTTTTTTATGTACCGAATGTTCGAGCCATCGAAACTTGCGAGGGTTTAGAGAACCGTCGAAACTTTCAGCGGTTAGACCCGTCGGAATTTGAATTGATATTTTATATTATTTATTTATGTACGTACATTATATATGTAATGGTAATATACCTATTAACATATGTATTTTTTATGTTTCGACGGTTTGAGCTGTCGAAACTTTCGAGTGTTCACCGAACCGTTGAAACTTTCAGCAGTTCTAGCCATCGAAATTTGAATTTATATTTTATATTATTTATTTACGCTTCGACAGTTCGTCGAAAATTGGCAAACTCTCCTTGATATATAAGTAGACGACCCTTCCGTTTCATCTTTTGGTTCTTCTTCCCTTGCAAAAATCGTCATCTGGCCGCCCATGTCCGCCATCGCCTGTGCCGTCATCCGGCCGCTGCTGCCGCTTCGCTCCGCCGGCGACTTCCGATCCAGCCCGTCACTGCAACTGCATCACTGCACTGCCGCCTTCCCCTGCAAAAAGCACATAGCGAGTGCCCCCATCCACCATTGCCTAATCCGTTAGTCCGCCGCTGCAGCTGCTCCTCTCTGCCGCCGCCTACGTGCCCCAGCGCTGCAACCGCTCCGATCTGCCGTTTGTCGCAAGTATGTTCAACCACCCCCTTCCGCCCAATCCTCTGCCTGCTCCCCTCCGACCTTCCCCACACTGCCGTTCGATTTGGCCATGGCCGGCCAGACCCGGAAGTGCGCAGTCAGATATGGCTGTGGTGGTCGCATCTGACCGCTTTCGGCCAGATATGATCGCTCGCGGCCGCGGCGATCAGTTCCACATGTTCGTGGCCGCAGCGGCCGAATTTAGTCGGTTGGGACCTGCAGAACCGGCCAATCGTGGTCGGGGCGGCACTTTTGGGCGCTCACAAACACGGTGGCCAGATCCGATCACGGCGGCCACTTCCAACCGGGCGCAGCGGCCACTTTCGGCTAGGCATGGCAGTCAGATCCGATCATGGCGATCACTTTCGGGCTCTCATAGACGCGGCAGTCAGATCCGACTGTCGCAGCCACTTCCGGCTGGGCGCGGTGGCCAGATCCGACCACAGCTGCCACTTCCGGCCGGGCATGGCGGCCACATGTTCAAATTAATTTTTTTTTTCATGTATGTTGATGTACTTGCTTTTGACGGACGGGATTTTGTTCTCTCATTTGATAAGCATTGTGAGCTTTCCCCTTTCGACAACTTTAAAAGTGTAAGAATGCTAATTGAGTATTACATAAGTCTGAAGATTTTTTTTTTTGTCTTATGTTCCATTTATATGTAGGTTATTGGAATTCTCTTTCTGTCATTCCAAAAGATGTAAGTTATTTATTTTTAAGACATTATTATTTCTGTAATTTGGAAGGCAAATATGATTTCTATTTAGTTTAGTATGTATAAAATATGTAATATCTTTAGATTCTCTATTTTAGTTTTCGTTAATTAGTAGCAATGTCTCATTTTAGAATTCAAATATGATTACTTTTTGTTTAAGATGTTTTTTTAAAATTTTATTTAGAACATTCACAAAGTTTCTTATTCAAATTTATATGTCTATATTATTTCCACCCCAATCCCCATTCTCTGTGCCTCTAAATTAAAAGACTTGTGTAGTGAAAAGATTAAATAATGATATGCCTCTTATTCCAAGACTTAAAAATTAATTAGTCTAACCTATAAATAATGCAAAAATTATGTCCCCACTGAATGATTGTCGATGAATGTACAATAAAAATAATTCCGGTCATAAAGATTTGACACAAGAATTCATATATGACGTTGAATATTACATTAGTGTGGTTTGTCAATCTTTGCAATTTCAACGGGAAGGAACAATTAGGTATTCTTGTTTGAAATATTATAGTACAAAGTCGTAAACGTTAGAGATAGTTAAAGTTCATTTGTATAGAAAGTGGTTCAAACCAAATTATTAGTATTGGGATAATTTAGGTGAAGGAGCACCATCAACGAGCGTGCCAAATTAAGAATTTCATACTATCGATCCTCATGAAGGATTTAGTTTGCGATACGAACAATTAATTTATGATGCTGCTGCAACTGAATATGGTCACATAGGATTAGAATAGGATGAAATGACAACAAATCCAGAAGCAACTGATTTTTTTAAGTTGCTAAATGTTTTGAGCCAACTCTTGTGGCCCGAGTGTGAAAGTCATTTCGAATTATCACTTGTTGTTAAATGTTGAATCTAAAAATATATCATAATATTTCATAGGCATGTTTTGATGCACTATTAATATTTTAAAAGAGGTCAACCCATTCGGGATTCGCATTCTTGAAAATTATTATAGGACAAAAATACTTGTTTCTAAACTTTATTAGTTTAACTAAAATAGATTATTGTTGCAATGGATTGTATGTTATATTATGGTGACGATATCAATCTCAGAGAACACAAATTTTATGGGGCCGAACGATATAGAGTGACTAACAAGACTCAAGTAGTTGCGAAGAGAATGCATTACTTGCCTCTTATTCCAAGACTTAAATAACCACATATTATTGAATAATTAATTAACAACTAGACATTAATGGGGCTATGCATTTGGTTGAAAGATATTTTTTATCTATATAATATGAGAAATAGTTATAAGATATAATTTACATCTACCTATAATGGTAATAGATTTGTCGGTTGCCTATTATTTTTTAATTATATTAAGAATTAAATATCTATATTTGTATACCATGCTAAAATGAGAGTAGTCTTATAAATATTTCCAAAAGAAAATTTTAGTATAGATGCTCTTTTCACTTAGAAATGTTAAAAGTCTATAAAAATTACAATTCATTGAAATAAATAAAAAATATTATTTAAGAATAGATAATAAAATCCTAATTGTCATATATGTGTGTATATATATAATAAATCTATAAATCTAACTATTTTGACATGGTTATCTCAATAACTAATTTTAACATGTTCATTCTTATCATGATTAATTATTTATTAATAAGCATGTCACAAAGTAATCCTAAGTCATTATTTCAAATGACAACTAAATATTCATTGTGATAGAGTCAAAATCCAAGTATTCATTGTGAGAGTACCCTCATGCCCCACGAGATGCATTCAAATAAAAACCAAAATTAAAAGGTTAATAATCTCATACCACATAAAAGATTGGGCATGAACTTAATAAATGATATAATCTATGTATATTTGACATATTGATGCATTGGCACGTGTACTTAACATTTATCGTTATTTGATTAAATAATTAGTAAATGTCAAAGTATAAAAATAAAATGCATCAATTAACTCTCCAATAATGATGAATGCATCAAAATATTTATTAATAGACAACTTGATTAATGATTATATTTCCAATATAATACATCCTCTTTTCACGTATTTACAAATAAAGTGCAAAAGTGATGATATATTTATATAAATGTATTAATTTTCTGCACATGTAATTTATTTAACATACTATAAATGTTAGTCCTTTTGTAGATAATAACTAACTTCCTATGTTATCAAAATTGTGTCAATAAATGTATTAAAGCAAAATCTCATGTTTTGTAATATACACAAAAGTCTCATTGTTAAATTATGAACTATGAGTAAATTTTGGTGTACGTAAATTATTGTTAGATCAAAATATTTGAATTTTGCATTCTTTCCTTTTACATGTCAATAATGGATTGAATACCTAAATGTAATAATTATGTAATATTTGGATTTTGCATGCACTCCATGTACAATTATATTTTTATACCTTACTATTTTTTAATAGGATGATTTTAGACTCTTTATATTGTGAATGTGAATATTCATTTAATCCACAACAACACTTGATCATGTTACTATTGAAATTGTTATTGCTTTCTTTGATGCATTGTTTTATTTCAATTTTCTTTTAAATTGCTCCTTCAAATGTATAAATGATTAAGACATGTTACATAAATTATCATTTTATATAACTTAATTGAGTTCTTTAAATATTTCACAACATTATCAACTTCTATCATATGCTCTCCATCTACATATTACATAATTTCATAAAGAACCATGCTACAGCTAGAACATGTCAATTAAGACTTAGAGTTTTTTGCTCTAACAAAAAAAAAAGGGATTTCAATCAATATAAACAAATGAAAAGTAATAAAAATTCACACATTATATATAAATCTGTGGAATATATATACTTAAAAATTTTAATTAATTATATAGTTGAACTTTTGTATGAAATGTTTTAACTACAAATTTTGAAACAATGCCTAAATGATACATACAAAGGAGATAGCAAAAATTGAGTGACATCTAGGTAATTTACTAGGTCTTAATAATTAAAAATATATCATAAATTGAAATAAATAAATATATTTATATAAATTAAATCTAATAAAAAAGAACAATTAAAGTTGGAATTTGTACATATTATTTTAGAATCCATTAAAATAAACAAGACATGAAAGTAAATTTTTCAACCAAATTTTTTCTATATAGATGTGAAATAATTACATGTATATTTTAGTGGTATATTTAAAAATAAACTTCAAATAAAAAAACTAAAATTAAAAGAGAAATAGTCTCACGCCACATAAAAGAAAAATTGGTGCATAAACTTATTGATATAATAATCTATTCTACATTTTAATATGTTTCCACTTGTATTTAAAATTTATCATTCTTTAATTAAATATAGAAGTATTAAAATAATATGGACATAGAAGTTTACCAATTAACTATCTAAGCATTTTGAAGGTAAGAAATTAATTATGAATAAATAATTAACTAAATGTTAAAGATGTTTAACACTCACAAAGATAATTTATTTAGAAATTATTTAATTAAAGTATATAATTTATTATTAAATTTATTTTATTTTCTTACAAATTTACTTTTACATTAGCGTGGGATCTTATACTAGTTAGAAGAGAAAGACAAATGGAAGGGTAGTTTTTTTTGTAAATAAAAATAGAAAATTTAATAGAGAATGGATTAAAATATATAAAAATTATTGTATAATTTAATGTTGTCGGTAAGTTTATATATTAGAATTAGACTTAAAAAAATCGTTATAGTTCACATAAAGTTTCAGAAATTAATTCAAAATAAAAACTTATGATCTTGATGTGTGCGCTTTTGATGATGCTGAGTTGGCATGGTGAACCGACCCACTTCCAAACTTGAAAGAAAGGCCCGTGTGATCGGATCAAGCTCAAATATCAGAAGCTAAGATTGCATGTTCTCATAAATTAGCATAAATAATTTTAAAATGGAATCATCTGATATCTTACATGTTAAATTTGATTTGCTTAAATATTAAATTTATTAACAAACTTATCTCAACTACATCAACTACATTAGATATTTACTTCAACTGCTAGAGAGATTTTATCTCAACTACATGTAGTTCAGATCATAGAATGTATATAGTTTAGATAGACTTCTAACTATATATCTGATTAGTATATATCCTATATATATTTGTATCAAAGACATATCAAAAAATCTGGCAATACATTTTCTCATGGTTTCGGAGAACCTATTCTAGCAATCCTAAAGAACCTATTCATTTATTTCTCTTGTGTACCTAGCCCTCTTCTCCTTTGCTATCAATCGCTTCCACTTCCAGCACCAATTCCTCCACATCTCCATATTTTCTTACCACTTCGGATAATCCTGGAAATCAACTTGTGACTTGTTTACTCACAGGTGACGATTATCCTACTTGGTCTAGGGCTATGAAAAATTCTCTTCAAGCCAAGAATAAGATCGGTTTCATAGATGGATCTATCAAGCAGCCGAAGGATGATGGAACTGAGATGCATGCTTGGAAGATCTGCAATTCTATGATCATTGCATGGATATTCAATTCCCTTGATAAGAGTATGCATGGAAGTGTTGCTTATGCCGAAAATGCAAAGGACATGTGAGATGAACTTCGTGATCGTTACTCTCAAAATAACGCACCACGAATTTATCAGATCAAGAGTGAAATACACCATCTTCATCAAGATGGCATGACGGTTGCCTCCTATTACACCAAGCTCAAAGGATTATGGGACGAACTTGACAATTACTCATCGACGCCAGCATGTACGTGTGTAGTTACAGTCGAGTACATCCGGGAGCGAGATCAGGAGAAACTCTATCAATTTCTCATGGGTTTGAATTCTAAATCATTTATCATTGTGCGTTCACAAATTTTGAATGCATATCCTCTTCCGACCATCTCCACGGCATATGCTATTGTTGCCCAAGAAGAGCGCCAACACAAGGTTGCTCATGGACATGAAACACGAGTAGAAGCTGCAGCTTATCTTGCCACTACCAATCCTCGTCCCACATCCTCCAAACCTCGTCCAAAGTGTGAACATTGTGAAAAGGTTTGGCATCTTAAAGCTACTTGCTACAAGATCCATGGCTTTCCTCCAAACTTTGATCACAGGCGCTCTAATAAGTCTAAGAAAGATGATGCTTTGCCTAAAACTATTACGGTCAATGCTGCAGAGGTTCTTCAGAACCCTTCTGTCACGCCAGACCATAGCTTCTACACTAGCTGCGGGCGAAATTCAGCAACTGCGGGCTCTTCTTGGATCCTCATCTCACTTAGTTGAAAATCTTGCAAGTGCAATTTCTTCTCCTCTGCCTGAGCTATCAGCTTGGATCCTTGACACAAGAGCCTTGATCCATATGACAGGGACCTTGGATCATCTTTTTGACGTGCATGAAATTCCATATTTCTTTACAGTTCGCATTCCTAATGGCAAAATTTTACAAGCTCAGAAATTGGGCAGTGTTTCTCTTGGAGCTTCCTTATGTTTAGCCAATGTCTTATATGTTCCTGGATTTCATTGCAATTTATTGTCAATTGGGCAACTCAGTCGTGATCTTCAATTGGAGTGGGTGAGTTGCGTGATGGACTTTATTACTTGAAACAAGTGTTGCAGTCATCTGGCTTTTCTACCATAGCTACCTTGGACTCCCCACAATTAGGGCACTTACGCCTTGGTCATTCTTCCTTTCAATTTCTTCAATACCTTGGATTTTCTTCTTCTATTATGAATAAAGACTGTGACATTTGTTTTAGAGCCAAACAAACTCGTAATTCTTTTCTTGTTAGTATAACTAAAGCTCCTGGCATTTTTAATTTGATTCATGTTGATATATAGGGCCTTTATAATACCACTTCATTGTCTGTGCTCGATATTTTTAACTATCGTTGATGATCATAGTCGATGCACTTGGGTTTACCTCATGCGTGAAAAATCTGAGGTTTTTTCATTCCTTTCTTTCTTCTATAATATGATTGTCACACAATTTAATTGTAAAATTAAAATTGTACGCAGTGACAATAGTCGTGAATTTCTTTCTCGTTCCATAACCTCTTTCTATACTTCGCATGGTATTATTCATCAAACTAGCTGTGTTGACACTCCAAAACAAAATGAATGGGTAGAACGCAAACATCGTCATATACTTAATGTTGCTCGAGCTCTCCTTTTTCAAGCTAACTTATCTATTAAATTTTGGGGTGAATGTGTTTTAACTGCTACTTATCTTGTAAATTACACTCACTCTCCTATCTTATCAAACAAATCACCATATGAGGTCTTATTTGGCAAGCCTCCTTCTCTTTCTCATCTATGTTTTTTCAGTTCTTTATGCTATGTTCGGCATCAAATTCAACCTCGTGATAAATTTTCTTCTCGTACTCGCAAATGTCTTTTTATTGGATATCCTCATGCTAAGCAAGGTTGGAAGATTTTTATCTCGCCACACATGAAGTCCTTGTTTCCCGAGACGTCATTTTTCATGAGACCTCTTTTCCCCTTATACATTCCGCTATGTCTTCACCTTCTTTACCCTCTCACCCTTCTCGTCGCTTGACAATTCCTCCTCTACAATTTTACTTTTATTTTCTTTAGCATCCATCAACCCTGCATTGATTTCTGGTGTCACGGACTCACGCACGGACCCTATGACCACTATCGTCGAGCTTCGCTCTCCTGTCTTGTCTTCCCCACATATTGATTTTTCTGATCCGCCTCTTCAACAAGCTTCTTTAAATATCACAACTTCTCCAACACCTACACCAGATGACAAAGGGAGCTTGGCAATTTCACGTCCTCATCGTGAAATTAGGAGGCCTATCAAATATGATGATTTATTTGCAACACAGCTTCAGTTTATGGCCCTTCTAGCAACTCGACTACTCCTGATCCCTCTTTAGGTAAGGCCTATTCCCTTGGCAATTTTGTTACTTATTCTAAATTATCGAGGTCTCACAAAGCATATCTAGTTGTTGAACCTAGGTCATATTCTGAAGCTGCTAATGATCCTCGTTGGCGAGATGCCATGGCCTTAGAGATCTCAGTCCTTGAAAAGAATGGCACATGGTCACTTGCACCACTACTTGCCGGTAAGCGTGCAATTGGATGTAAGCGGGTTTAGAAAATTAAAAGACTTGCTGATGGTTCCATCAAGCATTATAAAAGCTCATCTTGTAGCTAAAGGGTTCATGCAGTTCGAAGGCCAAGATTTCCATGATACTTATGCTCCAATCGCCAAATTAGTCACAGTTCAAGTTTTTCTAACCATTGCTATCACTAAGGGTTGGGAACTTCATCAGCTTGACGTGAATAATGCATTCTTACATGGTGACCTACACGAGAAGGTTTATATGCGCTTGCCTCCTGGTTTTCATTCTTCTCAGCCAAACATTGCTTGTAAACTTCACAAGTCTATTTACGGTCTTTGGCAAGCTTCGGGTAATTGGTTCCATAAGCTCTTTACTGCCCTATTGAAATATGGTTTTGTGCAGTCTATTGCTGATTACTCTTTATTCACATATTTTGTTGATGGGATTTTTCTTGCATTGCTTATTTACGTTGATGATATTATTCTTGCTGGCACTTCCACTGCTCATTGTAATGCTTTCAAGCATTACCTCTCAATGATTGTTTTCAAATCAAGGATCTTGGTTCTTTGCGCTATTTTTTGGGCATTGAGGTTGTTCGCAATGGTGCTCGTCTTTTCTTATCTCAACGTAAATACCCTCTTGATATTCTCTTTGAGAGTGAATTGCTTGGTGCCAAGCCTGCAACCTTTCCTATGGATCAAAAGTTATGTCTTGCCTCAAACTCAGGCTCTCCAATTTCTGATCCTAGTCGTTATCGACGGCTTGTGGGTCGTTTGGTTTACCTAACCATTACTCGGCCTGAGCTCAGTTACTCTATACACATTTTATCACAATTTGTGCATGATCCACGGATTGATCATTGGGATGCTCTCATTCGTGTGCTGCGTTATTTAAAATCAAGCCCTGGTCAAGGAATTTTACTCTCTTCTGCTTCTCTTAGCCTGACTACGTACTACGATGCTGATTGGGCAAGTTGCCTCATGTCGGATGCTCAATCACTGGCTATGTTGTCTTCTTGAGTGATTCTCTGATTTCTTGGAAGATGAAGAAATAACATACAGTCGCTCACTCTTCTGCTGAAGCTGAGTATCGTTCCATGGCTGCTGTCGTTTGTGAGTTACTTTGGCTTCATTCACTTCTTAGTTCTCTTCATGTGCATCATTATCCTCCTATGTGCCTTGTTTGTGACAATCAAGATGCTCTTCATATTGCTATTAATTCGGTGTTTCATGAACGAACTAAACATATTGAGATTGATTGTCATTTTGTTCGGCAGCATCTTCTATCTCATGCAATAATTACTGCTCATATATCTATCAAGCATCTGATATAATGACAAAAGCACTTGGACATGATCATTTTCATTTCCTTCTGTGCAAGTTGAGTATTTCAGACATTCATACTCCAACTTGAGGGGAGTAACAGACTTATCTCAACTACATCAGATATTTACTTAACTGTTAGAGAAATTTTATCTCAATTACATGTAGTTCAGATCACATAATGTATATAGTTTGGATAGACTTCTAACTACATATGTGAGTAGTTATATATTTGTATGAAAGATATATCAGAAAATTTGGCAATATATTTTCTCATTTATATCCTTTTTTTTCCTTAGTAAGAAAACGAATATAGATTTCTTTAAAATAATGGTGGTGGTTTGAAAATTGGAACGATCCGAAAGATTCATCTGTCGCTATGCGCATTGTTGTAGTTGGGTTGATGGAATGGCTCGTCTGAAGTGATGAAATATATGTATGTATTTATTTATCGGAATTAAAAAAAACAGATGAAATGTGTACCACCAACCGAATAAGAGACGTGTGTATGATACCAATTTATCATTAGATTTAAAAATATATAAATTTGGTGGATACAAATCTCCATCTAATCCATCGTGGTGCCGTCCCATTGGCTGAGGGAATTTGGATATGTAATACATATTATAAAATTTGGAGGGGCGCACTTTTTTTCTTCACGTACGTTTTACGTTAATAATAATAATAATAATAATAATAATACGTCAACCATCGGCACAAGAGTCCAAAGTTTTAAGCCTAATTTGTCACATTGTATTAATGTTACTAGTATTAATAAATAAAGTAAAAAAGCACACGGAGACGCTTATCTCTTATGCATGCATGCATGCATGCATATACGTGATACGTGTAGGCATGGTCAAATGTAGCAGTTTGTACCGCCAACTAAACATCTTTACCTAAAGTTACGAAGAAAATTATCAAAGATGGTTGTCACTTGTCACAATCGAGATTGTGTTCAAGGGCGGAGCAGGGGCACTGGATAATAATAGTTTGGAAATAATTACTTCAGCTATTGTGTTTTGCCTTAATGTATTGGTGTTGTGACCCCATCAAGCAACCACAGATTGAAACCTCTCTTTTATTTTTTTTTTCTTCTATTATTTTAAGCAATACATTTCTTTTATTATCACAAGCAAATATTAAATACCAACAAAACAAATTTATTTATATTCATTAGTTATCCAAATTTATAAAGATATATTTTTTTCTAAACTTTTTTATTGTAATATTTATATAAATTTCAACAATAAAATCTCATTGAGTTTTTTATTTAAATTATAATTTACTATTCATATTGAATCATTAAGATTCAATCATTCTCTCATAAATCAATATTGTATTTAGCATCTCATTTAATTATGTGATTTTATAATTTTTTGTATATTTTTATCTCTGTCATTATGAAATCTTAAACTTATGATTACAAAGAGTGATAAATAATATAAAAAGCAATATAGAATTTGTAAATAAATTAGCTGATAAAAAAGGAATTGTATAAATTTATATATATATGGTGGTTATTGGAGAAATTTTAGCTAATAAAAAAATATTCAATTATTTACTTAATATCATATAAATGAATTTGTTGAGATTATATGATACTTGTAATTGGTGAACCCACTGACATTAACTTCTAGCTCCGCCACTAGTTGTGTTATAAAATCGTTCGGTGTTTGTAATCCTATATTTGAATTCTAGAGTCGTCACTTTGACTAGGATTTATTCGTATTATTTTCGTTCGAACATCGAATTAATTGAGTGTTAATAATCTCATACACTGATGGACATAAATAAAAAAAATATTATTCTTTTTCATTTTATTTGGAAACATGATGTCATGACTTATCAAATATTGGACATTAAAACGACCATGGAATGGTTGTGCGGGGGAAATCAAGCTGCCTTACATCAGCAATCATGCACTTAATCCTAATGCAATCCCCACATTAAAAATAATAAATATCAAATTATTTAAATAATTTCTTCCCTCCTCAAAACCTTATTATGATGTAATGATAATCTGACATCATACAACACCATTCATCTTGAAAGTTGGACGCGATGATATATATATTTGTCAATAATTCAATCCCATTTCAATTAAAAATTTGTCTGAACTCTAAAATATTTCGAAGTAAAATGTGCCCTCACAATGTGAAGGGTTTAAGGGGATCCCCCTATAATGGGGATGCTTTTTTTTTCCCACGCTTCGATTCGATTGCACTTTTTAATACTCAGTTTGGCAAATATGAGTCTAGTGCTTGTGTGAACCAATCGAAGACTAATTATTAATAATTAAAGTTTCAGATTTACAATTATGATTTATTATTAAACATATTCATATAGTGATTATTTATATGTAAATGATGTAATTTTGATCATTAATCATAACACATCTAATAAACAGTTAGTTCACACGTTTATTTTATTCTAATAATATATATATACATATAAGAAATTTTGTACTAAAAAATTATACAACACAAGAAAATCTAAAAAATTTAAGACAACATAGAATTTTATTAGATGAAAAAATAGAAGAGGATTGTAATTCATATTTGCTTTTTGTTTGAAACCGTAGAGAGTTTATATAGGCACTTTCTTTTATAGACAATAGGATCGATCAGAATTTCGAATTAATCTTCAAAAATAGAACACATCTCTCGTGATAAAAAAATAAATCAATTCCGAATGACATACATATACCTCATAAAATTTTCGCTAAAAAAATTCCGCCCACCACCCGGTAGGGCCCCATAAATTCATATTGGGCATTTGATCGGATGGATGATAATAAATCAAATTCAATATTCACTTGAATGATTTTCGAAGGTTGCTTGCATGAAAAAAAAGGGGTTCAGGTATTACCAATTAAAATTAAAATTTCGTTTACCCAAAAAATTGATTTTACATTCTTATTTTGGTAAAACAGAACGATAATTCATAAACGGTTATATAGATTTATCTAAATATGATAATTTGAAATTTTTGGAACTACTTGTCCAAACTACACACTTAGTATTTGAGTTAAACCAAATTATTTATGGAGTAAACCAAATGAGTTGCTTTGATATTGTTGGAGATCTCGTCGCCTCTTCCTTTCCCATGGTGCTGCATCGTCCATGGGAGGAGCCGAAGACGCCAATTCTGTTATTAGTCATGTTCTATTTTTCCATTGCAGCGCTGTTTGTTATACACGTTGTCATACCGATTTAATCTCCTTGTATCAATTTAGCATTAGTATACAAAGGTGTTCAAGTTGTGTGAGGGGAAAGGGAATTCTCCTCGTTTAAGTTAAGATTTTGAATTCAAATTTTTGTGAATATAAATCTGACGATCTAATTAAATTACTTGAGCAATCGTTTCTCTCAGACACTCAGGATTGTGCGATTAACTTGGTTTTGGTGCGTTTGTAATTTACTTTACTCTTTAACCACGCACATGTTTCATCTTAGGGATGTTCACCGAGCTGAATTGACCTGGTGAACTCGATGATCCGACCCAATTCAATTTAGTTCGGATTGAGGGCCGAGTCCCGATCCCACTCGAACTCAACTTGACAGGAGTTCGGGTTGGGTTGGGATTTCTCAACTCAAGTCGACCTTATCCGAAACTCGAATTTTTATTTATTTATTTTACTTTTAATTAGTTTTAGTTTTATATTTGATTTAATTTTTTTTTAAAAATAAAGTAAATCATTTTAACTATAGAATAGTATTCTAATGCTCAAAACATTTATTTTGTTTCTTAAAATGAATATTAAATAATATTTTTTGCATTAAATAATATAAAAAAGAAAAAAGTGGTCGGATAAATCGATTCAATCCGACTTGAATCGAATAAGATTTAATCAGATTTTTTGCCCTTAAGAGTTGTGACCCAACTCGATCAAATTTAATTGAATCGGATCGAATTTTGTTGAGATTTCAATAGATATTTACATATTCCGATATGAATGCAAAATAAACAATTTAATATCAGTACTTAAAGATTCCCCCCACATAAATAATTTACCATTATAATATTTTTATTCATTATCCACATAATTTTATATAATATTCACATTTGCGAAATAAAAAAATTCAAACATATCATGAAGTGCAACACATATTTAATACATAATGTTTCCCATCTCACACCTCATTACAAATACGATGGTTATAAATATAATTCAAAATTTATTATTATTTGTACGAGTATAATCAATTTCGTAAATTATATCGTTAGCTTGTTTTTTGAAAAATATACATCTCACCGTATCGGGCTCAAATTTGTAGTCTCATGGATAAATTTTGGAATTAATTTCTTATACCTCTCTTAACTATAACGATTTTTCACGTCGAACTTACCATAGGATTTTCACTTTAATATATCCATTTAATTCTATTAACTTTTTAAAATTTTCTATTCATTAAAATACTAAACTACCCTTTTATCATATTTTCTAATATTTTAGAATTTAAAATAATATATAATAACAAATATAAGAAAAAAAAATGATGCATCGACGAGAAGGGGAGGGTCGAGCTCGCGGGTGCAGGGATAAGGGGTGGCTCACAGGTGAGGTGGGGGAGTGGGGGCTCGCCAACGAGGAGAGTAGGGGCCAGCTCGTGGTCGAGGGGCTCAGACGGGCGACCTCGCAAGAGGAGGGAGGGACTCGCCAGCCAGGAGGAGCTCAGACGGGTGACTCGCGAGGGACTCGACAACTAGGAGGGGTTCAGACGGGCGACTCGCCCCGGTGACGGGGGGTCGCCGACGGGGTTTGGCAACTCTGGAAGAGGAATTTATACTTCAATTTTTTTATCATATATTATTTTTAACTTTTAAACCTTAAAAGAAAAGGAGGAGGCACTTTAGTCATTTGATTAATAAAAAAAAAGAATAGAATTAGACTGATGGATTAGGAGGCTCTATAATAAGTTGATATCTTAAGGGCAAATGCGATTTTGTGGAGACTTGAGGGACTTCACACATAGGAGAGTCTCAAAACACAGGGATGGAGGTCGGAGGCGGGGCAACAGAGATAGCGCCGGAGACGGCGACGGAGAACGGCATCTCCGCTGTCATCCCCGGGTGGTTCTCCGAGATGAGTCCTATGTGGCCAGGTGAGATCACACCCCCCCTTTCTCGCATAAAACTCCCGTCCTTTTTAGTCCCGGAGAGGAGATAACAAGCATTCGATCGTTCCTGGGTTTTCGGTTCCTTCGTCCGCGCCTATTTGTTTCGAAACTTTTAGGATGTTCTTTCCGCAGTGCTTGCCTGCGCGTTGCTTGCGTTGTGTTGCTGGAGATTGAAGTTGATTTGACGCCCTTTTTTTTTTTGGGGGGTGAGCTTTTACTCGCCGTTAGAGGAGCTAGATATCTAGCATATGACCGTAAGATCTTAGCGTTCTTGCTATGTAGCATCGCATCAGCATATTCAAAACCAATTTTTGGGTCATGCAGGAGAGGCTCACTCCTTGAAAGTCGAAAAGGTGCTGTTCCAAGGGAAATCTGACTACCAAGATGTCATGGTGTTTCAGGTATTCCTAACAGTATATGTTAAAGTCCGATTTTGTTGTCTTCATGTATGATTCCTTTCGAAAGTAGTATCAATCTCGGTTTGTTGTTTATTTGATTTCAGTCCTCTACTTACGGGAAAGTTCTCGTGTTGGACGGGGTCATTCAAGTTACAGAGAGGGATGAATGCGCTTATCAGGAGATGATTACTCATCTCCCTCTTTCTTCTATTCCAAATCCTAAAAAGGTAGAACCACTGCCTTATTGCCTTATTTTTTCATGTTTTTTTTAACTTTTTGTGATAAGTATTATGTGCCATTAATGCAAGATAAACAATGCTTTCAGCTATTCAGTCAAAGTGAATGACAAAACAACTTTTAGGTGGCATAATTTTCTAATATCATCGATGTTTACTTCTACTATGTTACTGGGTTTGGTCATCAAAATAGTTAGAATAGTAATTAGCTTCATACATCCATGATTACCTATTGTATTAGGTTTAATGTGTTTCAAGTCAATCACCTTTCATGTATTTATTTATTTCAGAGGTCATGGTTAATTATTACAATATTACAATTAAGCAAACAATTTTCAGATTTCTTATGGTGCTTGATTAATCATTTTTCTTCTTCCATGGGGTGAAAATCATTTGACTAGTGTATCTTCAAGAGCTAATTATCTAGCATTAATCTGATATGGACACTTCTGTGCACAGATGAGCTGCATCTAGGAACCCAACATGCTGTATGTCTAGCTTTGCTGCTTAATGCAGCATATAAGAAGTTGAACATTAGATGTCCATCTAAAAAAAAAATATATCCCCAAGAGAGAACATTGAAGAATGGAAAGTTACATCCACATGAAATAAGAATATAAGCATGATATGCAGATACAGTTGTCTCTCAAACAATACAAGCCTATGGGTCTTCCTTAAATATTCTGTGGTTAGACAGGCTCATAGGGAAAGGGAAACCGTGAAATCACTAGTACCTATGTCGTATTTGAGGGGTCAACAAGTCGGAATTGATGACAACTGGATTAGGCACCCATTTTTATTTTCGAAGCCAGAGTGTTCTCATGAAATATTGTTTGGTTTGAGACTCACTTATGAGCTATCTAATAGATTCATGTTATAAGTAATATCTAAGCTGCTGAAACTTGTTTTGGATCATTTTACTTGAATTTTCCTTGCATTTCTAAGAACTATATTGGTTAACCAAATATGATCTGTGTAGTATACCCATACAAATTGATAGAGTCCACTCGATTGCATGTAACTTTTGGACTCCAAGTGTCCGTTGTATTTATCATTTCTTCATTTTTAATTTCAGGTTCTGGTTATTGGAGGAGGTGATGGTGGTGTTTTGAGAGAAGTCTCTCGTTATTCTTCAGTAGAGCAAATAGATATTTGTGAAATTGATAAGATGGTCGTAGATGTGAGTAGAGTAAACTTCTTATTCATGTTACGTTCTTGCTGATTTATCCAAGCATATCATATAATAATGGGTGTTTTGCTTAATTGAATGTCTTTGTGAATATTTTTATGAGGTTTTTGAGCTCCAGGTGTACCTTCATATTACTGAGAATTGACCCTTCCTGCACTTTACATAGTAAACTTTCTGCTTTCTTTTTCTCTTTGCGATGAATTGCAAACTATAATTTACATAAAATACCTTGTTTTAGTTCAGATAGTCATTGACGGTAGATTTCGTCAAATCTGACTTGCTGTTCCTTTTGCAACCACAATTGAAATTGTTGATCTGGCTATTAGTGGAGATATCCTTTTGCAATTAAAATTACTTCTTTTGCGTTCCTAATCTTACAATTAGGCTGTCATATGTAAGTTGTTTTATAAAAGGTGAACACAAAAAAGAGACTATTCATATAACTTTATTCTATTGGGAAGCTAATCTGGAACTCTCCATTGCCTCGATTGTTGTGCATAAGAACAAAATATCATTTTGTTATCTTCCCTTGATGTAGAGCTCTTCATTACCTTTTTAAACCTTCCACCATTG